>CM053766.1:40283428-40332326 GCA_028658305.1 Pachyuromys duprasi | reverse complement strand
TCCCCAAATAAGCACAGGGTCAGGTCCAGACCACTTATGGGTCAATGGATCCTTCCATAAAGACTGAGCATAGAAGTTGGCTGTGGAGGGATGCCAGAACCTGTCAGCCGCAGATTTACCTTTTTCATCAAATGTCAGAAAATTTAGAACAAACAGGGCATGATTTAACAATGTTTTGGAATTTCCTGTGAGGGGGTACAATATTCCCCCCGAGTGTTGTAATTTAGAAAGCATATTTTTGAGGGTTTGGTGAGCCCTTTCTACTATATCCTGTCCCTGTGGATTATAGGGAATGCCAGTAAGATGTTTTATTTTTAATTGAGCACAGAATTGTTTAAAGCTAGAGCTGGTATATCCAGGGCCATTGTCTGTTTTAATGGCTTTTGGCAATGGCATAAAGGCAGAACAAGCAAATATATGATTAATAACATTTTTAGTAGCTTCTCCCATCTGAAGGGAAGCACAAATAAATCCACTAAAGGTATCTATAGACACATGAACATATTTTAATTTGCCAAAGGGAGAATGATGGGTGACATCCATTTGCCACAATTCTCCTGGTGTAAGACCGCGAGGATTAACCCCCAAGTGTGGCTCAGGCAGAAATGTTACACAGCCCTGGCACTGGCGGACTATCTGTCGAGCCTGTTCTCGGGTGATAGAGAACACTGAGGGAAGTTTCTCAGGGCTTGTCTCCAGCAGGCTAGAGCAAAGTGATCAAAAGCAGGCAGCAGAATCCATGTCATAGACAGCACCCACTCAGTTTAAATGGGACCCACATGAAGATCAAACTTCCCATTGGTTACACATGTGAATGGGGCTGAGGTCCAGTCCATGTATGCTCTTCGGTTGGTGTGCCTGTCTCTGTAAGCCCCCACAATTCCAGGTTTTAAAGAGAGAGATCACAAGACTCTTGTCTTGTTTGCATTCAGAATTTTCCTCACACAATTCTATTCATGGGCTGTGTCCCCACATCGGTCTTAGTTAGGGTTCTATTGCTCTGTGGCACCATGCATCTCTCATAAAGGAAGACATTTAATCAGAGCTGGCTTACATTTTCAGAGGTCTAGTCCACTATCATCATAGCGGGAAGCATGGCAGCGTGCAGGCAGACATGGCGCTGGAGAAGGAGCTAGAAGTTCTCTATCTTGATCCACAGGCAGCATAAGGACTGCCACACTAGGCCTAGCTCGAGCAATAGAGTCCTCAAAGCGCACCGCCACGGTAACACACATTCTCCGACAAGGTCACACCTACTCCCGCAAGTCAACACTTCCTCAGAGTGTCGCTCTCTCTGAGCCAGGTATTCAGACGCACAAGCCCGCAGGGGCCGCTGCTATCCGAACCACCACGCACATATATTCTGTTTCTATTTTTTAATAGCAGGACATCTAGAGTAGTTTTGATTTGAGAGGTGATAGATAAATCTAATTGTCGTTTGTTGCATGATTATCCAATAGGCAAGCAAATTACAAACATAAAGAATGATAATTAGAACAGTGATTCATTGTGTGGAATACTCGACCACCAAGAACATGGCTCCAAAATGTGCCCGGTATTATTGGTTACATTGTTAAACTGATCGGAAAAATCTAGAGCATCAACTTGAAAAGAGACCCATGTGATTAGTAGTTCTGGAATCTTCCAGAACACAAATGCATATTTGCTTTTTAATAAAAAATACTAATGCTATGATGTCCTATTAAAATAGAAAGTGATTCAAAGCCCAAGGGAAAAAAATGTAAAATGCAGTCCCTTCTCCAGATGAATGAATGACTCTATTACGGTCCCAAGGTCCATTCATAAACACAGAGTCATGAGTAAAATCAACAGGAACATTAGTGAACATTAGTCAAGGTGACAGGAGCTGAAGCAAAGGAGGAGGAACGTAAGATCAAGCAGCTAGCATAGCTCAAGAGACTCTCACCTGACGCAGGGCTCTGTGTGTTCTGTAGAATAACTTCTCCCTTGGTGAATCGGACCTTAACTTGGCCCCCGGGTAGGCAGACTTGACTTCTGATGATATGATCAGTATCTCCTTTTGACCCTTAAGCTGGAGGATTGCTGTCTGTTTGGTGACTTCCACTGTCTTCTCACCCTCCACCATTGCCCTTGATGTCTTGGTGCCAGAGGAACCAGAGAGGTATCCATAATGTTTCAGGGGACTGTTCCTGACATGCCTCTTTATAATTTTCTACTGGAGAAGTGAAAATAGGACAGATTCACGCATCAGCTTGCTCATTTCCTTCTGCAATTAGGGCAGTGAGGTTAGAGTGTGCACGAGTATGTGTCTACTGCTAGAAATAATCCTACAACGTAAGCAGCATGTGAGACAATATTAAGGGCTCTTTAGTTAAGCATAGTAGATGAATCAGAGTAGCCAGTTCCACATGTTGAGGTGAAGAAAAAAAAAGAATTAATAGATTTATTAATATCTGTACTATGAATCCCTCCTATCCCATTAGATGAGCCATTAATAAAATAAGTATCTGCCTGTGGAATGAAAGTAGATAATTTTTGTAATCACGAATTCAGTTCATATCAGAAAATCCCATCACTTGCCAACTGAATAATGATTTCTATCTTTTCATAGTAATCTGCAAATGAAATTTAAAAATCCACAGAGTTCTGTTAGAGTTCTGCAGTACTCTTAAAAACTTATTATTAGTTAAGAGTTATATAATAAAGCAAGGATCAAATCTATATCATTGTTGACACTGGGCCCTCCTCTGATTCACTAACTGAGTGAGAAGAGTAAGGGGAGAGGTTAGTATTTTATGACCCTCATGGTCTAAATAAATTAACCCCAAAGGTTTATCCTCTTGTGCTGTAATACCTTTAGGATATAATTTAGTGAGGAAAAGAAGTAAGTTTAAAGTCAGTGAAGGATCCACATGGTACACAAATGCCTCTTTTAGTCTGGATTCAAGTAGCTGTAGTCCTTTTCTTGCCTCTTGAGATAATATGTGAGGACTGCCCAATGCCATCTTTCTTTCCAGAGTTTTAAATAGATTGATTAGTGCATATAAACATCTTGATTTTGTTGAAATTGCATACAAAATACCAAGCACACATCATGAGGCCAGGGAGAAACTGGGAAACAAATTCTGTTTCCCTTTCATGTCCTAGCTTGCCTACGTTGTAAATGTAGCATTTTCATAGGTTATCTTAAATTCCCATCAGGAAATGTGGAGAATATAAGATTAGACTGTTTAGCAAATTCCTAACCCCATGCTACAGGGTAGCATGGCAGTGAAAGATATTTCTTTAAAGGAGTCTCCCGGAGAGGAGCTGAGAGAGTCCTCATAGTACTGACCACTGGGTGCTCTTTTTCCCTTTGATTTGCTTGAATGTGGAAAAGCTACTTTCTGTTTCTTTTTATCAATTTTAAGGTTTAATCATTCAGTTTATTTTCATTCAAGAAACTAGTTATCTCTTTATCATGAGTAATATCCTCCTATCTCCCTTAAGTATTTTAATAACAGTCTAAATGCCCAAGTGACCCAAAATTGAGTGGGAATCTTTCCCCTTGTTTATATACCTTTTCAATATTCTTTCAGACTGTGTCCCATTTGTCTTCATCTAAAGTTCCTTCTGGAAACTGGGGGCTTTAATCACAAACAACTTGCAAGCAATCTAATCATGTGATTTTCGTACCTATGCTCTTCTTTTCTTTAAAAATAACATACAAGTTTGACACAGCAGCACAGCCTTCCCTGGCCTCCACCCCATTGTTTTCACTCACCGCCTTCTGTGAGGGTCTCCGCTTTCTTACCTCATAGGCATCTTCAGGTCCTGTTCCAGGCACCACTGTGTACAGCTCTAGAGGCGGTAGAACTTGGGAGCATGGAGCCAATAAACGAGTCAGATTACAGTCTCATGCAATGCCCGACTTTACTCAGAGCATCAGACAATTTATACTCTGAGGGTTAAGAGGAGTCACGTGAGTAAACTGTACAATCAGAAGAATAAGCTGCATGTGGTAGAGCAGATGCACATGGTGGACTTGTTTTTTTTTTTCTCTAACGGCATATAAACAAATAACTATAACCATTTGTTATGAATAATTTGAAGTAAACTCACTCCTATCTGTTACACATGGGAGGGACATGGAAGCATGTCCCAAGACCAAATCCATATTGCTTGACTCTATTCTTGAGCAGTGTTCCCAACACTCCAGTGGCAGGATTGGGCTACATCTATTTAAGTCATTGTTCAAAGGGGCCCCATGGAAACCCCAAAACATCCCAATCTATTGCCCAGGAGATTGTTTGCTCTCTACACACTGTTGGAAAGGCAGAATTGCTGAAGAAAACATATATCTCATGTAACACAGAGAAGTTAAGCTAGTGCTTAAGTAGAACCTTCACCTCTGTTGACTGTTGTTCATGGAACCAAAAGGCATGCTGCCAGAGGAAAGTAACCACCGGAACAGCTACAAATCCTGCCATCTACAGCAGGGACCTGCCTGTATGGCACAATAGTGGCGCAACAGTTTTACAAATAACCAACCACTTTCTGATTGGATTTAAGGCCTACTCCATGAGGTGAAACCAATGCCTAGCATTGCTTAGACAGTCAGGAGACTAGATAGTCCCCTGAGCCTGGGAGAAAAGCAGTAATGACTGCAAAAGAAACATGGCAATAAAATGACTCCTAATGACATTCTGCTATTCCCATAGATCAGTGCCTCATTTACCAACATCAGAAACACTTCTTGCAGTAGATGGGAACTGATCCAGAGACCCACAACTAGATAATGTGCAAAGAGTGAGAGATTTTGCAGCACTGGGTCTTGAATGAGTTGTCTTCATCAGCCCTCTCCCATCAGGGCTCAGAGATCCACTTGGAAGAGGAAGCAGAAACACTGTAAGAGCTGGAGGTGATGTGTGACTCCAAGAAAACAGTGTCTTATGGACACAACACGGCTGATCCACGTATGAATTCTAGAGACTGTGTCAGCATGAACAGGGCCTGCACAGTTTCAAGCCAGATGGAGCCTTAGTGCTAAGAGGGAGAAGGGGCTTAGGCTCCCACCCCTAGCCAGTTGGCATCCACTTCCAGGGGAAAAAAATTCATTGTCTCCAATGGAGTCTCACTAAGTATCTTAGTCAAACAAGGAAGGCCCCATGCCAACATAAAACAAATGAAATGGTATTTTTTGTAAACTAGGAGGATTTGGGGGAGAGGAAACTAATTAGAATATTTGCATGAAACTTTTTTTCAATAAAAAATAACAAACCAAACACAAATCTGGTAGACAGGAAGAAAGAATAAAAATCAGAGCAGAAATTAATGAGATTAAAAAAAAAAAAACTAACAAGCTGAGTGTGGTGTACTTCTGTAATCCCAGCACTCTAGGAGGCAGAAGCAGGAAGATCACTGTGAGTTCGAGGCCAGCCTGGTCTACAAAGCAAGTCCAGTACAGCCAGGGCTACACAGAGAAACCCTGTCTCAAAAACAAGCAAACAAAGAATCTAAGATTCTAAGAGCTTGTTCTCTGAGAAGATAAACAAAAGTTTACATAACTCTCAGCACAACTACCACAAAAAAGGACAAAATGACCCAAATTAGCAGAATCAGGAATTAAGAAGGAAACATTACACCAGACATCGAAGAAATTCAGAATAAGTAATACTTTTAAAACCTATAGTCCATAGGTTATAAAATATAAATGAAATAGATGCATGTCTAGAATGATATAAATTTGTCAAAATGAAGGCAGGAGGGATCAACAACTGAAACAGACCCATATCAAAGAAAGAGAAGGAAGCGGGATAAATAACATCCAAAAATTTGAAAAGTTCTCAAGCCCAGATGAATTCTCAGCAGAATTCTACCAAATTTCAAAGATTTTCAAGCAATATTTTTAATCACTCAAATAAATAGAAACTGAAGGAATATTTCTAAACTTCTTTTGCAAACTGGCATAAAAAGTAAAGACACACATGCACATACTAAAAACAAAACACTACAAGCCAATATCCCTGATGAATTTAGATCAAAAATGCTAAAAAAAAAAACTGGTAAACAGAATACAGACATACACAAACAAGATTATACACTATGACCAAGTTGGCTTTATACCTTATATGTAGAGATGGTTCAGCATACATGAGTAAATAAATATAATAAACCACAAAAATAGACCCAAAGACAAGAGTCAGAGGATCATCTCAATAGATTCAGAGAAAAAATAAAAACCTTTGATAAAATCTAACATGCTGTAATGATAAGAGTCCCAGAGAAAGACTTGGGTAAGATCTTTCCGCATAATAAAGGCTATGTATTAGCGGCCCACAGACGAGGGCATCCTAAATACAGAAAAACTCACAACAATCTCATTGAAATGAAAAATGAGACAGAACTGCCCGTCATCTCTACAACGCTTCAGTACAGCTTGAAGCAGTAGCCGCAGTAATAAGGCAAGAGAAGAGAATCAAAGAAATACAAATAGGAAAATAAGAAAGCAATGCATCCCACTGGAAGATGATATATAATACATTAAAATCACAAAAATTCCACCAGAAAACTTTTAAAATCAATCAAAATTTTCAGCAAGGTGTCAGGGTACAAACCAAACTTATAAAAAGCAGTAGCCTTTATATATATATCAGTGAGAGGCATGCAGAGAAAGAGATAGTGAACTTACCCTCATTCCTTCACAGTGGTCTCTAACAAAATAAAATAGTTGGGAATAACTTAACCAAAGAGATGAAAGAATCTACAGTGAAATTTTTAAATCTCTGAAAAAGAGAGTGAGGAACACATAAAAAGTTTGAAAAAAAAAGATTTAAAAATGATTGAAAGATTTTTCATGTTCATAGATTGGTCAAATTAACATTATTCAAAGACCCTCCTACCAAAAGGAATTTATAGACTCAGTATAATCCCAGTCAAAATCTCCATAGCCTTCTTCACAGAAATAGAAAAAAAAAAAAAAAGATCCTGAGATTCCTATGGAACCACAAAGCACCCTGGATAGACAAAAATAACAATAGCATTCTAGAGGGATTAGCATTCCAGATCTTAAGATATAGAGTCATATTAATAAAACCAATGTTACTGGCATAAAAACAGCAATGAAGACCAATGGAACAAAACCAAAGATCCTGTGAATCACACAACTTTAGCCTCTTAATATTAAACAAAGATGTCAAGGAAATGAGCTGGGGGCGGGGGGGCGAAGGCATTGTCAACAAATGGTGCTGGAAACTGGATGTCCACATGTAGAAGAATTAAATTAGACCTCTATCTATCACCCTACACAAAATCCAGCTCCTCAATATAAAACGTGAAATACGTAAATACTAGAAGAAAAAAACAGGCAGTACCCTATACATATAGATGTAGTGCAGAAGAGGAAATAAAATTGTCATGTGAATTAGATGGAGGGAAGAAGCTGTGTAGGAGAAGCAGTGGAGAAGGGAACATGGACAAAGATGAGGTTTAGGGAAAATGGGGACGAGAGTGGGAAGGACCTAAAAAGAGAAGAGAAAGCAGAGGGGGAGCATCTATGGAACAGGGGGGGGCCCTGGGAGTCTATGAGGATGATCCTAACTGAGATCCCTAATAGTAGAGGACATGGAACCTGAGCTTGTCACCTCCTGTAGCCATGTGGGGCTTACAGTGGAGGGAAGGGTACAGCAAACCACCCATAAAACCTTTGACCCAAAATTTATCCTGCCTACAAGAAATGTAAGGATAAACATGGAGCAGAGATTGAGGAAATGACAAACCAACTTGAGACCCACCCTATGGGAGAGAGCCAACCCCTGACACTTGTAATGATAGTCTGCTATGCTTTCAGACAGGAGCCTAGCATAACTGTCTTCTAAGAGGCTTCATCCAGCAGATGATGGAAACACAGAGACCCACAGCCAAACAGTAGGCTGAGCTCAGGGAGTTTTGTAGAAGATTGGGAGGAAGGATGGAGGGAGCCAGAGGGGTCAAGGACACCACAAGAAGACCTACAGAGTCAACTAACTTGGACCCACGAGGCCTCACAGAGACTGAACCACTAGTTAAAGAGCTTGTATGTGCGAGACCTAGACCCCTACACATATGTAGCAGATGGGAAGCTTGGTCATCCTGTGGGTCTCCTATCAACAGGAGTAGGAGCTATCTCTGACTCTGTTGCCTATCTTTGTCTGGGCTCAGTGGGAGAGGATGTGCTTAGTCCTGCTGTGGCTTGAGGTGCTAGAGTGGGTTGGGATCCCTTAGGTTCCTTCCCTTCTCTGAGAAGGAGAGGACGTAATAAGAAGGAGAAGGCATGAGGCCAGTTCTGGGAGGAGAGGACAGAGGGGCTGAGATCAGGCTGTAAGTGGTTAAATAAATAAATGATATTTTTTAAAAAGGATATAAGTTGAGGAAAGGACTTTCTGAATGTGATCCCATTTGACAACAACTGACAAGTGAGATGTCATAAAACCCTATACATCAAAGGAAATAATTGATAGAGAGAAGATGAAACCCACAGAATGGAAGAGGATCTCAACTAGCTATACATCTCATAAAGAATTATGATCCAGAATATAGGAAGCACTCAAAAATCAAAAACCTAAGTGGGCAACAGGCTCCTAAAATAAAACTTATTAAGAAATATTCTAAAAGTGTTTAACATCCCTAGTAATTAGGGAAATGAAAATTAAAATGACTTTGATTTCATCTTGCCACAGTCAGAATGGTTAAGACCAAGAAAGCAACTGACCACAAATGTTAACAAGGATGAGGAGGAAGGGAACATTCTTTCACTGGTAGTGAGATTGCAAACTAGTGCAGCCATTATGGAAAACAGTATGGAGAACTTTTGAAACTTAAAAATAAACCAACTATATGACCCAGCTATACTTCTTCTTGGCATATGCCAAAAATGACTTGACATTCTACTCCTGAGATACTTGCCACATTCACTGCTGCATTATTCACAGGGGCCTGGAAAAGAAACAACTTCTTTCTCACCTGATGAATGGGTACTGGAAATGTGGCACATACACACAGTGGAATTCCATTCAGCTTTAAAGAGAAATGGAATAATGAAATTAGCAGGTAAGTGGGTAAAAGTAGAAAATATCCTGAGTGAGGTGACCTACACCTAGACAAATGTCACATGTCCTCTTGTTTGTGAATCCTAGCTCCTAATCTTTAGCTATGAATATATAGTCTGGAGTCACTGAAGATTCTAGGAAAGTAAACAGGAAGTGGGGAAAGGAGCTGGGGGAGGGGATCTAGACATGAGGATAGTAGAACACAAGTGTTATAAAGAAGAAAATGGGGAAAACTGAGGAAGGGAGGAGGAAAAAATAACACTACAGTTATTTGAAAAAGCCCTAGGGAAACGTTATGTTTACTTAAGATACATACATACTATATACATATATGTGCACATACATATATACAAAATTTGAATGTAGTTATAGTACTCTAGGTGATAAGGTCCCCAGAAGCCATAGACTATCTAACAAAACCCCAATGTCAGGCATGTAAAATTTCTCCTCAAGCTGTTGGTCAGATGAGTCAAAAAGACTCCCAAAATAATGCAAACTATTTCCAGTGCCCTTGGTACCTCCTAGGACTTGAGGGTAAGACCTAGTTTTGAAGACAATATACACTTTAGACTCAATACTTGGACAAATGGAGCTAAGCCTGACTCAGATGCCTTCTCCCTGAGGAGTAACTCTTTTTTAAAATTTATTTATTTATTTATTACTATTTATTATAATTTATTCACTTTGTATATTGGCGGTAGCTCCCCTTGTATCCTCCCAGCCCCACCCTCCCTCCCTCTTCTCCCCTTATGCCCCTCCCCTTGTCAACTGAGAGTGGAGGACCTTCTCTCCTTCTATCTGACTCTAGTCTATCAGGTCTCATCAGGACTGGCTGCATTGTCTTCCTCTATGTCCTCTGCTCCCCACTCAGGGAGGTGATCAAAGAGCCAGCCACTGAGTTCATGCCAGTGACAGCCCCTGATCCCCTTATTACAGAACCCACGTAGAAACTGAGCAGTCTATGGGCTATATCTGAGCAAGGTGTATAGGTCTTCTATATGCATGGTCCTTGGTTGGAGTGTCGGTCTCTGCAGGCCGGCTTGGACCCAAGATTTTTAGCTCTGTTGGTCTCCTTGTGGAGCTCCTATCCTCTCCAGGTCTTTCTATCTCTCCCGTCTTCCATAAGGTTTCCTGCATTCTGCCCAACGTTTGGATATGGGTCTCAGCATTAGCTTTGATACCCTGGTGGGTAGAGTCTTTCAGAGGCCCCCTGTGGAAGTCTCCTGACTTTTTCCCTATCTTCTCCTACTTCAGATGTTTATCCTGTTTGCCCTTCTGAGTGAGGTTTCAGCCTCTTCCCTAGGGTCTTCCTTATTGTTTAGCTTCTTAGGCTGATAGATTTTAATATGTTTATCCTAAAATATATGGCTACAGAGGAATAACTCCTATAGTATCAGAAAGTACTATGCATGCTGCCAAGAACGAAAAGCAATTAGCCATTCTACCCAGTTTATGAAGCCTATGAAGAACAACGATGACCAAAATGGCAAGATATTCCAAAGAGTACAATAGTGGCATTTATATCTTGGGAGTAACCAATAACCATTCAACTGGAGTTAAGGCCCATCAATAGCAGAGAATTCATACCTATGCAGTAACCTAGTCTAAACCCTAGAGAGAAACATACTATAGCTACTTCCCTAAACCAGTATAATTCCTAACTGCATTCTAAATATAGCTCCTCATACCCACAAACAAGCATAGCTCTTGCTCATTAAAAAGGGTCCTTTTTGCAGCAGACTGAGGCTATTACAAAAATCTATAAATACGCAAAACAACTGACCATGGGTCTCCAACAGCAACTTATATATTTACAATGAGTCCCTACATCTAAATTTCAGAGAACATCAAGGGAGAGGGAATGGTTTGAAAGATTGCAAGAGCTAGAGAACAAGGATATCTTCTGTAAGACAGTGTCTGTTACATATGACTGGAAAGCTGCACCCATAAAATCTCAGCAATATGTTCCCTAAACAAGAACTGTGTGATGAGAACACCAGTTGACTTGACATATGGAGAGAAGAAATCATACAAAGCCCTACCTTGAACTGGCAATTAATGGCTGCTGAGAGTGAGATTCAGTCTCCCTGAGGGATGATCCCTCATAGTTTCCGCAGTCTTAAGCAGTCAGCCACAAACACCTAACACACATAAGCAACAGTATGTGGACTCATCGGGCTGTATTTATCAATGTATTTGTACATCGTTTTTGCAACAGTAATATTAAAGAAGTAACCGTGAGTTTGAGTAGGGAACTTGAGGAGAGTGGAAGGTGAGGAGAGGAGTATAAACAATATAAATGCAGAACTCGTGCATAAATTTCTCAAAATTTTAAAATGAAATTTCAAAAGAAATAAATGAAGAAAGTGTATTTCATTAAAAAAGGGTTTTGAGCATTTGCTCATCAAAAGAAGGAAGATAAAGAAGGAAAAACAGAAAAGGAAGAGCCATAGATCAAAAAACAAATATTTGCAAGGTGTACATCCAACCAGTGTTTCTAGAGTATATAAAGAATCTTTACACTAACTGAATATTTTTAATAATAATATGGCAAACAACTAAATAAAACAGTAGCAAAAGATTTAAATAGCTATATCATCAATGAAGATCTGTGCATGGCAAGTGAGATGTTCAACATTATCTGTCATTCAAGAAATGTAAATTAAAATATATCACCGTATATTCCTTAAATAACGAACTTTGGAAGATTGGGCATTAGAGAAGATGTAACTCAACTGGAGATCTCATTGTGGAAACACCCACATTAAAACAGTCCTTTCAAAAGTTCAACATTGGTCTACCATGTGTTACAGCTATTTCAATGCTATGTACACCAGAGAAAGAAAAGTGAATGGGCGGAGAGTTCTAATGGCCAAAGCATTTGAATGCAACCCTGGTGTCCATAAATAAGTGAAGAAAAGATGGCTGGGAGTATATCCATACAGTTTGATAGAAGGCATGTAAAAAGATATGACATATTAGCACATAGGAAAACGTATGGATTTCAAAACATTCCAGATTAAAGATAAAGCATGCTGCATGAATGCATTTCAAAATGTGAGAAAAAGGGGTAGTGTCATCAAACAAATTACAAAGGCATAAGGAAACTTTTCGAACTCACAATGGCTGCTCTTCAGTTGTCATGATGCACACAGATACATACATGTAGAGATACACATTAATTGTCAACTACATTTCAATACGGCTGTAAAATAAATCGGATAAAATCACAGGAAATTGTCTTCACAGATAATGTTATCAAAACTAAACATGAAGTTGAGGAAGAGAGTATGCCAACAGTCAAATTCTCCTGTCATATTGTCCAGAGCTTAGTTTTCACAGCATCTATCAGCTAAGATGCACATCCTCTTTAAAACAGCAATTCATTTTACAATTAAATTTTAAATATTTTCACATGAAAATAAACATAAGTATTGTTTATAATCACATAATAAATTGTTCAAATGTCTATCAACAGAATAGCCAAATTAATTATGCTACACAGATGATGAAACACAGCTTTAATGTTACATTTTATCTTACTACATAAATAGCTATTTTATTTGAGCAGACATTGAATAACTGAGTTAGATTTTGGTCAACAGGTCATATATATGTGTGTTATATATACATATATATGTATAAAATTTCATCTTTTCTGACAGATGTGGGTGCTCAAAAAAGCTCTTTCACCAGGTACATAATGATATGCCTTTCAAAAGAAAAACATGTACATATATATTATCCTGACAGATTGAAATGTTTTAGAACTAACACTTTGTTCTTTCAGGAAAAAATATATATATATAATTTTTTTTTCTCTAACAGTGCTCCTGGCCTAATCATCCAAGTAAAATGTAAATCCAAAGGAGTTATTCTAGATATATCGATAAATGTTACTCATTTTATAACTTTTTATTAAAATAAAATTAAAACATCACTACAATTTACATGCATCATATATAAACCTGTAATTGGAGTACAGAGATATGTAAATTAAACTTACATACACACACCTACTATCGAAAAGCCAAACAGTGGCTAGGACATACGAGTTGAGTTTCCTTTTTAATTCTAAGGTTTCTATTATGCTTATTTTTCCATATCCATTTTTCTACGTTGTTTCTCAGGCTGGAATATTGTAAGATTTGTTTTCCCCTTGTTTGCACCAAATCCAGACTTTGAGTTTCAATGGATCGTCTTATAGCCTAAGACCAAGTTCTCAGCACTAAAAAAGATTTATTTGCCCTCGAGGGACAGAGGGCAGGGAATAAGAGACAAAGACAGGAAATAGAAGATGAGAGTGAAAGCAGAAAGGGATAAGGGAGAGGGGGCAAGGATCTTTGTTCAGAAGGGACAGAGGAGTGCCTCTGGATAGAGAGGAGACAGACATGGACCATAAGAAAATGGTGGTTTATAAAGGTACAAGGGGAAACTCCATGTTAGGATGAGGAGTTAAATTTTAACTGGGCATCTTAATTAGGTGAGCCAAAGGGGGCTTTTGATTGCTGGACTCCAATACTCTGAGAGCTAGACCTTGGTAGTCAGCCTCAGGAGGAGGAAGTGATCAAATAAAGGAATAGACCTTGGGGACTAGCTTTAGGAATGTAAGATGTATTTGTTTGTTTGTTTGTTTGTTTTTAGCAAGGCAGAGGGAACTGGGGAGAACGGCAAGACCTGCCAGATCCACATGCTTGGGTGGGCTACTGTCCCTCTAAGAGATGCAGCAGAACTCACAGTTGAGTTGGATATAGAGGGAAGGAGGTGAAAGTGATCATGAATAAGTCTTGGGAGTTTAGCCTCTGCAGCTGGATGCAGTCAGCACTAATTACTTTTCTCATCCCTTCAGAAGTGATGTAATGGGAGACAGAGTTATTTTGGCTCACTGTTCAGAGGATACAGTCCTCCACGGCAGTTGAACTTGGGCTGTGACTGCAGGAGTTTATGATGTACCTTATTCATTTTTTGTGTGTTTCCAGAAGTAAGGCCAAGCTGTAATTCTTGGACATCTGCCACCACTGACCCTTCTTGACTGACTATACCCCCAGCACAAGGACAATCTCCAAAGATTGAGCCACCTGCTGGAAACTCAGTTGCTTAATTGCATCGGACTACAGGGGGTGATTCAAACAACACAGCAACTTACATTAAAAGGGCAGAAACACGCAGAAAATATCCAAGAAAAAAGTTCAAGTTCTTGTTAAGCTGTACCAGGATGTTTGTTATACCCTACGACATTGGTTAGGCATTTGCCTATAAATATGAATCCCAGGAGGATGTTGAAAATTGTGTGTGAGGAGGTCCTACATTGAGAGACACCTGTGCGTGCTGGTATTGATGGGATTTGGTCTCATAAGGGAAAAAAAGAAAAGCATCCACACAGAGGAAAAGAAAAAAGGAAGACAATAATAAACTGACCTTGGAAGGCCCCAATATCTCCAACCATTAGAAGCTAGAAAGAGTGGAGAAGATGGAGCCCTTTTTATTTTCTTATTTCTTTCTTTCTTTCTTTCTTTCTTTCTTTCTTTATTTATTTATTTATTTATTACAGTTTATTCACTTTTTATCCAGCTGAGTGGAGAAGATAGAGCCCTTTTTATTTTCTTATTTATTTCTTTATTACAGTTTATTCACTTTTTATCCGGCTGTAGCCTCCTCCCTCATTTCTTCCCTGTCCTACCCATCCTCCCTCTTCTCCCTCTATGCCCCTTCCGTGGTCCAATGATAGGGGAGGACCGCCTCCCCTTGTGTCTGACCCTTGCCTATCATCATCTGGCTGCATCATCTTCCTTGGTGGCCTGGCAAGGCTTTACCCTCCTAGGGGAGGTGATCAAAGAGCCGGCCACTGAGTTCATGTCAGAGACAGCCCCTGGACTCCTTACTAGGGAACCCACTTGAACACTGAGCAGCCTATGGGCTTCTGCTGAGCAGGGGATCTAGGTCCTCTCCATGCATGGTCCTTGGTTGGAGTATCGGTCTCTGCAAGCCTCCTGGGCCCAAGTTCTTTGGCTCTCCTTGTGGAGCTCCTGTCCCCTCCAAGTCTTTCTATCTCCCTCTTCTTCCATAAGGTTCTCTGCACTCTGCCCAAAGTTTGGCTATGAGTCTCAGTATGATGCCCTGGTGGGTAGAGTCTTTCAGAGGGCCCCTGTGGAAGGCTCCTGTCCTGTTCCCTGTCTTCTCCCACTTCCTATGTCTATCCTGTTTGCCCTTCTGAGTGAGGTTTCAGCCTCTTCCCTAGGGTGCTCCTTGTTTTTTTAGCTTCTTTAGGACTATAGATTTTAATATGTTTATCCTGTATTATATGACAGCTCTTCATTTAATAGGGAAATGTGGGGATCGAGGAAACTAAGAAGGAGGAGAGGCTACCTGAGAACTGAGAGAAGCATCTGGGCGTAACCTTAGCCTGGTGACCTGGCCAGCGCAAACCAGCTGAACGGACTCTGAGAGGGGGAGGACAGAGATCTACAGAGTCTGGGGATCACCTTGAGAGACACAGTTTACACATCTCTTTTGACACCCCAGGAGAGAGTAACACAAGGCTCAGGAACTCCATAAAAATCTCAGTGTTTATCGGAATGAATCCTGTGTTTGTGGGCATTAGTTTGGGAATATGGCTTGTGTTCAAGCCCACAGTAGTGGTGGAAATTGGATGTGGGAGTAGCAATAGCCAATCTGAGCATCAAAACTTAGGGTAAACAGCAACAAAAGATCTGACATGAGTGTTGATCCAGAAGGTCCACCCCTTGAACAGGAAAAACCAGGAGACAGGTGAGATGGGCTGGCATCCTCAACAACCAGAGTCCAGGACATGCTTATGTTGTGTAACTGTTTCCCCCAAGATTGAAACATTCCATCAGGGAAGCTCCTTAAGAAAAAAGGTAAACAATTCAAACCAGCTTCAGGAAGTCCCTGAAACTGACCAGATTTTCTAGGCCTCTCCATCCCAGAGTAAGTCATCAAGACTGCCAAGAGTCAGTTCTCCGTCAAGCTGAGCTGCAAAGAAGACCCTTAGACCAGACCAGCGGCCTGCAAGAGGCAGACACCAGCCTCTTCCAGGAAGAGGTTTAGAATATCTGAGTCACTTGGAAGGGACACTCTGCAACCTGCCTGAGCTGCTTGCTGGCTGTGCAGTGTGCTCCAGATTTCCCGGTTTTGTGAGCTGTCACCCATGCTGGGCTGGGCCTTGGTGATGCAGCGTTGAGTCACTTCTGCTCCTGTAA
Source organism: Pachyuromys duprasi (assembly GCA_028658305.1). NCBI lineage: Eukaryota > Metazoa > Chordata > Mammalia > Rodentia > Muridae > Pachyuromys > Pachyuromys duprasi. Next base: position 40,316,059 of record CM053766.1, on the reverse strand, counting down.
CCTGTCACCCACAGTTCCGTAAGTAACTCCAATAAAACTCACTGGTTAACTATTGGAGCTTGGTGGCATCTGTATTTTGGTCTGTGTTGGGCTCGCTATCTGGGGTGAGTAGACTACGTGTAGCATCTCTTATGAAAAATCTTACCACACAGCAGCTCAGAACATTTCTCAACCTGTGGGTCGAAACCCCCACGGGGGTCACATATCAGATATCCTGTGTAACAGATTTCATGATTCGTAACAGTAGCAAAATTACAGTTACAAAGCAACAACAGAAGTAATTATATGATTGGGGGTCACCACAACCCGATGACCTGTGTTAAAGGGGTGCAGCATTAGGAAGGTTGAGATCCCCTGACTTAGAAAGAATGGTTCTCCTGGCAACCATGCAGGGACCCTAACCAGCATACTGGGAGTAGTCTGAGAAAGAAGAAGAAGCCTGCAATTGGAGCTGCCATGATGGAACTGCAATAGTAGACTGTTTCAGGTACCCATCCTTCTCTCCAAAGTGAAACATGCCCTCTCAGATGGAAGAAGAGTGAGTCCTATGACCCGGGATAAAACAAACTTTCTTATAAGGGCTAAGGATGTAAAGGGAATTTACAGCTCTTGGGGATTCTAGAAATCTACAAAACTCCCAACATAATATAAGCAGTAATGGTTGCTGGGGAGAGGCACCTGCCTTGTGGCTCTGCCTGCGGGTCCTGTCGGGAACTCTAAGGGTGCAGCCTCAGGAGCGCTCACCCATGCTGGATGGACTGTCCAGCGACATGGCTTGCCTGTGAGCCACCCACAGTCCTGGGAGGAAGCCCTCTTTCATGCTCATCTAAGTGACAACCTCCCCCCTGCCCTAAATTCTCTGGCTCACCAACATAGACGTGAGTGGAGTCTTTGGATTGTCACCAGTGTACCACACCAGGTGACTGCAGGGTGCAGAGCTCATGAAAGTGGCTGTTACCAGATCACCATCCCTGCTTTAGCATCCTTCTTCCTGCACACTGGGCAATGCAGATCTACACACCGCCTGGTTTCCCAGACTTAAAGTCTACAAGGCAACAGCCTGCTCTGAATTTTGACCTGAAAATTACTTTCGTCGGTGAACAAACTTCGAAATGGAATTTCAAAGTTGCTACTGGGTCTTTGTGCGCTACGAGTACAAACAAAGTACGCCCACACTCTCCTCAAAGGTCAGGAGTCTCTTCCTTGGAGTCTGGCACCTGACAATGTTGCTAGGGAAAGAGATTAAACCAAAGGCCCTGGTGAGCCTTAGGGATTATCTACCGATTTAATTTCATTTGCACAGGCTCTATTTCCTCCCACTAATACTGGCAAGTGAGAGATGCCTGCTCAATATGTTGTGTTTATGTTATATGAGCTTCCTAATGTTCTAATGGGCCCAGGGAAGAAAATTGGCTGTGGTGGAATTTAATACAATCTTTAGTTCCACCAACATGCGCCCCAGCTGCATTGATGAATTCCAAAGAATCCCCAGTATGCAGGAGCCCCTGAACTTCCCTTTGCCCAGCTTTTCCTCAGAGGGATCCACCTTCTCCATTTCCCATCTTCTCCCTAGAAACATGTGTCCAGCAGCCAATCTCCAAGCTCCCCGAAGGAAAAGCAATACCTAACTGCTGCTGACATCTCTGTGAGCTCCCAGCATGCTGTGCACCCGAACTTAGTTCGCCATGTGCCCACAGCTTGAACTTGCTGCAAACAGGCTTCGTTCTCCCCTTTGCACTATCACGGCTGCAAGGTTAGAGCAGAGCATCTTGGCCAAGCAGAGCTGAGCAAGGCAGTAAGTAGCAAAGACAAAATAAGCGGCAAGACAGCTGTGATAGTGTCAAGGAGCCTACTTCTGCACATTCCCTGGAGATGCTGCACTCTCCAGAGAGACAGGGACAAAGAATAGGGAGGAAGACAAGTGGGTCTATTATAGAAAGTTGCGCTATTCCAACCTAGAAAACTCACATTATCTTTACTGGTGACAAGTTCGAGAAGGTTTGAAGTCAACATTTAGCACTTTGTCTAAATCCTGCTGGTGAGGAAGAGGGTACCAGGAAATCCTAAAACAGCCACTGTTTTCTTTATGTTGGCAATTATGGGCAACATGAAGGGTTTAAGAAAACTTTGTTGAAATTTTTCCACTTTGAACAGCAAGGGATTAGGTGTCTATTCCTCTTTCTCTCTCACTGAGTTCCCCTTTCAGAGAAAGGAGTTCACCTTAAGTTGAAAAGCAAATAGCCACAAAAGCTCTTCCAGGTAGAAAACCATCGGGTATGTTCCGGCCTTTTGGCGGCATCTCTAACCACAGCCACTCTTAGGTTCCAGGCATCAATCCACACCCAGGATTGTTACTATACACCGGTATGTCATTCGACGGTTTGCCCAGCTCCAGCAAATTATATTTTAAAACTGCACTAATCAAAAAGAGAAAATGAGAAAGTCCAGGGGAAGGGATTTCCTAGCTCTCAAATAAAACTGTGCAGTAGAGCGTTTGCTAAGTAAACAGAAAACATGGGCAGCTGAGAAATCAATTTAGCTGAACAAACAATGTTTCATGTAATGAACTACTAATTATCCTTTTATGCCATGTCAGTCTGAGTGATTACAGAGCTGTGCAGTTTAATTTGACGTTTGAGCATTGCCTTGCTCCATTAGCTTCATATAAAGCTACAACACATTCAGAGAGTGGGGGCTCTGTATTTATCAGCAACTAAGTAAGCACCTGTATTAATAATAAGATGAGCATCTCAGAGCCTTTTTAAAAATATGTTTTAATACGAGGATGAATAAAGCATGGAACCGAGGGAGAGCAAGCTCAAGCCAGGTGTCCCCTTAGTCAGTAGCATGGTGGCGGGCAGAAGTTCCATTGCAGTAATGCCAGCTCCTGAAGATGCCACCACCTCCACACTAAAGCACGAAACCTGGCTTCTTTGGTTCAGGGACAGTCACCTGCCAGGTTGGAGCAGACAAGCAAAAACATGAAGTAAGGCTGTGGAAAGAAAAGAGAGCTTTTCCAAACCAGACTCAGTAAACTGCACACTGTAAGGGCCTCCACTCTGCACGCAGGGATGATGTCTGCAGAGGAACTGTGGATCAGAGCCCTTCCGTTTGCCTGCTCTTCACATATTTCATAGAACAAGTAAAGCAGCTGAGTGCAGAGATAGTAAGCTGTAGGTTTTTAGGTTTTTTCTTTCTTTTTTTCTTTTTATTCTATCCGTTTCGACAAATATATGCTACCCCTGCGGTGAGCCTGGACGGAGAGACAAAAGTTGCGGTGGATGGAAAGAGAAATGAAGGTAAAGTAAAATGTCTTCTATACTTGGACCACTCCTATTTTTCCAACTTGCTGAGCAAGAAAAACTGGCCCTCCCAAGGCTGTGTTTCTTAGCTTTGGGTGTACATTGGTGCCACATGATGACTTGGATTCCACCCCCAGAGATTCCTGTTTGATTTGTCTGTGAAAGTCACAGGGTGTTTTTTTTTCTTAACTATTTTATTTTATTAACATTATTTTTCTAGTTAACAAATCATAATTGTATACCTTTGTAGGGTAATGTGTGATGTTTTGATGTATGTATGTAGTGTAGAATTATTAAATCAAGCTGATTAACATATTCATCACCTGATGTCATCTTTTGGGGAAGGCATTTGAAGTGTGCTCTCTTGGTTATTTTGAAATATGGAATACATTATTATTATTAACTACAGTCATCCTGCTGGGTCATAGACTATATCCTGTCTAATTAAACTTTACATCCTTTGACCAACAACTTGCCAACCCTTCTCTCCACCCCTGGCCTCCAGTTACCTTGGGTAATAACCATGGTTGTGAGTTGACTGTTTTAGATCCCCCATATAATGAAATGATGTCATACTTGTCTTTAAGAAAATGTCATTTCTTTAGCCCCATCCAGTGTCACAATGGAATTTCCAGGAGGAGAAGTTACTTCCAAAGCTCCTCAGGTCAGTCTCCTGAGAGGCTGTTGCTGGGGCCTCCTCCTTTACTGACTAAGGTTTCCAATTATTCCGTTTACTCAATCCACACATGTATGTTAAGTTCTTGAGAAACACTCCCACGGTTTGAGAAGCTACATGATACATAACAATGATACCAACCAGGAAGAGGAACTTCTCATAAAGCATCATGAGCAGCCAACAAGGACCACGAGAAGCAGCGGTTGGGATGACCCTCCATGTTGTTAGCCCTGTCTTTATTTGATGATGGGAAAATGAGCCTGGCAAAATCATGAAGCTCATTCAAGGTGGAACATTTAATAAATGACAAACCAGAAGGCCAAGTGACCTAATTCAAACCCTTTATTTCTGGTGAGTGCTTTGATTTCAGAGAAGTGAAGTGCCTCAACTGGCCAGGGGCCAAAGCATCCAAAGCTCCAGAATGAAGCTGTGTTTTGCTCTGGGGAAAAGACTAGACTCCCATTGTCAACCATTCCTGCTAGACAGCTGAAATTAGGGTAACAATGAACAAGAGGGATCTGTAGCTTAGCACCCCCAAATCAGACTCATTAAGTAAAGCAGTCCCCCACTTAGCTCTGTTGTCAAGATAGGTATGAAAATGAAGTAAATAGAATAGCAGTAAGTATTAAGTCAATGCCAGAGAAATGTGGGTAGTATTCAAACTGCCAAGTCCTTAGCCACTTGCCTTCCTGGGACTTCCTTCTCCCTGCCATTTCTAGAACAGAAGGACAAATCAGTCTTCATTCCCAGCTACTCCTGAATGTTATATTCTTCTGGTGTGCTATGAAGCCACACCCTCACCAAAATCATATCCCTAGAAATCCAATTTTATTTTTTTGGTCTGGGTCCTAGACATCCTGCGTTTTGAAGCTCATCTCATAGTTCTCACATGTCCTCGAGGTAGAATGTTAGAAACAAGAAGTTTGAACTACCCTTGATCTGTGTCTGTGTGGAAGCTAAGAGTAAGAGATGGCCTCTGTCTTTTCCTCTGTCGCTTGCAAGAAGGGCCTAAGAAAATGTAAAGAACAAATGAAATCCAAGCAACAGCAAAGAGATAGTATTGAAAAATCTAAGGGAATCCAAACAAGGCATCAGTAATGCTGGAAGTGTTGTATAAAGGTACCAGGAAACTGAAACTGTAACAAACTGGAGGGCAAAAGAGAACTCTATGTGGGCAAGTTTTCTATGAATCTAAAGATTTTTGTTTTGCTTTGCTTTGAATTAAAAAAATACTTATTGGCAAAGATATTGGTGTTTGGGGGTGTTCAGCATTGAAGAACACTTTCTTTCATCATGCCATCTCATCTCTCTTTCAAAGCCCTGGCCACTCAGTCTACGGAGAATTGGGAGGGTGAGAGCTCCCATTCCTTTAAATTACCCCATAGTTTCAGGAGAGACACTGGAGTTCTCAGGGGAGCCAGTAAGATGCGAGCAAGCTAACCTTGTTGGTGAAAACAGGGATGACAACATTAGATAGAATACAGGGGACTGCCTCACAGGAAGGCAGCCTGGCCAGCATACCACATGACCTGAAGCCACAGTTTAGACAGCGTAATAAAGTGCTTCCATTGTGTGGCAGCCCTGTCTTTACTGCCGTGTTCTTACCATACTCACATGCATATTTTATGATCTTCCTGGATGCAATGTGTTCTCCACATATTACATATGTAGCCTCCAAGCACATTAAAAACAGCTGCTGCTCAACTCCCTGTCTTTTTTTTTCCCAGCCTCTGAGCCTGGTTCCCAGGCATGTCTTCTATGACTGCTAAGGCTAAGAAAAAATAAAAACAAATAATAACAAATGAACGATTAGCAAATGGGACTTTTGCTACCAGATTTCTGGAATGGTCTTCATGAGAGCTCAAGGAAGCTGAAAGGTTTCTAATTTTCATAATTCTGTTCATTATGGAAACCAGTTCACGGTCATTACAGCTGTTTTATTGCCACAAATATAACTCTCCTTGGTTCTGACCCAAGAAAGGTTAGAATCCTACCACCTTCCATGTCATAGACAAGCCTGTTCCAGAAGCCTCCTGTGCAGTGTCCCCCAGGAGGTTAAGAAGAAATGCTTCAAAATGTGGCTTTAACAAGAGGCTCTTTCATCTGTTTGAGTCTGATCTCTCCCTACAGCAAAAGAGGGGCTTCCGCTCTGACCACCCTGCTAGGATGATGTTTTAAATCAGCCCCTCCATACGGCATGCTTCTGGCTTTGTCTGTGGCCAGGGTAGGATTTCCGTTACACTACATTCCAATCTGGGACCTGGAGGCTGGGTGGCTCTGCATTTGGCCAAGGCTCAAATGTGTCCCTCCTCTCCATCTTCCACATGCTTGGGTAGTTTCTGTCCTTACCTACCTCCTCTTCCAAATTGCAAATCCCCAAGAACGGAGAACATTGCGTTATTTTTGTTTGTGCCCCTTACTTATACCACCAATCACAGTGCCTGTCATAAGCAAGTGTTCGACATATGTTCATGAAATATGTCTTGTGATTCTTTAACTGGTAAGGCTTCCTATGGAGCTGTCTTAATTATGGCTGCAATCAGGAGCCCTGTGGTTAGATGAACAGGGATGGTGGTGCAACACACACTCAAAACTCAGCTGGAGGACCCTTTGCTTCTGCCCTAGCCGGAAATCGTCAATTCTCTTAGATTGATTCATTGAAGACTAAAGGGGATGTGACAGCATCCAAGGCCCAAATGTTCTCGTCTTTTAGCCACAGGGAAACATGTTGAGTGTTCTCTCTTCACTAATGGTACAAGTATTCCTCCCCAGAGACACATACAGGATGTTTGGTAGTGAAGGCAAAAGGACAAGCCTTGGGGCCCTTTGATGCGTGGAACACTTGCAAATAAGATATAAGCATAGCATAACACATAGCCAAACAACTGCAGATGAAGTTCACACTGAGAAGCCAAGCGGAGACATCCTCACTGTGAACTGGCGTGATACCAGCCAACCGGAACCTGCAGGGTTAACCACTAAAGAAAGGGCTTTCTGTCCTGTCCCCTATCCTGGGCTCCCTTCGGTAGCATAATGTTCTAGCTCTGTGTTCCAAGACATCCCCCCCCCAAAGCTACTCCTTCATGGTCCTTTCCCACAGAGCGACTGATTCCCTCAATCTTTCTTCCATAACATTTTTCCTTTTAACACATTGTAAACCCTGCCAGCAGGTCTCCACCTTGGGCTAAGACCCTGGTGATTGGTCAGTTGCTAGAATATAAAGGAGAAAGGACCCTAAAATCACCTGACTTGAAGACAAAGCAGTTATGAATTAACCTCATCCAGTGAATTGCCACTGCTAACCTCCTACTAACATCTGCCCTATCATTAAACCAATAAAAGCTGTCTGTCTCCTTCTTTACTTCAACAACTGCCTCTTTCTTGATCAGAAGTACTCCTTTCTTGGGTTTTATGTACAGATATATTTTGTTGTCTAAACTAATTATAAAACCTTTAAGCAAGGATCATGTCTGTAATGTTTTCCCCTTGATTGGCATATGCTGGACCTGATGGAAGGATAGAATGGTAAAGGAGGAAAAGCGAATGCAGCTGAGCCACTCTGTGGTTTTATACTAAGTCTGTAATTCTGTCAATTTTATGTAAATCCTATCTTTAAAGGTAATCTTGCCTACTTTGTGGCCAGAATCCAACAAACGCTATCGTTTTGTCTGTTCTTTCCATATCTTAAGTTTTCTGTGCACAAATGCTGGTTTTACAAAGACTCTTCAGCCAGTCTAGACAATGCACTTTGGGACATGGTCTTCCCTTCCTGTACCAGTCAGACTTTTGTTGAGCTTATGCTGCAGAACAAATAATCCTCTTCCCTAAATCTCCAAGGGTGGTAACATCAAACAATTATCTCATACTCTGATTTCAGCTGAGCTCACTGGGCCAGGCTGAGTTCAGGCCAAGTCCCCTCAGGTCATTTTCTTGTCCTCCTTCCAGAGCCTAGTGGGAAGGAGCAGAAACTGCCCGGAAAAATGCTGTTCAGAGAGGAAAATGCTTCCAGAGGGTCAGTAGGAACTTATCACTCACTCTTGGTTTAATGTCTGGACTCATATCGTGATGTCACTTCCATCTACAATCCATTGGTTTAAGACAGTCATTAGAACAAGACTGCACTCAGTGTTTAGGAAATATAGCCCATCCAACATGCTTTGAAGAACCAAATTAGTATTATTTGTGGTTCATCACCTAATCTACCACAAACCTCCATAACTTTGCTTTCTCACCTCCATTTGGCTGCAAGGACACAGGAATCTATGTAAATGTACCCTATCCAAACTCTAATGTTATCTCCTCTTCCTTCTCTTCATCACTTTCCCTGGTCCCATCCAATGTTCTAAACACCAAAATGTGCACAAGCCCAACAAAACTGCATTAGGATCACTGTCTCTGTGTGATATGTTCCACAAAATCCTGACTTCTGAGCACAGGAGAAAACATGGGACGCAGCAATCCATACTGTACCTTTATCCTGTCTCTGTAGCATGGGGGATACTCGGTGGAATGTTGCTAAGATGTGAACATGCGTGCATACACATGTACCGACATTTACAGAAAGATATGGTGCAGAAAGTGTAACCATCATGCAATAATTAATGGTTCCATCTAACATCAGGCAGACCTCAGTTCAAATCCTGGCTGAGCATCATGCTCTGTCAAAGTTTTAACCTATCCATGCCTCAGTTTCCTTGACTATAAAATGGAGACTATGAAGGTCCATGTAAACGAAGAACAAAAGAGAAGCACTCCGTAAGTGCTGCCATTCTATTGTTGCTGTGCACATTATGGTGAAATGTTATTTCTGTTATTCTGTACAGTGAGATGAAAATATTTTTATGTAACTCTATAATGACAGCGAGTAAACAGGAGCATGTGTAGAGTAGCAAATGGTAACTAAAACATCCTTCTCTTTAGTTCCTTCACGAATAATATGGTTTTGTTTATTCATTTTTTAAAATTTGAACACTTATTTTCCTTGGTGTCCGGCCAACACTGGGGTGGTGACACCCGTATGGACCCACCCTGCTCCACAGACAAGGCCGTTCAGACAGAGGCTGTCTGTCAGGCTCATTACAAATATTTTAGTCTAATCCCCACCACAATTCTGCACAAGGACCTTGCATGCCCTTTTAGGTTACACAGGTAAGGACCTGGGCAGCTCCAGGATTTGTGGAGAACACCACAATCGGGAAACAAGAACGATTAGAAACAGCCGTTTGGCTTGCCTCTGAAGCGGAGACTTCTTGCTCCGCCCCCTTTCCTCTTCAGTCACCACTTTTTGAAGGCAATGTATAGCGAGGAAAACAAAGCAGAGGCATCTCAGACAGACAAGCCTCCCCCGAGAGGGCTAAAGCAGGAAATGCACAGGAAGGACCTGTGGTACTAGAAAAAAAGGAAGCCCCTTCCTTTTCTTCCTCTCTTCTTTCTTCCCTCCTTTTCTCCTTCTTTCCTTCCCTTCCTTCCTTCTTTTTCTTCGTTCTTCCTTTCTTCTTTCCATTTTTTAATTCTTTCCTCTCTGGGTCTGAATAAGTTTGTAGGAGTCAAAGCAGGATCATACATGCTAGGCAAATGCTCCATCACTGAGCTGTACCTTCAGCTAAAAACACAAGAAAAGAGAAAACTTTTAATGAGAAAAAACATAAACATGGCAATATGCTTGTGCCTAAGCACTGCAAGATCCAACGAAAGAGCTGAAATGGCCCACAGACAAATGAAGCAAAATTAAGTGGTGCTGAGCAATAGCTCAAATAAAAATAAATAAATAAGTATCTGTGAGCCTTTCCTGCTAGAAATGACTGAAGAAAGACTGGAAGAAAGGCAGGCATGGAGGAGCATGCTGGCAGTCACAGCATCCCAGAGGCAAAGGGAAAGCAGTTCACAAATTCAAAGCGAGGCTAGACAGCCAGGGAGACCTTGTCTTACAAAGAAGAAAGAAATGGAGAAGGATCCACAAATTTTCTCTCAAAAAACTGACCACATGTGTGGATATTCCAACTCGAGGAGCTGGGCCACAGAAAGCACACATGGCATAGATATTTCCTTCTGTAGAACACAGTGTGGAAATGAAAGAGCAACTTCGGAGAAGAGAAACCCAACAAGGGCCGCTTCAGCCAGGAGATGGGGTCCACATCAGGTGCCCTGCAGACTCAGACATATAGGTTCTTGACACCGCATCAGGAAAAGCATGACCTCTGAATCCTCTAGCCCCACATATATAACCCCAGTGGAATCGTGAAGACTGTATCAGATGATCTCCTTGAATGGGTATGCTACAAAATGCTGGAACGGTGCTTCCCAAGATCATCAAGGTCACAAAAGAGCAACAAAGAAAGCTGGTCATGGAGCCCAAAGAGACAACATGACAAATGTGCTGTGACACTCTAAGGGCTCTGAGAAGAAAAAAAAATGTTTAAAAGAAAATAATTAGAATTTTAGTTACAATTAACTGTACTACAACAGTGGTTTCTTAATTGTGACAAATGTATCATTAATTCAATAATAAGGGAAACTAGAAATGAGCTGAGAGCTCTCTGCTGTATATTCAGCCTTTCAACAAACCCAAAACATCTAAAATTAAAAGTTTATTCTTAAAAAACACACAGAGACTGAGTTGTATGAAGAGACATACAAATACCAGCAGGCAGTCATTCTAGTTACAGACCTGTGTCTAAAAGACTAAGGCTCATTGTGGGAGCAGGAGCTCAGGACAGCATGCTCTGGCTGGGGATACCTCACAATCGACCTCACCCCCACCCTCCAGCACCAAACCGAAGACAACAGAAAAATTGAAAACAACAAGAGCCGTGCTGAGGAGGGTGTGGAAAGAAGGGAATCCTCACACAACATCAGTGTGAGCCTCGATGAGCAGAGACAGCATGGAAAACAACATATCGGCCCTTACAAAAAATTTTTTTAAAGTAACAGACAAAAAAAAAACAAAACAAAACAAAACAAAACAAAAAACCAGAAGTGCTATATGAGCCAGAAAGTGTATCTGTTTAGATAACAAACTGATGGTTTTGGTCAGCGTGAAGATGCGTGAGCATGTTAGAGCAAGCATGGCACCTCCCTGCTCACTTCATCTACTGGAAGTAGGCAGGAAATGCAAACAACGCTAGCTTTTGTGTTAATACTATCCATGTTACCGACAAAGGCAAAGTAAGGAAGGAAGAGCGCGTTCTGGCCTGGGCCTGAGGAACAGCCCGTCATAGCAGAGGACGCATGCGGTCGGAAGGTTGGTGTAGCTGGCCACGGTGCTCTGCCGTCAAGAAGCAACATGGGATATCTGCTGGTGCTCAGCCTGCTTTTTCCTATTTTTCCAGTCTAGGACTCCCGCCCAACGGATAGGGCAGCCCTCACTCAGGGTGGGTCCTCCCATCTCAATACACGCAACCTAGAAACGTCCCCACCATCACACCCAGAGACTGGATTCCAAGATGACGTTGGACCTTGTCTAATGACGTCTACGAAAAACCCGGCTCTCCTCATCTCACAGAACACAGTTAACGCTGTTCTTTCTCTTTACAGAGCTTACTTTTTTCAACAATTTTCTTAGTGTCTGTCTCCCTCCGCCACCCCCGGACACTGGCAGTGCCTAAAAGAAGAAACATGTCTGTCACTGGATTTCCAGAACAGAGCTGCCTACTAGGTGCTCAGCAGCTATTTGCTGAATGCATGACTGCATCTCCAGGAGCAAGGAGCAGCCGGGCCCTGGGTGGTCCTGGGAGAACGACACACTGGGACATTGTGAAGGTGGGGATCTCACTCCCAGCCCCTCCTCACCCCCAGCACAAATAGAGCTCGCCTCTCCACCTCCTCAATTTCTTGGTTCACCTCCCCATCCTCAAAGAGCATTTAATTCTAATCCTTTCAAATACAGTCTAAGAGAGGAATTTTACCTGCTGTAATCAAATCATGTCCTAGAAAACACAACAGTTGCCCAAAATCCAAGCAAATTATAAGAACCACATATTTTCTTTTGTGTGGCTCTTCAGTTATCCCAAGAACACAGTCTGGTCCAGATAGCACAGGAAAACCTAGACTCCTAAAAACCACAGGAAGCGTGTGGCCCCAAGCACAAATAGGTTTCCCTAAGGCCACTTGGTCTAAAGTCTCTCGGGTATATCAATCTTCATGATTGTTATTTTATTCTCAGTGCATTCCAGGTCACAGCAAGTTAGTAATTTTGCCATATCTTTCACTGCCTGGCTTTATGTAAGTGCTGCTAAGAATAAAATTAACCAGTGGGAGAAAAACATCAGTTTGCTATCTAATTTTAGAAAACTTGATGAATAAATCTATTAAATCCATTGTGGGGAAAGAGAGGAGCAAACCATTCCACATTGCAAAGTGAAAAATAAATAGAAAATAAAAGGTGATTGTCTTTATAATTTAGAACAACAAATTTAAATGTAAAGCCCCTCCCCAACACCTTCTTTTATTTACAAATGAGTATATTGGTTGATTGCGTATTTTTATTCACATAACCCTCAACTTGAATTCTTAAGAAGATATAATCCCAGGCTGGAAAATCATGCAGAAAAATCATCCCTGGGGCCCTGGGTTCTGTGCTCACCAGGGAGGAGAGTCCTTTATGAGAGTCCTCGATGTGACATAAATCATCTTCCTGAGATCATGAAAAGCAGGTGCCCGGCAGGCTGCACTGTAGACATCTGGCAGGCTTTCATCCTCACACCCACCCTCCCGCTCAACATCTGGCAGCCTCTTCATCCTCTGCCCCACCCTCACCCCCAACTGCCTCCTAACATCTGCCACACACTTCTCTTAACCTCAGAAGCAAATCCAGTCAAAAGCTCAAAAGCACAGCATTCCAGGGGTGGTGACCTGGAGTCGCACACTGGGTGGGAGTAGGCAGGGTTTTGGTTTGGTTTTGTTTTTATTTTCCTGAACTTTAAATGAATTCACAATTATCTTAGAAACATGATTTCATTCTAGCTGTTTCTCAGTGAGAAACCTGTTTAAGACTGAAATCTATAGTTGGCATCCAAGAGAAGTTTCAAATCACCCAAGAACTGAAATATACAAAAGGAAAAAGTACAGGGAAAATAAAGAACAATTTTATGTTGCTGACATGAATCTTAGGAACATAATGAATTAAGGTCTGTTTGGGGGGAAATGGATAAAATACTTACCTTTTGCTGACAAAGTACAAATCACTTAAATAAAGTGTCTTAAGCCTAATCTAAAAATGCCCCCTAACCATTTTAAGGAAGTGAGTGCTATTTGAATTCCACATTGGTATAGGAATTCCTTCTCTGAGTCTCCAACACTTATAGCCCCTCTGGTTTATGAAGCCTTCTCCACTCCTGCCCTCCCAGGTTCTGACTGCATAGGGAACTTGATTTTAGGGTTGTCTCTGAAACACCTTTCCTGAACCAACCACCTGACTTAGAGCCTCCTCTTTATTGACTTTATTCCTCTTTATTCCAGCTATTCCATTCTGACAGTTTGCTGCTAACCACTTCCTGGTATTTACTTCAGGATTTCACCTGAGTAAGTTAACTCCCAGCTTCCACTGATGCACACCCATATGTCCTATGTGTGAGGACACACACGCATGCAACACACGCACACACACATACACCCTTCAGTCCCTCCCCACAGACCAACCCTGGTCCTTTCAAGAGGAGTGACATGTATTCTGGGCACAGGTGAATTCTGATGAAACAGACTTTCATACAAGGAGCTACACTGGGCGTTGGCTGCCTGCCAGGATGCTGGAAGTATCCAAGAGACTTGTAGACCAGAGTCTTATCAAAGCATTTTATCATTTTATTACACACTTAAATTAGTAATTACTTTGGGGACATTACTTGGACACTCTTGTAGTGTGTCATTTCCTGTTTTGAAGTTTAGATACAGTTGGTGACTGTTCATTTGTTGAAATTCCTTGTACATTTGTCTGCCAGTGTTTTTCTTTTAAGTCCTTAAGAATGTAGTAGAACAAAGAGGCATACTGACATTGGCTTCCATTCTGATAGTCACTGGGAGGTGGGGAATCTCTTTACTAATTAAAGTCACAGGAGAGTAAGCTAAGTTAGGTTGGAAACGACTAGACTCATAAATGACCTTGGTAGGTTGTAATTAATGATGGCGGCAGGAACAGCTATGCACAGAGCACAGCAAGAAGAATAAAGGGTATCCACATGGGCACAAGGAGATTTCCTGTCCCAATTCTCCACTATTTGGCTTTTTATCATAAGGTATGATGTCTTGCCCCTCTGGGTCTTGTTTTGTTGTTGTTATTGTTGTTTGTTCGTTTGTTTTGTTTGTCTCTTAACCTCATCTGGAATGAGTAAGTTTGGTCCTTTTTCACTAAATGGCCCAGTGTGTAATGAATGCTATTTAGAGCCAAGGCTCACAACCTGAGTTTCATCCCCAGGAATGATGTGATGAAAGGAGAAAGCAGACTCCTACAAGCTGTCCTCTGAGCTTTGTGTGTATTCTGAAACACATGCGTGTGTCGCCACCACCTCGCCACCACCCCACAACACAAAAGCAAATTAAAAATGGAATAGAATGACTAAGTTTACCTAAACACATTTTCTTTACTTTCTTTCTATTATGAAAAAATAATAATTTCCAAAGAAGAGAGACTAGCATAATTAACTTCAATAATTATTGCTATATCTTGTTTCATCTCTTCCACTTTAACATCCCTCCCTCCTTTCCTGCTGATGTTTGTTGAGCAGCCCCGACACATCACAACATTTCATCTGCAAATGCTCCAGCCTTTCTTAGAGATAAAGACTTCTGCCTTTGCTACAGTGTGCGTCAGCACGTCAAAACAAACCAACTGACAGGACCAAAATCAAAGGAACAAAAACCACTTAGCAATAATTCCTTCTGTCCCTTTCAAATCAAACATTCCAAGGCCCATGCCTCCTCCCCTACGCCCCCCCCCCCCCGCCACACTAGTCAGGAACCCAGCCACACACTTTGAAAACTGAACATTTTTACTCGGGTGTGTAATGGAGGAGGAATTTGAGAATTTTTACAGACAGACTCCATTGGTCTCCAGGTCTTCAAGCCAAGGAGAAACATAAAAAGCTGAGGGGTGAGTAAAGAGCCAATGGGAAGGCTCCCATGTTAAAATAGAAAGTAAATGCTTCATGAGGTATTAAAGAGACAGAATCATTATGGAAAAGGAGATATATCAGTTGAGAAAACTCATCTATTCAATTTTTATTGCTCTCTTTCATTCATAACAGAAACTACCTGAATATTCTCTGCCTTAGAAGGCAATGGAAATGCGCATAAGGTCAGGATCCAAAGATCCACCCTCAGGAGGCATCCCAATCAGGCTACATTTTTAGCAGGGGGAAGATTCCGTCCCAAGTGGGGAGGGCATACAGGGTCACACAAAGGACTGGAGCAGATTTTCAAGGGATGATGATTGTCTCCCTTCAGGGGCAGAGCTCCATGTTTGTTTAGAATGGTCTAAATAGGTACAGAGGATGGAAAATAATTTGTTACCTTTACACCTCAAGACTTCACTATCCCTGTTTGCTCCTTAGCAAGAAAGCCCTAAACTGCATATTAGGTACCATAAGGAGGTGTTGCCTGATGCTTCTGTCTGTCTACATGGAAAGACCAAACTGCCCTAGTGATTTTAATGTGCTTCTCCTCAAATGAAAAGTGTAGAACACAGCCTCCCCTCTGGGAGCAGAGACCGAATGTGTTTGAAACACATCTGCTATGGGGCACCAGGCCCTAGTATCCAATAATCACAATATCCGCCTATTGCTAGGTCACAGTACTTTGGGGGCAATGGCTTGGAAGCCCCGTGGTTGAGAAAGACCACCTACATTCAAACACCTGCACACAAACCCACCCTTCGCCAAACTGGTGTGAGAAATGTTTACCCTAACCCTCCCATTCTCTTTCTTACTCTGCTTCTAGACCTTCCCCCAACCCCATCTGTGGCTGTGGCCTTCACCTTAAATTGGCTGTTCAGAATTTCCTGACTCCATACTCTGACTAAATCAATGCCACTACCTACGTCTCACTCACCTGAGTCATCTTCTCTCACGAAACTGACTGAAATTTTAATGATCAGCCCCCACAGCAGGAGAAGCTGGTAGCTTCTCCCTGAGAATCCAGCACTAACAAGCAAGAGTCATTCCTGACTTCATATCTGGAACCCGAGTGTCCCTCTACCTGTGTAGCAGAAGTCAGGGTACCATATGCCCCATGGAAAAGGGAGGGACACCCCCTCGGGTCCGGCCAGGCCTCTCCCTTGGCTGCCAGCCAGGCCTCCTCCTTTCTGACTCAAAGGCTTTGTTGTTGTTTTCATGGTGGTTTTTGCTCATCCTCTCTTGTCTCCACCATTTTGATGCCCTTAGCTGAAGAGGCCCTAACCCTCAGGAGCCCATCACTGAGGCCTGTAGTCTCTGAGTAGAAAAGCCTTTAAGTGGCACAACACTGAGAACTTCATGCCCACCGACACCCAGCCAGCAGTAAGAGGTCAAAGTTGGCAAGAGAAGAGAGACTGTCTCCACATCTGGTGCAGAGATGGCTGACTTCAGCACCCTTGGCTGCCTGGGTTAGTCATTCAGAAAAAACAAAGTAAATAAACTGCATAGTTCCCAAACTGAGCCACACTGGATCAGCCAGTGAGTAGAAAGGCCGGCACTCGGACCCTTTATGAAACAGGCAGACTGCACTACATGATCCCTGCTTCAACACCATGTTCTGCCTTCCAGGGTACACAGATGGGCGCCGCATTTAGGGGAAAATGGCTAGATCTGTGTATGTACAAACCAGTGTGGTAAAACACCGTTGTCTAACCTCCTTCTAGCTTACTGGAGTAGGTGTCCAGCCACAGGCATACTAGGTCTACCATTGC
This sequence comes from Pachyuromys duprasi, assembly GCA_028658305.1. Lineage (NCBI taxonomy): Eukaryota > Metazoa > Chordata > Mammalia > Rodentia > Muridae > Pachyuromys > Pachyuromys duprasi. The sequence continues at coordinate 40,299,207 of CM053766.1, read as the reverse complement.
AGTAAGTCACTTCACCTCAGCCCAGACCTCAGTTCCTTTGCCTGTCAAATGGGGCACTGAGGAGATCTGGGCTGAGGGAGTGCCTCTGCTGCTGCTCAGAGGCACTGCCTTATGCTGTCCCTGGATAGACACGCCCCTGTCATGAACAGGCAGTGGGGTGGGGATGCTGCACTTAGCTCCGGTACAAGTCCAAATCCTGATTTGAATTCTGTTACCTGCTAGCTACCACGACCCGGGGGGGGGGTGTTGTTTATTTTCATAAACAGAGTTGGGAATGAATCAATACACGTAAACAAAGAATCAGACCCCAGGTATGCAGTAAATGTTCTTAAGACATCTAGACACAGCTTACCCTGACTGTCAGCAACCTACAAATGTGTGTGCACTAAGAGCAGAAATGATGACTCATTCGTGGATAAGCACTTAAGTTTCCGCACAAATGTGAGAAAATGGTTCTCTAACCCAGAAAGTTAGAAAAACAAAAAGTTTTATTAAAAATTCTCCTCACAAGGATTGAAGGAGCCAGAGAGGTCAAAGGACACCACAAGAAAACCTACAGAATAAACTAACCTGGGCCCATAGAGGCTCACAGAGCCTGAACCACCAACCAGAGAGCATGCATGGGATGGACCTAGGCTCTCTGAACATATGTAACAGTTGTGCAGCTGGGTCTTCATGTGGGGCTCCTACAGTGGGATCAGGGGCTGGCTCTGACTCTGTTGCCTGCCTTTGGATCCCTTTCCCCTAATGTGGCCTCCATGTTGTGTCCAGCCTCCATAGAAGAAGATGTGCCTAGTTTTATTGCAACTTGATATGCCAAGGCTGCTTGATATCCCTGGGAGACCTCACCTTTTCTGAGGAGGAAGGTGTGAATGAAGAGGTAGAGGTGTGAGGTAGAGGTAGAGGAAGAGGTGTGAATGAAGGGGAGGGGAGCAAAGTGGGGGCGGGAGGAAGCTGCAATCGGGAGGTAAAGTAAACAATTTAATTATTATTAATAATAATAAACATCTTCTCACTATGGAGTGTTCCTTTTGATGTTGGCAAATCAACCCTGTGTACTCACTATGTGTTGACTACCCTCTCAAACACTTGAAAGAGATCATGGAAGCAAAACTTAAATAAGTACATACATTGCTAATTATTTTTGACACTGTTATTTTCCATTGTCAGTTCTTAGATACAACTATTGAAATTAACTTGTGGCATCTTTTATGTCATTTATTCAATCAAAATACACTTCTGACAAATATTCTGTGCGTGATGCTATGTGTGAGATGGATGTGATTGGCTGACCTACATGACGCTATGGGTGACATGGATGTGATTGGCTGACCTAGATGATGCTGTGTGTGAGATGGGTGTGATTAGCTGGTCTCCACATGTGTTTATAAGAAAGTAGCATGAAGAAACACCTGACAATCAAAGTGCTGTCCAAGTACTATGAAAGAGGTCCAAAATAAGAAGGGGCATTGCTTCTAGCTGGAGATGGAAAAGCATCAGAGAGATCTCTTTTAGTCTACTAGAGATGAGCAGGACCCCAGTGATTAAAAATGGATATTGGATCTCCTAAAAAGCAGGAATGGCAGACTTGGGCAATGCCCAGAAGAACCTCACTGGGTTCCAGGACTCATTGTAGAGTCCCATCCAAGGGCCTTGAAAGATGGCAGTGAACCACAGAATGCAATGATCAGTCAAGGCCCCAGGTCATGAGGTTTGGCTTCCACTGTTTGGCTTCTTTCCACAAAGACAACACAACAAAGATCTGAAAAGAGAGAGGAATCCACATGGCACCAAAAGGAAAAACTTGTCTGTCTCCTAACATCTCCAACAAGATCACACGGCTCCTGAGCATTCACATGGAACATGAGGATCAACACAGAGAGCCCTTGCTTACCTGGCTGAAGTTCACACAGATGGTGTGTGTGTGTGTGTGTGTGTGTGTCTGTGTGTGTGTGTGTGTGTGCGCGTGCGTGCATGTGCAATGCATTCATAAAGCACAGCTGATTTTTTCCCCTGAGAAAAATCCCTGCAAACCTTGTGTTCCTCAAAACAGTTTCTTTATTCTCAGTGTCTGCAAATACTAGGGCTCATAGCCAACCCTACTAACACATTAGCTGTTTAAAGGAAAGTGTTATATTTATGCATCCCTTAGGTCAAGGTAGTAGTGAAAGGGCTGGCACATGTCATAAGAGTTAATAAACTCAACTGCCTGTCCCTTTGAGAGCTGTAGCTTTAAATTCAAGTTACATCGTAAGTGCAGTTGGTGGCCCTTCTATCTCCTGGGAATACTTGTTTGATTTGTGAAGACTTGACACATTCAGTATAATTAGTATTCACTACTGAGGAGGAATGCCCCAGAGAGCTGGAATGCCTATGTACTGCAGCCAACCTGAATTTCTCTCCTTTTCCCACCCTCTCTTTTTCCCACCCTATCCTTTCCACCTCCTCTTTCTCTTTCTCTCTCTCACCCTCTCTGTCTCTCTGTCTGTCTCTCTCTCTCTCTTTCCTGTTTTTTTTTTCTTCTTGAGTACTGTTCAGGCTGGAGTCCTGAGTGAATGTATCCCAGATGTCCTAAGTTCTCCACACACAAGCAACTGAATGCGTGTTTCAACCATTGCTGTTATGGGTATCTAGAGCAGAACTGACTACATCTAGTCAGCTCTCAGCTTCCTCATAGGACCACTGATTACACAGTGTTGGTTTCACGTAAAGAATTTTCTAGATGAGGCCCCACAGCTGAAAGGGGTTGTGAGAATTTGACAGTGTGTCTGCTAACAACCATTAAAGTTATTATTGTTACTTAAATAAAGCAGGTCATGAACACACAACAGAAGCATTTGCTCGCAGCATAGGAAACGTGCTCTTTTACCCAAGCATAGCAGGGGCTCTTGTGTGTCTTAAACCTGTTTAATTCCCATTTTAGGGGACCTTGACAGGCTCCAAGAGTAAGCTGCCAAAACCATGACTATATTTAGCTGTTTATCACACATCAGCTCGAGGTTGTGTGCGCTCATAGACACGCAGCAAAGCAGAGAAAATGGGAGCTCGTGAGCGGGGGCACAAAGCTTTAGGAAGAGTCAGAACAGGGAAAAAACTATGATTCCAGTTGTGTCATTTCTAAGTCAAAATAAATAAATGAATGAATAACTACCCAAGCTTATAGACAGAAACAGTGCAAGTCAATTTGAAAGCTAAAACAGATAATGAAAAGGGAACGACAGATTCTACGGCTCTGAAACAAATTGGGTGCACTCTTTTGGTTTCTGGGTCCTTTGGTTGGGGAAGTTTAGTGTGCTTCCCTAGGGCTGTAGCCTGGTGACGGAAGAAAAGAAGTTCTCTTTAATTTCTCTCCCTAAAAGTTGCATGTGCCATTTTGAAATCCTCACATTTCACCTGTGTGGTCTACGGATAAATGACAGTCCTCTGTGAGTGTGCAGCCCAGGGAAAGGCGGAAAGAGACCATTGCTGGCCTGAAGATCACAGAGGCTTCTCCAGATGCCATATCCAAAGAGACACCAGTGCTTGGCTTCTCCAGGATGATGGCTGATTCTGAGAAGAGGCAAAGCCCCTTTTCAGCTTCGCGTAGAAGTGGCTTCAAGGTTCCCAGTGGTTCACGACCTCATTAATGATTTTAGGAGAGAGAGACATAAGCACCAGAGGGCACCTCCTCAGTCCCTCTTCCCAAGCCACGACATTTCATTTTATCTTGTCTTTTGTTAAAGGTCTAAGAAAATGGAAACTAATTGCATGTTGCTCTTAAAATCAGTTTTAAAAATAGTTGGCCAGAAGCCTGCAAAGTCTGGCAGAAACACAGGCGAAAGCTGACCCCTAATCAGCCCTCCAGATTGATTCTGGAAGTTCATTTGTATCTTCCTTCCTAACACTCTTCCCTCACCCAGCACTCCCAACAAAACAGTTTAGAGTTAAGATCCTTGCAGAGGCCCAAGCAGAGGGACATAGATGGGTAAACAGTGTCACCTAGTGGTCCACAGGATCCCCCGTAAAAGGAAATGCAGGACCAGGTGTGGGTTTGGGGCTACATGTCCCCATTCTCATTCTCTGCTATCAAACACAAGAAGCAAGAATTTTCCTCTAGGAGATAGAAAAAAACGAAACAAAAGCAAAAAAACCAAAGCAAAACAATAAAAACCCCACCAAACCCAAAGCAGAGATACCAAAATTGTACTGTTTCCCCTCACGTATCTAGGTCTCCAGTCCCCTCAGGAAGACCTCTTCCAAATAAAAGTGAAAAAAAAAAAAAACAGCTAGCATTTTTGAAGGACCTGAGCCAATATTGCAAAAAGCCTTTTCTAGCTTCTGACAGTTAACCAGCCGGGTGGTCTAACTGGTTTCTTTTTAGACTGTTGCGACAGCACTTCAGTCGTGAATCCCAGACCTGGATTCTGAGAACCACGCGGGTAAAGATGTTCTGCAGTTTCCCAGCACACCCACCAGAGCGATGGAGATGTGTAACTGCACAATAATTAGACGCATATTAAGCATTTACTTAGGGATACAAAAATGAACTGACAAGAATCCCGTCCTCCAAGAATGTATCCTCTGCGATAATTTAAATTTGTAGAGTACTTCAGAGCGATTACCATTTGAAAGTATCTCCACAGCCTGATAAGGTAATTATGGTACTGATTTTAGAAATGAGGTTTTGTGATTTGTCCAAGGTCATGAAGATAAGAAGAGGCAGCTGTCCAGATTAGAGCTCCTCACTCTACCGTAAGTTGTGTCTTTCCTGAGAGGCTTGATAGAGATTCCTGGTTTTATAATGGAGACTGCGGGTAGGCTACGAGAGCTGACTTGGAGATTGTCGCAGTGAGGTTGAGGCGTAGAATGTCCTCCTTTGTCTTCTCTACCTGAAGTCAGGGAAGAACGCTACAAACCACACATCTCAGTAGATCAGATTAAAAGAAATCAGTTACAATCTGTGCATCTCAAAAAAAGCAAAAACTGTAAAGGATTTTACTTAGCCTAAATAAGAGCCGCACGTGCGCACACGCAATAAAGGAGCGAGAGGATGTCTTTCCTCAAACAATCGTAACAGGACAAAGACAGCATTGGGCATCTCTCTTACTTAAGGTCATAGCTAGTGCAATAAGACAAGAAAAGGGAGGTACAGGTACATACATACTAAAAAGGAAGAAACATCTCTTTACTTAGGTTGCATGACTGTTAGAGTAGAAAACTCCACAGAAACTTAAACTCCAATAAATAAGCTTGGCAAGGTGGCAGAGTTCAAGTCAGAAGATGAAAGTCATTGCTTTCTTACACACCAGCCAAAACAAACTGGAATTTAAAATTAAGGAACAACATCATTTGTAATTTATAATTCCACCAAAAACAATAACAATAAAGGCACAGTCTAAAAAATGCACATAGGTCCTCCATAGGAAAAAATATTTTTAGTGTGAAAGTACATGAAAATAAGTCAAGAAAAGCACAGATAAAGTATAGTTTTTCTCCCTATAGAGATTGCAAGGTTGCAGGGGTCAAACTCTGTATTTCAAAACCTAGGACCAGCAGCCTGTGAGAGGCTGCCTGGCCTCCTCTCCCCTCTACAGTTTTCTAGAACAGAAGACCAGGGTGTGGACTCCTCACTTACAAAAGCTAAGATGAGCACAAAAAGAAAAACAGTAGGTTGGGTTTTGTAAGCTTACTTTTTATTAAAGGCTTTCTAGCAGGTGGCAGAAAGGCCTAGGCACCACGCTCAGAAATAGTGCCTCGCTTGTATGTATGAGGCCGGCAATTATGTGAATGAGAATGGCCTCCATAGGCTCATATATTTGAGTGTTTGGTCCCCAGCTGGTGGAACAGTTTGGGAAGGATTAAAAGGTGTAATCTTGTTAGAGGGTGTGTCCCTGGATGTCTCTCTCTCTCTCTCTCTCTCTCTCTCTCTCTCTCTCTCTCTCTCTCTCTCTCTCTCTCTCTCTCTCTCTCTCTCTCTCTCTGCTCCACTGCTGTTTCAATAAGTAAGCACTCAGCTACTGGTCCAGGGCCATGTCTGTCTGCTCCCATGCACCCTGCTATGATGTCCATGCACTCACCCTCTGAACTGTAAGCAAGTTCCAAATAAGCTCTTTGTTTTAGAAGTTTCCTTGGTCACGGTGTCTCTTCACAGAAACAGGAAAGGAACTAAAGCAGAGACTCAGAATTCAGCACCAACCAAAACAAAAACAAAACAAAGCGCCACAGCAGCTCTCTGCTCCAGCAATATCCTGTGTGTTCTTCTTTTTTTATTGTAGCAGTTAAGTTAATATTGTTGTAAACATTTTCCTTAATTTTAATTTAAAAGGCCATTTTAGTTTGTTGAATGAAGCAGAGGTGAACTTAAAGCCTCCTGTTCACCTTCAACACAATGAATACCACAGAGAAACCTTCAATGTGTAAATTATGGCTCCTGTGTATTGTGCGGACCTGGACTTGGGTGCTGCCTGCTCCAGCTTCCCATGTACTTATCCATGTGCCTTACACATGCTACCTCATTTAATGCTCTTATTCTTCATTTTGTTAAATTAAGATACACAACAATCAATTTCCTAAAACAGAAACAAAACAAAATCAAATCCCATGAAAATGTTCTTTTTTGTTGTTTTGTTAGGGTTTTTTTTTTTAATTTTTTTGAGACAGAATTTCTCTGTGTGTAGCATTAGCTGTCTCGGAACTCACTCTGTAGTCTAAACTGGCCTTGCACTCAGAGATCCGCCTGCCTATGCCTCCTGAGTGTTGGCATTAAAGAATTGTGCAACCACCACCCAGTGAAAACTTTTAAAATTTTCACATTTATTTTCCTTAGATGACCAATGACTTACATTAACAATTTCATAATCTATTCCTTCCTCATTTGAAGGTGATGCTGTTTGGGAAAGCAATGCACATTGGTATTGTAGGGTGCCAGTACAGAGTAGAAAGGCAAGCTTGTGATGGCTAGCTAGCTCTCCAGTAAGCAAAGGGCAGAGAGAAAAGAAGTGAGCAACAAAGAAAGACCTGCTTTGTCCTGCTGCCCGATTTCCATGTGTAAACTCTTTCATGGCTGTCGATTGTGAAGCTCACAGAGTTCCTGGAAATTCAGCAATGGACTTTCAATGGGCCAGTAGAAGCTAGCTTTGGCTTCTACAAAGCCCCCTGAGGACCAGAGTCTATGACTACTTGACCCTCACACCCAGCACAGTGTCCAGCATCAATGAGCATTAAAGAAAGATTTGCTGGATGATTGTATTAATAATCTGCAGTAAATTAGACAGAGACAAGGACACTGTCATCCTTCATCTGTATCGTAACCAGACTGTTGCTGCAGTGACATCACAGTCTTGACTCATCACCAGGGCACGGCTTGTGCTGCAGTCCTGTGGGCAAGGGGCATCGCTGGCATAGCATAGCACTGTACTCACTATGTTAACTGTGACAGGAGTAATAGAGAGTTAAGACTGTGTATGTGTTTTCAAAAGTCCAATTTAGTCAAACGATACACTTGTAGTTTCTGAATGTTATTTTTAAGCCCCTAACAGAAAAAAATAGTTTTGTTGTGTAACTCTAGACTCTAGCTTCCTAACACCTTGAAGTAATCATTGTAATAATAATCATTTTGTGATAATTATTTTGATCATCAAATGATCTTCATTTGAGCCAAACAATCAGAAATTACCTATCTAGGACAACCAGGGGCTCCTCCTGACCCTGGAAGTATATGATTCTTCGTAGTAATTTTGGACAGACTATAAGAAGAAAGTTTGTCATCCATCCATCTATCCATCCATCCAGTTATTTATGAGTAAGTGAATTTATTTTGATTTGTATACAGTCTATAGTGCATACAAACTGAAGAACCTGTAGAGAAGAATATAGACACTGCAGAATAACATCCAACTCTTAAATGGCAAATGATCATTAGCACAAGGACCTGGCACAGCTTGCAATGAGTGTCTACCTAGTGGGCCAGTGGCTCTAGACCCAGAGCTGTCAGATAAAATGCAAGAGCCCCAGTTAAATCTGAACTCTAGGTACACAATGAATAATTATTTCATACAAATATAAATATCTCAAACACTCCAAATACTGCATAGGTCATAATATATCGAAAATGGATTTGTTGTTTGTCTAAGATAATACCTGCATTTTTACTTACTACATCTAGCAGTGCTATACCAAGGACATATTTGCTTGAAATCATTTAAACAACGCTTAGAAATTTCAAGTAGAGTCAATATCTAAATGTAAGACAAAGAAAAAATTGAGAATTCTCTTATGACCTTGAGTGTTGAAAGCCTTTCTAATGGATAAGTAATCTAGAGGGCCTGCAGAAAAGTTACAAAATAGGCTCTGTAGGGTTTGTTTTTCAACTCTTCTAAGTGGAAAAAAAGTGTATATGTATATGTATATATAATGAACATAATTCTCTATATAATTATATATGAATATATATGAACACATAGTATATCTAAAGTTTTATTTATATAAAATATATAATGTGTATAATTATATATTTAATTATAAAATATGTAATGTGTATAATTATATATTTTATTTATATATAACTAGATGTAAGATAATATACCCCCGAAGGGTAGAAATATACTTATATACATTTTATATGAAAATGACTTTAAAACATAACTAGAGTGCTTGTTCCCAGACTTCAGTATATAATATGTAGTATATAGATACAGTATATAATATAGGCATAGTATTTTTCATAAAAAGTGTATTGATTCCTAGTGAATTTCACATAATGCACTCCAGTCCTATCCATTTCCCTATCCCCTCCTATCTACCCTCTGCCTCTGCAACCTCCCCTCAAAAAGAAAATAAAAGAAAACAATCAAAACAATCATCTTGCCACGGAAGCTGTAGTGTGTCACAGTGTGTCACACGGTACACCTGTTTGTCCATATGCTTTCTTTGCAGATGTTCCCTGGAATCAGTCATTGGTCTTTCTCGAGACAACTGGATTCTTCCCTGCTATCAACACTGGATCCTCCCCAGTACTCTTTTCTGACACCCTGTTGTTGCCCTGTGTCGTGGAGATCCTGTCAGTTTGGTTCTGCAGGACAAGCCCCTCACTCACTCTAGCAGTTCACGGATGGCATGGATGTTGGTATAGAATAACTCAGAATGCGGATCTGGGCCTGGGTGGTAGCTGAGTTGGTCAGCCCACCAGCTCTACCGTACCTGGTACCATCAGGACCGGCCCTCTTGGCTTACCCGGGAAAGGGGTGGGGCCAGCTGTCCTGCTCTCATGCTTTTGAGGTAATACATATAGTAACATATAGTAATGTCTCATTCTGTGTAAGTGTGTGTGCATACTCATTGACCTAAAAATTCTACTTTTGCTAAATGCTACAGAAGTACAAATACATCAGTCAATACAAAGTTATTGCCTGCGGTATTGGTGTAATTAAAAAACTGTCAGCAATGTTTATTAAGAGGAGATTGACTAAATAAATTATGGTACCGTAGGCTATTACACAATCACAAGAAGAGAAGAAACTACTGCTGGGCAAGGCAGCCATCTGTAAAAACAGATGGGCTCAGCAATCAAGAGCCCAAGGCCAATGGTCATGAATTCAGGCCATCCAAGGCTACAAGTTCTAGGCCAGCTTAGAGTGACACCCGATCTCAAAACAAGAAGCAGAAAAGGAGGAGGAAGAAGAAGATAAGTTATTAATTTATTGAGAGAGAAATATATAAACTATATTAATTAACAATAAGTTAAGTGTAGCATTTTGATTTTTGGAAAAAAGACAAAAATGCATTGTATAGATTTCTATTTGCATTTAAAAACATTTCATGGAATATAAATTTTAAAATTCAATACGTATCTGTCAGGAAAGAGGGGAGGTTAGGTGACAAAGGTTGATGCTTAAGAGACATTTAGCGAATTTCCTTTGTATGTTTCCTGTTTGTAACATGTGAGTGTTATCAGCTTAAAGCTGTATAAAAACTGCAAATAGTGCACCATGACCATGCTCATACTGATGTCACCCAAAAGGAGGGCTTGATATTTTAATTGATGGGAAGTAATTTTGAAAATGTTGGTCACATTCCTTGTCCCCTATAATTAACCAATGTCCCCAGCGATGTTTTTTCTCGGGAAAAGTCCAATGTAGAAATAGCACAGTTACAGGGCTTGACTTTGCTCAGGCTGTTCTGAACTTTCAAAATTCCTGTTCAGCTTTAGCCTAAGCCATAGCAATGACAAAAATAAATAAGATATGTACACTGCTTCTAAGTACAGCAATATGCTGGCTTCTCTGCTTCAGAAACCTAGTGCCTTTATAATAGGCTGACAAGGAAGGCACTGTGTATATTATAAAGTAAAATTTCTGTGAATGGTATGGGTGAGAAGACTAGAATCTAGGAGAGAGTATAATCACTGTGCTTTATGTTGAAACAAAGCCAAGTCCTGAAGGGTAGAAATCACAGAGGAGAGTCCAGAAGCATTTCAGTCGAGAGAAAATGATGGGGGAAGGCACAGCAAGAAATATTGTGCCAAACTCAGGCCAGTTCTGTTCAAAAGGTATTTCTTCCATACACAGTGCATAAAAAGAGAGAGAGATGGTTACAAAAATGTTGAATGAAGCTCCTACCAGAGACTGCTAGTCATTGGACCCAAAATGCATATGGCATTCTTACTAGAAAAACAACATGTGGAATAAAAGAACATATTTTCTCAGCCTCTCTTGCAGCTAGATGTAGTCATTGACCAAATGCTAGTAAATGGGAAGAAAGAGAAAAATATTTTGAGAAATTATGATATTCCTTCAAAGGAGAAAAACATGGCCCAGAATATCAACACCATGAGCCTAAATCTGTAAAGAAGAATTTTTGTAGAGAGACCTAGAGAAAACTATGAAAAGATGAAGAACAAGTTCTTGGCCAAGCACAAAATGCCAGCCATAATATTTTGTAAACATTCACACAGGGGTCATACTATTTTGGAGACCCAGTGACAACGACAGAAGAATGAGAAGAATGAGCCTCTTCACACAAAGTGTTCTAACACTGAGGACAGTCTCTCAAACAGGACTTGCTTGGGACTGCCAGAGCTATTCCCAAAATACCGTCAGGGGTGAGCCCCACACAGAGCACAAAGGGGCCTGTGGAGGCTGCTCCTAGCATGTCAGTGTGTGATGATTAGCCCTCATGAGTAGCTTGACTGAATTAAGAAATGCTTGTGGCATGGCTGAGGCACATCTCTGGGTGAGTCTATGAGAGGGATTCCAAGGAGTGACTGAGCAGGGAGGGGCTTGAGCCTGTGGCTAAATAGGAAGGAAGGAAGGAAGGAAGGAAGGAAGGAAGGAAGAAAGGAAGGAAGGAAGGAAGGAAGGAAGGAAGGAGGGAAGAAGGGAGGGAGGGTTTGGGAAGAAGGAGAACAATTCTCATCCTCAGATTCCTCTTCCATGGAGATGTGAAGAACAGCCCTGCTGCCATGGCTGTGAACAGCTCCCACTGCCTTGCCTCACTGCCTGTCATGATGGATTATACCCTCAATGCATGATCCAAAATAAACCCCTTCTCCTTAAGTTAGTTATCACTAGATACTTGGCGATGAGCAAAGGGCTAAACACTTTGCGGCTGGTGATGTCAGGACTGTTGGGGCACCACATACCATTTGCATCCAGAAAGCTATGAGTGGCCCCTCGCTGCTGCTTGTTTTTGTCTGCTCGTCTCGGTCCATTTCCTGCTATTTCAGGTTATCAGAGACTGGGCGACTCATGAACAGCAGTTTATTTCCTCACAGTTTTGGATTCTAGGACATCCAATATCAAGTGCCAGCAGCCAGTACCCTTGCAGAACAGAAGGAAGCAGGCTAGAGAGAGAGCTGACCACTACCAGGCCTGTTTATGGTTCTGTCAGTCCATTTATGAGAATACAGCCTTTATGGCCTAATGCTCCCCACCGCGAGGCCCTACTTACCAGCACTGTTTCACTGAGGATCAAGTTTCCAATGCACATTTTAGACTACACATTCAGGCCATGGATTCAGTGTGTCACTGTGATAAGTACCCAAGTTCAAAACCTTGCTTGTGCTCTAAAATGAAAGCAACCATTCAAAAGTGCCTGGCCGCTCCAAACATGATCTTCCATGTTTCTGTTAATGAAGCCGGTGCGTTTCAGATTATTTATTCTCCCAAGAGAAAGGCTTAGCTGGTGCTGTGCTGGGCTGTAGCATTGTGGGTAGAGTACCAACCCAGCATACTAGAACCTGGGTTCAGTTCCCAGGGCCATAGGAGCCTGAAGTCTCAGCCCCTCCCCCCAGAGAAAAGGTAATTGTGTGTGCTATTAGGGTGAATAAGTTCCTAGTAAATCCAAACAAACTAAACATGCAATTCTTTCTGCTAATTGTTATACTAACACTTTCAGGATTCAAATGGGACCTTTAGCTAACCAAAAACACCTATATATTATTTTTGCTCTTATACTATCTGTGTATATACATGAGTAATTATTTACTGGTGATTTCTCAAAAAGTATTGTAGATCATTTCTAGGAACCTAAACAACTGGAGTTAGAGTTAATCGTGTGTGTGTGTGTGTGTGTGTGTGTGTGTGTAACCCCCACATCCTGATAAATTAAAATTGACACTATGATTATTACTTACAGTGACCTATTTTATGACCATTTGGACCAAGTAAACCCTTCATTTCCTCAACATTGAACATCACAGCCTTTCCTGGATGCTCAGGTAAATAGATGCTAACAGCTAACCCACCCAGAGTTCTTACTCTATAGTAACTCCTTTCTCATGTGCTTATTTGCACAAGACCTCCCACAGTGAAAAAAAGAATCCTTTGAACTGGAGCTTGAGAAATAAGATTTTTTCCACAGAGACTAAAGAAAACCAGAAAACAGCATCAGCAAAAACAAAAGGTAAAGAAGCTGCAGTTGGGTGTGGCCACCATAGGGCTCGTGGAGGAGCATGAACAAAGAAGCTCACCTGTGACCTTGGTCATGAAGCTCAGGGGTCTGGAAGTTTAAAGTAATAAATAGATACAGGTAATGTTTAACACTTCCTCTTTTCATTGGGCCTACTGAATGAAGATTTGTGGATCAAATCTTCTCTGTCTCTGTCTCTGTCTATCTCATAGACTGTGTGTGTGTGTGCATGTATTGTTCACATGTGGTGCATGCACATGAATGCTCAGGCATACACACACATCTTTGGCCATATGGAGATCAGAGCAAGATGTTAAATGTCTCCCCTTATTGCTGTCCACCTCGTTGCCTTGAGGCAGGGTCTCTCCCAGATGCGGACACTCACTGTTTCAACCTCTCGGGATTCTCCTATTTCTGTCTCCAATTCTGGTGTTACACATATGCACTGTCATGTCTGGGTTTGTATGTGGGTGCTGGACATCCAGACTCAGGGCCTCATGCTTGCAGCCACTCTCATCCATTGAGCCACTTCCACAACCCTATGGGCTGAATCTTGAGGGAAGCCACATGGCAGAAGTTATAGGGTGAACTTTGCCATGGGGGAACAGGCTGGCTCCCCGGATGTCTTGAAGGTGGCATGTGGTTGTAGTCTCTTTTGAAACACCTACTGGGAGGCACTGGGCCAGACTCTGAAAATGCAAGGCCAAGGACAGAATGCATTGCTTGTGAAAGCACATGGCCTGGGGGTAAGGAGAGACACTGAAGGGGCAGCTGCAGTTTGGTCAGGTGGGCATACGGTCTGGGAATGCAGGAGATCTATGAGGACAGTGGGAGGACAGTCTGTTTCAGAGAACTGGAGCTTTGGAGGAGAGGGCTCTTGGACGTGAACAGGTAAGATCCCAGCAGGTAACGTCCGGGCAGCGTGTGCAGGTATGCCCTGACGACAGGGAAGACTCAGCGTGGTCTCAGCATGCAGAGGGAAGAGTTGTTTCTCTTTCCACACTTTGTACATCTCGTTCTTTCTCTATAAAGCACATCTCTCTCCCCTAGCAGTCTTCAGAAATAGGGGGGGGGGGACGGAATTAGAAAAAGCAAAAACCAAGTAGAAGCAGAATTTTAGAAAGAAGGAAATGAACAGAAAAGAACTGAGAAAGAAAGGGACTATGGTGGGGGACTGAGTACAGGACAGGGGACAGAGGGCAGGACAAGGAGGCAGGGCAAGGCAGGGCACAGAGGGCATTGCAAGAAATTTCACTGCAGTTGTTTCTAGAGCACAGTCTCTAGAAACTCTGGCACAGTTTCTAGAGCCAGATCTGCTTTAAAGAAGATATTTAAACAGGAATGTGACATCCAGAGTTTTCCCACGAGCTATCAATTAATCCCCACAAACCCCTGATTGATGGATATTAGCCTGTTACTCAGATGAAGACTGAGGTGGGAAGGCTGAGTAGCCATGTTGACATTGGTAACTGGAGGAGCTCATGCTTGAGTCTGCTTTCAAATCTACAGCTTCCAGGCAAGTGAAGGCAGGCTCTACAGCACAAGCAACCCACGCCCCTCGGCTGCTTCACACTTCGTTAAGGTCTCTGAAGCAGGGAAGAGTCATTGCTCTCCAACACAAACAAAACCTGGGAAATTGTACCCTATTCACACTCACAGATGACCACTCATTACTCGCTGCTTACAGATGACCTGTGATCCATGATCAAGAAGACATAAGAGCGCAAAATGCAAACCCAAGACCCACAATCCCCAATTCAGCAATAGGCTGCCAATAATTTTAATTTAAAATTGAGATAAAATACATGCACATTCACACACACACACACACACACCATAACACACAGAGATATACACCATGTACACACAACATGCACATACATCACAAGCCATTATATATACACACACACTTAATACCTCACACCACATACATATATCACAGACATCATACATATACCATACACACAACACACATCAAAACAACACACCTAACATTTCACACCACATACATGTATCAATGACACACTGTACACACATCACATAAAAACACACATACACACTCACACACTTCATACACACACACTTCACACACACATACTTACACACATAGATACACAGTGACATATACATACGCTTGCACACACACTCATGCACATGCACTCGCACACACACACATACACACCCTTACACAAACATGCACACATACACACAGAGGCTATTGAAGAGTAAGAGGCAAAAGTTCAAATGCCAAGATGTGCAGAAGGTTCCCACAATTTATTTGATTCTCAAGTAACAGACAACAGAGCTACATGAGCTGGGGGTGGCCAGCTAACCATGTGATCAACCTCTTCCATCAACCCCCTCCATGAATTTCCACCACTCACAGTGGCTGCTGTTACAGTCACATGCATGTTCTAATGTGTACATTTTTTCACACTTCTCTTTTAAACTTTCAGTGGTACATAGTGGTGCGTGGTGCCAGGTTATGTAATAATATTTCACACAAGTGTCTGATGTACTTTGAGCATGACCTCCCAGCCTCGCCCGAAAAGCACCCCCTCCTGTTAGTCCCCTTTGTTTACCCAACCAGTTTTGCTTCTCCTTTCAGGTCATACATGCATGAACAATTTCATGCGTAGACATGAAATCTAGGAACCACAAGTGAGAGAAAATACCAGATAGCTGTCTTCCTGAGACTTACTTAACTTCCTTAATTTTATTATCTCCAGTTGCATTCATTTCCCTGCAAGAAAATAACTTCATGAGGCTGGAGACACGCACTGTACGTCATACAGCAAGGTGCCTCTACCCCTTCTGTTGCCACCTAGGAGGGCCCCGTGCTTATCTGTTGTGAAAAGCACTGCAACAGAGACGACAAGGATCTCTGTGACATG
>CM053766.1:40202348-40283328 GCA_028658305.1 Pachyuromys duprasi | reverse complement strand
CAGCCATCAAGTTCAAGACTGAAACAGTTCCTGCTTCCCTCACTAGGCCCTCCAGTCCTACACCGAGCTATCCTGGGTCCCATCTGTACAGGGGTTCCAGGACACATCCACACGTGGTCCTTGGTTGTAGAAACCGTCTCATACAAGACCCCTGTGCCCTGCTCAGTTTAGTCATTGTGGAGCTCTTGTTCTCTCCAAGTTTCACCAACCTCCCTACCAACATTTCTGAAGAGTCCCGCTTGGTCTACATGCTGGCAGGTGTGTTCTGTTATTTTGCTTTCTATGTGATTTTTAACAACAACAATAATGCAATGATACCATACATATCCATCTCTGGCTATTAAATATGAAATTATTGCCTGAATTTACCGTCATGAATAATAATCTAATTTTCACCCAGTAAATAATAGTCTATTAAATGAACATACCATAATTTTCAGTCACTTCTTTATTGATGGTCTTAAAATGACTTCTGTTTTTGTGAGCACAAAGAGTGCGGTTTTTACCCTGTGTGTGTGCGCTTGGAATGGGAACTCAGTTCTTTGTACATGTTGGGCAAGTGGTCTCCACTGAGCTCAGCCCCAGCTCTCGCTATCACTGAAATCATGCCCAAGCACACCCACGTGCATTTGTTAGTATGATTTCTAGAGCTGCAACCTGAAGCTCAAAGAGTTAATAATTTGTTTTATTTTGGAAGACAATACTTCCTTCTTTAGCCAGGACTTATAAGACCTAAACTCTCAGTGAGATAACCGCCATTCGTGTGGAGTCTCACTGTGTTAGAAAATCTAGCTTCAGAGTTTCCTATAAGGAACTATTTTTGCCAAAGAAAGCTGAAGGTCCTTTTAAATAACTAAGCAGAAGGCTTAGACATTGCAAAACCTGGTGAATGCCACTGGGGTCTCATGAGGGGCAGCTGTGATAGATGCTCAGGACGGGGGAACTGCAGGGTCCCCAGCGGAAGCCAGATCGGAACGGCCATTTAGGGGCTTCTGTCAGGCAGGGCCTGCAGCTTGCACCCAAGAGAGCTCAGGAGCACAGGAGAGACAGCAGGCGGTGTGTACGGATGCAGGGATGCAGCGCACCTGCCAGCACCGGTCTGTCAATGAATGATCACCTAAGCAGCCACCAGGGACCCAACGTCTCCGTGTGTGAGAGAGGAGGCCCTCGGGTGGGAAGCCTCTGCCTTGTTTCTGTACCTTCCTGACTTCTCCCTGGTTCCAAGGTTTGCCCTAAGCTCCTGTCGCAGGCCTAGTTTCTTCCTCTCTTTGTCTCCGCCATGTAAAAATGCCCTCAGAACGGAGACGTGATCCTAGGGTGCATTCAACCCTAACCCTAAGGCACCCCAACAGAAAGCTGCCCACTTCTGCCCCTTCTCTGGCCTTGAGTCAGATTTTGCTGTTGTTCACTTCAAAAGTTGAACATTTGAGTGCTTCTATGGCACAGAGTGGATTAGGACAGCCAATTTGGAGTTGCCACTCACACTGTGAAGTTTCAAGAACCGAAGAAAGGGAATTCTGTCCGAGTCTCCAGGGGAATATTGTGCAGCTGGAGGGATGGGTTCGTCTGTTACGCCAGCAGGTAACCTGAGGCAGTCTTGGAGCAGACCTCACAAGGTGCCAGGCACCCCAAGCCTGTCACAACACCTCCCTTCCAACCACATCATGGCTGGTTTGCAAAGGAAGGGGAACGTTTTCTTAGATCACTAAGTGATCTAAGTGCGTGCCACCCACTCAAAGCCATCTCTGTCATATTGGTCTACAACCAAGATCAGAGTTCAGGGCAGGATCGAGTCTCTTGGCTCCTAGAGCTCTGCCTGCAGTTCTTCAGAAAGAGGTAGAGCTTATCTCAACAGAATAAGCTGAAGTAAACACATGCAAATAAGTCAGTTTTCTGGTGTTGTGACCTTTTTTTTTTTTGCATTATAACGCAATTGTTTTTGTTCTTTGTTTCTACTTCAGTTTTTTTCTACTTTTGTTCTACTTCAGTTCCTCAGTTTTCATAAAGCTGACCTCCTCTGGTTTATGAACCAAGCTTTTGGTTGGTTTTAGAATTATAAAGAAAATTTAAATATTTAAACAAGATTGCTATAATTTTGACTTCTTACTTCATATAGAATACACATATTCTGTAACTGAGAAATCCAAAGTTCTACTTAGTCACCGAAACCAGGATCTGTTGCTGAGTCACAATGCTCTAATCAGGTCTGAATGTTTTACCTTATGATCATATAAGTTAAATAACATGTAAAAACTGTACACTGAATGTCTCCACCCATATGCTATATGTAAGTGATAAGCAGAGCCAGAATATCTTTATTAAAAGTACAGGAGAAGCATGCTACAACCCACAGGCCCAAAGAAGCCAAGTAACAAGAAGAGCTCAAGGAAGGATGTAGGAATCTCACTAAGAAGGGGAAATAATAGACATGAGAAGTGGAGGGAGAGAGGGAACTGGTTGAGGTGGTGGAGAGAGGAACAGTGGAGGAAATCAAGTGTGGGCAGAGCAGGAATCAGGGTTGAGAGGGCTGGGAGAGAGAAGGGAGATTGGTGTTTGGGCATCTCTGGGACAAGCTTGGGACCTGGGATGGGGGAGGCTCCTGGGAAGATATGGGAGTGACCCCAGCTGAGATGCCTAGCAGGGGCTGGATACTGAAACTGAAGTGACCACTTCCTGTAGCCAGGTAGGACTTCCAGCGGAGGGAGGGGCACAGCAGCCTAACCACAAAACTCTCAACCCAAAGTTTATCCTGCCTACAAGATGTGCAGAGATAAAAGATGGAGCAGAGAGTGAGGGAATGCCCAACCAATAATTGCCCCAATTTGAGATCCACCCCATGGAAGAGACCCAACCCTTGACACTATTAATGATATTCTTCTATCCTTGCAGATAGGAACCTATCATAACTGTCATCTGAGAGGCTTCATCTAGCTGGTAATGGAAACAGATGCAGAGATCCACAGCCAGAATTAAGGGAATTTTGTGGAAGAGTTAGAGGAAGAATTGAGAGAACTGGAGAGGTCAAAGACACCACAAGAAGACCTAGACCTACATAGCCAACTTGCCTGGGCCCATTGGGGGCATAGAGAGGCTGAACCATCAACCAAAGAACATACATGGACTAGTGGTCTTAGGCCCCTTACACACATGAAGTTGATAGGCTGACTGGTCCTCAAGTGGGTCCCGTAACAATTGGAGCAGGGGCTGTGTCTGGGTTGCCTCCCTCTGGATCCTGTTTCCTTAGCAGGGCTGCCTTGTCTTGCCTCAGTGAAAGAGGAGGCACTTAGTCCTGATGAGATTTGAGGTGCCAGGGGAGGTTGGTACCTGGGGGTAGGGTGGGGGGAAAGGGACTCTACGGCAAGGGAGTAGGAGGATGGGATTGGGAGGAGAGGAGGGAGTGGGGTAGCAATTGGGATGTAAAATGAACGAATAAATTAATGAATAAAGAAAGAAAAAAAGAAAGGGACTTAAAAAAAAAAAAGAGGTAGAGCTAGGAGCTGGGAAGCCCGTGTCCTCTGCAGTTTCAGAGACAGCATCTGAAATCCGAAGATGGCATATACCCTTTTGGACTTCACTGACCTGCCATCAAAACAGAGTAGAAAGAATGCAGATATAGCTCATTGGGAGAACAGCTGGCCACATGCACGAGGCTCTGGTTCAGTCTCCACTACCATAGAAAAGGAAAGCTTTAATTTTAATTAAAACATAATTATGTCATTCCTCCCTTCCCTTTCCTCCTTCCAACTCCTCCATGCCTGTGCTCCCAATTCCTTCTCAAAGGCATGGTCTCTTTTCTTCGAACACACACACACACACACACACACACACACACACACCCTACCAGGTCTGTCTACTGTTGTCTGCATGTACATGGTTTCAGCGCTGACCACTTGACATTGGATAATCATTTAGGGGCTCCTGCCTGGGTAGGATTAATTCTCACTCTCTCCACAGTCTAGAGACCTAATGAAGACTGTTACCAGCAGATAGAGCCTGGGCTGAGTGTTTCCAGGTCCCAGTCCTTCTTATCCAAAAGAACTGAAGTAAAAGGCAACACAGATTTTTCTTAAAGCTTTAATGACCAAAGTGATTCATTAAAATAAAACAAGTACAATAAATGCATGTGAAAGAGCTTGTAAGTACACAGAGTAATAAATCCAAGCAAGAGGCAGACAACGATGAGGATGAGTCCAGTCTACCAACTGTGCTGCTCAGCAAAGCATTTGATTTTAATGTCAGTCAGTGAATTAGTACATTTTGTCAGCATGTGTACCTTCCTCTTCTTACTGAAGCTTCTATCATCTGCTGTTCTACATCAGTCTAGCTGCAGACAACAAAGGGAAGGTAGGCATAATGGCGTACACCTATAATCCCAACACTACTGAGACTAAGCTAGGACTGTGAGTTCAAGCCCACCCCAGACTACACAGTGAGACCCTGAGAGGCGAGGGGGACACCCAAGCACAATGAAATCCTTTCAGTTCAGAAAGTGACATTCTGAGGAGCTGGCAGTCACTAATGAGGTTACCAGGGGCAGAGTGTGCGCCCATAGATATGCAAAAATAGAATTATGAAAGCTCCTAATGGGAGAATCCCAGGGCCACCCAGGTTGCTTAGCTTTTGTACTAAATAGCTTCAGTCCCCAGGGAGTGGTAAGACACAAAACAACTAGGCCTTCCTAGGGCAGAGCTGGGTGTGTTTCTCAGCACGTAAATGCCAACTTACTGAGAAGTGCAATCTTATGACTCCACGAACACGAAAAATTCGTCCTTCTTCATCGGTGCCTCATTACCGACACCTGCTGCTTTTTGTTTTCCTAGTTTAAAAATCCAGATTTTTTTTAGTTGCCTCGACCCTATAATTTCCTTAATAGGCCCTAAAAACTGTATCTAAAATCCAGAGGTATCCTTCAAGTACGAATTTTAGATTGGCTTGCTGCTCCCAAGCTGGTGGAAGGACTGAAAAATATGAGGGGAGAGAGTTGTGAGTGGATGGGCGCCAGCCACAATTCCCTGGGAAAATGATCGCACAACAGGACTTCTGCAGAGACTGTACGGGGTGTAAACGAGTGACTCTAAATCAAACAACTTTGGCAGCCACTGAAATACTTGTGAAAAACACAATCACATCCTACGCCACACTCACATTAACCACACACATTAGCCACACACATACATACACACACTCACCACACACATATTCACACATATCACACAAAGCCCCATACTACATGTATACCTCACTACACACACAAAAACACCATACACACAAACACACTCATATACACAAAATACACACACATACCACATACACATCACACATATAACCACATATGTGAACCACGAATATGTTCGTCCAAACAGCCCACACATGCATACCACACGTGCATATATGCATAGCACACACACACATATGCCCACACCACATATACACACTCACATACACATACCGCATGCGCACACACATATTTGACATGTACAAACACACCACCTAGTACCCACACATATACACAAATACTGCTTGCACACACAGATCATACACATATACACATACTACATGCACATATATACATATTACATTCACATACACACAGATACTACATGTACACACACACACATACACACAACACACACACACGTTCAGGCTAGCTCACCTGCACACTCTGTTCTCTAAAGCATGATATTTTCAGCCCGTGTTTTTCTTCTCTCTTGGCAGCTTTGCTGTGTGCATGATCTCTACAGGAATGAAAAAAAAAAAAAAACCCAAAACACCTGAGGGAGAAAATTACCAATCGCTAAAAATCACTAATCACCCTCTCACACTAAACAAATTCCACTGGGGGATTTTAGTTACACACCGGGATATGGGTGCTTTTATTCTCTCCTTTCAGGCTAATGATGTACAGGCATACAAAACAGGAAAAGGAAGCATGTCACATCTAAATATGCTTTAGTGGGATATTTCTGCATGATGGCATCGAAGCATCAAGCCAAAATAAAGGCAGACTAGACAGAAAGTCTCTTATCCTCACTGCTGAGTCCTTCAGAAAGAAAAGAAGTAGGACAGACTCACTCCCCACAGTGGGGAGACAGTGCCAACCTCCCCCCGCCCCCTTATAGCTCATACCACATGGGGTGACCTTGTTTTCATGGCACACGTTTCACAGAGCGCACCAAGAGCTGGCCTCCCCTTTCCACTAAATGGATTAGTGGATGATGTATGGTGGATCCCCCAGTATATTATGTCATTCCTCTGTTTACCTCAAACCAGTTTATCATCCATTTTTCTCTAGTCATCTGTAATTCCCCAGTCTATCAGAAATTGAGACTCTCCAATGGTCATACTACAAATCAGAAAAATTCATACAAACAATAAAATTAAAAGTTTTACATGAATCCTCTCTAGGTCCTTCATTTCTTCTCTATAGTTATTGTTTTGACTGATAATAAAACATGACATCACTCACTATAAAAAATGCTTAAGTGAATCAAGAGTAACAACTGTAGACATCCTTCTTTAATCGCTGCTTCCACAAACCATCACACACAAATACACCTTTTGTGTATAAATATAAATATAACATCTAAGCAGAACACTAAATATACAGCTCTATAGTTTTCTTTTCACTTAGCACTGTATTATACATGCCTTTTCATGTCAATGAAAATGGAGCTACAAACTTCTTTTGAATAGTCCTTGAGTACTTATTACATCTGGAAGTATACCATAATTAATTCAAATACTTCCTTATTAGCTTATCAGTGGACCTGTATCTCATTCCCCACTTCCTATTTTCATTAATAAAGTTTGTGTGAAGAAAATAGGGACTACATCTTGCAATGTCTGTCTGATTTTCTTCTAAAAATCAACTTCTAAAACAGGAATGGCCATATTGAAGGATATGAACATTGTATGTTTTGATGTACCATACGCTTTGCAGAAAAACTAATGCAGAGAGACTCACATTCTCCCAAGCTATATGTACAAGCCATGCTTTAGATCTTTGAAAATCTGGTAGCTAGTCAGAGAATTTGGAGTCACTGTTCTTTTTAGTTGCATGAATTTCCGGTCAGCCAGTAGTATATAACAGGACCTTTAATTCCAAACAAAACCAAAACTGTACTGTATGCTCTACCCTTCCTCAAGGCATGCACTATAAAAACTGAGTTAGATTACATTTGGTATTTAAAGAAAGAAAAAAAATGACATAAGCCTTATGAAAAGCTAGTTCTACCTAGGGGAAATCGCCCACTGACCCAGGGCCCCATCAGTCCTAACAGTCTGTGACTTGCTATGGAAGTGGATGGGTAACCACACACCAGACAGTGTGTGCACATGCGCTGTATGCAAACATCATGTGTGAGCGAGCACATGTGAAAATGTTCCTGTGACATTTGGCTTTCGTGTCACAAGCATCTGTCCCAAGACTCACTTCCCTGTACAACGGTTTTGTTTCCCACGGGGCCTCTCAAAGACTACATGGTCAAGCAGCTTCCTCTAGATCAGCTGCTGCGCAAGGCCCACACATGTGCATTGGAGGGACCTCAACATTCTTGTTCTTCACTTAAGCAGAAAGTAAACAAAGAGGCAGATTAAATTATACGCAGGCACGAACAGGCGAGAGAGAACTCAGGAGAACCCACACCGGCCTCGACCGTATTTAGACATAGCCTATTGAGACCAAAATCAATTTTAAAATAAACAACTGTAGAAACAGAACTCTCACTTTCTATCAGACTGTGAAATAATTTTAGCTGTTAGTAAATGGACATGGTATAAAGATGATTATAGTATTGGAGGGGAAGAACAGAATTGGCATGAATTCTGCACAATAATTGTCTGACGTTCAGTGTTTAACGCAATGACTTGTGGCTTTTTCTTTAGAAGGTTGCACTTTGTCTCCAAGACAGAAAGTACGTGAATCTATAAAAATAGGGTTTTGAGGACTAGACAGTCTACTCAGTGGACACACAAGCATGAATTTAGATCCCAGCACCCAGTGTAAAAAGCCAGACGTGGCGGCATGCCTGTAAGCCCAGCACGACGGGGGATTCCTGAAGCTTACTAGCTGCCAGGCCGGCTCCAGGTTCAGTGAGAGGTACTGCATCAAAGGAATGAGCTCCAATAAGATGGACGTCAGTGTCTAGCTCTGGCCTCTGTACATAGATGTAGAGCAGCACACCTGTGCTCCTACAGGCATTCATACCGAACATACTTGTACTATACCTTCATGCACTACATGCACACTCCAAAACAGGGCTCCCTAGTGCCTCCTCCCCCAATGCATGAGCTCAATGGAAGTTCCTGATGCCTCAGTTCAACTGTCTTTAAATATAAAATCATTCCCCAGTCCTGGTGCTCTTGATCTATGTGTGCACCTATCTGCCTATCTACAATCCATCTGTCCATCATCTACCAAGCTATCATCTACCTGCACATCTATCACCTATCTTTCTATCATGCATCTGCCTACCTATTCATCATCTATCAATCACATTCACGTGCACAACACATTCTGAGAACAGTAATGAAAATGCTGCTATGAGGAAAGCATAACAAAAAGCCAAGGGTCACTGGGCCTTGTACATAGAAATCTAACTACATACTGTACCCATTGAAAGAGGGACAGTTAGTGTACTTAAAGACAGAATCAAGATTTTGGGGGAGAGGACAGGAACTGCTTTTTAATTTATTTAGTATTTATTTTTGCTTATTCATTTACAGAGGGCTGGCTCTTACATTTCAGTAATATTTCCCCAACCTAAAGCAGTGGAAATACCATTCCTCCACCCAGTATTACTCACTGTGTGGGTTATGTTTGATCAAGCACTAGCATGCCAGGACACTAGAGAATCAAAGAGAAGCAGCCAGAGTGATTAATTTCTCTTATTTCTACAAGAAGAATAATTATCCTAAGCAAACCACCTGGACCAACATGAATACATAATCACAGTATGTTTGAGAAGCATCACTGAGAAGGAGCTCGGGCCTGCCTTTGTTTCTGGATTTTAAATTCCTGAGTTTGAAGATGGTAATACCAAACCTGACAGAACCAAGTTTCTAGAAGAAACTTGCTCTTGCCGACTAAATGTTTTAGGCCTGTTTCAAATAGGCTATCAGGACACTGGGGGAAAATGAGGAGCATAGCACAGGTCTCTAGGAAGATGCTGCTATATGAGACCACCAAGTAATTATGTGTCTTCGCCAACTGCAGAGCTGCGCTGAGCTATGTCAAGCCATAGACATGAGCATACTTGGCCTCAGAAGACCTGGCATTGAGGTTAGGAGATGGGCATCCATACTATCAGGCTTCAAATTCCACCCAGTTCAGCGGCATTTGAATACTGTGGCCAGCGCTTCCTGCTTCAGCAAGTCACCATCACGAAGCTCTCACGATAAACTTGGAAGCGAGATCTATTTGGCTCATGTTATCAGAGTTCCAGCTGGTAGTCTATGGCTACCAGCTCTCTTGTTTTGGGCCTAGACTTGTACCAGTCTAGTGCATCTTCTAGTAGATAAGAACCTTTTCCGGTCAGGGTGGTCAAAAGCAAAGGGAAAAAGGAAGGAACACGCGGCCCAGCATCCTCTTCTGGGCACACTGTCAGCAACCTACCTGCCTTCCAGTTAGGCCCCACTTCCTTCCTGTAGTACCAGTCCTGATCTTTAGCCTTTGGCAGGGACACTTTCAAACAATAGCAAAAATGACTTTGCCTAAGTTGCTATCATCCCCCTGTCAAGGGAGCACAGCACTAGGATCCCTCTCATGAGCCTGATGCTCTGATGTAACGGGGGAAAGCCAACAGCTCCGAGGTACACACACCCGACAGACTTGTCATCTCCCCACCACCCCACTCTCTGCGCCATCTTATTAGGAGCATATGACTAACTCGGCCTCTATGTTTATGAGACAAGACAGACTCAAGTAAGCCTACTTTGTCCATTGACTGTACCCGATGCCTTCCCTAGTTGCTGGCTCTGCTTTCACCAGAACCAGCTTGGGAGAGGAGTGGGCTTGCCAGGCAGATCAGCTCAACCCAGTTTGAATCACCCCCCTTCACCCCGTCCTCTCTTACTGTCCACAGCTAACCTGATAAGTCTCACTACCGGGCTCTAGAACAGCCGGGTCTAAGTACAAATATAAATAATGAGCCAAGGTCCGAAACCAAAACGTTTAGCCCACCTCCAAACCCGGGTTGACAACTGTTGGCATTATAAGCAAAAGACAGGGCCTTTCCAAACTCTAAGGAAGGAAAGTGGTGAAGCAATTGCAAGTCAGACCACTAAGAACAGACCCACTCAAGGGAGAAATAGAGGGAAGAAAGGGCAAGGGTCTCAGCTTGAGGGATTCTGAGAAACTGGGGGTGTGGCTAAGAACGTAAAACATAGCAGAAGAGGGACAGGCATCTGTTGTGCAGGCAGGAAGACACATTCTGTCCCTCACACTAATGCAGACACCTATGCTCAAGAAAGGCACCTACAAAAGAAGAAAGAGCAGGGATGGAAAACCAAGTGAGGAGTGGGTCTCAACATCATCTCAGGAGGGATCCAGGGAGTTGGTGAAGTACTCCTCCTAGCACTCATGAGTCTCATTGTGACATGCCATCGGTACTGTCCCTGGTGGGCCCTTCCTGCCTATGTGGCTCCAATGGACAAGACCAGGCTTAGCATGGATTTCCCAGGCAAGACTCGTGCAAGAGAAATGGTCCCTCATGACACGTGGCAAGGAAGCATAGAAGCGTTATTGAAGCGTTTTTGTTTTGAGAAAGGTAGTTGAAAGAGTTGGTCCCTGACTTTGAAACCCCACCTGCTTACTACAAGAAAAAGTGGGATTTGTCAATGAATTCTCCTGGAACCTCTCTTCTCCCGAACCAACACAAGCTTATGTATCTTCACTTCCTCTAACTACCTAGAAGAGTTTTCTAAGTTAGTAGATGGGGTGTCATTGTTTTCTGATCACCATATTCAGTAATATTCAAAAGGTGGTTAAAGCTCCGAAATACTGGATTGTAACCCTCTTCCTGCCCCCATCTCTCCAATGTGCTAAAAATAGAAAATAAGATCTGATAGAAACATTTTTAACTTTTGAAAAAGGGTTATTTTTATTGTTTTAAAAACAATAAAAATGTGTGTGTGTTGGGTATGTGCATGTGACTACAGGTGCTGTCAGAGGTCAGAGGTGACAGATCCTATATCTGGGAGCTATAGTTACAGGCCACCAAAAGCTACCTGACCCAGGAGCTAGGCATTGAACCTGAGTGCTCTGCCAGAGCAATGAGCATTCTTAACTGCGGAGCCATCCCTTCAGCCCCTAACACGTGCTTGTTTCCAATGCTCAAGACTGAAAGACACAGCTGCATGAACGCTGTCATGGTTAATCTTCCCTGACAACGCAACTGGCTGAGAATCACCTAAGAGACGCACCACTCTGCCTGTGAAGGTGTTTACAGAGGGCTCAGTCGAGGAGGGAAGACGCACAAATGTGCAGGTCACCATCCCATAGGACGGAATAGAATGGGATGAATGTGAAAGTCGCTTTGGCAGTAGAATTCCCCTTGCTCTGCTTCCTGATCCTTCCAGATGTGGGCAAGCAACCGAATCCTTTGGCCACCTCGGTTCAGAGGCATCCCTGCCACACCATGCCTTCCCACAGTGATGGACTGAACCCTCAAACTGTGAAGAAAAACCCTTTCTCTTTTAGGTTGTTGGGGTTTGACAGGTTTTTTGTTTGTTTGGAGGGGATCAGATATATGATCCCAGTGATAAAAAATAACACATTTATGATTTTCTATATGGTCAGATAAACATAAGAAACAAAAACTAAAATATACTAGATATTCACATTTGAAGTACAGGAGACTGAAGGATTATACCTTAACATATGAGCAGATTATAAAACAAACAAGAAAACGTAGAGCCAGTCAGCAATGGGTGACAAATACAATATGTGGAAAAAGTGTTCGCAGTAATCAAAGAAATTGTAGTTAAAACAGTATTTTCTGGCATGCACACTTAAAAGACTGGTTTCTATCTTTTTTCCATTTTCTTTTCTTCCTTTTATTGAAAATAGATTTTTTTTTCTCACACAATATATCCTGATTATGGTTTCTCCTCTCCCGACTCTTCCCAGTTCCTCCCCACCCCCCCATCTGACCCACCCCTATCTGTTTTTCATCAGAAAACAAACAGGCTTGAGAAATAAGATAAGATAAAACAAACAAACAAAAAAAACACAACACATAGGAATAGGACAAAACAATCAAACAGAGGGAAAAGAGTCCAAGAAAAGGCTTGAGAAACAGATAAAGATGAAGAGACCCACTCATTTGCACATTCAGGAATCCTATAAAAACACTAAACCGGAAGCCGTAATATATGTGCAAAGGACCCGTGGGCAGAAAGAGAGAAAAATGTATATTAAAAATAAAAATAAGATCCCACCATTTGCCTGCAAATTTCATGATTTCCTTGTTTTTAATTGCTGAGTAGTATTCCATTGCGTAGATGTACCACAATTTCTGTATCCATTCCTCTGTGGAGGGACATTTGGGTTGTTTCCAGGTTCTCGCTATTATGAATAAAGCTGCTACGAACATGGTTGAACAAATGTCCTTGTTGTGTACTTGAATATATTTTGGATATATGCCTAGGAGTGGTATAGCTGGATCTTATCTTAAGTGAGGTGTCCCAGGAGCAGAAAGACACACATGGTATATACTCACCTATATAGACCTATAAGATAGGATAACCATACTAAAATATGTACACCTAGAGAAGATAAACAAAAAGAGGATCCAGGGTAAGATGATCAGTCCTCACTTAGAAAAACAGATGGGATGGACAGGGGAAGTAGGAGAAAACAAGACACAGGACAGGAGCCTACCACAGAGGGCCCCTGAAAGACTCTTTCTAGCAGTGTATCAAAGCAGATGTTGAGACCCATAGCCAAACCTTCAGCACAGTGCAGGGAATCATACAATAAAAGGGGGAGGTAATATCACCAGGAGAGGACAGGAGCTCCACAAGTACAAGGGGGTACTCTATGAGACTGTTTCTCCAACCAAGAACCATGTGTGGATATAACCTAAAACCCCTGCTCGGATGTAGCCCTAGTAGCTCAGTATCCAAGTGGGTGTCCTAGTTAGGGGAACAAGGACTATTTCTGACATGAACTTAATGACTGATTCCTTTACCTTTCCCTCCCCGAACCCCGAGAGAGGAACAACCTTGCTAGGTCACAGAGGAGGACATGGAAGCCAGTCCTTAAGATACCTGATAAGCTAGGGTCAGAAGGAAGGGGAGGAGGACCTCCCCTAACAGTGGACTTAGAAAGGGACAGGGAGGGAGGTTGGGATTGGGAGGGAATGAAGGAGGACGTTATGGCTGGGATACAAAGTAAATAACCTGATTAATATAAAAAATAAAAATTAATGTAAGAAAATAAAAATAAGAAAAATTAAAAGAAAAAGGAAAAGAAAAATGGCATGATATTGTGAGACAAAAAAAAAAAATCACCAAAAATTTCATTGGGTTTCTTTTCTTTTGGCCATCCACTATCGAGCATCAACCTGCCCTTAAGAGTAGTTTGTTTCCCTAGTGAGACTCTCTTGCAGAAAACTAAACTTATATTTGCAAGTGGTTATCAATTGGAGATTGGTTCTGGGTTAGTAATGGGGGCATGTGACACCTCTCCTCTCAGCTCCAGGACACCATCTGGGGCAGACCCATTAATGTCTGTGCATGCTGCCTCAGTCCCTGTGAGTTCATATGTGTGTTGCTCACATTTGATTTGGAGCGTCTTATTTTCTGGGTGTCTTCCATGCTCTCTGGCTCTACACTCTTTCTACTTCCTCATCAACAGGGTTCCCTGAGCCCCAAGGGGAGGGATTTGATGGAGATATTCTGTTTAGAACTGAGTGTTCCAAGGTCTCTCACTCTCGGTGTGATGCTAGCTGTGGGTATTTGCTCCCATCTTCTGCACAAGGAAACTTCTCTGATGATAGCTGAGCAAGGCACTGATGTATGACTATAGCAGGATGTCCTTAGGAATTATTTTACTGCTACAGTTTTTGTTTGTTTGTTTGCTTTGTTTTGCTTTTAAGAACAGTAGTCTTTGGTTCTACCCTAGGTCCCTAGGCAAACTAGTCTAAGGTCTGTGGTCACCCAGGGTCAGGGATGGGTTCCATCTCATGGAGTGGGCTTAAGTCAAATCCAATTTTGGTTGGTTGCTCCCATAAGCTTTGTGCCACCATTGAGCTAACATATCTTGCAGGCAGGCCACCATTGTGGCTAGCTTGGTGTTTGCTCCTTCTTCTCGTACCAAACACACTACACCGTAGAGGTGAAGGCTTTATGTAGGCACCAGCTCAACTTCTCCATGTTCAATGAGTTGTACAGTTGTCTTCAGCAGCAGCAGAGCCTTGCCAGTTTTAGAGAACAACAGCTTTGACAACAATCTGGGTTGCTTGGGGGTTTCCATTGGGTCACTTTGGCCAGCAACTCAATTAGACAGATCCCAATCCTGGTACAGGAAGCTTTATTTGGTGTCAACAAATGTCCCATTGAGGCTTATGCCTCCATTATTTGGTGATTTCATTTAAGTTACCTTCATATGTGTATTATTTTAGGAAGCATATACTATATCAGATCTCAATACTACCTCTCCTATGGCCCTTAATTTTATCTGTCTCTGTCCATATTGCCTCCTTGCTCCTCTCTTTCCTTCCCCTCCCCACCTGACTTCCCCATTCCAGCACCCTACCATCCATCCATAACTACCTCTTCTATTTTTCTTTTCTAGGACATATAGCTGTCCTCTTCCAGTCTCTCACTCTATGCCTGACCTCTGTGGTTCTACAGGTTGTCGTTTTGTTATCATGGACTCAACAGCTAATGTTTACATGTAAGTGAATAAATACCATATTTCTCTTTCTGGGTCTCTGTTACTTCACTCCATCCATAACTACCTATTCTATTTTCCTTTTCTAGGAGATACATCTGTCCTCTCCTAGTCTTTCACTATATACCTTTAAGGCAGATGAAGAAGGCAAAACTCTTCCAGATTTATGGAATATATGGAAAAAGAAGGGGTCAGGAATAACTGAGTAGAAGATTAACAATAAACATTTTTTTATGGGGAAGATACGAGAAGAATATCTTCATTGCAGAGACATCGTTAAGGAGACCATGGTCAATGAGCAGAAAAAAGAAGAGAGAGGAATAGAAATAGAGACAAACTGAAAGAAAGAGCAGAGGAGAGAAAGAAGGGCGGAGAGGAAAGGAAGAGGGGGGAAGGGAAGGGAAAAGGAAGGGAGTGGAAAGAAAGGCGAAGAGGAAAGGAAGAGGGGGGAGGATAGGAAGAGAGGAAGAAAGAGGGAAAATCAGAGCAGCTGTAGAGTATTCCCTCATGAACCTTTGATTATTAGCTGGACCTCAAATGGCCATTTCCCTAAGGGCAGACAATGATCTCTATTTTCCAAATGTTCCTCTTTGCCACCTTTCCTGGAATATGCAATGTTACTGATTAGGATTGAACTTATGGAGCATTGATAGCATTCACGAGTTAGACAGTGGTTTAGAAACTTTCTCCATATGACACCATGAATGAAAATAGACAGGATAACAGAAAACCATTCAGGAGAAAGGGAGGAAGGATGTCAGGAATCATAAGAGACATGGTGGAAAGCAGAATGTCATTGAGAAGTAGAAAAGCCACGCAGAGACAATGAAGAAACAGCTACAGTTTCATCCCACTCCAGGGAGGATGGCACACTGGCAGTGGGAACACTGAAGAAGCCACACTGGTAGCGAGAACAGACATAAGGAAATCCAGTTCCCTAGCCCACAGACCCGTGGGGGATTTGGTATGGTTACGATACTACCTGCATGTCAGGCTAACAGCAGACAAGAAATGCACGTTGTTCCCCACCATGTCTCAGATGCTACACTCATCACTTTGAGAGGAAGCCTGTTGTATGAAATTGAAGTACAAGAAACAATCACAATGTAAGGAGCCAGGGATACACTGCCAGTGTCTGAGTGGGAGACAGCTACAGGAGGCTATGGGGGACAGGGTCAGACTTGACTGTTTTAACAGTGGGGTCCTAGGCTGTGAGGTGATACAGTCACCACCAGTCTCACTCTCTGTCCTGAATACAAGCTCCATCAATTTGGATACCAGTGGAGCCCAAAAGCTTCAGCCCTGCTTGGCCTATAGAGATGCCTTCCTCTTGAATGTGCTCTGCTGACAGGCAGCATTAAGCACTCTAAGCCCAGGTCCAGGAATCTCTTGATTTCTACAGCCTCCTCCTTTCTGTTGGTAGTTTACTTCTGGAAAGCTTTGGAAAGCACCAAGACTGCCAGGCCGAGGGTTAGGTTCCCTCAAGTCTCCCATTCAGCAAAGATTTCCCTGCTCTGTCACTTTTTAATGTGACTGAAGAGTGCCACTCTCTCTGGACATTACCCATACATGGATATGCCAACTAGGGAGAGTCTGTCGAACAGGTGAGAATCTGCCCAGTCTATATATCATAGAGTTCAATACAGCTAGCAGTGGCTCCCAGAACAACACGCACACACACACACACACACACACACACACACACACACACACACACACACAAGGAAGCTTCCAAAGTGAGTGTGGCACTGAAATGGGCAACTGACTCATGACATTGGCCCATCCCTTAACAGTAGACAACTGACTAAATTGAAAGAACATTAATATCCTCCAGATAAAACCACTATCCTGCCAGGCCTGGTGACATGCTTTTTTGATCCTGGTGCTTAGGAGACAGACATAGGCTGGTATCCTTTGAATCTGGAGCCAGCCTGATCTACATAGTGAGTTTCAGTACAGCTAGGGTTACATAGTGAGACCCTGTCACAAGAGAACAGGAAACTTCACCACCACCATCCCCTCCATCTGGAAAATTCCAAAGTTGCAGGATCAATAAAGAATACACTCCAATTCGTTGTTATCTTATAAAAGTTTTTGTCTTTGTCTTTTTTCTTTTGCTTTTTCTTTGTTTCAACGTTTTTCTAATGTGTTACTGACTTAAATTCTAAACCATTTTATCTTTTTATTGTTTATTTCTGTTCCTACAGGTTACTCAATTTTCTTCTTTACTTTGTGAAGCGATTATCTATTGCTTT
This sequence comes from Pachyuromys duprasi, assembly GCA_028658305.1. Taxonomy (NCBI): domain Eukaryota; kingdom Metazoa; phylum Chordata; class Mammalia; order Rodentia; family Muridae; genus Pachyuromys; species Pachyuromys duprasi. The sequence goes on along the minus strand of CM053766.1, from coordinate 40,266,177 downwards.
TTCCCTTTCTTCTTCACATTCTTCTCCTTTTTCCTTCACATTTTTATATTTAAATTCGTTTTTTTTATTTTTTTGTTTATTTTATTCATTCCCTTCACTCTTCCTTGACTTCATTCATTTACCATTATAATAATTGTTAATTTTACTGTAATAAATATTTAGCCTTAGAGCTTACTACATATTCTCGTTATCTTTTCTATGGCTATTAGTTGTAATAGTGTCCAGATTTAATTTCTATTTCTATATGGTTTGGTCTGGTTTTGTTGATGCTGCAGCTGTGTGTTTTCTCCTTTTTGAATGGTGCTTGGGATTGAGCCCTCAAGACAAGGCTGCTTGACCAACTCCCCAACTAACACAGCAAGATAAACCACCCCAACAAATGCACAAATATCACCACAGAAAAGTCAAGGCCATCCTCTAAACAAAGTAATCCAAATTCTAGTTTTAAACATAATCGATGATGCCAAAGAATATTCAAGTGAACACGTGGAAAAAACAAAGATGTTAGTTCAAGTCCTGGACAAGAACATCAGCAACATGACTGAGAAAGTCAGCAAGGAAATTAAGATTTGGTTAAAACAAACAGAAAAATGAAACACTCAATGAATCAAATATAAAACATTAGAAAGCAACACCAATACACTTCCTCAAGTAACAACAACAACATCAAATTAGCAGAGATCGGAGACTAGATGATGTAATGTTCGGGTATGAATTAAGTAATGATGATTACAACAGATCTTCTATGAAAGTGGTTTATTAGGTGGAGATGGGGGGGGAAGAGCAGGATGTAATGGGGGGAGAGATAGAGGGGCGTCCTGAAAGAAAAAAGGGAGAGGGCCAAGAGGCAAGACGCCAAGAGAAAATTGGCCAGGAACAAGAGAGACCAAGAGGGCAAGAGAGAGACCACATGTTGGATTGTCCCTTTAAGGGGCAACGTAATCACGCCTTCCAGGTGTGGCCATCTGGCCAGGGACACAATGATATCACAAGTTGCTAGGCAACCCTGGAGTAGGTTTAGTTCCAAAATCCTAACATATGAGGTCAAGATAAAAGTCAACAAGAAATAAACAAGCATGAGCTCAACTTTCATGATCTCTCGGACATGACCAAGAAATAAAGATCCATGTGTAAAAGACACAAACCAAAGGCATAGAAAATCTATTTCATGAAATGGTACCTGCACTTTTCCCAAAGCTAGGACAATGTAGATATCTTAGTTTCATTTCCAATTGTTTTGATATCCCCAGCACAAGCAACTTACAGGAAAGTCAAGGCAGTAGGAGTTTGGAGAACCTGGTCACATCAAATCAACAGTCAGCAAATGGAGAAAGATGAATGACTATAGTCTGCTTGTACAGCATACATTTTCTCTAGTCTTTCACAGCCCAAGTTCTCCTGCTCAGAAAATGGTGCCATCTCCACTGACAGGATCGTCCCATTTCACCTCAATTAACTTAGTCAAGCTAACCCCCATGAACATTCTCAAAGGCTAACACTAATCTAGGCAATCCCTTCCAGGTGTGCCCAGAGGCTTGCCTCCAGGGGATTCTAGACCCCATGAAGGTGACTACTAAATCTAACCATCACCATATTCAAGTACAGGAAACATTTAGAGCTCCAAATTGACATGACAAAGAAAGAACCTCTCCACATCACATTCTGTAAAATGCTAAGGCTAAGAACAAAGGAGCAATATTAAAAGCTTCAAGAGAAAACTGCCAACACATTCATAAATGCAAATTCATCAGAATAAGATGAACTTCTCAGCAGAAAGCCTAGTTGCCAGAAAAATCATAGGATAATAAAACCCAAGCCCTGAAAGGAAATAACTGTCAATCAAAACATAATGAAACATATCTTTTTTAAATCAGTGAATGAATGAAGACCTTTTAGAATACACACAATCTATAGCAATTCATGACCACTAAGCAGAACTGCAGAAGATACTTAAAGGAATTCTACTGATAGGAGAAAGACCAGGAAAGAAAAATACATGAGAGGAATAGATATGAACACCAAATAAGAATGAGAAAATAATCAAACATGGCCAAGTCTGTAACTAGCAAACCCCTAAGGTGAATAAGGGGAAGGAAAAGAACAAACTGTAGTTGATCCAGCCAAGAACACAGTGAACAAAATCACAAGATACACACCCCCTCCTCTTAATAGTAGCCCTAAATACAAATGGTCTTAATTCTTCAATTATAAGATGCAGACCAGGAGCTGGAGAGATAGCTAGGTAGTTCAAAGTACTTTCTGTTCTTGCAAAGACTACAAGTTTGGTTCCTAGAAGCCAGTTTAGTCAGTTCACAACTGTTTTTAAGTCCAGCTCCAGAAAGATCTGATGCCTCTGACCACTTCAATCACCTGTATTCATTTGTACACACCTACACATAGACACACATACACATACATATTTTAAAATAATAAAATAATTATCTTTTTAATGTTGGTTATAGTAAAAAAATCAACTCATTGGTTGGATTAAAATACAATATATAAGTGTTTGCTCCCTGCAAGAACTATGCCTCCAAATCAATGATACACAGACTGAAAGACAATAAATTTAAAAATGATATATAAATCAAGTGAAATATGAAAACCAGCAAGAATATCTCTAATTATGTTTGTAAAATGAACTGTATACAAATTAGCCACCACATAGTAGCAAAATGGAGCAATTATTCACAAAGATATAATCTACATAGGTAGGTAGGTAGCTAGCTATATAGATAGATCACTGAAGCACCAATTTGTTAAAAACAAAACACAAAATAACCCCACCACTGGGTATAAAGGTGTCTAGAAGCTCAGGTGCAGTAACAGTGAATGACTTCAATGACCTGGATGAGAGAGGTCATCCAGGCAAAATAGTCAATAAGGAAATATCAGGTATAGAATTTACCACAGGTCAAATATACTTCATACATATTTTTCAGCACCCCATCCAACCATTGTAAAACAAAGGGATTTTGTTTTGATCCAAGACATTGCTACAAAATATATAGCATTGTAGGTCACAAAGAGGAGCATCTTATAGCTTACCAAATTGTAAAGAAAGAAAACAACAAAACATCAAAACCAACTGTATGTGTGGAGACTGAACAACATGCTCTTGAATGAACTGTGGGTCATGGGCAAAATCAGAAATAACCAGATACTCCATTGCCACAGCCTAACTCTCTTCCTGCCAATATTCCTGCCCTGCTATAGTGGATTGTATTCCGCAAGCCATGAACAGAATAGACCCTTCCTCCCGTAGGTTTCATAAAATAAGATATTTAGCTAACAGCAACAGATATAAGTCCTGTAGATGCCAACACAGAAATACCAGGATAGGGTAGAAAGTCGCTGTTGAATTCTACTGCCAGCAATGCTCCTCAAACTATCCCTGAAAATAGAAAAGGAACAAACACCACCAAATCCATTCTACAAAATTAGTATTCGTCTAAACCAAAATTGATAGTCACAACAAGAAGGAAAAAGCTACACATCAGTTTCCCCAAGGAACACATACAGGTTTCTTATAAAATTCCTACAAGCCAAATTCAACAACACACTGAAAATGTCATGCACCCTGGCCACATTGGTTTCGTTCCAAGGACTCAAAGGAAAAGTGACATATGTATAGGGAAATCACACTGTTGTCTCAATAGATAAGGCCTTTGCAAAGGTCAACATCTCTTCATGATATGAGGTCAAAAGAAACTAGATATAGATGGACTGTGTCTCAACATAATAAAAGCTATTTACAACAAATTTATAGCCCTCATTACACCAAACAGGCAAAAAAACCTGAAAGGATTTTCTTTAAAACGGGGGGGGGGGGCACCAAGAGTTTCTATTCTCTCTGTTTCACACAACCTGCAGCCTGAATACTGTTCTAGTTTGGTTTTCTCATTCTGTGATAAACAACATGGTCAAAAGCAAACTTGTTGAGGAAAAGGTTTCTTTCCGCTTGCAACCTAGTGTATCACGGAGAGAAGCCAGGGCAGAAAGTCAAGATGGAAGCTGGAAGCACAAACCACAAGGAAACACTGCATCCTGCCTTGCTCCCCATGGGTTGCTCAGCTATCTTTACATAGCTCAGGCCCACCCGCCCAAAGACGACACTGTCCACAGTGCACTGGGTCTTCCTACATCAACTAGAAGCCAAGAAAATGAAAAGGAGACTTTCCCACATGCCAGTCTGATAGAGACAGTTCCTGAACTGACATTCCCTCCTTCCAGATGTATCTAGGTTTGGGTCAAGTTGATAAAAACTAAGCAGCAGAAATGCCTAGCATATCAGTAAAGCAGGATAAATAAAGGGATGCACATAGAATGGGGGAAAAGTTAAAATCACCCCCATTGAAAGATGGCATGGTCTGGTCACCAATGACTCTTCGGAAACAATCTGAGATTTAGTAAGTTCTTGCAGCCCAGTAGCATCATAAAAAAATCAATATACAAAAATTAATAATGCTTTTAGATTCCAATACCAAACTTTCCAGGAAAGAAAGCAAGAGTACCATTCATGATAACCTTTAAAAACACCCTTCCTCTAAACTTAACCAAAAAGTTAAAATATCTTTTACAATGAACACTTCAAAACACCAAGAATAATAATAATAATAACAAAACACTGGAAGATGAAGAAAATCCTGTATTAATGAACTGAGAGAATTAACAATGTGAAAATAGCTGTAGCACTAAAACCAATCCACAGATTCAAACAAGTCTCCATCAAAATTCTAATTATATTCTTCACAGATCTACAAAAAGCAATCCTGAAGCCTACGTGAAAACATAATAGATCCTTAATACCCAAAGTAATCCTGAGCAAAGAGAGCAGTGCCAGAAGTATCACAAAACATGAGCTCAGTTATTGTACAGCATCTCACTGACATGAGGAGTACAATGCTGGCACAGAAGCAGACACATGATCCAATGACACAGAACTGAGGGACGAGAAATGAAGCTGCTGTGGGGGGTTGAATAGGAATGTGTCTCCCCTCTCCCCCCCCCCAATAGAGTCACGTATTTGAGTGCTTGGCCCCCAGGGAGTGGCACTATTAGGAGGTGTGGCCTTGTTGGAGGAAGTGTGTCACCGTGGGGGCGGGCTTTGAGGTCTCAGACACTCAAGCCAGGCCAGGCCTGGTGTCACTTTAACCTCTGCTGTCTGCAGATCAAGACGCACAATTCTCAGCTCCATCTCCGGCACCGTGTCTGTTTGCCTAGATGCTGCCATGCTTCCCACCATGAGGATAATGGGCTGAACCTCTGAAACTGTAAGCCAACCCTAATTAAATATTTTCTTTTATAAGAGTTGCCATGGTTGTGGTTGCCTCACAGAAATAAATCCCAAACTAAGGTATACACCCATCAAATATTTATGATTCTTAAAAATTATGTTTATTATGCTTAGATATTTTTAGTGTAATTGATTTTTCTTTTATATATGTGTATATATGTGCATACCTATTTTACATGTATTATATATCTGTATGTGTATATATACACATATTTTATATGTATGTTTATATATATATATATATATATGTTCTGCCTGAATGTATACGAACCATATAAGCAAGTGGCAGCCAGAAGAGGGTATTAGATTGTGAGCTGGGAATTGGACCTGGATTCCCTAGAAGATAAGCCAGTGCTCTTAACCACTGAGCCACCTTGACAGCCCCAGCCCATCTGTTTTTGATAAAAATATCAAAAATATATGTTTGGAGAAAAGACAACCTCTTCAGTAAATGTTGCTGTGAAAGCTGGAGATCCAGATGAAAAAGAATGAACTGAGATCCACATCTTCTTCCCTATATGAAAAGCCATCAAGTGTTCACTTGAGCAGTGCACATGCTAAACATGAAATAATGCAGAGCTCATCATGGCCTGAGCAAGGCTGATATGCAAAGCCATGAAGTGTTCCATTTTTAGGTGATCAGAACAGTCTCTGGGCTGGTTAAAGTCTGTAGGAAATAGTACAGCTAAAACCAATGTCTATTATTAACTCTTAACCCTTCGTAATTTTGACCCCTGGACTATTTTTTTCTACTATCTATCAAAATGTATTAGAGTAAAGTCTCAACAGTTCAAAATACACCAAATGCTTTGATATAAGAACAAAAACTTTGAAACTGCTAGGGAAAACAAAAGGAGGGAAACATTGCAAAATACAGACATAATAAAAGGCTTTCTGAGTAGCTCTAGAAGGAACTATAAGAATTGCCTACTGGGATTTCATAAAGTCACAGCAGAGAAATGATCTGCCAAATGGAGAGACAGACAACAGCGAGATAAGCTTTACCAGCTATTCATTGGAAAGGGGATTCATACCTAGAATACATAAATAATTCAAAATTGAAAGACCAAACCCCAATCCAATCACTAAATAGGCAAGCAAATTAAACAGTTATCAAGGAAATGCAAACAACCAGTAAATATATGCAATAATGTTCAGCATCTTTAGTCATTAGAGAAAAGCAAATCAAAAGTACTCTAAGATTCCATCCCACATATTCGAACTGGGTATCAGTATGAAAAAAAACAATAGCAAGTGTTGGTAAGGGTGTGGAGGAAAAGAAACTATACAGCTGGTGGGCATGTGAGTTAGAAGACTCACTGCGGACATCACTAGGAAAAGAGTCTTCAAATAACTAAAGACATGGATGTCTACATGTAGAAAAATGCAAATAGATCCATTCTTACCACCCTGCACAAAAGTAAAGTCCAAGTGGATCAAAGACCTCAATATAAAACCGGACACACTAAAACTTTTAGAAGAAAAAGTGGGAAGAGCCTTGAACTCATTGACACAGGAGACAACTTCCTGAACAGAACACCAACAGCACAGGCTCTAAGATCAACAATCAATAAATGGGACCTCATGAAACTGAAAAGCTTCTGTAAAGCAAAGGACACTGTTGTCAGAACAAAACAACAGCCTACAGATTGGGAAAGGATCTTCACCAATCCTATATCTGACAAAGGGCTAATATCCAGAATATATAACGAACTTAAGAAGTTAAACAGCAACAAATCAAGTAATCCAATTAAAAGGGGGCTACAGAGCTAAACAGAGAATTTTCTTTTTTATTTTTAAATTTTTTATTTTTTATATTAATCACAGGTTATTTACTTTGTATCCCAGATGTAGCAATAGAGGAATATCAACTGGCAGAGAAACACTTAAAGAAATGCTCAACATCCTTAGCTATCAGGGAAATGCAAATCAAAACAAGCCTGAGATTTCACCTGACATCCATCAGAATGGCTAAGATTAAACCAACACATGCTGGAGAGGTTGTGGAGAAAGGGGAACCCTCCTCCACTACTGGTGGGAATGTAAACTTGTACAAGCACTTTGGAAACCAATCTGGTGCTTTCTCAGACAATTAGGAATAGTGCTACCTCAAGATCCAGCTATACCACTACTGGGCACATATCCAAAAGATGGTCAAGTATACAACAAGGACATTTGCTCAAACATGTTCAGAGCAGCTTTATTTATAATAGCCATAAGCTGGAAACAACCCAGATGTCCCTCAGTTGAGGAATGGATACAGAAATTGTGGTACAGTTACAAAATGGAATACTACTCAGCAATTAAAAACAAGGAAATCATGAAATGGTAGGAACTAGAGAAGATACCCTGAATGAGGTATCCCAGAAGTAGAAAGACACACATGGTATATACTCACTTATACGTAGATATTAGACATATAATACAGGATCAACATACTAAAATCTGTACACCTAAAAAAGCTAAGCAAGAAGGAGGACCCTAGGTAAGATGCTCAATCCTCATTCAAAAAGGCAAATGAGGGAGATATCAGAAGAGGGAAAAAACAGGGAACAGGACAGCAGCCTACCACAAAGGGCCTCTGAAAGATTCTACCCAGCAGGTTATCAAAGCAGATGCTGAGATTCATAGCAAAACTTTGGGCAGAGGACAAGGAATCTTATGAAAGAAGGGGGAGATAGAAAGACCTGGAGGGGACAGGAGCTCCATGAGGAAAGCAACAGAATGAAAAAATCTGGGCCCAGGGGTCTTTTCTGAGACTGATACTCCAACCAAGGACCATGCATGAAGATAACTTAGAACTCCTGCATGAATATAGCCCATGGCAGCTCAGTGTCCAAAAGGGTTCCCTAGTAATGGGAATAGAGACTGTCTCAGACATGAACTCAGGAGCTGGCTCTTTGATCATCTCTCCCTGAGGGGGGAGCAACCTTACCAGGCCACAGAGAAAGACAATGCAGCCAGTCCTGATGAGACCTGATAGACTAGGGTCAGATGGAATGGGAGGAGGACCGCCCCTATCAGTGGACTGGGGAAGAGGCATAGGAGAAGAATAAGGAGGGAGGGCAAGATTTGGAGGGGACAAGGGAGGTGGCTACAGCTAGGATACAAAGTGAATAAACTGTAATTAATAAAAAATAAAACTAATGATAGAGTTATGGCATAATCCAGCTATTCCACAGCTGTATATATGACACCAAAGACTGTCAGCCCAAAACACAGCTATCTATATAAACATGCTTATTGCAGTACTCTTCACAATAGCCAAGTTACAGCACAGGCATCCATTAAAAAATGACCTGACAGAGAAAATGTGATATATGTGTGCACACACACAATGAAGTTTCATGCTTCATACAGAACAACAACAACAAAACATAACATTTACACAGAATAAACAGAATTAGAGAACACCATGTTAAATGAAACCATAGCTAAGAAGAAAAATATGTTTTCACACATAAGTGAAATATAGATTTTAAAATATGGAGGGCTGGAGAAATCGCTCAGTCAGTAAGAACTTGCTGTTCTTGCAGAAGACATAGGATTAGTTCCCAGAACCCACATGGTTGCTAACAACTGTCTATAATTCCAGTTCCAGGGACTGCAATGCCCTCTTCTGCCTCCACAGGAACCAGCTTCCATGTGATTCACAGGCATACATGTAGGCAAAACATTCAGACACATAAAAAATTTTTAAATCTTTGAGAAATAAAATAAAAGTAGAAGGGAAAAGAAAGAAAATGGGGCAAAAAAGGATGAATTATGGAACATGATTATGACAAGATGATATTGTATACAATATGAAAATGTCACAAAACTATTACTTTGTGCAACTAATATCTGCTAGCACAAATATTTCAGAGAATGGAGTTTAAAATATTTTCCAAGTAAAGTTAAAATAAGGGCTGAAACAAGTGAACCACATCCAAATGTTACACAATACTGTTTCAGATGAATTTTTAATTTCCTCCTTGATTTCTGTCTTGACCCTTTTTTCGTTCTTTAGTAAGTTCTTTAATTTCCATGAGTTGTACCCTTTCTGCTCTTTCTGCTATTCTTGGTATTCAACTTTAATTTCTGGTGGTCAGATAGGGTGCAAGATATTATTTTGATTTTCCTCTATTGGTTGAGACTTTATGTCTTGCGATGTTGTCATCTTTGGAGAAAGTTCCATGTGCTGCTGAGAATGTATACCCTTTAATGTTTGGGCAGGTGCTCCGTAGATGTCTGCTAGATCCAAGTGATTTACAGCATTATTTAACTCCAAATTATTTGTTGTGGTGTTTGTGGACCTCCAAGCATGACACTATGAGAGGGGAATGGAGGTTAAACCAAAAAGCAGGATGGCCTGGGATTGGTAATTAATCCAAATGGAAAATGTTAGTCCTAGAAGTGTTGGTATAATGTTCTTTTGAAATGTATACACCTTACCCTTGTTCATTCAAATGCTGATTTCTGTGCCCCCTCCCCTCGGTTTCAATCTGGATATTATATTGTGATACTTATTCTAAGCATCCGGTCTCAACTCTGTGTAAACAGGCCAAAATAAAGCAACTAGACCCAATGTTAAGCAGTGGGAGGAGCTAGAGATCAGGAAATGAATGGGAGGAGAAAGGGCAAGGAGAGCTAGAAGAAGGCAGAGCTGAAGGAGAGATCATGGAACGAGGTGGAGAGATGGACTGGACCTAATATATCACAAAAAGCAAGTATAATGTGGGAAATCTAAATGTTAGGAAACTATGAGGGCTTAGAGGTTTAGGAGGGAGTAACTGTTGCCCAGCACTGTGTTCTAGGTTAACTAAATAAACCCAGTCTCTATGTGTTCATTTGGTTATACAGCTGTCTAGGACTAACAGCAGTTTTACCAGAAGATAAACCAACAGTAAATATTAAAAGTTACTTACAGCATAGAAGCTAAATCTCTGGAACCCACAGAATGCTCTTTTCAGGGGAAGTTACTGTTCTAAGGTTCTGCATCATAATCCCATACCATGGAGCTTACTTACCTTAACTCCAACATGTGGCTTCTGGCTAGAAATCCAGCTAGCAGAAGTCAGCATGTTTATCTTAGTTTCCACTCTAGAGTTTTGATGCCAAGAGCTGTGCACGAGTCTGTTCACCTACTTGGCAACATAATCTTAGAACATAGAGCCTACTCTCGTCCCCATTGCAGAGATTTTGACATGGATCCAGAAAAACAAGATTACCTTGAGACTTGGACTCTAAGGAAGGAAGGACAGCTAAGGACATGAGGGAGGAAAGTCAGACTCACATCTCAAGGTCATGGCCCACAGCCATGGGTTAGGGACACTCCTGTCATGTCATCTAGACCAGTAGCCTTGTCTTGGCCATTTAGAAGCTTCCTGGTGATTACATGACCTCTGCATCAATTTCCCTACCCCTAAAATTAGGATAATAAGACTGATTAGAGGACAGAGAACAATCATCAAATTCTGTGTTTCCTTGCTCCTCTCTGCTGTGTGCATCTGCCCATGTTACCCAAATGCTGCCCAAATTTATAAAGGAAACCACAGCTTGGATGACATTCTTCTTATTTATCTGTTAGTGTTGTTTTGTTTTTGAGATAGGGTTTCTCTGTGTAGCCTTGAATGTACTAGAATTCAATCTGTAGTCCAGACTGGCCTCAAAGTAATAGGAACCTGCCTGCCTCTGTGTCCTGAGGGCCGAGATTAAAGTCGTGTGCCACCACAGCCCAGCTTAGATGCTCTTCTTTAAAGAAACAGATGTGTATAGCATAACATTCAACATTCTCACCCTTCTCTCCTCATCTACATTTTTACCCATTGACTTTTCCTTACGGGTTCCTTAAGGGGGTTACTAAACCGTAGCTTCCAGGGAGATGTGTGTGTGTGTGTGTGTGTAACAGAGAGAGAAAGAGAGAGAAAGAGAGAGAAAGAGAGAGAAAGAGAGAGAGAGGGTTGGTGCGTGTGTGTCAGAGTGAAGAGCATACATACACTGCCATAATTCTGAAGGCCACAAAATGTTTGGAGCGGGCTTGCATTCAGGCTCCTCTTCTGCCCAGTGGTAGCTGGGGGCCAGAAGGCCCTTGTTCCAGGACACCCATGGAGGCAGCAGCAGATTCTGGCCTTCCTGGAGCTCAGCCCAGCATGTAGCCTGTTAAATCATACTCCAGTTATCCCCAGGGACCCCATTGTCTCCAGAAGCATAACGCCTGCATGTGGTGTAAGATGTTTCAGCAGAAATTAATCCCTGAGGCTACACATCATACCACATCCACCACTGACCCTCTGAGCCACCATCTGGCAACCATGGGCTGTAAATTGTGTCCTATACTTCCCCCAGAAGGAACCAACAGAAATAGAGACAACTGGGAGAACTTTGTCTCCTTAAAAATATGTAAGGAAAAGTGAGATAAGTCCAGAAGCTGAAGTGTCCAACAGAGAAAATTAGGTATAGGACACAAGCCTACCACAGGGAAAGAACAAAGGGAAAAGGCTAACCCTCAGAAATAGCTACACTGTGCCCCCCCTTTTTTTAAACACTGCCTGTTCACTTCTTCGTACACCCCATTCTCCCCTCTGTGCTTTCCAGAACCTGCTGAACTGGGTAGGAGGAAATGATGTCCTTTGATCTGTACTTGTGTTGCTTGATTGGCCCCTGTGGTATTTTCCTCCATGAATGATGCTGAGTTCAGACCAGAGAGGAGGCAGACCCAAGAGAAAGAACTCCATGGGCTGGAAAGTGTGCCAGCTGGCTGTGGACCTGCAGAGTCTTTTCAGAAGCAATCAGTAAGAAGCAGGTTTGGAAAATGGTTACAGCAGGCAGGCTGCCTTAGAAGGTTCACCAAGGAATGGGTGGCCAACCTTTGTCCCTGCCTCACCTGGCATGCAGTTCACCCAGCTTTGGAATGGGACAATACCACTTCCAAAAAGGTTGCCTATGGATGTCAGATCCCCTCCTCCATCACCTGCATCCCTAGCCACAGGGCAGGTCTAAAATTTAGGCTTCATCCTGGGTAGAGCTAGGGACCTCTTTGGATGGCTCGTGAAAACTGTCTCACTCTGTGGCACATACCTCAGTTTTGTACATTAAGGAAGAAAGAACATACATTTAAATGTGTACAGAGAGAAAAATTAAAGCCATATTTTTCCTTTCTATGGGTCTTGAAGCAAATACAAGTATAAAGTACCTGAAATGAGGCCTCAAACATACAAAGTGCTGAAGATACTGGCTTTACTCACCCTGAAATTCTTAGATTATCTTAAATTTTGTATGTTAATTCTCTTCCTTTGAAGTCCAAGGCATTTTGAGCTTAGAACCAGTTAAGTTTATTCTAAGAATGCAAACAAATCAATCAGCAATCTTTCCAGAACCAACAAATCATGAAAGGGTAACCCTGTCTGTCCAGGAACATTTGTCAAAATTGACAATGTCCATCATGGTCACTGTATCTTGTAGTTGTGGAAGGAGCAGGGAAAAGCACAGATACCGTAAAGCTTGTAGGTGCTCTTTCCTCTGTAGACTCCAGTCCCACACACTCCCCAGGCCAAGCCAGGGCCTCTCATGGGAAGCTTTTCTCTGTCCAATGATCAGCTATCAGTCATTCTTTAAAAGTATAAATAGAATTGTATTATTCATCTATTTGAAACATTCCAAAGAACTTTAATTCCAACCCACCGCCCCAATGTGAGTTGGATTCCAAAGAAGAATAAAGGACGAGAAAAATTATTTGGCATAAAGAAAAAATTCTGGCAAACCTGCCTTAATCAAATGGTGATTGTTCACATCAAAGTGATGTCATAGAACAGTGGTTCTCAACCTTCCTAATGCTGTGACCCTTTAATACACTTTCTCATGCTGTGGTGACCCGAAGTAAAATTATTTTTGTGGCTTCTTCATAACTGTAATCTTGCTACTGTGATGAATTGTTATGTAAATATCTGTGTTTTCTGAAAGCCTTAGCCTACCTCTGTGAAAGGGCTGTTTGCCCTCTAAAGGGGTCACAACCCACAGGGTTGCTCTTATAGAGGCTTAGACAGCCTTGACATCATGCAGGAAAAAGTGTTCATCAACCCTATAGGATTATTCTAAAGACTCAAAAGCCAAGGCTAATCTTAAAAGAAGCAAGAAAAAATGTACAGATTGTGAGCATTCTACAGGAATCCTCACTAGAGTTCCTCAAGGCAGTCAAGGTCCTGAAAAATAAGAAAGACCACAGCTTCAGTGAGGCATGGGAGACATGACAATACCTGTAACATGGCACCATACATATATCTGCTAGCAGAATAGAACACAGATGGAAAAGCTGGCAAAATCCAAAGAAGTTCTGAAGTTTAGTGAATAATTTAGTCATAGCAATGTCAATGCTCTTTATTAACAAAAGAACAGTGGTAAGATATGGCATGTGGCAAGACCTTTCCCGGGGAGATACAATACATACATCTATTTACTTCAGAGAGAAAGCCCACAACAGACCAAAGTATGGACACCACCAAAGCTCAATGTGGTGAACCAATGAGTTTTACTGGGGTTGCTTACATGAATATGGGTAAGAGGTTAGTTACAGGAACAGAAATGACTCAATGGCAGCTGCATCACCAAAGTTCACCTCAGTATGGGTGACAGCTCCCAGAAACTGAAACCTGGAGCACAGAGCACAGCCTGCAAGCAGAGCAACAGTGGAACAGGCTGGAAAGTGTCCATTATAAATGACTCAGTAGATCTCAGCCTTTTCTAACCAGTTGACAGGCTCTCTTATTTCTTCCAGGCAGCTGGGGTTGTCTGAGTCTTCATTGCAGGTCTTTATTGTTTACTCTTAGGAGGAAAGGGAACTGGTGAGTCTGCTCAGTTTCAGGGACTTCCTGAAGTTATTTTGAGTTGTTAACTTTCTGTCTTAAGGAGCTTCCCTAGAAGATAGAATGTTTCAGTCTCCAAGGAACTGCTCCCTAGTCGATGAAATGTTGACAATAGGGAGAGCTATATGAAAGATGTTTGTGAAACATTGTGAACAACCTTTATGACTTTTCTGTACAGCTAAGTTATCCCGAAATGGTATGATTTTTTTTGTAAAATCTGATTCAGAAACGTAATTTTCCTTTATATTTCTGTAACTAACTTTTGTTTATGTATCCATCTTTCTATTCATGATTTTTTAAAAACATTGTAAGATTTCTTTTTTAAGATTTATTTATTGTATGTGTATGAACATATACTTTGTTTTTATGCACACCAGAAGAGGGAATCAGATTCCATTACAGATGGTTGTGAGCCACCATGTGGTTGCTGGGAATTGAACTCAGGACCTCTGGAACAACACTCAGTGCTCGTAACCGCTGAGCCATCTCTCCACCCTCATGATTTTTTAACTCCTAGTTCTATCACTACAGGGTAGCCAATAAGCTACTACAATAACATTTATTTCCTTTAAGCTTTAAAAAAGACCACAAAACATGTTTTTTACACAATCTCACTTCCCAGGTCCCCACTATAGCCCCCCACAATGTTGAGCACCTTTACTTCTTTCTTCAGCATCATTGTCCTTCCTCACCCTCTTCCCAAAACTGCACTTCTAGGCAACTTCTAGCACACTCCACACCAAGATCTGTATATACATTATTCCTGGAAGCCTCCATGGATTCTTACACCCCATCTCAATTAGAATTCCTTGGAGGCCTTCATCTACTCCACAGTAGCCTTAACTATTGCCCATAATCCTGTTTTTCTTTTTTCCCCCTGGCTTTATGTTTCGTTGTGGTTCATGTTCTCTGACATCATCTCGTAGACTCATTTGGGTAGGAGACTGTTGGGTTCCCTCGTTGCAGACACGGCTCTTCCTCTGCTTTATCGTTGCTGTCGCAGCAGGATTCAGCAGTTCCTGGCACATAGTACGGGTTTAATCTACTGAATTAAGGGATAAAAAATGACAACTTTGCAGCTCTTGCTCTAGTCCACATCTCATGGGGGCTCGAGGCTCACCAGACCCTTGCAATAGGAAAGCTGAGATGGCCTTCTGAGGCCAAAAGATACTTAATGATGGACATGTTTGATGTAAATGAAGCAAAACCTCCCACTTTGGACTAATTATAAGAAGCTATTTATAATTACTTCGCTGTTAAATTAATCAGCAAGCTTTTGCTACCTCATGAGTAAAGTTTAATTTCCCAAATGATTTTGGCACTACTGATAAGCTCATGGGTGTGAGAGAATATTTAATTGCCAGCTAGTGTCAAAATAAATTATGTATTTGGTTAAGACTCCGGTAAAAGGTATTAAGGATGTATATGGTTTTAGTTTCTAGGAATAAGTAAATCAGATTTTTGATTGAAATTAAGTTTATAAACTCAAATATAGACTATTTACTACAAACTATATTCCATAATCAATGGAATATTCTAAAATTTTTAGAATGATAGTCAACATTTGGTTGGGATAGTGGTTATGTAGTATATATTTATCAAAACTTACGTAGAATATTACACTGAGACTCAGCTCACGATGTGGATGCAGAATCACACTAGTTCTTACAGGCTGCTGCCTTCAGCTACTTTTGCTAGCACTCCTCCATTTACTTTTGACTCCACCACCACCAGCTTGCAGAACACAGAGTTACTCTCAATCAGAGAATCCACAGCTGCCACTTGGCTGGACCCGTGTAGGCTACCAGTGTCTTCCCTCTATTCCCCCATTCTGCTCTTTCTCAGGTACCTCAAGATCCAGTTATACTACTCTTGGGCATATACATAATGGACTATATATCTTGCTATATAGATACTTGCTCATTAATGTTCATTGCTGCCCTATTTGTAATAACAATAAATTGGAAACAGCCTAGGTGTCCATCAATGATGCATATAATATTAAAAACAAAAGATGAGGAACAAGCTTGGAGCTCTTTCAAACTGTCCCACCTGGAACACAGCCACCAGTCCCAGCAGAGGTGAATTGCAGATGGGCCTCAATCCCATTGTCTGCCATCCTGAGAAGGCCTGTGGTGGGCCCAAGCAATGTTCAGCTTGGAGCCCTCTCTGCCTACTCCTGAACTGCTTGACCATCAGAGACCATCAGGCCTGCTAACACCAGAGACAACCAGATGGCTAGAGGTTAGCATAAGAACATAAGGGACAAAACCTAGGGCCATATAATACCACTGGAAACCAACTATTCTACCACAGCATGCCCTGGAGATACTATCAAACCTGAAGCACAAGAAAACAACCTTAAATCTGAGGTTATGAAAATGATAGAGGCCTTAAAAGAGGAAAATAAATCCTCCAAAGAAACAAAGGGAAAATACAATCAAACAGGCAAATGAATTAAATAAATCCCTTTAAAAAAACACAGGAAAATACGATCAAACAGGAGAAAGAAATGAATAAATCCTAAAAATTGAAATAGAAGCAATAAATAAAACACAATCTAAGGTAATCCTGGAGATAGAATACCTAGGGAAGAGAACAGGAACTACAGACACAAGCATCAACAAAAGAATAGAAGAGATGGAATACGATTGAAGAAATTGATACATCAGTCAAAGAAAATATTAAATCTAAAAAGTTACTGACACAAAACATCCAAGAAATCAGGAACACTATGAAAAGACCAAACCTATGAATAATAGGAATAGAAGAAAGAGAAGACTCCCAGCTCTAAGGCCCAGAAAATATTTTCAACAAAATCATAGAAGAAAACTTCCACAACCTACAGAAAGAAATGTCTGTAAACATACAAGAAGCATATAGAACATCAAATAGATTGAACCAGAAAAGAAATTCATCCCTCCACATAATAATCAAAACACTAAATGTACGAACAAAGAAAGAATATTAAAAGCTGCAACGGGAAAAGGCCAAGCCATACATAAAGGTCGACCTATCAGAATTACACCTAATTTCTCACCAGGAAATCTAAAAACCAGAAGGGCCTGGGCAGATATCTTACAGAGACTATGGATGTCAGCCCCAACTACTATACCCAGCAAAACTTTTAATCTCCATAGAGGGAGAAAACAAGATATTCCACAACAACAGCAACAACAAAAAATTAAACAGTCCCTAAGCACAAATCCAGCCATACAGAAGATACTAGAATAAATTTCCAGTCCAAAAAGACAAATTCCACCCAGGAAATAAATAACCCCACAACATCAAAACTGAAAAGAAAGGAAGCACACACATACTCTACCAACACAAACATCAAAATAACAGGAGGTAACAATATCTCTCAATATCAATGCCCTCAACTCCCCAAGAAAAAGATACAGGCTAACAGAATGGATGTGAAAAGAGGACCCATCGTTCTGCTCCATACAAAACACACACCTGAGCAATAAAGATAGATATTACCTCAGAGTAAAGAGCTGGAAAAAGGTTTTCCAACCAAACAGACCCAAGAAGTGAGTTGCAGTAGCCATTTCAGTATTTAATAAAATAGACTTTCAACAAAAATTAATCAAAAGAGATGGGGAAGGACTTCATACTCATCAAAGGAAAAGTCCACCAAGATGAGATCACAATTCTGAACATCTAATCCCCAAACTCAAGGGCACCCTCATTCATAAGAGAAACATTACTAAAGCTTCAATCACACACCGAACCCCACACATTAATAGTAGGAGACTTCAACATCTAAGTCTCACCAATGGACAGATCATCAGGACAGAAACTAAACAGATCATCAAGACAGAAATAATGAAGCTAATAGACAGGTCCATGAGTCAAATGGACTTAACAGATATCTACAAAACATTTCACCCAAACGCAAAAGAATATGCATTCTTCTCAGCAACTCACAGAACCTTCTCCAAAGTTGACCATATACTTGGTCACAAAGCAACCTCAGCAGGTACAAGAAGATTAAAATAATCCCTGGTATCTTCTCAGACCACCATGGGTTAAAGCTAAAATTCAACAACATAAACAACAGAAAGCCTACAAACTCAATGGAAACTGAACAACTCTCTATTCAATGACCATTGGGTCAGGGAAGAAATAAAGAAATTTAAAACTTTCTAGAATTTAATGAAAATAAAGGTACAACATACTCAAATGTATAGGACACAATGAAAGCAGTGCAAAGGGGAAAGTTCATAGCACTCACTAAGTGTCTTCATAAAGGAATTGGAAAGTTCTCATACTAGCAATTTAACAACACATCTAAAAGCTCTAGAACAAAAAGAAGCAAACACCCAAGAGAAGACAACAGGAAATAATAAAACTCAGGGCTGAAATCAATAACTTAGAAACAGAGAGAACAATACAAAGAATCAATGAAAATCAAGATTGACAAACCCCTAGCCAAACTAACTAAAAGGCAGACAGTAGGTATGCAAATAAACAAAATCAGAAATGAAAAGGGGGACATAACAACGGACCTTGAGGAAACCCAAACAATCACTAGGTTTTACTTCAAAAGCCTGTAGTCCACAAAATTGGAAAACCTAAAGAAAATGGATGATTTTCTTGAGAGTTTCACGTACCCAAGCTAAACCAAGATCAGATAAACAGTTTAAACATTCCTGTAGGCCCCCAAGGAAACAGAAACTGTCATCAAATCACTCAACCAAACAAAGCACAGGGCCAGATGGTTTTAGGACAGAATTCTACCAGACCTTCAAAGAAGAGCTAATGCCAATACTCCTCAAACTATTCTACAAAATAGAAACAGAAGGAACATTGCCAAATTCATTCTATGAAGCCATTGTCACCCTGATACCTAAACTACAGAAAGACTCAACAAAGAAAAAGAATTTGGGCCCAATCTACCTTATGAACACTGATGCAAAAATACTCAATAAAATACTCGGAAACCAAATCCAAGAATACATCAAATACACTATTTACCATGATAAAGCAGACTTCATCCCAGAGATGCAGGGATGGTTCAATATTAAAAAAAAATCCATCAATGTAATCCACCATATAAACAAACTGAAAGAAAAAATTACATTATCATCTCATTAGATGCAGAAAAACCTTTGACAAAATCCAGCACCCCTTTATGATAAAAGTCTTGGAGAGATCAGGAATACAAGGCCCATACCTAAACATAATAAAAACAATATACAGCATGCTGATAGCCAGCATCAAATTAAATAGAGAAAAACTCAAAGCAATTTCACTAAATTCAGGGACAAGACATGGTTGCCCACTCTATCCATCTCTTCAACATAGAACTTGAAGTTCTAGCTAGAGCAGAGAAACAGTCTGGAGGATCAATGCTATCAAATCAAAGACCCAGAAATAAACCCACACTCCTATGGACACTTGATTTTTAACAAAGGAGCCAAAACCATACAATGGTAAAAAGATGGCATCTTCAACAATTGGTGCTGGTCCAACATGTAGAAAATGCAAATAGATCCATATTTATCACTCTGCACAAAACTAAAGTTCAAGTGGATCAAAGACCTCAACATAAAACCAGACATGCTAAATCTATTAGAAGAAAAAGTGGGGAAGAGCCTTTAACTCATTGACACAGGAGACAACTTCCTGAACAGAACACCAGCAGCCCACACTCTAAGATCAACAATTCATAAATGGGGCCTCTTGAAACTGAAAAGCTTCTATGAGTCAAAGGACACTGTAAATAGAACAAAACAACAGCCTACAGACTGGGAAAAGATCTTTACTAAACTTGCATCCAACAGATGGCTAATATCCAGACTATATAAAGAACTCAAGAAATTAAACACCAACAAACCAAATAAACCAATTTAAAAATGGGGTACAGAGATAAACAGAAAATTCTCAACAGAGGAATATCGAATGGCCAAGAAGCACTTAAAGAAATGTTTAACATTCCTAGTCATCAGATAAATGCAAATCGAAATGACTCAAATTCCATCTTACACCCATCAAAATGACTAAGATCAAAATCTCAAGTGACAGCACATGTTGGCAAGGTTGTGTAGCAAGAACACTCCTCCATTGGTAGGAGTGCAAACTTGTGCAACCACTTTGGAAATCAATCTGCTGCTTTCTCAGAAAATTGGAAATAGCTCTACCTCAAGACCTAGCTATACCACTCCTGGGAATATACCCAAAAGATGCTCTAACATACAACAAGGACATATGCTCAACTATGTTCAAAGCAGCTTTAATCATAACCAGGAAATGGAAACAACCCAGATGTCTCTCAACTGAAGAATGGATGAAGAAACTGTGGTACATATACACAATGGAATACTATCCAGCTATTAAAAACAAGGACACCATGAAATTTGGAGACAAGTGGATGGATCTGGAAATGATCATCCTGAGTGAGGTAACCCAGACCCAGAAAGACAAGCATGGATACATTCACTTACAAGTGGATATTAGCCAAATAATACAAGATAAGCATACGACAATCCACAGACCTAAAGAAACTAAGTCACAAGGAAGACTCTGAGGAGGATGCTTCATTCTCATTCAGAAAGGCACATAGAATATATACCTGAAGCAGTTGAAGAAAGGGAGCAGGATCGGAGCCAGCCATAGATGTCCTCTGAAAGACTCCACTCATCAGGGGATCAAAGCAGATGCTAAAACTCACAGCCAAACTTTGGGCCTAGTGCAGGGAGTCTTATGGAAGAATGGGAGGATAGAAGGACTGAGAGGAGACAGGAGCTCCACAAGAAGACCAACAGAGCCAACAAATCAGGGCCTAGGGTGCCTGCAGAGATTGATGCACCAACCAAAGGCCATGCGTGGAGAAGGCCTTTGCCCCCTATACAATTGCAAGTGAAGACAAGGTTTGCTTGCTTCTGTCCACTTCTCTTTGAATTTACACAGGAAAAAAGGAATGGAGGGATACTAGAGGTCATGGCTACAAGGACTTGCTTGGCTCTGGGGGTAGTACTGTGAATCAAATTCAAACAAGAAAAAAGCTTTAAAAGTATCCCAGAACAATGACTTTTAGTATGTATTTACCTGTCTAAGTTCTTAGGAACTGCTGTCAGATTTGATTTTCTTGTGAGGAACTGACATCAGAATTTTCCAAGAGGTATGCTTTCAAAAGAATGGAATAAGTATTTGGTCCTTTCCCCCCCGCCCCCTTTACTTTCCTAAAGATGACCTAATTCACTATCAATTGCACTGTAAACTGTTTTCAGAATTTTAACTGAAGCTTGCATGTGTGGGTATTTGTTGTGACTACAAGCTTTCCTGGTGTCATGTATGTACTTCACATCACTCTTCGCCTGAAGTTATACTTCGTATATTCGTTTATCAACACGCCAACAGGCAGGCCCCTCCACTACCACATGCACTCATGAGTGTGAAGCGTGGATTCTCCCGTCTTCTTTGGAGCCAGGCACACAGCAGGCACTGGTCACCCCGAGGGCTGCTCTAAGTGATGTGGATGTGCCCTGGAGGAAAACTGGTGTGAACGACACCACCTCCTGTTCCCAGTGACATTACACCGGGGAATAGAACCAGCCGTGTGAGCAGTGGGACAGAATAGGCATGCATAAGAGAAACTCCCGTGGCAGCAGAAGAGTGGCCAAGGCCGCTTTCAGTGGAGCAGTGTTCCTGGGACCGTAAGACTGTCACATGGTGGGCTTGGAGTGAGTGACTAGAGAAGAACAGACAGAAAAATGGCTTGTTGGCAAATGATATCTGCTGCAACAGAAGGGTCATGAGGTAAGGCCCAGAGAAAGAGGCAATGAAAGAAAACAATGTGAGACATGCTTGGGTAGTTTGTGGACAAAGCCAGTTAATACACTGACTACACATGGGTAGACATTTAAATGGAAAATCTTGAAGGAAAAAGAAAAGAAAAAAAGCACAGTAACCCTTCCTGTATAGATCTTTCCATCCCAGATCTTTATCTAGTTTACATACTATGTTAGCCATGGCATTCCAGGAGGAAGCAAGTTCCCCAGATGTCCTCTCTAGCATTCAACCTTTCACCTTTCCTCACCGTTACTCCCATCTGAAATGTCCTGTCCTTTTCCATCTCCTCAGAGTGACTCCACCTGTGTAGCTGGTGACCAGTTCTAATGCTATAGTACCGTAAGCAAAGCAACGTCCTGTATCCTTTCAGAAGATGGGTCTCATTAACACAGATATCCTCTGTCACCAGAGAAAAGAGGCTATTGATGTGAGAGAAAGATCACTAGGCTTTGGAAGCAAAGACATCTGGTTCAAACCAGCAGCACCGGTACACTAGCTACTCACTCTGTTCTCTGTCCCTGACCCATGGACCAAAGAGCTAACAAGGTTTGAGCAGTGTTAAGTTTGAATTTCCCAAAGGTGAGCAGTGGATGGCTGATGGTCCCTTCCAGTTGGCATCATCCAACAATATGCAAGGTTTTAGAACAAGTCATAGGGGCATAGGCAGAAAACTTGTCTTGCTGCTCTGCTTGAAAGAAATAAACCAATGGGACAACTTCCGGTGGCCACTGTTGCCATGGAAGCTCTCAGAAGTTGCCGTGTCCTCACAACGTCTGAAGGAAGTAGGGCATTCTTTTCATCTTGGATGCTGTTGTGAAGGCCTGGGAGTCAGAGAGCAGGCTTTCCGTTCTGGATTTGTAGGCCACAATTCCGCCTGTAGCTCTGTAGAATGTGCCTTAAAACAATCAATTGCCAACGCCTTGGTAAAACTGCAGAAATAGTATTCTGGGCCTGAGACAGCAGAGGAAAGTTCCAAACTGCTCCAAATTCGGGTGTTCTGTTGCTACTTGGTAAAAACATCCTTCTATGTGCTTCCCTGTCACAAGGGAGCTATATGTTAGGTATATCTAGGCCAGTCTTCTTGCAGGTTTACTTGACTGGCAGCACAGATTATACAAGATGAGAATATTTTGAAGGTCTGGACCAGTTGTATGATGCAGAACGCTGCATAAGCTCTGAAAGCTATCAGGTGACTGTGTTGAAATAAGAACCAGCATTTTAACATCTCCATGTGTACCTGTGTCTCAGTTAGTACCCACGATCACATTTTATAGAGAGCAAAACTGAGGCTCTGGGATGAAGTGTCTGACATGAGATCACAAAATGAGCAAATAATGGAAGTGGAGTGTGGGTCATCTAAATCAAAATTTTCCATTTTCCGTGTATGCCAGGCTGGAGAGAGCCTGGGAAAAGTTAGAGATGGACACAGTCTCACAAGAACATCCCCATCTAAGTATTGTCTAAGTTGGAGTTCAGATTCAGGGATAAAGAAGAGTGACTCATTTTGCTCCACCCAGAACCAATCCCTTTAACTCTTCCAAAACTAGGCCCTAGGATGTCAACATTCTATTCTGAACTCTCATGGTGTACCTGAGAATTTTCCCTTCTCTGGACATATCACTTTTTTGTATTAAGGTCATTTTGCATGAGACATAGGCACAAATGGGCCTTCAAGGTACTTAAGGGTCCAGAAAATCATCCCAGGCAGGCTTGCCAATCTGAACACTTCCATTTAACCCCATAATTCTCACCAATTGTCATACACTTCTGATTACTTGAGACCTGGAGTTCCCTTAATCCTGAGATAATTGTGCCTCCAGAACATAGAATATCAAAGTCTTTGAATTACAGATTGCAGTAGGGACAAAGCAGGGCTATATGTCTTTGACCACACACTAAATATATGTGCTTCTTCAGCAGCATGTGAGGAAAAGACCATGGACCTTGTTATTGGTGTGGCACAGAGCTGTTTGGTTCTGAGGCCTGGAGCTGAAGAACCTGGTTGATTACCCAGGCACTGAACCCGATATATCCCACCTCGCACATCTTGAACAGACCTGCAGCTCTCTCAGAATCCTCTGCAGCTGGAGAGTGAGCGGTTTGGGGGAAAAGAGGGCCCAGAGAAGAGACCAGAGGAAATCCAGGGCTTTCTAGAAATAGCTGTGTGGCCTCACCTCCCCGTAGATTTAGGGCACTGGGGTTAGAATCCCAGAGGAAGGTGGATCTGAGAACTATGAAGTTAAAAATATCTAGGTCTAGATCAGCAGTGCAAGCACAGGAAAAATTCACAATGCAAAGTTAAGAATGGGGCCCAGATACATCCTATGAGACAGTGGTTCTCAACCTTCCTAATGCTCTGACCCTTTAATACAGTTCCTCATGTTGTGGCCCCCAACCATAAAATTATTTCATTGCTACCTCATAACTATAATTTTTCTACTGATAAGAATCACAATGTAAATATCTGATATGCAGGGTATCTGATATACAACCTCGGTTCAGGGGTTGTCCAGCCCCCAAGGGCGAGAAAATCTTCAAGTTGAGAACCACTGCTCTAGGCTGACATCAAGGATCCATGTTTTGGATTGTGTGACTGGCCCAGTTTTAGAGCACTGAGTCTACTGAAACAAGCAACCGAAGATCCCATGTCTTCTTCATACTATTTCTGAATAGCCTAGAATCGTCTTTCCCTATAAATGGCAGATAAAATAACTGATGTGAGTCCATTTGTTGACAGATTTGGTTAAGTTTCCTTTTTACTTGTATATTGTTAATGTTCAGGACATCACCTTACCCTACATATATTGGCCAATTATATCCACAGATAACATATATCAAAGTCTAGAGATATATGCATCAAACTTCTATAGGCATAATATATAGCTGATGGACATATAAAGAAAGGACTTAGAATCAGAAAACTCACCAGGAAAGTTGGAGATTGGAAGAGAGAAAATGAGAAGGAAATACAGAGTTCTCTACACCGGAGGAGCCCAGAGTCTCCGCCTCTGAGAAGGGCTGTGCCCGAGATCTCAAATGCCGTGTCAGCAAGACAATGCCCATGTCTGGATTCTGCCTGGGTTATCTGCACCTCGATCTTAGTGCAACAGGACTTGCCAGCGGACCATATCCCTAGGACAAAGAAGGAAAACGGAAGCACATTCCTTCACACGTTATCCACTGCGACCTCCAGGGTCCAAGGGCCACTTCTGCTTGTGGCATGCCCATCTCCTGTCGTTAAGCTTCGAAGCCTTCAACCATGAAGGCTTTCTGAACAGCAAGAAGAAAAAAGGAGCTTGACATGCTCACAATTTAGCAAAAGCCCTTCAGGTGCATGCTTTTCACACTATTGCTATCTTCTGCCGTTACTACCCAAGGCTACCTTTGACTATGGGTAAAGTGGGGGAAATCCTGCTTCAGGATGTCACTGTATGTTCCTGCTAGTCACCCCCTTCCTTCTCTGGGTACAAAAGGGCTCAAGTGAGAGCTGACACTCCCACTGTCAAGGGGTGTGCATGATCCGCTCCAGTGTGGGTCACTTCAAATGATAAATGCTGGGGGATGTCAGGTTGGGTTTTCCTGAAATCCTAGCATTCGTTTGTATAAATAAGTGTCATCTGATGCTTAGCAAATGCATTCCACTGAAATGGATAGAGGTCTTGGGTTTCAAATAGGAATGGGCAATGGAGAGATATGTGTCAAAAGCTCAGGGATGCAAGGACTCTTCCATATTGACAGAAATTGCCTCTGTGTCACACAAAAACTTGTCAGTGGAAGAAGCTACAGAGAAACTGAATTCCGTGTTAATTCTAGAAAGATTGACTTGTCAGGAAATGAGTTTGAAAGGTAAATAACCCAGGAGTGTGGTCCTATGATCCTAGCACTTTGGAAGCAGAGGCAAGAGCATCAGAAATTCAAGACCAGTCCCAGCCACATAAGACCTCATCTCACAAAATTAAAAAATAAGAAACTAACTACAAGTTGGTTGATATCCATTAATGTCCCAAAGCATCACATTTTAAAAGGACTCTTGTGTGAGGCAGCCACCCTTCTTCTCTGCAGGCTTTGTTTGTACCCTCATCTTCTCCAAGTTATCCTCTAACAAATGATGTAATTACCCACACAATGAAAAAATTCCGGAGCCTAATCGACTCCTGAGAAACCCTACAGAAACACATGTGGATGTCTGTGTTTATGAAAAGTATTTCTGCAACACAGAATTTGTTCATTGTTTTATTTCATAAAATGCTCACTGACCAACTAAAATATCAGCTGGCTCCCTAGTTTATTAAACTTTTAGATTTCTAGGAATGAAGCTACAAATAATAAAATCCAGGAAATTGGATTTTAGGGTTTCAGCACAAAAGAGCAAATGTTTAAGGCACTGGGTGTGCTGCCTCTCTGGATTTCATCGTTACACAGGGAATGCACACACAGAAAGATTACAATGCACCCCATGGATCCTAACACTTATTACATAGTAGCTAGAGTAACCCTTTCAAAAGTATGTAAATCAGAGCTGTAATTGAGGCACGTAACGAGTGAGAACTACATGGACCCAGGAGGACTTATTCCCTATGGTCTTGATCTAGGGTTGACAGAATACTTTCTTAAGGAAAAGAAAACAGAGCAGAAGAAAGACTCAAGTTATAGGTGAAGGGTCTGGGGAAAGAGGGACTGCTGCCTCTGGAAAGGTTCTGTGATGAAGAGAAATTATATATCCCAGAAACGGAGAGCAAGCCAGTTACTAGAAAAATATAACTCAAAACCACAAGGAGATGCCATTTTACAGCTATGAATTTTCCTGTGATAAAAAGGCAGGTGTACTAGTTGTTGGCAAAGATGAGGATAAATTAGGGCCCTCTTACACCGTGCTAAGAATGTAAAGCGGTACTGCTCCTTTGGATAACAGCTTGACTTCCATGTGGGAGAGGAATTCCACCTGCAGATATACATCCAGGAGAGTATGTTCACAAACATTTATCCATAGATATCCATAGCCTGCTGTGCATAGTAGTCAACGGGTGAAAACACTCAAGGATATAAAATATGTTTGCTCATATTACTTAATGATAAAAACTAATGAAGGACAGATGTGATCAAGCACATGAAGAACCTTGGAAACAGCATGTAAAGTACAGGAAGTCAAACAAAAAAGGTAAAGGACTCAATTGTTCTATTTATACAAAATGGCAAAAATAGTAAACCCACAGTCTAGTGCTTGACAGGGGCTGCAAGAGAAGAACATGAAGAGTGGCCACTAACAGCTTCTCTGGGTAGTTTGATTTTACTGGGAATCCTCGTGCATGCCAGGCAAGCCCTTTACCACGTGGCTACATCCTCAGCCCTAGGGTCTCCTTTTAAGAGTAACGGACTCCTCTGTGATTAAGTACTGGTTCTGTTTGCACAGCCTTGCAAGAACAATGAAAATGAGTGAGCTGTGTACATTAAGGGTTTTGTGAGTTTTGTGTCTAAATGATGTCTCAGTTTTGTTATTGTCAGAGCTACAACAAAGAAGACCATGGTGAGTGTGACACAAGGTGAAGCTGGACAAGGATGTGGAAGGAAATTCTGGATTTGCTTAAAGTAATGGGATCTTTGATGGGGAAGGGGAGATTGGATTTGTTATTAAAAACCATCACTTTGGCTCTGCTCTGCACAATAGATTACAGAGGAAGAGCATGCGTACTAAGAGGCAAAATAATTGATTGTGGAGGGTCAGACATGAAAAGTTGGAGGCCTGGACCAAATATGGAAGAAGGGGCACAAAAAGCTAGACAGTTGCAAAGTGAAAGCGCAAGAATCAAGAATTACATTTATGGTTTCTAATCCGTCAGTCTCCTTCCATAGTGCCTCAGAACTAACAAATGTGGAGGAGGAGAAAAAAAAATCCATGCCGGGTTGAATCATCTTTGTTCAGTGTGACATCTGCACAAAAATCCTGTTCAGACACCGGACTTGAAGGCATAGCTGAAGCAGTTGCAGATGGAAGCAACAGTAGGCAGAGGCCATGTCAAAAATCATAGAGTTAGACATTACTTTCTTCACAGCCAAGGACAAGGCACTGTCTGGTCTGTCCGGCTACTGTAATAAAATGCCTTACACAACGTAATTTACAAAGTACCAGGATGTACTGTTCACAGTCTGGGAGGCTCAGAGGTCTAAGATCCAGTGTCTAGTGTGGGCTGCTCTCTGCTTTCAGGATCTGTGTGTTCTGCTAATGACAACACAGGGTAGCAGGGGAGAGCATGCTCTCTCAAGCCTCTCATGAAAAAATTAACCCCATTCACTTCCAAAGCCCTCAACTCTTTCTTTCTATTTAATTTTATTTTATGTACTTTATATGCCGACCACAGTTTCCCCTCCCTCTTCTCTTCCTGGTCCTTCTGGCCCCTCACTCTTTGCCTCCCTGCAATCCACTTCGTTTCCATTTCTCTACAGAAAAGGGCAGGCCTCTTCTGGATATCAACCAGCCTTGGCATATCAAGTTGCAGTAAGATTTGGTGCATCCTCTCCTATTGAGGTTAGACAAGGCAGCTCAGTAGGAGGAAAGGGTTCCACAGGAAGGCAACAGAGTCAGAGACAGCCGCTGATCCCACTGTTAGGAGTCCCACAAGAAAAGCAAACTACACCATGCTATTGGTGCAAGAATTCCAAGTGAGTCTCTTTTGGATTTCCACATAAGCCATGCACTGTGTTAAGCAGATAACCACTGTATCACACACTTCCCAAGGCCCAGCACTAATTCTTAGGGACAGTGGAACTAAAAGGGAGGAAAGAATATTTTCCTAGCCTCTTTGTGCACCTTGTAAAATCAGCCATCTCACAATGGAACTGAAACTTCACAGTTACACAGTAACATGTCTTTCAAGCTTGCTTTTTTCTGCCATCTACACCCAACCTGCTTTAAAAATTGCACCCTCATACCAAGGACAACAACAACAAAAAGCCCTACTGTTGAGACAAACATCTTTAGATAATTGCCAATATACCAATCTCACAAGAAGCCCCATTAAGTTTCTTCTTACAGTGGCCAAGCATTCATCTGTATCTACTAAGTAAATATAAACTTGGTTCTTCGTGTTCTTAGAAAGACATTTGGGATATGGAGCAGCAACCAAAGCATCTTAACTTTTAGGTATGTCAGACACAGCTCTACACACACATAATTTTATGCATCGCTTTCTCCCTAGGAGATCCCAAATTTTCAGAACCTCCTAACGGTGGCGGTTCCAATACTTTTTACCTAAAAGAAATTGTATTCCTTGGTCACCATAAAGGCATCTCTGAGGCCTGTGGAAGTTCCTTCGGTTTTTAGGAGGGATTACAGTGATTTAGTACTGAGGAACCATCATTGGATTTGATTACACAGGTTACCTGGTAGCTATAATTGTGTTTGGTCACTAAATGGTTCCTAAGATACAATAATTCTAATAAAATACAATTTGTTGAGAGGAAAATTCTCAAATTTTGTAGATCTTGAGCTTTTGAGTGACAGTATTAGAAAACGGCTTCTTTGTCCCCCAGAACAATTCATGGAGGGGAGCAGCTGCTTTCTGGCTTACTAGCCATATAAGCAGGCAGCTTAGGCTGATGCAGTTCTGTTTGGTTTTCTGTATTTGTGTTTACAGTTGAAAACATTTCTTCCTTTGCATCTACAAGGTTATAATTATTAGGTGTTCCAATAATTAGGTGTTCTATTGTCGCATGGTTTTGAAAACATGCTATCTTTTTTGATGGCTGTGATATTATTAATCAGCTAATTATCATTGGAAAATATGTGTCCAAGTAGTTTTAAAATATACCTTCTCAAAACAAAATAATTTACAGTCTTAAAATGTGTATGGTGTTTACAATAAGATGCATTTTTTTTTTGCAGCTCCAAGTAATGGCGAAAGAGAAAAGAAAGAAAAAAATCACAGGACCGCACAGGAATTGTGGGCCACTGTGTTGACTTGTATTTCTGTGGTATTCCCTCCAAGCTCAGGACAAGGTATTTGTCTGTCAGCACTGGTCCGCTAAGTGATCAGCTGACACAGCGCTTTACTCTATGGGTCACTGGCAGAACAGACAGGTTCAAATGCACAAGATGTTGGCTCTAGTTCTTCCTGAATGCCTTTCCTACTTCATTAAGCTTTAGGCATGGTTGTTTGTGTTGGACAATAACACACATTGGCACTCAAAAATATGAATCTGCTGCTTAAATGCAATATATCAAATGTAGGAAGAATCTAACAGAATCTAACTGTTTCCTTGGGAAGGGTTTTTTTGGGGGGGGTTGGTTGTTTTTGTTTTGTTTTGTTTTGTTTTTTTGTCTTTTATATAATAAGACTAAGATGAGATGAATTCTCAACTATATTATTTTGAAAAAGTTTATTCATGTAGTCACATCCTAATGACACAGCAACAAGACACAAATGTGATCATAATAATCTAGTCTCCATCCTCAAACCACAATTCACCAAAGACAAATATTTACCAATAACATTTAAGTTTGTATTTATCAATTAATTAAAAAATATTTATTATCTCTCTCTTTCTCTCTCTCTCTCTCTCTCTCTCTCTCTCTCTCTCTCTCTCTCTCTCGTGTGTGTGTGTGTGTGTGTGTGTGTGTGTGTGTAAATGAGTGTGTACAGGCCATGCAGGTGGAGGTCAGAAGACAACTTTGGGAATCTATTCTCTCCCTCCACCTTTACATGCTGGAACTCATCAGGCCTGCATGGCAAGCAGTTTACCTGCTGAATCATTTCACCCGCCCTTGATGTGTTTTACACAGAACATGTCTGACTGGGTGTTGTGACACTGTGCATATTAGAAATGGTTAAGAAAAACCAGCCAGTAAAAACACAAGTGGAAACGGCACAACTCAGAAAGAAACTGGGACAGTCTAATGGCTAATAACAAATAACGCTCTCATTGAGCAAAATTAACAATTTTCCCTCTACAGAAAGACTATGAGATACAAAGTTGCTGTGTAGGTCCCAAGAGATCAAAGACACTGCCTCCCCAGTTCATTCCTAGTGCCTGGTCCTTAAATATCTGTCGATGATAGCTTTGGTAGAACTAAGAAACTCTTAGAATAGAAAATTTCACTTCACAGGCAGGGATACTGAAGACCATAGAGGAAACCTGATTTTTGAGACACAAACCTTGACAGCCCAACCTTGGTGCTACCGGTGCAGCCTACCAGAATTTTCTGGGAAAGGTCACGTTCTTCTGCTCTCAGTAAATTGCAGGGTTTTTTTTTCCTTCCAGGATCCTACTTCCTATAGAAGAGATGACTTTAAAGTTACCATGTTTGATCTGAATTGTGATTTAATCTTACTCCGTACCCCAAGGCACCAGAGCAGTTCTAAAGAGACTCCTACACAGAGATTGCCCAACTTCTTACACTGATGATTTGTTGCTAATGGATGCCAAGGATTAGGTCAAGGCGATCCTCAGCATTTCAGATAAAAGAAAAGTTGTTGAGAATGGAGGAGGTTTCAATCATGAAGTAAGTAAAAGGCATCCCTGAGAGCGAAGGATATATTCAGACAGGAAAGATCATACCCACCTCCATGCTTGGTCTCTGTGGTGTTGAAATGTGAGCTGAAATCCTTAGTACAGAAAAGGAGTCGCTAACCCCCACAGTTTGACCACCTATAGGTCTTTATTAGCGTTTTCTAGAGGAGCAGAATGAATATATATGGGATTTATTAGAATGGCACAGTCTGTAGGCCAACAATGGCTGTGTCCCAACCAAAAGTCTAAGAATCCAATAGTTGTTCAATCCACAAGACTGGATGTCTCAGTACGTCTTTAATACAAGTCAGAATACCAAAGAAATGAGCTCCAATACCAGTGAAGTAATACACTTGCCAGGGATAGTGAGGGTGAGCAAGACAAAGGGCAAGAATTTCCTTCTTTCATGTTCTTTCTGTAGGCTGTCAAGAGAAAGTTCGGTCCTGATTTAGGGTCTTCTGACTGCAAATTATCCAATTAAGTAAATGACA
The DNA here is from genome assembly GCA_028658305.1 of Pachyuromys duprasi. NCBI lineage: Eukaryota > Metazoa > Chordata > Mammalia > Rodentia > Muridae > Pachyuromys > Pachyuromys duprasi. The sequence goes on along the minus strand of CM053766.1, from coordinate 40,234,246 downwards.
GGTGTACCCAGCTGTTTAGGTTTTTAGTTAATTCCAGGTGTAATCGACTTGACAACCAAGAATAGCCATCGCTGGGTCTTTGCATTAGTCACTGTTCTGGCTAGTTTTACATCAACTTGGCACAAGTTAGGGTCATCAGAAGAAAAGGCACCTCAGTTAAGAAAATGCTTTCATAAGATCGGGCTGTAGGTAAAACTGTAGAGAATTTTCTTAATTAGTGAGTGATGGAGGAGAGCCCCACCCATTGTGGGTAAGGCCACCCTGGGCTCATGGTCTGGGTTCCATAAGAAAGCAGGCTGAACTAGCCATAAGGAGCAAGCCAGTAAGTAGCACTCCTCTGTGGCCTCTGCATCAGCTCTTGCTTCCAGGTTCCTGCCCAGCTTAAATTTCTGCCTAGATTTTCTTCAGTGATGAACAGTGATATGGAAGTAGAAGCCTAATAAGTACTTTCCTCTTCAAGTTGCTTTTGGTCATGGTATTTCATTGTAGAAATAGTACCTCTAAGTAGGACAATCACCCTCTACTGTAAAAGGAAGTTTGTCTGATAAGGATTGAAGATATACAAATCCCAGCCCTACCCAGGAGAGCTATATCACACCCTTTACCTCCAAGGCTCAGGAATATTTACAGAAGAAGGGACAGACTTCAAAGAGCTAGAAGTAGTAAATGACTACAAATAAGCAGTATTTTCCAGACTTAGCAGGGAAGCTGTGCATATGAACTCAGAGTACTTGAAGTCGCATGCGCAAGACCTGTACAAGCTCAAGCCAGACGAACTCTCGGCATATAGAGAAGTGCATGTCAAGTCTCGCCCTTAGCTAAGGAGCTATTGGCAACTGACAGCTGCTATGGCAGGGACAATCAGTTTTCTTTAAGAATGTGGCTCTGGGGAGTTGACAGTGCTCCAATGAGTGGCCACATACCCAAGAGGATATGAGCAGCTACCTAGTATATTTGACCAGTTTAAATAAAAAGAAGAGGACACAAAAGTTGAGCAGTTAGGAAGGGAAGGCTGGACATGGGAGGAGTTTGGGGAGGAGTATATATGACCAAATACATTTAACAGTAGTCTCAAACTCAAAGCAGGTCGAGGTGGGCTTGGGAGAGGGGCCAGGCTATGGATAGAGTTAGCATCCCAGGACATCCTCTTTGAAACACTGACCATGGGTAGGTTCTAAGTACGGTAGTTAGCTTTGTGTGCACAGTCAGACACTCCCCAAATACATTTTCTATTTCTCTGGCTTGCAATAGGCCTTAGAGTAGCAAAATTTATTTCTAAACTAGGAGCAGAAGGCCAAGTCATGCACTGAAATGGAAGATTGCCAGTCCCGGGTCACCTGGCACTCCACAGCTGTAGACTAGAGAGACAAAGGCTTCCATACACATCTCCTCCTAACTACCAGCTCACAGAAGTGGACTACACAGCCCAGAAGAGTTGAAGGCAACACATGTTCTGACATGTAATTTGGTATTCAAGATGTTATGACTCTGGGGTGTCTTGATCTCTGAACATCTCCTATGTTCTCCATCTTGGATTTGCCATAGAAATGATGGTGAATTCCTCTCTCATTTTCTCTTAGTTCTTTGAAAACACTGACTCATTTTCCTCTGTGAGTACAAAGATGTATCCTAAGCCAGAATCTTAGTCTACATTGGTAGCAGAGACAGAGGAAGCAGCATGTCATGTCTTAAATATGACAAGAAGGTTAAGAGATGACATTGTGTGCTAGAGAGGGGAAGGGGTGCAGAATCGAGCAGGAGAACATAAAGCCATGAGGTGATTCTTTCAAGGGTGTGGGCTGGGGAAAGTGCTCCCAGGATGGGACCCAGGAATTATTTGTCTACAAAGATGAGCCGCCCACACTAACCACTTCTTTGACCATGACATTTATTTTGTCTGCCATAAATTGCTGCAGACTCACAGGCTAGAAAATTATGAGTCTGTCATGTGGATATAGGCTCTGAGATTTTATTTCATTCTCTAGTAACTGTTAATACCCTTCCTAATAAAAATAAACTCTCGTGAACATTGCAAATGCTTACAGGTTCTTTTGATGAGAAAATCATTTTTAAAATATTGGGTTAAAGTGCCTACTTGAGTGTGGGTATTCTTGTCATTTGTAAAGTATCTTCAAGGCTGAATATATACTGAAAAATAGCATTTCAGATAATATACAGATCATTAAATGGCTCACAGGGCCAACAATAATTATTCTTCTGATGATTCTTGGGTCTGTATAATCTAGAAATTTGATGATGCTACTGCAAGAAAAACAAAGAATGGTTAAAGTCTCATGTTGAAGTAAATAAGCCAGTGGGTTGCCACAAATAATGTTTATATTAAATAGCTGGCAATACATGGAAGCAATCAATAGAAATATTTTCAGTCACTAAGCCTCTTGGTGCAGAACCAGGGTCCCCTCGCTCTTTCCCACTGTCTCTGTCAGTCTTTCCTTCTATCCCATCTCCACCCCTCTAATACCTCCTGACCCATGAACCACTCTCTGCCAGACCCCCAGTGGTAACAAAAGGCTGGAACTTGAGTAGGCAACCTTTATTATCCTTCTCTTCCTTCACTGGGATCTCTTTAGACTTACTGCTAATCCTGCTGCATCCTGCCTACAGGAGCCTCTTTCCCAAGTCCACCTCTATCTGCTAGGAACTCTGCCTCTTGATGCTGATCCAGGGTCCCCTTGTTCTTTCACACTGCCTCCTAACCCATCATCATTCCTATGTGACAGCTGTTGACCAGCGGAAATACTCACCACCATGGAACTCACAGCTACCACACTTGGATAGGACACAGAGTGGTCAACAGAAACCAAAGAACCAAAAATCTGAGGAACAAAAATGAGGCCATGTATCTACACCAAGAAACAACGCAACTGTCATAACTCCAGATGCCTACATTCCAGCACAAAACACTAGCATGAACAATCAAGACAATGAGCCTCCTCCAGAAGCCAGGAACCCTATTGCAGTAGGTCCAAGGAAAGCAATTCAGCAGAAGCACAAGACAAGAACTTCAATGAATATGTCCAAGGACCTTAAAGAATATATAATGAATAGCACCTCAGTGAAGACCATGAAAATAGACATGGTTGAATGAAACAATTCAAGATATGAAAGTAAAATTTAACAAGGAAATAGAACCATTAAAAAAAAGTAAACTAAAATAAAACTGGCAATGAAAACCTTAGCCTAAACAAAGCAAAGCAAAACAAAACATCCATTAAAATACTATGGATTTATTTTGTGTTGGCTAACTACTTGTGGGCATAGGGCCTGCCCCTAAGGATGGTTGAGATACCCAGTGACATTCCATTATATCAAACTGATTTTCCCTTTGCTAGTGGCTATCAACTGCAAGGGGCCTCTTGGTTGCAGGTGGTTGCACATCATGATTGCACATTGACTTCTCCACTCAGTGCTAAGACTTTGTCAGGCACGAACCCCTTGTATGCTGTAGTCTCTGGGAGATCATATGTGCATTAGCTCTGTTGTGTCTGAAAGCTACTGTTCCCCTAAAGTCATCCACTACCTCTGACTCTTACAATCCTTCTGCTTTTATTTCACATAGATCTCAGAGCCTGGGGGCTCGTGATAATGAAGAGATTCCATTTAGGACTGAGTGTCTAGGGACGATTTGAACCAAATAAATGAGTTCCTAAATCCCCACCAATTCCAGTCATTCTGAAAGGGAAATAGGAGGAAGGGGGAAAATGGTAATAGGTCTTCTTTGTGTAGGTAGCATTGAGCCTGAAAGAACTTGAGTGGTGGCAATCATCTTTGGTCTGATGTAACAGCACTGGGCATTCCAGAAGGCGCTACGAAAATGACGGTTCAGTGAGAACAAGGGCTTGTGAACAGGAAACCAACGGGAGAGAGTGCACACAGTGAGACTGAGACAGTTTGACAGGTTACTGGACAGACTAGCTTTAGAAGCTCAGGGCCCGGGGCTATGAGGAAGCAGAAGAAGATAAGAGAGGAAGAGAGCTGGTCATTTGGATAGAATTGCACCATCCAGGAGCAACAGGTGAATTCCGGCCCTGGAGGAGCCTCTGCTTGGATTCTACTTAGTCTGCCAAAGCATCTGGAATTCAAGAGCATCACTTGGTTATGAGCACTTGGAAGGTAAAGGCAACATTCTCCTGTTTTGACCATGTATACATACATACAGAGAGAGAGAGAGAGAGAGAGAGAGGGTCTACATACACCCACACAGGAGAGTAAGGAACTAGGCCTTCTGGACACCTAGAAAAGTCAAACTGGCGGAATTGCAACATCAGAAGTAGCAGGACACTGCAGACCCGAGAAAGTTCCCACGGTGATGCTGGCAGCATCAACAGGAGCTCCTGGTCCTGGACCTAGTGTCTGCTTGCACATGGATGAAAAATGTGTCTTTGAAGAAAAGTTTTATTTCTCCAATAATGGAACAAAACACCTTGCACAAGAAGGTCCCCAGAAGGTCCACTGTGCTTGTTATTGCGGCCGGCACTTGTCCCGCCTCATCCTGGCCTCCGTCACTGTAGTTCTAGGTCCCTTCAAGTGGCCAGAAACCTCAATGGACCTACTGATGCTCATACAAACACAGTTTGTTTCTCCTTACATGTAAAAAACTGCCATTTCACACATGAGACTAGATTTTGTTTAAAAATTTCAGGGCTGGTTTGTGGTCTTTCTCCTTGGTCATCTGCTAGTGTGTTTGCTTGGGATATCTAAGGGAAGCTGAAAGGCAGAGCATCAGTGAAAGAGAAGGAGCCTAGTCTCTGCCTCTGCTGCCTACCTTTGGGACTTTGCCTCCTACCACCTAGCTTTAATAGGAGAGGGGACTGCCTATTCTTGCTGCGACGTGATATGCCAGGGCTGGTTGGCATCAGTGCAAGGTAAGAAGCCTGCCCTTTTCTGAAGAAAAACAGAAGAGGAGTAGATTCCAGGGGCAGGGAGCAGAGGAAGGAAAGGGAGACTGTAGTTGGGATGTCAAATGCATACATACATAAATAATAGTTTATTTATACATACATGCATACATAAATAGTTTTGGAGCTTAGAAAGCAGTAAGTGCAACAGAAAGAGAATGTTTTATCAGATTCAAACAGAAAAAAAAAAGTAGCTACCAAATTATTTTCTCCAGCCCCAATTTTTTTTCTAGGAAGATTTTACAAAAGAAAGTTTGCTACACACCTTCACAACTTAGACCACAGCACTCAGGCTCCACTGTTCATGGGGTACACACCTCATGAGCATAATTTGAAGACAACCAAGAGAACTGTGTTAATTCTGTCTCAGAAATTACAGTCAGCAGAGAAGGAAACAAAAGAGTTGGCGCCCCATCCCACTGTAGAAGAGCTGGGTAACTATTCCTATGCAGGAGGTTTGGATGCGAATAATCTGGAACAAATCCACAGGCCATTTAGGCGATTTACTCAAAGTTCTGGCTTCAACACTCCCATTTGGCTTGACTCATGAGCTAAATTTCAATTTCAAGAAAAGCATCATAATATGAAGATTAGCCTGAGTGCTGGGGGTAATAATCAGAGCAAATTAGCATACCAAGCTACAACTTCAGCACAATAATCTCTCCTTGTTTGTAGTTTTACACTTCAGTTTCAGTTAACCTGGGGTCAGCCTTGGTCCAAACAATTAAATGAAAAATTCCAGTAGTGAACAGTAAGTTTTACTTGGATGGTCTTTTGTATGCCCGAAAAAAGCTCGCTCTATCCACAGTGTCCCTGAGGCACAAATCACCAGGGCCACAGCTGTGACATGAGGCCTGAGGGGCAGGTCAGTGGCAGAGTATGTGTTCAACTTGAAAGATGCTGTGAGTTCAGTCTATATTAACACATGCACACACACACACACACACACACACAGAGCTATAACTTAAACTGCCTAAAACTCCAAACTCTATTAGATTCAGCTGAAAAAGCCATCTCTAAACAATGCTTGGCTCTAAAACACCTAGAAATATGGTATGTGTGTGAACCTTCAGAGAACTGTGAGGCAGCTGGGAACCAGATAATACACATCTTGCAGAGATGATATGAATAGCCATTCCAGAATTTTGTCACAGTGACAAATAGGAGGCAGTGTCTCATGCTGGATGTAGTTATGGCGACACTGAAGGAAAATGGGAAAATCTTAATACCCAAAAATACTTATAAGATGTCACCTCGGGGACTCCTTTATGCCTCAGTCTTTAAACAGACTCCCCAGACAGTGCAGCCTGAAGAATAATGATTTCAGATCTCTCAGGTGATTCTGATTGGCAGCTGATTGAAAACCCTTGGGATAAAACAGCAATCTTGGCCTCTTTTGCATATTTAAGATAGTTAAATTATAGCACCTTTAAAGGTCAGAGAAGAAAAATTGAACCAAAAGAAGCAAGCCAAAACATTCCAATACTTTTAAAATAAAAGGTAGGCTCATCCTGCCAGTTTAAAGATAGAGGCCATAGATAAACACACAAAGATCCTGAGATAAATACAAAAGATGCACTAAAAAGAGAAATGCTAAGAATGTTTTAAAAAAAAATAGTAAGGCGGAAAACTGATATTCTGAGTAAAGTGATAGGCTGGGCTCCCCTCAGGTGGAGAAGGAGACAGTATAAAAAAGCATTGCTGTCATAGAGTAAACTAAAATACTATATTCAAACAGCAATAAAAATGATAAATTGCATGCGTGCCAGAATCCTGGTGTGTGATCAAGAGATCAAGTCCAGAACCCACAGAATAGAAAAGGGAGCTGAGATAAAGGCCAATGGTGTAGAGAATCTATACTACATAATTACAACAGAAAAAAAAAAAAAAGATCGCCAAATCTAAAGAAAGAGACATCCAACCATAACTTGCATTCAGAACCCCAAACAGACCATAGAAAAGGCTTTCTGTGATATGTTACAGTTAATATACCAAAAATACAAAGCAAAGAAACAGTGTTAAAAGGTGTTTTGGGGAAACACCAGCTTACAAACAAAGACAAACACATCAGAAGATCAGACTCTAAAAAGCAGGAGCCCTGAAAGTAAATAACTGATAATCAAGATTGATGTAGCCAACAGAGCTATCACTTAAACTTGACAGAGAAATAGACATTTCAAGATAAGCACAAATTAAGGGAGTCCATTACCACCAAGCCAAGAAACTACCAACTATGCATAAAGGAATACAATACACAGAGAAAAGAGTTCCTTTGCCTAGTTTATTTTCAACGTTCCTCATTCTAGATCTTAGAAGCCACGTCAATCCTGGCACTTGTGAGATTGAGACAGAATTACCTGAGTAAGCTTGAGCTATCAAATGAGTTCTTGGCCAGCCTGGGCTAAGAATGAGAGCATATCTCAAAAAAAGAAAGGAAGAAAGAAAAAAGGAAGGAAGGAAGGAGAAAAAGAGAAAGAGAAACCTACACGTCTTAGGAATGTGATTCTTTAACTTTGGCAAGTATAATGACCATTTGTGGAGTGAGTGTGTGTGTGTGTGTGTGTGTCTGTGTGTGTGTGTGTGCACGTGACACACACAAATGTATGAACTTCGGTAATAAACATTCATTACATCTGTAATGAATCCAGTCATTACTCCATTGAAAATAATCCTTAAGCCTAAAATCTATCCATAACATATATTCAATAATTATTTTCTAAAAAGAAAATCAGAAACAAAGGTATTACAGGTATGAAAGAAAGATAGCCGTACTACACATAATACATTTCAGTATTTTGCCAGGTTTCTCAGTGATTTATGTTTTTACTAAGAGGGAAGGAGCTTGTTATTAAGAAGGAGGAAAGAACAACAAAAACAGGGGGATAATGTCACATGTATTCCTTCTCTTTCCATATGTGATCGGGATGTTCAGACCTGCCCACACACCTGCCTGACCTTGTTTCATTCCGCCACCTCTTCCCTGAATCCCTCCACTCACGGCTGCCAAACTTCTTCCTGTGATCCACAACTCCAGTCAATGCTAACTCCTCTGCCAACAATGGAACAAAATGCATACTCTCATTTTTTTTCCCTCATACAGACTGGCACAGTTCATATAGCAATTTACAAATATAATAACCTTAAGCACATTCACACATTGTGCACTAAGCTTTCATTCTAGCAACTCTCCCTGTGTAGGAAAAAAATGTATTTTTGAGAATTATTCTCATGGTAGTGTTATCTGTTAGAGGAGGAAAGCATAAAACTACCTAAGGCTCCAACAATAACATCGTATTTAACTTACAACAAGGCTGGTAAATATAAGTGACCTTACAAGTCATTCTTGCAAAGAATATGTAAAGGCATGCAAAAATGTGCCATGGTGTACATGCTCAATATTGACAGCAGATAAAAAACATTATGTATACCCCAAGTTATTTCATTAAAAAGGTAAATGTTTGTCAGGGACAGAACAACTAGAAGCAAGCAAAGTTGGCCTACGCTGTTTTGTTAGGGAGTAGAATGAATGCTTGCAGAGCTGTCCTTTTCTCTCTGTTGGCCTATATTTCATTTCTGCTGGTCCTTCCAGATGAACACCCTCCTGGTTAGTCTTGCCTTTTGTAACCCACACCTTCAGTAAGATATCCCCTACAGTTCCTTTGAAACAGCAAGCTTTCCCCACCTCCACACCTTTGATTTCACTGGTCTTCCAAACTTGTCCAAGAGCAAGCTTCAATCTAGCTCTATCTAGGCTTCCCCGACTTGTGGAGCTTCAGCTTCCCTGAGCCTCTGTGGACCCTCCTGGAGGGGCATCCTATACCATTTATCAAAGACAAGAGTTGCCTCTTTTCATCTTGCAGCCTCCCCAGGCGTCTTGTGTTATTGTATCCATTTCACTGGTGAGAGACACAGTGTGAATCAAAGCGATTAGGTAGCTTGTACAAGAGCAAGCTTTCATTACTCTTTAATGATTTCATGTTTTGACACGCTTTGTCTCTCTGCTAAGATTATAGCCATGTGGTTTTCAAGGATCTTGTTTTATTCGATAGGACTTTACTTATCTAGCATTCAAGAATTAATTTTTGTCATAATTGAATATTCTAAATAATGGTTTGTCTTAATTATCAAGCTATATTTTATGTTCCCGACTTTTAACCATTTTAGCAATTCCTGATGTCTTGAAATAGTGTGAGCCTAATTAACTGTTTCCCCAATATGTGTATTCAGTGTAAAATCAATTATGGTACCAGGCTGTAACATAGTTATGTTCTCACAAAATACTGGTGAAGAGAGAAACTTGCCTTTCCACTAAATGCCAGGCACAGAATCCTCGTATGTTTTACATGAAGCAGTGAGACTCTAACTCTTTCCTCTCCCCCTTCTTTGAAATGAATAGAGAAGCTCATTTTAACAAGTGCAGCATTATATCGGTACATTTCCAGCTGCATCTGTCTGTGCATGAAATGAGCTTAGTACTGTGAGCACAACTGGACTAACTGGAATCAAAATTATAACGAAAATGAGTAATGTAAAGAATGGAAAAGATTAATAAAACTTGTCTTATTTCAAGAATTCTTATATAAGGCTTGTGCTGCAAATCTCTTTTAAACTCTAATTACAAAACAGATGATACATAGACAGATATAGAATTAAGTAAGAGATAGATAATACATATATCAATATATATGGATAGATAATATATATGGTATTTAGATATATAGATGATAAATATTCATGTGATAACTAGTTGATTATAAATTACATAATAAATGATAAACAGATGATTGATTATATTTACATGATAGATAGTTACATGATAAATTGGATGAGAGATGATTACTAGACAGACAAATACATGTTAAATCAATACAAAGTTAAATTAACTTAGATACCTAGGTACCTTGTGGTTGTTGATATTAAAGTATATTCATATACTTTTGTTATAAACTTAGATTCACAGAGTAATCCAGAATTGCCTTATGGAGGAAATACAAGAAGCCTTTGGAAATATTTGGTGCTTTGGCTAGGAATACTCAGGTTCCAGGACTTCTTACTAGAAATTCTGATTTCTTTGTGTGAGAAGAAATCTGAGAATCTAATATAATCGTATATTTTAGCAACCATTATAGGTGATATGAGGCTCTTTCCCAAGACTATAATTGATATTTATGGGTGCTACTCCACAGTTTCTTGAATACTTGACTCTTCCCTTTCCTTCATAGCAGAAGAGTACATTGGCACGCTGGGGATAAATTGAGTTTGGTACCAAGGGCATTTTTCTCTCCCTTTGCTAAGGATGGCTTCTAGGAGGCAAAAGAAAACAAACAAATCCTCTGACCTCATGGTGATGGTATCCTAACAGGAGAAAAGACACGATGAACCAGAGCTAAGGCGATGCCCACATGCCTGAGGCCCTTGGTTCCCTCCCCAAACTCTACAAAAGCAAAACTTAAAGTAAGTACACAGTAAAGCTAAGAACGATGCATATATGTGGAAAACCAAGAGGTGAGGGAGACAGAGTGACCAACCAGAAGATTGTTATTGAATTAAAATACAGCAGGCAGGAGGGGCCTCTATAATAGATAATACCTAAGCAAAGGCATGAGGCCAGGCAAATCCACACAACCATGCCTCCATCACAGTGGTGAAATGTATTCCCTGCTGAGGAGAGGCGGGCAGAGGTCAGACTGGGAGTTGGGAACTGCTAAGGGGTTTTGAGCACTGAAGTAACCTGATCTGACAATTGTTCTCAAAAGGGTCTTCTGGCTGCTGTGGGAGAATAGACTCCAGAGAAAGGCTACGGGTGTCCTCCAGGTGAGAGATTGCTGGGGCTCACATCAGTTGTTTGGGGGGGAGCAAAGGTCCTCAGGCTTGTTGCGATTTTTTTTTCACTCTCGTATAAATCACATTATAATAATTGTGTCTCGGCCTTCCGTAGCTGCTGTATTCCATTGTCTTCTGGCTTTCATGTTTCAAATCGAAAGCACAAGGCCGCTCTTTATGTAACTTGTTCTTCTATTTGGAAACTTGAAGGACTCTCCTGCTTATCCTTGAACTGAGGTTTCCAATGAAAGTAGGCGAGGGCAGTATTAAGTCAGGTCAGAGAGGAAGACAGTTGAGTTATCAAATCTGGGTCAGAAAAACACAGAATCAGGGACGAGACAATGACTGCAAGCCTTGGGCCTGAGCGCACAGTCCAAAATGGATTTAGGGCAGAAAGCTGACTTTCAAAGACAGTTCCTGGGCTGCTCTACCTGGCCATAGAGGAACTGCTTCACCCAACTGCTGAAGAGCCGCTTTCCGTAGCAAGCTCAACTCAAACCATGCCAGCCTCCAGACTACACTAACAGCACCCATTGTCACTCTCCTCTGGCCAAAAGAACAAAAAGTGTTACGCTTGATAATATCTTCATTGACCTCCCCCATGTTGACACATTTTAAATTCTGTATATATACTTTCATCTCTATTCATAAGCATCTGTGCTAGATACTTAGTCCTTACATAGATCTAAGTATCTATTCGCATCTATCTGTGGCCCTGAAGGAACTTGGATATATTTATTCAAATGTATAAGTAGAAATTCTGCTTTATTTAGATGCATTTCTTGATTTTTTTTAAATTTCATATTTGGCTAAAAGCTGAGTTCATTTGTGTCTATAAAAAGTTGGTCTCATTTGGGATGTAGGCAGAGAAGAGCTTGAAGAAAGTATTTATTCCTTATGCAGTTTGTGCGTGCTTGAGTGTGTGTGTGTGTGATGATGAGCAGGAAAGCCTGGATGAACACATGGTAAATAGCACAAATAAAGTAAGTGGCACCATCTACCACAGAGGGTGAGCTAGAGAACAGACTTGGGAGAGATGTCAAGAAAGAGCAAGGGGCTGGGAATGTAGCTCAGTCGGTGGAGTGCTTCACTGCATGCACCAAGCCCAGGAATTAACCCCCCATGCCACATGAATCAGGCATGGTAGCATCTCCCTGTCATCCCAGAACACTGTAGGTGGGGCTGGGAGGATCAGACACTCAAGGTCAGCAAGTTCAAGACCAGCCTTGGCTAGATAGACTCTGTCTCAAGAAAAGATTGCAGTAGGGACATACCACCACAAGACATTGGAAAACCACACTGCTCTGCTTTCCCTGTTTTATCCTCTTCCTCCGCAGTCTGGGTGCTCACAACAGACTTCTTTTTGCTCATTCTGTGAACATCTTCACCTGAATTTCTGTCTTCCAACGGGAGATACTTCTGGGCATGCAGTCTACAACCTAAAAGAGGACGCATGTGCAATTGTGGCCAAAACCACCCTGGGAAGCCACTCTGGGAAGCACGTGAGGAAGGACCTAGAGAACTGGGAGAGAGGCCCAGGCAGTGGACAGAGCACAGAGATGAACAAAAGCCAGAGAGCTACCTGGAGACCAGATGGAGAATGGAGACCAGACTGCTTCCCAGACCAAACAGAACACAGGAGACAATCAAAAGGCAGGGAGAAGAAGTACAAAGAGAACTGGGACTCCTGGACTGGTTTCCTAGGAGATTTTCCTAAAGAGGGGTCAAGCAGAGTGGAGGATGGGGAGGAGTTAATGTCCTTTATGTCTTCATACTATGCCCCATGAGTGGGTTGCAAGGGGAAAATCTCAAAGACTACCTCCATGTTTGACTTTTAAATGACCTTGTACAGTGGCTGCATTTGTTGTTAAGAATGCACATGCAGTAAAACATTCCTCATGGGAATGTCTAATGGTGAAAGGGTATTCAGGGGACCCCTTCTGGTGTGGTATTGTCACCTTGTGTGGAACTCCCCCTCCACCCACTTCATTCTTCATGAGGTTGGACTTGGGATAAAAGAGCAGAGTGGGTCAGAGGTCCTGTTCCAAGTAATTAGAGAGTTTTTCTTTTATCTAAATGTGCCTTGTTAAAGTATATCAGTGTCAGCCAGGTTAATTGGAGTTTTAATACATAATTGATGTTAATTTATGGTCCTTTTTGTTCCAGGATGCTATTCCAGACCTTAAAGTCAGGATACAGTTTTCTTGTTATTAATTATATACAGAAAGCCAATATCCCCTTCGAGAAGACACCCATGTCTTCTGTAGCTTATTTGAGATCCAGCATGTCAACCATGGGCCACTGTCACTGGGAGGGCCCTCTGAGGGCCCTCCCTAAACTCCAACTACCTCATAATGGAGTCACGCTTCAAGGCCCATACATACTCTGTATTAAAATGTTTAACATTGAAGGTTTGAAACGAATTGTGCTCTTACAGAGTCTGTGTGTCCCACAGCACCTATGACAACATGGAGGTCAGTTTAACATCTTAGAACCAGAGGCATTTCTAAAACACAAAAGCAACAATGCTTCGAGAACTGAGGCTGCTGTGGAAACAAGAGGCCTAAGAGAGACTTTAAGACTTGGGTTTTCCTGCAGATTTATTTCTATTGTACTTCTAGCCCCTTTTTATTCATTTGGAAATGGTGGGGTGGGGGGATGGTGTGTCTTAAATCCAGTTAAGGGTTCTGTATTCTAGTTTTCTTCCATTGTTAACTGATGCTGAATGCTGTGTAAAAGTAAAAGTTCGTGAGAAGTTTCTAAAGCTGCTAATATGTTGTCCAGAGTGGCCTAACTACATCTTATAACGGAAACTGATGGAGACCTAACTCCAGAAGCAGAAACTCTCTTGAAGGGCAGCTCTTCATTGACCTTTGCTGGTGCCTTAAAGACGTGCACTGGCAGCTTTACCTAATGAGCTTCATTTTGAAAGAACGGATAATCAATGACTTTACATAAGTCTACTGTGGGCTTTTTCTTATAAGTTACTATCTTGTTCAGCTTCACAATGTGATCAGATATGACATCATGGGCTAAGCAGTACGGTTGTCACAATAGAACAGGACACAATTTAATGTGTCAAGTTTCTTTTGAACCTTTCTTGGGATCCGATATCAGCCAAAAGGAGGTCATTTTAATTATCAGATGATTAATTAATTAGATAGTGAACTGTGAGAGGTGGACGGCTGAGTTCACAGCAGTGCTGTGGGGGTACTGGGACCCTCATGCTTCCACACAGAGGAAAACATGACTTTCAAATGTGCCTGACAAGTGAAAAGCAACAAAAGCGTAAGGATTAGAATTATCCTTCATTCCTTTAACATCTGCTAACAGATGCCATACATACCACCAGGTGCTGCATGAGACATCTCAGAGATGGAGAAACTTTCCTGCCTTCAAAGGATTAATTCTAAAGTGAAAAAGATAAAGCCTTTCTGGAAACAATCTGAACATTTAGAAAACATTAAATACATTTTCAAGCTAACAGCTAAGAAATAATGTGAAGGCAATGAATTAAAAATATGAACTATCTCTAGTACTTTCCTACTATTTGCATTGTAGGGAAAGTTGCCATATTCTAGGTACAAGAATGATCCAGGACAGAGCACATTTTCTTTTCAGAAAGGTGATAACCAAAGTGAATTGTAAACCAAAGCATTAGAATCCCATGTAAAACTTTCATAAACTAGTGTGTCTCTGTGTGTTTGTGTATGTTTGTATGTTTGTATGTGTGCATATATGTATATGCCTATGTCTTTATATGTACATGTATATATGTGAATGTGTGTATTATGTGCATGTAAGTGTTCATGTGTATATAGATATGTATTAGTATGCACATATGTATGCATACATATGTATATGCATGCTTGTGTGTATTGTTTATGTATATATATGTATATATTATATGCATATTATATGTGTATGTATGTATATATGTATGTGTGCACGTGTGTATAATATATATTTATGTGAAGATATGTGTATGTGTATATGTTTGTGTGTGTGTGTGCGTGCACATGCCTGTGGATGCCAGAGGTCACCCATGAATGCCATTCCTCGGGAAAATCATCCACCTTCTTTTGAGGGACAGGGTCTTCTCATTGGCCTGAGTTTGCTGTGAGCTAGGCTGGCTGGTCAGTAACACCAAAAGCAGCCTTTGTTCATCTTCACCATGCTGGTATCACTAGTGCACACAACAACTAGATTCTTTTCTGTGGGATCTGGGACCCCTAACTCAGGTCCCCTCATGCTTGTACAACAGGCACTTTACTGAGTCATATCCCCAGTCCATGAATCAGGGTTCCAAAGAGAATTGTTTACTTTTTAATTTTCTACTAGAAGCAGAAGTGCAGAACTTTGCACTACTCCATTTTCTTACACAAGCTACACCCTCCTAACCCTCACATCAGAGGCTGCCACCATCATAGCGTCCTTATACATATTTAGCAAGGGTCTTACCAATCAATAACCATTAATGTGTTATGCAGAATAATTGTCAAATGCATTGACTTATTTATCTACTTGCATGAGAATCTGTTCTAAGCCTTATAGAGCAAAATGAGAATGCAGCTAATGTCCAACAATCCAAGATTTAAACCACTGTAAATGAATAGAACAATTTTCATTTGATTTCCCCTCCTCCGACATTTGTAATTAGCCCCATCCACCTTTCTGGGCCTCTGTCTCTTCACACAGATTGGCAACATCTCAGAATCGTTTGTGCTATTTATCATAGCTCACTTAAGTCAAAGGTTGCCAGGATACTCATAGTGGATTTTTAGATAAGAAAAATGCTAGAGTGTGCTTTAATTGTTAGGCCAAACTATGAAAGCTCAGGCTTCCATTTCATGGTGAGTGATGTTGTTAAAATGTGCTACCCCTTTAAGATGCTTTTCAAGACAGGATCGCTCTTCCTCCCCACCCCCCACCCCTCATTGCAGATTCACCAGGAACTTCTGCATATCTGTGTACATGCAGAGATGCAGAGCATGCCCGGAACCTACTATCTCTCCATGTGTTGCAAACTTCTCTGTCCTGATCCTCAGTTTCCTCAGCTCAGCTGCATGCGTCTTCCTGTCCCCTCACATTGATGCCAGAGGTCTGTGCTCAGCGTCCCTCAGCACACATCCATGCAAGTTCCTCACCCTTAATGCATAATCTTTTCTTTCTTACTTCCCTGAGAAACTAAAAGAAAATGAAAGAGAACATCCAAAAAGATCTTTGTCCCATACAGCCCCCTACTGTGTGCTCATGCACCCTTTCTGCTCTTCTTCCTGTGATGCCAGTTGGATGACTTGCATTCCCATCTAAGCCCAAAGCCATGTTCTAGACCCCATTCCTTCCTGCCTCCCAGAATACTCCAATAATGCATCCTTAAAGTCTCTGGCTTTCCTTCTCAGTTGACTACCCCCCCCCCAAACAGCTTACCACACAGGACAAGAACAGTTCTCCCTGGATCCCACCCATCCCTATTGTGCAACAGTTTCCTCAGAGATTGAAACATTCCATCATACAGGGAAGCTCCTTACACAGGAAGGTAAACAACTCAAAATAGCTTCAGGAAGTTCCTGAAACTGGAGAGATTCACTAGACTCCACCCTCCCAGAGTAAACAAGCCAAGCTGCAAAGATGCCTCTCAGACAACCAAGCTACAGAAAAGATTCTCATAGTAAATGAGATGCCTGGAAGAAGCAGAAATCAGCCAAGCTTCTTTCTGCTGGTAGGAAGAGGTTTCTCTTGGAAAGGACACTCTCCAACCCACTGAGCTGCAGTAGGCTGTGCAGTATGCCCCACGTGCCCAGCTTTCGTGAGCTGTTACCAGTGCTGGGGTGAGCCTTGGTTATGCAGCTCACTTTTCTGCTCCTGTAAGTAACCCCTCACCCATATCCCTTAAGTAACCCCAATAAAACTCATGGTCCACCAAGTTAGACCCTGGTGGTATCCGCTGTGCTTTGGCCTGTAATAGGCTCACCATCTAGGGTGAGTGGATGTGTGTGTCACACAGCAATCCTCAGGCTGACCTCCCTTAACTTCACATTCATGTGTGTAAAACTCCCCCAAATAACTCCAGATACATGTCTGAGGCATCTTGGGAAGCCTGTCTACCCTGAGCATTCCGTCTTCCTCTAAGCCGGGCCTCATGTTCTATTCCTCACTTCAGTGCATAGGGAAACTACGCTTCCAAACTGCTCAGGTTAGGACCTTGATTCCCCTGTTTTTCTTATGAAGAAATCCAGACTTTCCTGCCCTTGCCGGGGGATCATTTTCTATCAACTTTACTATAACACACTCTTTTAAATTACCATTTCACACCTTCTAAATTATAGCATACACACACACACACACAAAATAATGGTGTTTTGGGTTAGCAACAGGCCATACAAACAATGTATGATCATGTCACCCAGTGGTGCAGCTGACCTGGTTTGTGTGAGTAATTCTGTGATGTTCACTCACATAGCAGGATGTGCAGAACACATACCCGTTATTAAATGGTATGTATATGGATGTACTGTAGTAACCTTCTACCAGCCTGCTACCACACCCACCTTGTTCTTCCTTCAGTCTATTCTCAGCACAGCAGCCAGAGAAATCCTTTCAGCCACGAATGAAATGGTGTCTTCTCAGCATAAAAGTCTTCTCCGGTACAGTGACTACCATGGTGTTCAGTGGCATAAAATACCCTGTGTGGCTTCCTCAGATCACTCTCCCTCACTCTTCATCCTATTCCTGCCTGAACAGACCAAGAGCACTTCCACCCAGGACATTTGCGCTGTCTCTTCCCACGGACAGAAAGCTCATCCCTGGAGATGCTCAGATCTCCTTTCCCACCTTCTCAGGTCTTTACACAAATCCACTTCCTTGCCTCAGTGATGACTAAAGTGCCTTCCCAACCACAGCATCCTGTCTTCTTACCTTATTTCACTTTATAACAATGAGCATCTAACCTATCTTATGTTCGCATCATAAAACAGCTAGATTTTTTTGTCCATTTCATTCATGACTATCTTTTCGTCCTTAGAATAGTGCCTAGTGTATTAGGTCAGCTTCCTGTAACTATGGCAAGACCGCTGTTATAATTAACATATGATGAGGAAAGGATTGTTTTTGTTCATAGCTTTGGAGAATATCTCAGTATACAGTGGTAGGGAGCATAGTTTTGACCTTCTTTTAAAATTATTTTTAATAATTTATTTATTACCTTTTTATTGGTATTTTGCCTACATGTATGTATGTGTGAGGATGCCAGTCCCCTGGAACTATAGTTACAGATAGTTGTGAGCTGTCATGTGCATGCTAGGAATTGAACCCAGTTCCTCTGAAAGAACAGTCAGTGCTCTTAACTGCTGAGCCATCTCTCCAGCGCATAGCCTTGAACTTCTAATGAGGCAGTTCTGCACTCACTTCATGAGACAGGAAGCACACCTCAACTCCCCTACAGAACCTTTCTTACAGGTCCACAGATCTCTTACTAGAAGCACCCTGAGGACCAAGCCTTTAGTGTGTTTAAGATGTTTCGGGATATTCAACATTCTAAGCATAGCAGCGCAGGGGAATTGTCAGGTGAATGAGTGAATGTTTGTTCCCGAAGTTCAAGTTGTGGTGTGAGGATGAACAATGGAATGAGAGCCCTCACTGTCTGTGGATTTGAATATAAATCCTCACATCTTTCTGGTGGCTAGCTAGGCTGTGAGGAACCAATGCTGCACACACAGATATTAGACCAGAAACTCCAATTCTATAATTGAGTCTAGGGAAATTATTACAGACATCTTTGTAGAAAATGCTTATTACCGCCCTCTCTGCGATGCAGAAGAAAAAAATTGGACATAATCCTAAATGTCAAACAAAGGGAATCTGGCAGGATAGGCTATGGTATAGTCCATCCATACAATAGAATTTAGTTAGCTAGTCAGAATAATATTATAGAAGATTATAGTGGCAGACAATGCTAATATTAAATGCTATATTAAAATAAAATTTCACAAGATAACATTCACAGAGGAAATTATTCAGAATAGGTTATCTCTGCGTATTTCTGGTTGGTGGGATCACATAAGATTTTATTTGCTTGTGCTTATATGTATAAGAAAATAAGGAAAAAAATGATCATGAAAACGTATGGCTTTTGTAGTAAGAAAAAGTCAGCAGTTAATATTTACTCCGAACCAGAAAAACAATAGTCAAAGACTAACACAACTGTGGGTTTGGGGACTGACCCCAAAAATCAAAGGCTAGATCCTTTCTCACCATCAGGTGAGCTGAGGAGAGGTGAGACATTCTTTCCACTCATGCAACACAGCAGACACAGTGTCAAAGCCAGGAGCAGAGACCAACTCCTGTAAGCTACTGCCAAACCCCTCCCCGAATCTTGCAGCCCTTTCCCAAGCAATATCCCACAATAAACTGGAAACACATCACAGATGACTACAAACATCTCCCTTAAATATCCCTGGGGCTAGAGTTGATAGATTAGCATGCTGTAGAATCACAGCTATATAGACAGACTGCACAGAAGTGAAGGACTCAGTGTGTCAACTAGAGACAGTCTATTTTCTGCATTACTGTCTCAGACATAACCAAACAGAAGCTCAAAGAAAAAGGATAATCAGCCAGAGGCCGGGGATTAAACATCCCTACTGAAAAAGAAAGGGAAACTCACAAGATAACGTGACTCCTCTGCCTCCAAACTTTCAGTTATTGTACTGATGGGCAACAATGTATTGACAGGTAACAATATATTGACAGGTAACAATGTATTGACAGGTAACAATATGTCGACAGGCTACAATGTAATAGTAGGCAACACTGTATTGATGGGTAACAATGTATCAATGGGCAACTATGTATTGATAGGCAACAATGTATTGACAGGCAGCAATAACTAGTTTCGAAGAGATTCAGTGTAGCAAGTGTACCTTGAAGTGTCACCTCTACAGTAAGCTGTTTTTCTATGCTAAAGAGCTGAAATCACTGAAAGAATTTGAGTCGGAAAGATAGTGTTTGAAGTAGTACTTCTAAAAGCTTATCAATTTAAATGAGATCTTTCTCAGTGTGGTAGCTACAACTGTAATGCCAGCACTAAGGAGGATGAGGCAGGAGGATTGTGTGTTTGCAACTAGCCTAGGCTACATAGGGAAACTGCTTCACAAGGAGAAAGCAGGGACTAAAGGACAGAAGCTTGTGCATGAGCAAAGGTCAAGCCTCGGAGGAGCCACCTTCAAGCCAAAGGCAGAAGCCACACAAGAAACCAAACCTGACCACACCTTGACTTTGGTTCTCCAACGCCCAAACTGTGAAAAACAATTTCTGTTTCACAGTCTCCGGAAATTTTCATGGCAACTCTGGGAGTCTAGGCCAGTGTCTGTTCTCAGAGACTCCTTGATTTGAATGATTTGATTTAGGATATTTTGACCCTTTGGTGGTATAAAATTACACCCACTTAATCATTATCTTTTCCACACTCAGGTCAGAAAATGCTCAGACCTTTTTATGTGCACTGTTCCCAAACAGCATCCCATCTCGGTGTCCTGAGCTGATGCATGTTCAGCTGGTAGCATGTAGCACATACATCCTTGATTCACAATAGTTTTGATTTACAGTGACTTTATTCCAACTGTTAGTCAAGGTAACATCTGAAGTTGCACCCTATTTTCATCTCAAGACTCCAACATTGACTATCACTGTAATCAAATGAGGAAGGACACTGAAGCATTGTTTTGGGTTTTTTTTTTTTTTGTCATTTTCTTGGTTGGTTTATTGTGGGAATAGAGTAGTCATAGAAAACCTTTAGAAGAAAAGATCCTCTCTCTCCTCACGTCAAGTTGTAACAAGGCAAGGATGAGGGGAGAGATGAGGGGTGGACAGTTTTTTCACTTGCCAACCTAGAACCAGAACTTGTCATAGTGAGACATCTTTCCACCCTATGTCCCTCAAAAGAACTCCAAGTTCAAGGAGAACCCTAGCAAGTAGGAGAAGCAAAATGTACTTTTCAAACTGTATTTTAAAACACATTGACAGCTTAGTTCTAATTTACTAATGTGGTAATGATTATCGTAAAAAATACAGCCTTCTTCATACACCTGTGTTTTGGGAAGGATAGGAAGGCTTGCCACATGTACCAATCAAAGGTTAAATGCATAGATAAAACAGATTATAAACCCATAAGATACATCTGTCACAGTGATAGTGAACAACATGAAAGAGCAATTCACAAAACAAAAACTCAAAAGCCCTCCTGTAGCCTTTGTTGAGTTCATTCAATCACTGTTTCCTGAGCTCCTGTTAAGGGCTCAGACTCATGCTCCATGATAATAGCATCAAGCCGGAGTTCCAGGGACATCAAGATGAACGCGGAGAAAGAGACACCTCGGTCAGCAGGCAGGCACAGGCCTGCACAAGCCAGTCCATACGCTATTATTGTGGAAACCAGAAGCTACCCTCCTGTTTCACATGTTAAATAAATTGGTGCAGACCCTGCAATTTTTTTTCTAAAAATATTCAGTGTTCGTTGTTAGAAAATTCTTACAGCTAAGTAGGACTGAAGAAAGCACAATGTAAAGGCAGAGGCAGCAGCTCGGGGGCACAGTTGTGTGGGTGGGCAGGAATGCTGCTCTTTCTAGTGTAGAAGCAGTAGTCGAGTAGCATGCCTGCCAAACAACCCATTTAAATGTACGCTTGGGGGGTGGGGGGGTGAGAGAGGGTCTCACCATTGGTTCTGGTTGTCCTGAACTCAGTATGCAGGCAAGGCTAGCCTTGAACTCACAAGAGGTTCTCCTGTCTCTACCTCGCAAATGTTGGGGTAAAGGTGTGGGACACCACGACCAGCTTAAATGTTTTTGTTTTTGCTGTAAATTGGCAAACCGATATGAGAGTCTACATTATTGAAATCGTACAAATATGCCTTTTTTTTTTTTTGACCCAGCATGGCCATTTGTGCCTGCAGTCTCAGCCCTGGGGAGTCTGGGACAGAAGGGCTACAAATTGATGTCTGCCAGGACGATTAGCCCTTCCCCGTGGGAGGGCTCCGCTCTGCGGTCTCCTCGCCTTCTGCCAGCTTCAGGTCCTCTGCGTTACACCTTCTCTGCTCTCTGGTCTTCTGGCCAAGCCGTGCACTTGGGTCTTCCAAGACTGTGGGTCCCTAACTAGAGATGGGGTGTTGAAGGCCACTGACATCTTTGAGCCCATCACACGCGGCACAGAGTCCCAGCTTACTCCTCCGCTGACTTGGGAATACATTGGGAATGTATTGGGATGTGTCGTGGGATTTCCATCCTAAAACACGGATGAAGACACGTGAAATGCGCTGAGACATATTTACCCATAACTCTGTTTGCACAAGATGTAATTCGGATTCTACACTACCCACTCAGGTGAGGACGTGAGATTTTGAGGTGGGCTGACTGTAATCTTCCGGTAAAGCATATTTTAACTTTAAATGAAGATTATTGTCTCCACGGCTAATCTGTCTTTTGTAGAGAGGAGGCAGAAACAGGCTAGGTGAAATTTGTTTTCAAATGTAACACGTTTGTATTACATTTGTAAACGTACAGTAATTTAGAAAGAGGCTGCCAGCGTCGTAGGCACTGATACTAAAATGGTTCTGCCTGGTTCGCACAGTGCCCTGCTAATGTGCTTTTAATTGCACTTCAAAATCCCTGCAAGAGCTCTGCCTGAGGAAGCAGTCGCAGAAGCGGCGGAGTGGGATTTTCGGTGATGGGCTTGGAGCGGCCCCCTGTGGAAGCCTCGGGGTACTGCAGGCCCAGACTGCCTTGCTTGGGCTCTTTTTTTAGGAGTTGCCTCCTTGCTCGCTCATTTTCCAACCTTACGGTCAGAAACTGGTCAAGCTTCCTTTCACACCTGTGCGTCTAATCTCCTTTTCTTCCACGGAATTTTAAATACTTGTTGAAAACAACAAATGATACATTTACATTTTGCCACTCTGTCCTCCCCAAAACTTCCCAAGCGGTACAAAAGTAGAACATTTTCAGCGGTCTTCGTTGGCGCACACCTTTGATCCCAGCACTGCGCTCGGGAGGCAGAGGCAGGAGGATCCAGGTCAGCTCAAGGCCAGCTTGGTCTACATAGCAAGGTCCAGGATAACCGAAGCTACAGAGAGCCTATCTCGAAAACAACATCTAATTTCATGCAAAAGCTCCTAAGAGTTGTTGTCCACTGGCAGGCACTGCGGCCACCGATGCTGAGACTGATGTTTGGCTCTGAAGAAAAGGGAGGTCCAACACAGAAAGCGAAGAGCAGAGGCACTGGAGGGCCCGTGGCTAAGGGCGCCCCCTCGCGGCTCTTGCCGAGGATTGCGTCCTGTTCCGGGAACCTACATCCAGCGCATCACAACCTCCCTAACTCTAGTTGCAGGAGAACGCGACACCCTCATCCGGCCACTGCAGGCATCTGTAAGCCCATGTGGTGAATGTGCGCACGCTCTCACACACTCACGCATTAAAGAAATAAATAAATAATAAATAAATTTATTTTTAGATTAAAATAAAGAAGAAAATGCAGAGGTAAGTTGCTGTCCTCCAGAGTGAGAACTATATTATTGATCTATTTGGTTTCATTTTCTCTGGATTTTTAAAATTTTTACCAGTTGTGATGGCTAATCTTCGTTGTCAAGTTCACGCACCTGGAAAGCCGGGGTCGTCTGGATTACAAAACTGTATCCATCGGATTGGCCTGCTTTTCCTGATTGCTGCTAATCGTAGGCGGAGCAAGCCCATGCTGAGTGACGTCATCCCTAGGCAGGTGGGTCTGAGCTGTATAAGAAAAGTTTGACTGACCGTATCTCTACCTCGTACAGCAAGCCAAAAGGCAGCTCTCCTGCCCTGGGTTCTGTTTCAAGCCACTGTCTGGAGTTTCTGCCTTGATTTCTCTCCATAACGGACTATAAACCTTTAGGTCAAATAAGCCCCTTTCTCTTCAAGTTGCTCGTAGTCGTGGTGTTTATCACAATCACAGAATCTCAAAATGCAGGCTGGCTGTGTAGTTCAATTGGGACTGCTTGCCTCCCATGCAAGAAGACCTGGGTTCGGTTCCACAGAACCACATAATCTAGGTATTGTGGGGTACACCTACAGTCCCATCACTGAAGGGGTAGAGGTAGGAAAATAAGACGTTCAAGGTCGTCCGGGTGACTTTGAGTCCAGCTTGGGCTACATGACCCCCTGTATCAAAAAAAAAAAAAAAGTCTAAAGAGATACACGGTAGCTAAAAGCTTTCCCTACATAATTATTGCTGTTGCCTGCTCTTGTTTCAGCAGTGCGAGTGCAGTCCATCTTTCATCTATTTACCTCGTTCGCTGGTTTGATTTGATCCGCAGGCTTCCACTGGTGCTCTTTGATGATACAGCTATCCACAGAAGCCCATGAACCATCAGCTGAAGCTGTTCTGAAGAAACAGGGACAGACCTGAAGTTCAGCACGGGGGTCACTGTGCCATCCCAACATGCAATGATCAGCACGGCAGCCTGCCTAAACTCTCAGAAACCGTGTGTGATGCCAGCCATTCAGTCTTGTTTATCTGGCACCCAGACTCTGCAGGCTTCAGACTAGCTCTTGAAGGACTCAGGCATCTCCCCAAGACATTGCCTACTAGCAGACCCTCAGAAGTGAGAACAAAGCTGCCATGAGGTACCCCAGATAGACTGAACAGCTGTGCTCTGACTTCACACCTCGACAAGGGCCCGGAGAAGCATATGCCAGATGAATCGTGTGTTACACAATGAAACCGTGCAGTGAGCCTCCTACACATTAAACTCCATTCCAAAAGTAGATAATGCCTCAAGTTGTAAATCTAGACGTAGGACTCTAGAAGCACAAAAAAACAAAGTCACCTAGAACTTTGTTTTCTATCGCAGGTGATAAGCCATTATTGGAATCACGTGTTCACATTATACTCAAACAGGAGGTCTAATCATTAGAATATTTTTGACCATGTGTGGCTGAACCCAAATCTGTCTTGGAGATGGTAATACACAGAATACGAGCTGAAAACTCAGCTCAGGCTTCAAGCAGTGATTGATCCAGAGATCCCAATGGTATCCACACCCTGATCTCCTGCCTGTCTCCCCAGCGATTCACTTCATCTTCAAAGGATGCATGGAGGCACCCTTGCATAACACTGCAGGGTGTGAGTCGACTCTCAAGGAAGGAATCCTGTGTGAAGTCTGCTCGGTCACTTGACCATTTTCTTTTTCTAAAATTAAGCTACAGATTAAACCGTGTTTAAGAAGCAAAGCTGTGTTTGAACCTGTTAAGGTCCATGGGGAGGGCTCCTTTCTGCTGTGGTGCAGGTAGATGTTGGCACGTGTCAACTGAGGAAGCTGTAGAGGAACAGACATTCCACAGAGCTCCACAGGGCACCAGGTCCAGTGTTGTGAGAAGCTTGTCCAGCATGTGGCTCTCTTTGTCTCTTGCGTTCTAAGGACATAAATGAGACCCAGAGAGCAGAAACGATTCAACTGTGAATGAGGATTCAAATGTGAATCAAGGCTCTGTAGGCCCAAGTTTGTTTCTTTGTCAAGAAAAAGCAGCTGCCAATTGGTGCCTCGCCAGAATTTCCCTACTCCAGTGCAGCCACATCTGCAGGTGCAGTTTCAGAGAGCAGAAGCGTCCACTGGGCTCAGCTTGGTCCTTGAGGAACCTAGTGACTCTACCTTTCAGAAAATATCACTGGCATTTCACACTCAGGACTTTGGGAAGAGTGTTGTTTAGAATGAGTCTGTACCTTGTGCATTCGTGCTACTCCACACTGCAGTCTTTTACTTTAAGGATAGGCTTCAGAACCAGCCACAAACCTCCCCGGTCAACTTTACATATTGAAAGCAAGTTCCAGGAAGCATCTGAGGGCGCTGAGAAGCACGTTTTTAAGCCTGTCAATATCATTAGTGTCAAGTCACTAATTTCTATGCTTTCTAAAAACTGTAAAGAGATGGAGTTCATTGGCTTTCACCCAGCGATGTTCTCATGCCTCTATTTGTTTTGCAAGGAACTTCAAGTCCTTTCTGTATGTAATCTTCAATCTGCCAAATTGTATGCATGCCTTGTGTTGGTGTTGAGAGGTAATTGCTCATTTGAACATTGTGAATCTAGCCATCTATGGTAAACTTACATTCCCCACACAAGACCAGTGAGCAGAGGGATCATAAAACAACTCTGAGCACCACCACTGCCTGATCAGTGCAAATAAAATCCCATCAATTCTTCTAAAGAACTGTTTGTAAACATTTTAAACCTTGTGAAAGAAATGGTTTTAAAAGTCTCTCAGACCAGACTGCTGTTGCTAGACAGTCAGAAAAACTCTTCTGAAAGTTACACCACCACCTCTACATCCTACACACACACACATAGACGCAGCAGATCCCTCATTGCATTTCCAAATTTGTAAGAAAAGAAAGAATCTCATCACGCCTCCTCCAAAACTAAATTTTAGACATGTGGGACCGTTAGGAAGCCACCACAGCAGCCCCACGGTTAGGTACTGGGCTCATCTCAGGCTAGAAGCAGGCGCAGTAGCTGAACGAATATCCCACAAATGTCCCACGCTGAGCTCAGGCTCCCAAAGGATGCTGAAGCTTCCCAGGGCACTAATCCCCTGTCTCTAGCAGAATTTTTTTAGGGAAGACATCCCAGTTCTTTCCTATAGGAGGCGATGGCACAGTGCAGCAGCTGCAGGCCCAGCACTCTGATGGCAGTGTGAGATCACCCAGAATTCCAGTGGGCCACGCTGACTGGAACATATAGCCCAGCCGAGACAGTAAGAAAGACTCTGCCTTAACAAAGTGAAGGTGAGAGCTGACTCCTAAAGGTGTCTCTCATCTCTACGCACTCATTGTGGCACGTGTGCTCATGCTCACACACACACATGCACATTCAGAAAAAAGAACCAAAACCAGGAAATACATGTGGAAAGATGTCCCCATAGTGACAAGTTAATGCTAACTATGAAAAATTTAAACCACTTAAAATTATATTTATAATTTTAACATACAGAATAGAAAATTAATTTTCATAAAATGTTTAAATAATTAAAGATGTGTCTTTCTGAATTTGGAAGATTTTGAAGCAATTAAAACTTATTATTAAGGAACCTGGAGAGATGGCTCCATAATGAAGAGCAATTGAGGACCTGAGTTCCATTCCTACCATACTGAGCAGCTTATAGCAGCCTATAACTCCAATTCCAAACATCCAACACTCTCTTCCAGTATCCACAGATACCTGTTTACATGTGACACATGTCAACACACACATGCATACACACAAAAATTTAAGAAATTCAAAAATATCTCACAGATTTTAATAGTACTAACATCTTTCTCTCAAGGGAAAGGCTTAGCATTCTTACTTTAAGCTTAAATTGGCAAGAAAATGTCAGTATTTACTTCTGGAAGAGTGTAGTGCTTTAACACAGGGGGAACATATTAACCAAATTAATAAATTAATTTCTAAAAGGCGAGAAGAAGAAAGAAACAGAAGTTAAACAAGTAGGGAGAACTTTATGTTGATAGGGCTCAAGTCCAGATAAATGCAAATAAATAAAATATCGCTTCTACAAATCAAGTTTTAAAATCTAGATATACTGTTTCAATAGTAGCATGTGCAATGCGGGAAGATTGAAAAATAAAAAGAGTTACGAGATAATAACAGAGGTAACTACCTTAATATTAAAGAAAAAGAATGTGACCATTACTGGGAATAGAGATGTGCTTTATATAATGGTGAAAGTTTTCAATTTGGTATATAATTATAATTTTAACCTAGATGCATATAATAACATTGCCCTGAAATAGTGTGGTATTTTAGCATGCCTCCATAATTATGGATCATCCTGAAGACAGAAAGTTAATGCATAAAAATACTTACAGAGCACAGAAAACAAAACACTTAAGTTGATAGTATCATAACTGCAGGATATGGCTCTTCTCGAGTTCTGAGGAAGGCTCACAAAGATGTATCTCAAGGAATCAGCATCACAAAGACAGCATTCTCTGGCAATAAGTCAGTCAAAATATTAACCAACAATAACAACGCAGATAGAAAACATCCAGTTACACACTCCGGAAGTCCTATGACTCCTTACCAGAACCACTCAGAGAAAAGCACAACATACAAATCAGTTGAAAACCACAGAAGGAGCACATTTTTTAAAAAGATCCAGAAAGAACGAGGCAAGAATGAGCATGCACCTTCTCAACAGAAACAAAATTAGAAAAAACAATGTAAAATGAACAATAAAGTGGAGTTTCATAACTAACAAAATATCCTTCAAAGATACATAAACATGTCTCTCTTGGTCCTGAATTAAGGCCACTGTTAAAGAGCTGTTTTTTTATACAGAAGGCAAAGTGGTCCAATATAGAAGCTCAAAGGTGCAAGAAGAAATGAATGTCAACAGAGATGGCATTGTGTGGGTGACTATAAATGAGCATCTGCTAAATAAAACAAGAAGACAACTACATAAGTTGACACAGTAGCACATACAACTACATAGCAGACAGAGTAGCACATATCTACAATCCCACCAGGAGGGAAGCAGAGGAAGAAAAGATTAATACAAGTTTGAGGCCAGCATAGTCTACATAATGAATTCAAGACAATCCTGGACTCTACAGAGAAACCTTCTCCAAAAAAAAATGTGTTTTGGGGAAAATGGGTAAATATAAATAGATTATATAGAGGTAGGTAATGATAGGTAGGTAGGTAGGTAGGTAGGTAGATAGATAGATAGATAGATAGATAGATAGATAGATAGATAGATGATAAATAGAAAGATACATAATAGATATAATGATGATGATGACAGATAGTAGATATGTTAGATGTAGATAGATGATATATAGATGGATAGATATATAGCTAGAAGATAGAGAGAGAGATAAAGAAATAGACAGGTATAGATAGACAGGCGATAGGGAAATCAGATAAACAGATGGATAACAGAAAATCAATTGGTTGATAGAATAGGAGTAGCACAAAAGTCAAGGGAACAAGAGAGAAGTAGGGTATAGGTGTCCTAAAGTCCTTATGTCTAGGACTCTTGTAGGCACCTTTTAAAAACTATTTTTATTTGAGGTTCCTTAATGCTTCTACCTCCCTTCCAATGCCCCAATCCTAGTAGGAGAAAAAGAAGGTTAGAGGGAAAGGGGACACAGCCTGCTGTAGACTGAGTTCCAGCTGGTTAGCGTTGTCAGGTTCTTTGGGAAAACACCAATCTCAACCATCAGGATATCTAGCAATCCAGCAACAGAAAACTGCAAACACAACAGGATGAACAATCAGCCGTTTTCCTCCTCCATCTGTCTCCTTGAAGCCTTCTCTTCTCTGTCTTCTCTCTGAACTCCTGTATTTATACCCTCTGACTCTTCAAAATTAAACTAACTGCACCTCGCAAAGATCACTCCCCTCTCTGAGCACAAGGCAACTATCAGCTGTGGACAAACTGAAGCAGTTCCATATTCCACCCTTAGGATTAAGACAAAAACGTGTTTACATAACATAACTGGGTTTTTTAAGAAACCCAAACTTCTACTACAGTCTCTTGGTCCCAAAATGTAATGTCCAGAATGACTAAAATATATAAACAGTAAACAATGAAAGAATTAAATAATAACAATATTTCATCAGAATATAAGGCAATTTTGTGTAGCAATCTCCTCCATGATAAAACCAATCTATGAAAGAAGTTCATTAGGATGCAGGATATTCTAAAGGGAAATGAACCAGGATGTTCTAAGAGGAGGTGAAACATTCCATCCTGTAAGAAAGCTGGTTGAGCTAAAGAACAAAACAACTCAATAGTTAAGGAAGTCCTAACTGAATAGATTCACTAGAGCCCTCCTACCCTAAGCATCTATGAACAGGTGACACACTGAAACAAGCTGAGATACCTACAAAACTCAAACCAGCCGTGCCATCTGGAAGAAGCAGACCAGACAAAATGTGGAAGATGCTCAGACCCTGAACTACCTGGAAAGGTGCTGATGTGTTGATGTGTTGAGGCTAGGCACTCCACTCCAGACTTGCAGCTTTGTGAGATGTCACCCATGCTGAGACGGGCTTTGGCGATGCAGCCATCTTTGACTCATTTCTGCTCCTGAAAGCAATCCTCACCTGTACTCTTTTAAGTAACCACAATAAAACTCAGCAGATCAACAAACTGGACTTTTCAGGTATCTTTTTATTTTGCCGTTTGTTCCTTATTTTTTGGTGAGCAGAATTCTGTTTCTGTTTCCTCAGGAAGAGTGCCACGCCATGAACAAAAATTATGTGACATAGATTTGAGTTTTTTTTTTTCAAAAATGAGTTCTTAGAGAGTTGAAGACTGTATGTAAGAAAAGAAAAGGAGAGACAAAATATCTAGACTTCACACCGTCTACAAAAAGACGCGAAACAGATCACAGATCTAGATGTAAAACACAAAATATAAGTTGTAAGATAAAATAGGAGAAAATATAGGTGACCTTGGATTTAGTAATATCTATTTTTAGATAAAATGTTAAATACACATGGAAAACTGGGTTGAATTTAACTAAAATTTGAAAGTTCTCTTCAAAAGATACTTTGCTTTAAAAAAATAATAGCAACTGTGAAAAGAAGGGCAAAGGGAACTAACTGCACATGAAGTGTCAACTCCAGTCGATGCTTCTTCCCAGTTAAGTATAAGTTAAAGGTTCCAGTACTGCACACATACATATGAGGGTTGAGCACTTTAAAGAATAGGCAACACAGTTAAAGCATGCTTCTTTATGAGTTGGGGGTTATAGGCAAAAGAGGGAAAGAAGCTAAAAGAATATGTGATAATGACTTAGAGTTAAAGATATTGTAAGAACATACATTTAACATAAATGTAAATACTTCATAACATAAAGATATTTACATATGTGTTATATGCACAACCTTATAGGCATGCATATAAGGTTTGCTCCATCAGCCAAGAAAGCATAAATAAGACAATATCTCCTGGGGCTCCTAATAGTGGAGCACAGGCTGTCTCTAACTCTTTTGCCTGTGCCTGGGTCCCTTTTCCTCCCCCTAGGTTGCCTCATCCAGCCTTGATATGAGGTTTTGTGCCTGGTCTTATTGTAATTTGTTATGCTATGTTCAGTTAATATCTCTGTGAGTCCCACTCTTTTTTTTTTAGAGAAATGGAGGAGGAATGGATCTGGAGAATGGGGGAATTAGAGGGAGAGACTGGAAAATGTGGAAGGAGAAGAAACTGTGGTCAGGGTATAATATATGAGAGAAAATAAAAATATATATAAAAACAAAACCTCGAAGCAATGAAAACTCCTAGAACTCTTAATCTTGGCTTCTAACATTATCCTCCACTTAAAACAAAAACAAAACAAACAAACAAACAAAACAGGCCTTCTCAAAAAGGAATAACTAAATAGAACAAAGACAAAAGGAGGAACCAGGAGTACGAGAATATGAGCAAAAGTTTGCATGTGCACACGTGAACATGCACACAAACACACACAAACACAGTAGTGTTAGCTCTCCAAGGGCCACAGAAACTGAGAGATTTTCTGAAAGCCAAAGTTAAAACAATTTAAGCAATAAAATAAAGTAATATTGAATTACATCTAAAAGGACAAAATAAATATGAGATAAACTGGTGAATGAATACATTTATATGTTTTTTTAAAGAAAGCTACACAGTCCAGAAGAAATCCAATAAGTTCCATAGCCACTACTCCCCAGAGGAAAAAGAACAGAACTCTCAATTCTCAAAGGCTATGTGAAAAGAACCTCCACAGAGCTCAGCACAGGAGAATAATGAGAAAAGAAATATTTTCACGATAAAGAAAGTTAGCAAGAACTCAGCCAGCTGTACAAAGTGAGCTTTATCAGTAATAACAATGCTGACAGCATTTAGCCATAAAACTAGAGGCAATATGGCACTGTCCTCCACGACCAACCTAGTCCTAAGGACAACATCCAATTAAGTTCTACAAAGGGCCATCCAACAGTATCAGGGAACAGCATGACTTAAAATTGTTGCAGTGAATCATATGAAAGAAGGGGGGGGGGGTTAGTATGACCTGGAGAGGACAGGAGCTCCACAAGGACCTAATATATCTGGGCCTAGGGGGTCTTTTCTGAGACTGTATCTCCAACCAAGGACCATGTATGGATA
>CM053766.1:40166768-40202248 GCA_028658305.1 Pachyuromys duprasi | reverse complement strand
AGCTCTTCCGAAGGACCCAGATTCAATTCACTGCACCCACACGGCAGCTCACAACTGTCTATGACTCCAGTCTGAGGAAATCCAACACTCTCACACAGACATACGTGCAGCCAAAATATCAATGCACATGAAATAAATGCATAATGTTTAAAATGAAAATAAATGTTAAAGTATTTAAAAGCAACGAAATACCTGAGTTCGGTTCCCATCACCCATATTGGGTGGCTTATAACTGTTTGTAAATTGGGCACCCCATTCTAAGCCACTGGCCATGTCTGCCAGGCAACCAGGTAGGCTCACTTCACATCTTCACCTCTTCCTCTGTTCCCCCATCTCTAGTTCCCTAGTCTTCCCCAACTCTGCAGAACACCTGTGGCAGCCTTCCTTACCCTTATCTCCATCTTCTGTTGATCCCACAGACCTTCCCATTTTAATCTCCCTCTCCCATCTTCTTTTGTCCTAACCCTCAATTCCAGCAGGTACCTTTTGCTAAACCAAGGGCTGCTCCTGCCAGGGACACAGGTAGACTGATTGATTGCACATTTTCACCGCTCCTTCTGCTCAGTCCCAATCCCCCCACTTTCATCCCCAGCTCTGTCGCAGAACACAGGCTGCAGTCTCTTTTTCCTTTCTGACCCCATCTCCAATGGATCACACAGATCTTCTTCACCAGCCTTCCTTGCACCAACTCATCCCATTATCCCAGCCCCTAACACCAGCAAGCATAACCTAGGAAAACATCAGCTGAGCAGGCCAGGGAAGCAGGTCCATGGAAATTTTTCTACCAGGTAGCACACATCCGTCATACTCCCTTAAAATTCATAGAGGAAGCAGAAACCAAGGAACAAAACCCCCAACAGACACAAACCCAGCACTTAGAGCTATAATCATCCCAATCCCAGATGCCTAGATGCCAGTGTAAAAGCAAAATCTATAATAGCCTGGACAACATGTTTCCACCAGGGCCTGGCTATCCTACCACATCAGGCTCTGAATATTCCAACGTAGCTGAAGCCCAAGAAAAAGACCTTAAAGTAGCGTGTATGATGATAGTAAGAGGTCCTTAAAGAGGAAATGAATAAATCCCTTAAGCCAAGAAAACACAAACCGTGCAAGGAAATGAGTAAAGCTGTTCAAGACCTAAAAATGGGAGCAGAAATGATGAATAAAACCCAAATGAAAGAAACTCCAGAACTGAAAATTTTGGGAATTTGAACAGGTACTACAAAGGTAAGCTTCACCAACAAAATACAAGAGATGGAAGAAATTCTCAGATATTGAAGATAAAATAGAAAATAAAATGGAGACATTGGTCAAAGAAAATATTAAATTAATAAAAAACTGTGACACAAAACATCAAGGAAACCTGGGATCTATGAGATCTATGAAAAGACAAAACCTAAGAATAATAGAAATAAGGAAAGAGAAGAACCCCAACTCAAAGATCCAAAAAAATGTTCTCAACAAAATCATAGAAAAAATTTCCCTAACGTAAAAATACCTGATTTTGATAAAGAATCCAAAAATACCCAGGGGGGAAAAAAAAGACAGCATCGTCAACAAATGGTGCTGGTCAAACTGGCTGTTTGCATGTAGAAGAATACAAATAGATCCATATTTATCACCCTACAAGAAACTTAACTCCAAATGGATCAAAGACCTCAACATAAAATCAGATAAACCTAATGGAAAAGAAAGTGTGGAACAGCCCTGAATGCACTGACACAGGAAACAACTTCCTGAACAGAACACCAACAGCACAGATACAAAGATCAACAATCAATAAATGAGACCTCATGAAACTGAAAAGCTTCTGAAAGGCAAAGAACACTGTCAGTAACACAAAATGGCAGCCTACAGAATAGGGAAAGATTTTCACCAATTCTACATCTAACAGAGGACTAATATCCAAAATATATAAAGAACTCAAGAATTTAGACATCAACAAACCAAACAACCCAATTTTAAAATGTGGTACAGTTCTGAACAGAGAATTCTCAATAGAGGAAATTCAAATGACTAATGAACACTTAAAGAAATGTTCAACATCCTTAGCAATCAGGCAAATTCAAACCAAAACTAATTTGAGGTTCCATCTTGCACCTCTCAAAATGGCCAAGATAAAAAGCCACAAGTGACAGCTCATGCTAATTAGGCTGTGGAGCAAGGGATCGATCCTCCATTGATGGTGAGAGTGTAAACTTGTACAGCTGCTATGGAAATCAGTATGGTGGTTTCTCAGAAAGATGAGAATCAATCTACCTCAAGCTCCAGCTATGCTACCCTAATGAAGTCTCCAAATAATGAGGTAGATGGAGCCCCAACTGGCTACCTCTCATCACCAAATGAAGCTTCCTGTACCAATTGAGTTGTTGGCCAAAGGGAGCCCATGGAAATCCCCAAACAACCCAGACCGTTGCTAAGACAATAGATGGCTCTCCACAAACAGACAGCAAGGCCCATTGGTGAAGACAACACCCACACAACTCATTGAACATGAAGAGGCTGAGTAGGTGCCTACCCCACACCTTTGTCCCATGTTCTAGTGTCTTTTGTATAGGAAGATATTCTGCAGCTAACAAAAGAGAAATGTAAACACCAACCCGGCCACAAATTCTTTGATCTAAAATCTCTCCTGCCTGAAAAACAGGCCTGGGCAATGGTGTCACAAAGCTTGTGGGAAAAACTAACCAATGTCATTGACTTAGGATCCACTCCACAAAACAGGACACTACTTGGGTGACAAAGAGCCAGAGGCTAGATAGTCCGGAGACTCAGGGTTAAACCAATACTACTGCTAAAAAACAAACAAACCAATGAACTAACTAACTAACAATAAGATGTTCTCTAATGATAGTCTGCTGTACTCATTGATCAGTGCCTTATTCAGCCGTCATCAGAGAGCTTTCCTCTTGCAGCAGATGGGACGAGATGCAGAGACTAACAGCCAGACATTTACATGGAGAGAGAGAGACATAGCTTAAAGTGAGTGGTCTCCATCAAATCCCTTTACTTTGAGCTCAGGGGACACTGCAGAAAAGAAGAGAGAAGAAGTATGGGAAACCAGAAGGGACACCAGGAGAACAAGGCCCCGTAAATCAACTAAGCAAAGCTCATGTGCACTCATGGAGACCAGAGCAGAAAGCTCAAGGCCTACACAGTCTGCATCAGGTCTTTCCTCTGCATATATATTATAGCTTTCAGTTTAGTACTTTTATGGGACTCCTGAATGTGTGGACAAAGACGTCTCTGATTCTTATACCTTCTTACCCTCCTACACGGTATCCAAACTTTCCACCCTGCCATATCTACCTCCACACTCAGGCTTGAAAAAGGAAGCGCGTGCCGTGAACAAACCTGTTCTCTTGTGCCACTTGACAGCACTCCATTCAAGCCATTTCCACCCTCTAGGCCCAACACAA
This sequence comes from Pachyuromys duprasi, assembly GCA_028658305.1. NCBI lineage: Eukaryota > Metazoa > Chordata > Mammalia > Rodentia > Muridae > Pachyuromys > Pachyuromys duprasi. Next base: position 40,198,826 of record CM053766.1, on the reverse strand, counting down.
ACACACACATACACACACTTCTGCTACAACATGCTCTGTGTCTACCAGACTCAGAACTAACAATGAGGATCACCAAGACAATACCTGGGATACGGAACTGAAAAGAACATAATAAACTTCACACAGGATTCAAGGAGTTTAAGGAAGACACAGCGAAACAGCTCAATTAAGGAGAGAGAGCTTAAAGAGAATGTAGGCCTGGCTGATGACCAAGTGAACAAAAACAGAAGGCTTATGGAAATGACAAAAACAATCCAGGGCTTGAAAATGGAATTCAATGAGGAAATAGAAATATTGAGGAAAAAAGGAAACTAAGGATGGGGGCATCTCGGAGACAAGCTGGAGACCTGTGGCAAGGTAGGCTCCAGGAAGCATATGGGGATGACTCTAGCAGAGCCTCCTAGCAGCTGAGGACATGGAGACTCAGGAGGCCACCTTCTAGCCAGGCAGGACTTATAGTGGTGGGAGGAGAACACCAATCCACCTTCAAAACCTTCACCCCAAAACTTACCCTGCCTACACGATGTGCAGAGATAAAGACAGAGCAGAGACTAAGAGAACCAGAGCCTAGCCCAACCTGAGATGTACCACATGGGAGAGAGCCAAACCCTGACACCATTAATGACACTCTGCTATGTTTACAGACAGGAGCCTAACATAATCATCCTCTGAGAGACCCTACCCAGCAGCTGATAGAACCAGATGCTGAGACTTCCAGCCAAGTATTAGGCGGAAAGAATCTTTGACAGCTATACTTCTGACAGAGGATTGATGTCCAGAATATTATTAGGAACTCAAAATCCACATAGTCAAAAACCAAATGATCCACTCAAAACATAAGCCTAGGACCTCAACAGAAAAAAATAATAAATGACTATGAAATGTATCAAAAAATGTTCATCTTCCCTATCAATGAGGGAGATGAACCCAATTTGAGATTTCACATTACCCCAGTCACAAAAGCAAAAATCAACAAATCATCTGACAACAAAGTTGAAGTTGGTGCTGGAGTTGTAAACTGGTACAGCTACAGTGGAAATCAGTGTGGAAAATTCTTAAAAACTAAAAATACATCTACCATATGAACCAACTATATAACCCCCTTGGTATATGCCCAAACGACTTGACATCCTATTCTACAGATTGTTGCTCAGCCATGTTCATTGTTACTCTATGAAAAATAGCTAGGAGTTAGAAAAAAAAAACCTTAAGTATCCTTCAATCAACAAATGGATGATGAAAATGTGATACATATACATTGTAAAACACTATTCTAAGAAAAATGAAGCCATTAACAGGTCGACAGATGGAACTAGAAAAGATCATAATGAGTGAAGTAACCCAGACCCAGAAAGACAAATGTCATATATTCTCTTTTTTCAGAAGCCCCTAGGTCCAAATCTTCTGATGTGAATACATATCTTGGAGTAACCGCAGAAAGCAGGGAAGTAAAAAGGTACCATTGTAAATCATGGGGTTTGGGGGATCAATAAAATGGGAGAATCGCCGTGCATAAGTAAGGTGATTGGGAGGAAATGGAAAGGGAGGCCCTTTAGAGAGGGTGGTGGAGGGTAAATACAAAAAGGAGGAAAAACAATAAATAGCAACAAGGATGTCTGAAAAAGCCGTAAGGAATTATCCTATTACCTTCTGGACTGACAATACTTCCTCCAAGAGCCAAAGGCCAACTAACAAAAATGCAAACTTCCAAAGGAGAAAGACAGTCCTGTGTAGCTGTGATGCATGTTAACCACACCAATGACCAGCATGCCACAATAACCATGTGAGTACAGTAGTCTCATGAATGCCTTGGCAGTAACCAGCAGTTCTTCTAATTGGACTTAAGATCTGATCAACAAGATGGAAACTATGTCTGCTACTGGAAATCTGGACAACAACTCAGTGCTAATGAAGTCATGGATCTTGGAGGAGGACTTACAACTACTACACTACTAAACCAAGATAATCCCTGACAACAAAACATGTGTCCTTATACAATAAGGACTTACACTGCCAATAAGTGTAGTCCTCACACCTTATCAACGAAACTTTTCTCTGCAACAAATGGAAACATATACACAGTTATTCTACACACACACAAACACACAAATAAATAAATAATGTAAAAAAGGGAACTTGAAGTTTTAAAGAGCTATTTGCAGTGTTTTCTAATTATTGACACACAAGAAGCCATAAGCACCAAATTATCTTGCTACAAGCTGCAGTTAGGTATGTGAGAAATCCTGCATGGGAACTAATGCAAGTGTGCCAGTTTTTGGAAACAGATGAGCTGTAGGCAAGCCTGAGGAATTATGACTCTCAGAAGGACAAATGCTTTTCAGGCACCATCAGGCCACAGCACCTGTCTAGGACACAGCCTTCTAAGTCTAGTGCCAAAACTATGTAAACAAATAAAAAATGGAACCATTTACAATGCCACCAATAATATGAAATATTCAGAGATAAATTAAACATTACATGGAAAGCCTGAAGACTCAAAAGTATAAAACATTGTTGGGGAAAAAAATCAAAGAACTAAGTAAATGGACGGAGGCCACTGAACACATTGGCCTTCAGAGTCAAAACATTTCCTTTCATTTCTGCAGAGGAATTCTAGCCCTGCAACATGGCTGCTTTGGCAAGGAGTCACATCCAGAAGAGACCTTCTAGGTCTGTGTGATCCGGCTGGAATGACACACCTTTAATCCCTCTGTCTAGAATACAAAAACACCCTTAGTACATACCTTGAACCCCAAACAATGAAGGTAACGTTAGGTGGTAGAAGGAAGCACCGATATTTGAAAGTGAGGCTTAGTTGAGAGGCAGACAAAGTGACCAACCAGAGGATGACTTGACAGAACAGGATATGCTCTCAAAGCTGCTGAGCTGCACGCAAGTTGTACGCAGCTCCCAGGCCACAGCTTTCCTGAGTTGTCACCAGATGAGTCTTCTCTAGCACAGCTGCTTTGAGTTGCCCGTGTTCCTGTAGGTGACCCCACTCATGCTCCTCTACATAACTCACTGGCTTGCCAAGTTAGACTTAGAACTGTGGTCAGTTTCCTGCGGGGATGAGCAGCTGTTTGCTTATTCCTCCCTAGGAACCATGTCACACACAAGATAAACAAAAGAGCCTCATGTTGAGAATGTAATTTGTGTTAAGAGTACTGGCCTGGCATGTACAATGACATGAGCTGGATTCCTCAAATGCATCTCAAAAGGCAAATGTAAAATTTATTTTTAAAGCTTCATGGATGCTGTAAGCCCTCAAACATGGATGTCGTAGGCCTCTCATCTTGGCTTTACCTTTTTCTCAAGTGACTTTTTTTCTTTAATGATTAAAACTTCACGTCACCTTACCTCCTCTCCCTTTATGTTCTACTACTACCACTTGCCTGATCCAGGCATCAACTGTAATTTGTGGTTGGCATGTCTAAGAACCTTCCAGAAATTCAGATGGATCTCTGCTGTGCCCACTTGATTAGCTCATTTTGCAAATTTCACAAAGCTCACTTGGCCACAGGATGGAAATCAATAAGGAAGGAGACCATGGGAGCAACAGGGGTTGGGTTCAGAAAGCTTGCTGCACAGCATGCAAGCTTTGCAGAGCTTTGTGACACCAGCCTGTGTTCTGTAAACTTTTCATCTGCACACAAATTGCATCTCACAGCTACACTGGAAGGGTGGTCACTTATGCCCCATGTGGGAGGTATGTGCACAAATCCTGTTTTCAGATAATGGGATTACTATGCATGCTTGGAAAATTGACTCAGAAATCTACATATACAGCCATAGCCAGCCATTTAAGGCACCAAAATGAAACTGCTGCCAAAACATGTTTAATCCATTATTATTGCCCTCATTATTTCTGTCTTGACTCTTGAGCTGAGCTTTAGCAAGAACCATGCTGAGGTGAGTACTATTTTCTTCTCTCTCACAATGGCATGGCCATACCCCTCCTTACCTCAAGTAACACCAAAGTAGCTATGTTTTTGACCTGAAACACAAAGAAAATCCTCAGCCTTCCGAAAATTAAGAACAACCAACACTGGGGGGGGGGGGTAGAGAGACCAAATATGGGCCAAATGTGGTGGAACATGACTTCAATCCCAGCAATTGGGGGTCAGGAGCAGCCAGGTCTCTGTGAGTTTGAGGATGACCTGGCCTAAATAATAAGTTCCAGGCCAACCAAGGATACATGGTCAGACCTTGTCGAAAACAGGAAGAAGAAGAAAAAGAAGATGGGAGGAGGAGGAATAGAAGAAGAGAAAATAAAAACGCCAACATTAACAAGACGCCCATTACAAAACTTACACTAACCAAAAGGTGATTTGAAACAGTGGTTCACCTTCCATCTATGTGGTCATTAGTTGTGACTTAATCCTCTCGTTTAGTTTTAGATTTTGAACATCAGAACAGCTTGAAGCCAGCATTGTGGTAGTAATGAAGGGGATTTGGTGTGGGGACTTTAACTGGGGTGTGAAAAAGGACAACACACAGGGAAAAGGAAAGAGGGCGGAAAAAAACACACTAAAAAGTTTGAAAAAGCCATAGGAATCATATCTTTTTATGTTTATCTAAAATTATTTAATATATGTGATGCTATATTTACATTGATATCTATTATATGTGTGTATATATTAACGATATGTAATTATATATAATCGTATATGTATATGTGAGTATGTGTAGTTTAAATACAGCTGTGTCACTTGCTATGATAATGCTCCCTCCAAGAACAACAGGCTAGCTAACAAAATCTCCAGGACTAAGTATCAGAAACCTCCTTTGAAAGCATTGTTTAGGAGAGCCCAGGAGACTTCAAAAATGAGACAGGCTATTGCCCTTGATTGCCTCCCAGAGATCGAAGGTAAGTCCCTATTGCTGAAAACACCTTGCACTTCAGACACAGGTCTTGGAAGGACCTGGCTGGATATAATCTTGAAACTTCCACCCTGAGGACTAGCTTTCTTAGTACTGGAAGATGTTATACGCATGTTGCCAAGGGAGAAAAGCAACCAGTAGTCCTAGTGAGCTGTGAACACATAATGAACACGCAATGCCGATGAATCAGAAAGCGGGGTAAGATAGCTCCAAAAGTGCAACAGCGGCACTTATATTGGCTGTAACAAAGCACATTTTAATTGGAACTAAAGCCCACTCAATAAAAGGGGATTCAGGCATAGTACTATAAACCTGCCAGCTACCCATGGCTGCTGCAGCTATGCAACCTAGAGAAGAACACACTACAGCCACTTTCCCAAACCAGTATAACCGCTGACTACATTCTTATTACTAATTTTGTTGTTGTTGTTGTTTTGTTTTTCAATGCAATATTTCTCTGTGTAGCCCTGGCTGTCCTGGATTCCATTTGTAGACCAGTCTGGCCTCAAACTCACAGCGATCTACCTGCTTCTACCTCCCTGAATATGGGGATTAAAGGCATGTGCCACTAGGCCCAGTTCTTACTGCTAATCTTTATACCTGGAGATAAGTGTAGCTCTCATCAAAAAGGTTTTTGTTTTGTTTTGCTTTTGTTTGTTTGCTTTGGTTTTGCTGCAGCAGATCGAGACTAATAACAGTCTAAATAATTCAATGTCTAACGTTCTGGGATTCACTCATTCCTGGTTTCCTTCAAATGACTTGGATCACTTCTTTGACTCTGTTCTCTGCAACACACACACACACACACACACACACACACACACACACGTCTTCTAGGATCCTGCTAGCTCCATTCCACTGCTGTCGCTGTTCTTGCTGGTCATTCCGTGGAGCTAGCATCTCCAAAACACTGGGTCCCTGCTGCAACTGGGATGCACTTTCATCAGCTCAGCACGATCATAGGTCTTAAACTCACGTTCACGTTCATGTGCCTACCCATCTACCCTTGGACCAAATCGATCCTTGATGATCCTTGGTGCAGTCACATCTCAGTACCAGACAGGACAAGTTTTCCTCATTGCTCTTCCTGTTCTAGTATCTTGGCCATCCCTGACCTTATTCACACACGTGCGCATGCACCCACACAGCAACTAAGATTATAGTAAGTCTTTATAGTGATTTGGACAGGATTGTTGCTATTTTATTTTTAATTAACTTTATTATTTTAAAGAACTTGGAAATAAACATCACATACTGAAATTAAACAGATGCAGTCTACACATTTCAATAAACTTCTATATAACTAGAATAGGTATTTTGAAACTGCGGAGCTTCACATTGATACCTTTTCACTATCAAACATATTTTATATATATATATATATTGCACTTACCCACCACCAAAAATGAAAAATCCGTGACACAGAACTTGAAAAATACTTAGCTTTATATCCTCATTCATTACTTGGGTCTATTGCCTGCATTAAGTCCTTCCATTTTCTCTAATATTTATCATTTCTTGTTCCCTTTTCTTCATGTTATATTGTACACACATGTTCATTTGCTTGCACGTGTACATATATTAATGACTAGATTTTGCATTTGAGGGAAAAGATGCAGTTTTTTTCTCCCTTAGATTGTGTGGCCTCACATAATATTAACATCCCAAGTCCATCCATTTTCTGCAAATTGTGTGAGTGCTTTTTCTTTAAAACTGAATATTATTGCAGTTTTTAGATATAGCAAATTTTCATTATTAATTTATCTGTTAATGGATATAAATGTTGATTCAAGTTCTATGCTATACTTAATAAAGCAGCAATAAACATAAGGGTGCAAATATCTTTACGATACAGAGTTTTCAGGTAGCCTGGCACTAAAATAGCTGGGTAGTAAAGCAGTTCTTATTTTAATTTTGTGAGAAATCTCCAATCTTATTTCCAAAATATCTGTATTAATTTACACACACTCAACAGTAAATAAGGCTTGTTCTCTTTATACCCTCCCCGGTATTTACTGTAAAATTTGTTGATAATAGCCACTCTGACTGGGATGTATCAAAGAAGTCTTAATTTGCATTTTCCTGATGTCTAGGGATATCGAACATTTTTAAAATAGTTATTGGCCATTTGTGTGTTTTTTTAACTGTCTATTCAGTTCATTTTCCCACTTGTGGTTTGGCAGCTTGACCTCCTTGATATTTAACTTCTGCAATTCTTTGTATGAACCCCTTGTCTGAAGCGTAACTATTAAGAAATTCCTGCCATTCTTTGGGCTGTCTGTGTCTCTGCTGATATTTTCCTTCACTATGCCGAAAGCATTTCTTTCCATGTAGTCCCATCTATTGGCCCTTGGGGCTACTTCCTATGCCATCAACATTCTATTCACAAAGTTCCTCTCTTCCCCCAGGATCTTGAAAAATATCCCTTATGTCTTTTTCTAGAAGTTTCTGTGTTTCAAGTCTTAGATTAAGGCCCATTTTAAATTTATTTTTGTTGTCTTTTTTTTTTATAGTAGTGGGGAGAGAGACTTGGCAGCCAGGTGGGGAGGGTCCTTCTTGTAAACTTAAAAAGTTCTCTGCTGTTTATTATAATCCATCTAGTCTATTTGACTTTACTTGGGATTTTTCTTTTGTTGCATGAATTCTCAGATTTGGTCTCTTGAATGTATCCCAGACTCATCCAAAATATCATTCCTGCTCCTTAGCTTTTCCCATATACACATATACATATGCATATACACATACATGTATACATGTAATTTGTCTTATTGTCTGGACTTTGTTCTCTACTCTCTTTATCATGGTTTATTGTCTGATAATTATGGCATCTGCTGTGGTATTTATTTGATTGACCATCTTCTGCCTGTTCGGAAATGCCACAGGCAAGCCCAGCCCACCATCCCTGCTTCAGCAATGAGTCTTAATGCACTCAAGAGCAGCGAGCATTCTACCATGAGACCTTCCCTATCCTGATCACATCTAATGACGAGAAAGTCTCTGCAGACTTTTCATTGTTTCTCTGTCCCTGCGCTGAACTCTGAGCTATTGAATGAATGCCGCACAGAAATGCCAGTTAAAGGACTTTTCAGCAGCACCCTTAGTTCTTCCTGGTTCTGCTGAACCTCAACCTTGGCTTCTCAATTCCTCAGCAATGGTCTCTGGTGTGTGGTGAGATGTAATCCAATCATTCTGTCAGTTCTGTTCCCTTAGCAAATCCTGAATAATAACATACTTAGGATATAGCCCTGTGCTAGAGTGTGTGCTTTGCATGTGTTAGGTTCCATGTTCAAACTGTAGCACCAAACATCAAAACAGACAATTGACTACTTTTGAATACTAAATGTCAGACTATAGACTACACGGGGCACTTGAGTTGCCTAGTACTTGACCCTGAGGATATTGAGGGCAAAGGAATGGGAATATTTAGGTGGTGAGGCCTAATGGAAGGAAAGCTGGTACTGAGGCTGTGCCCTCAGTTGATGGGGATATGGAATGAATTTATATTCTCTCTCTGTCTCTCTTTCTCTTTTCCTCCCTCTCTCCCTCCCTTCTTCCTTCCCTCTCTTTCTTCCTTCCTCCCCTCTTATGGTAAGACTCTGAAACTAGAAGACAAAGTAAACCTTTCCCCTTCTGGCTGGTTTTCTCAAGTGTTCTGTCACTGTGAGTGAAAGCTCACACAGACTATTGGTGCCAAGAAATGGAATCATTGTAATAACAAGGTGCTCATGTGGGTTGGTGGCTTCCAGAATGGTTTGAAGGTAAAATTTGCAAAATTTGGATGAAAGAGGTACAGCAAGCCTAGAATCCTGTAAGCTGAGTTTGGTGAGTGAGCAGCTTCTCTCATGGCTTGTGGGCCTGGTCCTTTAGGGAAGCTCTCCAACTGAGCCAGCCAGGCTTACAATCTTCTTCATAGGAAGAGCTTTCACTTAGGAATTCCTCTCTTTCAATAGTTAACTATCAAGGTTTTCTTTTTCTTACTGTGTCAATTTTGATAAGTTGGTAAGCTATTTCTACTTTAGCAGGTTCGCTGTCTCTCCAGAAATCTGAACACTTGAGCTGAATTTTCAAATTTTTAGGACATGATTATTCACTCTGTGTCTTAGTGTTCCATTGATGTGAAGAGACACCATGACCACAGCAAGTCTTCTAAAGGAAAGCATTTAACTGGGGCTGGCTTACAGGTTCAGAGGTCTAGCCATGATTCTCACGGCAGAAAGCATGGAGGCTCACAGGCAGAGATGGTGCTGGAGAAGTAGATGAGAGTTCTACAACGGATCAGAGAGCAGCAGGAAGAGAGAATGAGCCATTGGTCCTGGCTCACCTCAAAATCCACCCCCCAGTGACACACTTCCTCCGTTAGGGTCATACTACTCCAAAAAGGCCATGCCTCCTAATTCCTTTCAAGTACTGTCACTTCCCGATGACTACACATTCAAAATACATGAGCCTATGGGGGCCATTCTTATTCAGACCACCACACCACTGTTTATTTTTAATGTTTGCATTAAATATGGCAGTTTTTCATTCCTCATATCAGATATTTGTTCCATTTTTCTTGATAAGGTTTATCAGAAATTAATCAATTTCATTATGTTCAAATAGCTACCTAGCTGAGCCTGTTGGGTCAGATTCTATTTATATTCCCTCATTGTCATCTTGCTTTGTCAATGAATGAAAACTATGTACTGAGATCTTTCCTATTGGCAAATTGGTTTCTACCTGTGGTTCTACCTGTTGTCATGCATTACATATAGGCGTCATCCTATTAAGAGTGTGTGACTATAGATTTATTGTATTTTCCTACAGAATTTAGCCTTTCATCATTAGAAAGCAAAGCCCTTTAACTCTGTTAAGGCTTTCTTCATAATCTCTACTTTTATGTGATAGTCACATAGTTACTCCTATTTTAAAATAAAATAGGGCATAGGCAGGTCTAAGATTTATTCTAATCCCCTTTATATGCTACTTATCATCATTCTCTCTTAGGTAAACTGCTAGGAGTGTGTGTGTGTGTGTGTGTGTGTGTGTGTGTGTGTGTGTATTTATGTGTGTGTGTATTTGTGTGTGTGTTTGTGTGTATTCATACACATATGTATATTTTACCTGGAGCATATATTCTACTTGAAATTAATGTAATTTCTGATGGTTCTGGAGTTGTAATCCTCATGACATGTAGTTTCTATTTTTTTTTTTGATAGATCTATACCCTCTTTTTCCCTCTTCTCTTTTGCTCTCCTGTATAATATTTATATTAGTTATTTTTCTGTTACTATGGTGAAACACCATAACCAAATTGACTCATAAAGGAAAGGGTTTATTTGGGTTTATGGTTCCAGAGCGTAAGAGTCCATCTGGGCAGGAAGACGTAACAAGCGGCAGGCAACAGAAGAAGGAAGCTGAGGGCTTACCTCTTGAATGGCAAGTGTGAAGTGAAGAGCATGAGCTCAGAAGAGTTTGGTGTTTGAAACCCCCACAGCTGTCCCTCAGTGACAGACCTCCTCCAGCAAGACCACACCTCCTAAACATACCCAAACAGCGCCACCAGCTCTGTACCACGGGTGGTGAGCACTCTTACTCAAACCGCCACAGTACTGATCAGTTTTGAGTTTGTTTTGTTTTTAATGCTTTTAAGAAATGCTTTTCTTGTTTGTTTGTTACCATTAGTGATTATCTGAGAACTTAAAAAAATGGACTGCTGATTTACAAAGTCTAACATAAGCTTAAGAATTATCTGCAGAACTGATTTAAAAGAAATAGAAACGCCATGCTCTTCCAGACGTTACCTTCATTTGCTTCTCTATCTGCCAGGCATTAACTCATCTATATTTTATTTGTGTGTGATCTTAGTTATTGGGGATTTCATACAATTTGATCATATTCACCTATCCTCCCCTGGCTCCTCCCAGATCTACCACCACCCCTTCCCTACCTATCCAACTTTGTGCCTATTCTTATTAAAGCCCATCAAGTCCAATTTGTGCTGTCTATATATGTAACCTGGGCTGACCTTAAGCCTGTACCTCTTCTTTGGTGCATTTGCGTCTCTCCAGGGGCCTGGGATCCCTTGTAGTCAGAGCATGTTGTGTAAAATGCCCAGCGATCAGAGAAGCACAGATTTCTCCAGAACTGGTTTACTTCTGGTTCATTTTTATGCTAGTCCAAAAAGCAAGAGGGCTGTTACTTTTAGGGACACATACCTTTCACACACTTAGATTCTGGTCCCATAACCCTACCTTAGAGTCACCGCATTCTCCTCCAAATCCCCAGCAAAGGCAACCAGGCAAATGTCCACATCCTAAATCCCACCCTCTGCTAGACCTCTGCCCAGTAATTCTTCACTATGCCATTTACATTTGGTTGCTTTTTGGAAAATTAACATATTTCATTCCCCTCTTTAGTTGCAATGTGTGCTGGCCAGGTTTTGTGTCAACTTGACACAGGCTAGAGTCATTTGGGAAGAGAGAACATCAAATGAGAAAATGACCCCATCAGATTGGCCTGTGGGCAAGCTTGTGTGGCATTTTCTTGATTACTGATTGATGTAGGATGGTCCAGCCCATTTCAGGAGGTACCACCTCTGAGTGGTCCTGCAGTAAAAGACGAAAATTTAGGTGACCTTCATGAGCTTGCCTTGTCCCACAGTAAGGAACACTCTGACTACACTAGACTTCCTAGAAAAAGCCACTGTCAAGAGTTGGAATGTTTGGACCATCTGTGTAGGGCCATGGTTTATAATATAAATCTTTCTTGTAGCCTAAAATAACTACAAATTAAATCCAGACAAACTTGGGTCTATCAAATGAGAAGAGAGACAGTGAGTAATCTTGTTTCTTTAGATATTTTTTATTTGGATGATGTTTTCTCTGTGCTCCACATTAAAGCTTTTCCTTCTTTGATTTAGAATAAGTCCTTTGACAACACAGTGTTTGATTAAGAACACTGAAATGTTCGGTGAACTGCCCAATCTCTAGGCAAAACCGCAGTCTTTGATGTAAAGATCATTAGACATTAGAGGCCCTACTCCAGGTGCTTGTAGAGCAACTGCCTGGTTTGAACCTTTAGTAGAGATACCAGTATTGGCTTGTGACCATGTGATGGGGAGGAGGAGTTATTCCATAATTCAGATTTGCTAACTACTGACAGGAGGGAAGCAGAAGACTGTTAAATCTCTCTGAGTGTGAGAGCATTTTCCTCTAGTTTCGTTGATGAGCACATCCATTCAGAAAACCAAGAGGCCAAGGGGTCTACAATGACTCCCAACAAGACTCAAAGCGTTTCCAGGCAATAGTGTTGGCATTATCTGAGCAACCAAAAAAGAGGCTGGGAGATTAGACAGAAGTTAGAGGTTCTTGGTCAAACTGAAGGTTTTATTTGGGCACTGGAAACCTTAACAAGTCATCTCAGACCTCGAGCCATGTGTAAGTGCGCATTTTCCTTACAAAGTTATGTTTGAGATTGTTTTTGAGGTGTGAACTGAGACAAAAGTGAAGATGTTTGTTCAATGGCTGCACTGCAAAGCTGAAAGCTGGCAGCAAATTTAAATTTAAAATTATCAAAATGAACATGAATCCAGTTTTGAACTACTGTATGATGGGTGGATGAATTAGCCTATTAATGGTTTTTTTTTTAAGCCCATCATTTCTTTCTTCAGATTCTTAAGCATGGTTTGGCAGTTAAGAATTCTATAACATTAACAAATCCCCTAAAAGAGTAAGTATGTGGATCATTAAAAAAACAAAATAAAACAAACAAACAAACAAAAACCACATCTTAGCCCAGGCAAAATGGCTGGCAAAACGAAACAACAAAAGATAACAAATCCTGGCTAGATTGGTGGGGGAGGGACCCGTACTGAGTGCTAGTGGAACTATATACTGCTACAGCCAGTATTTTGGTCACTGTAAAGATTCCTTAAAACTTAGAACAGAAAACTCTGTATCAGCATACCGCAAAGATACATATAGATCCATCCATATTGCTGTACTATTCTCAGTAGCAAATGAAATCAGCCCAAATGCCCATCAATTTAAAATCATAGTAAGCCAGATGTGGAATCATATGCTGTAATCTCAGCTTTCAGGATATGGGGGCAGAAGGACCAGGTGTTTAATATCATCCCTAAGTTCAAGGCCAGGCTGGACTATATGAAACCTTATCTCAAAACAAAACAAATAAATTAAAAGAGGGATTATGTGGAGTATGTGAGAAGAGAAAGGGGTCTAAATGGAGAGAAGAGAAGAGAGCACAAAAAGGTGATGGTGCATACCTATACAGATATATATGTACACATATATGTATGAAGCCAGAAAGGAATCGATTTTGGGGGGACACACAACAGTGGGGAAGGAGGATGAGAAATGAAATGGGGGAATATAATGAATGTGAGCCAAGTACAATGATATATACATGTGAAAATATTATAATGAAACCATTTTGTATGTTGACAAATAAAATAGTAACAACAATAAAAGAAACCGTTTTAAGCCTCCTAGGATTTTTCTTGTGTGTGAAAGAAGGTTCTTAGTGAAGACAGACTGCCACATCTGTATGCCGACCTGTATCTGTATTGCACTGCTCTGTCTTGGAGATTCGTGGGAAACACCGTGGACATCTGATTATGATTGAGCATTCCAATAAATTATTTCTCTCTCAATCATATAACAACACACACACAGAGAAAGAGCACTCTTCACTAGCAGACATAAAGAAGAAAGAGCAGAAGTGTAGGTCTTTGCCCAGACACAGTGGAAAAACCATGAGGACCACCATGAGTCAAGAAAAACGTCAGCCCAAACATGATAACATAAGTCATGCCATCCATTCTGCCACCCCAAGGGTCTGTTTCAATGTTTATTGCAGACATTTGAGCCAAGGATACCTACACAAAGTGCTGTCAGCCAAGCCAAAGGCTATTCCAGGAACCAGCCGCTACCTGACACAGTTAATGTCCTATCTTCAACCTAGATCCCCGGTTCTGAACATGTTCTCTGATTCTCTCTCCTGTCCTCAGTGAGTCTTCAATGTCTGCTCCCACCCAATGTTTTGCTGAGGCTTCCTGTCAAGTGATGTGTTCTCAGAGTAGAAAAGGATGAGGACATGGCAAAAATTAGGGTGACCAGCAAGGTGTGGGTGGACACATGATCAATCACATCAGCATAGCAGCAGAACACACAGACCCGGGCACGTAGACTAGCCTAGACCTCAGAGTGCTGCTTCTAGCACTCTGGAAACATGATGTATGTGGAAAGCAGTTACAGCATATGTTCAGAAATGCAAGTGCTCATATTAAATGCTCTAAAGAAAGTATGTTTTTTTTTCCAGTTCCTAGATTAAGTATGTGAAATGTTAACTATATTCCAAGATGAGCTGTGAAATTTAAACAGCCACTTTATACACATCCACTGTTCCACTTATGTCATCAAAATCTTGCTAGCTAGCCATTTCAGAAGTACAGAATACAACTATAGAAAAGAAAGATGGTATAAAAATGTCTCCACCGACAACCAGGAGAGGTGAGCTGTGAGTTGTTCCCTGAGATCCATCTCTGGTCCACAGCTCTGCTTGCCTTCCTGACGAGGCCTGCTGGGTCCAAGGAACATCCAGGTTAGACCCCTTTCCATCAATCCTCTGCCTGCTGGGACCCACTGGGGCAAAGCAGCAGTAGCGAACTATGCTCTGTCCCCTGATCTCTATTGTCAGGTCAACAATTCTGCCTGCAGAGGCCTGCAGAGCCCCAGGAATATTCAGGCCCACCTGGGGCACAGCCAGCAGAGATAAGCAGCGAGCAGTTCCCTGAGCTCAGGCACTAAGATCAACAATTAATAAATAGGACTTCATGAAACATAGAAGCTTCAATAAGGCAAAGGGTACCATCAGTAGGACAAAACGGCAGCTTACAGAATTGAAAAAATTTCTCATCAACTCTACATTTGATCAGAGGGCTAATATACAAAATATAATGAGCTCCAGAAATTAGACACCAGCAAACCAAATAACCCAGTTAAAAAAGCAGGTACAAGCTAGGCGTGGTGGTGCACACCTTTAATTCCAGCACTCAAAGAAACAGAGGCAGGGAGATCATTCTGAGTTTGAGGCCAGCCTGGTCTACAAAGTGAGTCCAGGATAGCCAAGGCTACCCAGAAAAACCCTGTTGTGAAAGAAAAGGGGGGAGGTTGAAGAAGCATAGAGCTAAACAGAATATTCTCAGAGGAATTTCTAATGGCCAAGAAGCACCTAAAGAAATGTCCTTCGTCAAGGAAATGCAAATCAAATCAACTCTGAGATTCCATCTTACACCCATCAGAATGGCTAAGATTAGAAACTTAAGTAACAGCACATGCTGGAGAGGCTGTGGAGCAAGAACCCTCCTCCACTGCTGGTGGGAGTGCAAGTTTGTACTTTGGAAATGAATGTGTTCATTTCTCAGAAATTTGGGGATAGTTCTACCTCAAGACCCAGCTATACCACTCCTGGGCATATACCCAAACGATGCTCTACCATACAACAAGGACATTTACTTAACTATGTTCATAGCAGCTTTATTCATAATATCTAGAAACTAAATACAACCTAGATGTTCCTCAACTGAAGAACGGATAAAGAAATTGTGGTACATTTACACAACGGAATACTACTCAGCTAACAAAAACAAGGAAATCATGAAATTTTCAGGCAAATTGATGGAACTAGAAAACAACATCCTGAGTGAGGTAACCCAGACCCAGAAAGACACACATGGTATGTACTCACTTATAAATGGGTATTAGCCATAAAGTACAGGATAGCCATGCTATAATCCACAAACAGAAAGAAGCTAAATAACAAGGAAGGCCCAAGGGAGAAGTTTTGAATCTCACTCAGAAGAGGTGGATAGAGGGAGGAAGCTGGGCAGGAGATGGGATGGGAAGGGGAAAAGGAAAGATCAAGTGTGGGAAGGACAGAGGGAGAGTGAACTGGGGAAAAGGATGGAAATCCGTGGTGTGGAGGCATCTCTAAGATGAGCCAGAAACTTAGAACAAGGGAAACTCCCAGGAGTCGATGAGAGTGGTCCTAGCCAAGACTCCTACAGGGAATATGGAACATGAGGGATGGGACAGCAACCCACCCACAAAACCTTTGACCCAAAATTAGCCCTGCCTATAAGATGTACAAGAACAAAGACGGAGCAGAAATTGAGGAAATGGCCAACCAATGACTGGCCCAACTTGAGACCCATCCCATGAGAGAAAGCCAGCACCTGACACTATTAATGATATTCTGCTATACTTGTAGACAGGAGCGAACATAACTGTTCTCTGAGAGGCTTCACCCAGCCGCTGATAGATGTATATACAGAGACCCAACTTGAAACACTAGGCAGAGCTCGGTGAACCTTGTGAAAGGAAGATGAAGGACTGAAGGAGCCAGAGAGGTCAAGGACAGCACAAGAAATCCTACAGAACCAACTAACCTAAGCCCACAGGGGTTCACAGAGACTGAACCACCAACCAAAGAGCATGTGTGGGAGGGACCTAGGCTCCCTACACATACATAACAGATGTGCAGCTTGGTCTTCGTGTGGGTCCCCTAACAACTGGAGCAGGAGCTGTCTCTAACTCTGTTGTCTGCCTTTGGATCCCCTAACTTGCTGCCTTGTCTAGCCTTAATAGCAGAAGATGCACCTAGTCCTAAGGCAACTTAATGTGCAAAAGCTGGTTAATATCCATAAGAAGCTTCCCCTTCTCTGAGGAGGAAAGCGGGTGGGAATGAGGAGAGGAGAGGTGTGAGGGAGAGACTGGGAGGAGAGGAAGGAGGAGAAGCTGTGATAGGGATGTAAAGTAAGTAAATTAATTAATGGAAAAAGTCTCCATTGAGGAAGGGACAGGAGTGGGAGGATTAGTGGGGAGGGAGAGGGAAAAGGGGTAAAGGAAGGAATACAGGGAAGAACCACTAACTAAGGGTCATTTGAGGGATCATACGGTGTTGGTCCTCCTCCCAAGGGTCCAGTCCATGGGTGAGGACAGGGGTTTCAAGCTGAGGTGGTGAGAGGTGCAGAGTCACTACACAGACACTGGGACCAGTGAATGCGAACTGAGGGCCAGAAGATGCAGATTCACTTATTCTGGAAGAGAGAGCATGTTATATAGCTTTGGGCGACCAATCAGGTTCTTCCACACCATCTCCAAGCCTGCCCTTGGTTGTTCATCTCTGGGCAGTACTCTCTGCCTAACTACTTCTGCAGTCAGGTCAGCAGAAGCTGCCCCAGGCCTTGAACCCTAATGGCCCTTTGCTGGGAATGCCCACAATATGGAAACCTACTACTATGGAAACATCTTCAATTATATACATATATGAAAGAAATCTAAATGAAATCACCAAATAACAGAAAAGACGATGCCCCAGCTAGAAACTTCCACCACCTAATGACCCATCCAGTGCCAGGAAGAGGTCACATCTAGTTGACCTGTTGGTCAAAGGGCCCCATGGAAACCCCCCCCCAAGACATCTCAGGCTACCACCAAGGCTATTGATTGATCTCCACAAATTGATGGTAAGGCACTATTGCTAAAGAGAGCACTTACTTACATACCCGACTGAACATAGAGAAGCTGAGCTGGTACCTAAGTAGAGCCTTCACCTTTATTTACCTTTTCACGGTACCGGAAGGTACTCTCCATACTGCCAGGGAAGAAAGGTAACCAGCAACCCTGCCCTAAACCCTTCCATTTACAATTGTACCCTGCCCACAAAACATGCTGGTGTGACAGCGCAATAAGCAATTACTCTCTGACTGGTTTACTCCACAAGACAGAACCAATGTCTCACAATGCTCTCTGGCCAAGAACTTGAGACCAGATAGGCCTCAAATATGAGGGGAAAACCAAATACCATTGTTCTGCTAAGCAGTGGGTGTCAACCTGTGAGTTGCTATCCCTTTGCGGGTCGAATGACCCTTTCAAAGAAGTCACTAAACAGATACCCTGTATATCAGATATTTATATGATGATTTATAACAGTAGCAAAATTACAGTTATGAAAAAGTAATGAAAGAAATAATTTAATGGTTGGGGGTTGCTACAACATGAGGAGCTATATTAAAGGGTCACAGCACGTGGAAGGTTGAGAACCCCTGCCCTAGAGAATCCATATGCAAGGCACTGTGTCCTTTCATGCTTTTTTGCTTCCTGTGCAGCTAATTACAACAGACTAAATTGTAAGTAAATATAGTCCCTAAAAAGCCCCACCTATTTCAGAAAAAAAGACCACCTTAGACCACCCTGTGGACAAAGCATTAAATATGAAGTGACCAAGATCAAGTGAAGCTACATCTTGGTAGCTGTGGTTAAGGTCAGTTCCATGGGGACACTATAAATGAGTCATATAAATGTGAGACGGAACAACACAATTTGATTAGCAGCAAGCAGCACCTCCTCCAAGGTCAGCAGTAAGAACGCTGGACAGAGCTAAGAGCTCCCACTCAGACAAGGTCAGTGACTAAAAAAGAAGTTAGAGGTGGATGGAAGTTGGGGTGGTCCTCAGCTACCCTTAACTTGGTGGGCAATACGTGATCTGTGATGATCATTTCCCTGGTTGGACCAGAAAATGCACACAGACTACATAGCCTTATAAATGATTCCGCCTGCAATATGTTCAAATAGCTAATCATAGAAATTATCTCAGTCCTTTCCCAGTCCAAACCAAATTTTTAAAAATAAAAACTTTAGACACAGAACAGTTCAATATTGTTGTCAAAGTGTTTTTCCCCCTTTAGAAACTCCCCCATTTGCTGTTGGGGGAGGGGGGGAGAGTTTCTGTCTCTTTACTGTCTCTTCCTTAACTTACCTACTAGAGCCTGCTTCCATGTTGCTTGTCCCTGTGTCTTTGTTACTACTCCATGTGGGGCAACAAACTTGTAAACCGCTGTCTCAGGTTGCTATTTGATGACCCTTGAGTTTCTGGAGCACTCTCATCTGGGATGAGAAAGTTGCCGTTGATCTAAAAAACACACATGGTTATTATATAAGTTGGGCATCTCTAGTCCAGAAATCTAAAATTTGTTGTCTAAACATCTGAAACGTTTTGAGCCTTGACATGGTACCATGATAGAAGTTTTTACATCAGAGCCCATGTAACAGATTATGGTAAAAACACAACTACATTTAAAGACATTGGGCTGGAGAGAGGTCTCAGCAACTATGAGAATCTGCTGTTCTTTTGCAAGGCCTGAGTTCAGTTCCCAAAGCTCACATCAGGCCACTTGCAACTTTCTGTAACTTCAGGGCCTTGGATTTCCTCTCCCGGTCTCCTCAGGGATCTCTGCGCACACACACACACACACACACACACACATTTTTAACATTAAATATTTTTTAAAACATTGTACCCAAGGCACCGTGGCCTTGTCATCCCAGCCCTTACGAGACAAAGCCAAGGGGATTCCCACAAGTTTGGTGACAACCTAGACTTCACAGTAGATTCTAAGCCAGAGAGGGTACGCATGGTGAGATCTTGAAAAAATATATCTAGATGTAAGCTGTCTATATTATAAATTATGTTATGATTATTCCTTTGTGTGTCTCTTCCATAGAGACAAAAATCCACTTTTATTCAAATTTTTGGACCCTGCTTTTAAAATTACCTTCAGGCTATATGCGAGGTGCACATGAAATTAAAATGAGATGTTATTACACATATTTGCAAGCAGTCCAAAATACAAAAAGAATTCAAAATCTTGACCAGTCTGGTTCCAACCTTTTCAGTTAAAAGACTAGTAATTTTTCTCTTCTTGTCACATGCTTTGAGAGGCCGTGTGTTCGTGTGGATAGGAGCTGGGGGCTCACTGGGCACGGGGTACACTCCTATACCCACAGCAGTAGTCAAGCAACTAAGGTAGGAGGGTGGCAAGTGACAGAGCAGCCCAGGCTTCGTAGCAAAGCCCTCCCTCCTCCCCCTTCTCCTTCTCTTCTCCTCTCTCTTCCACTGCCTACCCCTCCCCCCAAACCCTGCACCACCAAAGGACTAGGCTGTGAAATATAACGCAGATCGAGAGTGAGCTATTCTCTGTGATCTTGCACAAGTTAGCTAGCCCCCTTAACACCGGGGTTCAGACTTCTGAAATAAGACCACATGCTCCTTCTAAAGTCAGTGCAAAGGTTAAACAGGATGGAACACGTGACCCCTTACTCCACGCAGTTATTGCTGGGTAAATATATGCCGTTCCTTCTACTGTCCTAATGTTAGAGATAATAACATGCAGTGCTACACAGGTTCACAATTCAGACCTTGGTTTGGCTACTTCTTTAACGGTGTGACCTTAAGCAAGTCCCTAAATCTCTGTGCCTCCCTTCCCCAGTCTTAAAATGGATATAGTTACTGTACTAACCTCGTAGGGTTATGGGAGGATTAAATGACATTGACTACCATAGCTGCTCACAGTTGAGCATTCTGCTTCCTCTGCTTTACCCACGGCTTTCTGACTTTCCCATCAATTGTACTACATACAAAGTGGATTTTATGTGCCTCATTCCAAACTAGTCTTAGAACATCCCATGTTATAATCAGAAGAGAAATTTAATGCAAATTATATAAAAATTCCACAAATATTTGTGCAAGCGATTATTTAAACAGAATCATTTATATTAATGTCAGCCAATACAATTATCACTTTTATTATATTAAATTTGAAAAAAGAAATCAATGTAGAGTGACACACAGAAATGTTTCAATTAATGGACAATGTACCCGTGAAGCCAGTTTAAGTGGGTGCAATTCCCTCCATTTAACATAAGGTGGCACCAAAGGATGCCTTTTCTATGGTTCTAATTAGGTAATGCTCTGCGGAGCCCTGTGTTTGCCCGGTTATGAACTGGGGCTCACACCTGTAACTGCAGCAGGCAAGAAACTGAGATAGGAGCTTTGGACAAGATGTTCAGCTAACCCAAAAGTCTAGGAATACAAAAGTCCTAATTCCCTTGGCCATCCCAAAGGAGCCTCGGCTGTCAGTAGCTTCTCCAAGGCTTTTGAGCCTTAGCTGAATAAGACCTCGTCAGCTTGAATAAGACCAGGAATATCCCATCACAAATGTGTCTACAGGAAAGCTCATGCAGCGTCAGCCCTAAAATACTACAGGCAAGGGAGGAACGCTGAACATCGAGAGAATCAGTTTTACCCCAACTGATCATCCACACCAAATGGTCAGTCCGGAAAACATGTGCATACAAGTAACATTATATGGACTGAGCAAGTTGGTTTTTCTCTTTCTTTTTCTGTTATGCTAAAAATAAACAGGTGGAAAAGAAGAAAGGGAGCAGCAGCAGCAGAGGGCAGTAGCTCACTTGCCGAGCATACACAGGGTCCTGTGAGCCCCGGCGCTGCATAAACTGGGCGCAGTGGTGCTCTCCTGTTATCCCACCAATGAAGAGGGGAGGGAGAAACATTAGAGGCTTAAGGCCATCCTTAGTCCACATGGTGAGCTCAAGGCCAGCCTGGTCTATATGAGATCCTACCAGAAAGGGAGGGAGAAAGGGAAGGAAGGAGGGAGGAAGAAAGGAGGGAACAGAAGAGGAAACTGAAACAAGCGAAACTAAAACTGCTGCTTTGAATCACTAACCCTTCCTTAACAGCAGTGGCAAAGGGGAAGAGTGACCTCTGCCGGAGGTCTGAAGCTGGCTTGTGGTTGGGTATTCTTCAAGAACTGCTTTCTGAGCAAGGTTGTAGCGCCTCTGTGTGAATGCATGGCTCTGGTGGTATTTTATGACTGTCAACATGAGGCCATTGTGTGTAAGAATCCTCCCTTCATAATTTTTCCAGCCTTGTGGTCTAGATTTTTATCTTACCAACTTTCATCCTGTCGGGTATGCTTAAGAAATCATCTAAACATCTCATTTAATTTCCTTAACAATCCTTTGAAGATAACGTTTAAAATTACCAAAATTCTTGGGGCTGGAGAGATGGCTTCCATGGTTAAGAGCACTTGTTGTTCTTGTAGAGGATCTGGGTTCATTTTCCAGCACCCATATGGCTACTCTCAAGTGTCTATAACTCCAATTTTAGGTGATGTGATACCTCTTCTGACCTCCAAAACACTGGACATGTAGATAGATAGATAGATAGATAGATAGATAGATAGATAGATAGATAGATAGATAGATAGATAGATAGATAGATAGATAGATCTATTTTAAAGAAATGAAGTTTGGCTGTCTTTGAAAAACCTATGACTATGCTCTTTGAGGTGCTCTACTCTTTCCCAGAACACCTTTCTTTCTTTCTATTTATAATAAACTCTAACTCTGTTTTCTGGCTCAACTTGAAATTCTTTTCTGCATATACCTCAACAATCCAGCTTTACGTTAGTCAGGACCCTGTGAGTTTAAATTAACTGCTCATGATGCTGCAAGTAACAGATATGCCTCCTTTCCTGCTGCCTCTGACAAAGCTGTCCCTGGTCTTCCAAGCCTGTCATCCCAGCTACTCGGGAGTGTCAGACCAAAAAAGACAAGTTGAAGACCTACCTAGCCAGCGAACCAAGGCCAGCCTGGACAGATAGGTGAGACGCTGTCTTAAAATTTAAAAACACAGCATCTTCCCTAGGGTCCTCCTTGTTGCTTAGCTTCCTTAGAGCTATAGATTTTAATATGTTTATCTTATATTCTACTGTTAATATCCACTTATAAGTGAGTATATATCATATGTGTCTTTCTGCTTCTGGGTTACGTCACTCAAAAAGATTTTCTAGTTCCCACCATTTGCCTACAAATTTCAATTTCCTTGTTTTTAATAGCTGAGTAATATTCCATTGTGTAAATGTACCACAATTTCTATATCCATTCCTCTGTTGAGGGGCATCTAGGTTGTTTCCAGATTCTGGGTATTACAAACAAAGCTGCTATGAACATAGTTGGGCAAATGTCCTTATTGAATGGTGAGGCATCATTTGAGTATATGCCTAGGAGTGGTGTAGCTGGATCTTGAGGAAGCACTATTGCTAATTTTCTGAGAAAGTGCCAGATTGATTTCCAAAGTGGTTGGACAAGTTTACATTCCCACCAAGAATGGAGGAGGGTTCCTCTTTCTCCACATCCTCTCCAGCTTGTGTTGTCACTTGAGTTTTTAATCTTAGCCATTCTGATGGGTGTGAGATGAAATCTCAGGCTTCTTTTGATTTGCATTTCCTGAATGACTAAGGATAATGAGCATTTCTTTAAGCGTTTCTTTGCTGTTTGATATTCTTCTGTTGAGGATTCTCTGTTTAACTCTGTACCCCATTTTTTTAATTGAATTACTTGGTTTGTTGGTATTTAAGTTCTTCAGTTCTTTATATATTCTAGATATTAGCCCTCTGTCAGATGGTGGTGAAGATATTTTCCTAGTCTGTATGCTGTTGTTTTGTTCTGATGACAGTGTCCTTTGCTTACAGAAGCTTTTCGGTTTCATTAGGTCTGATTTACTAATTGTTGATCTTAGAGCCTGTGCTAACCTCATTCAAAAGGGAAAAGCAGGATGGACATCTGAAGTAGGAGAAGACAAGGAACAGAACAGGAGCATTGCACATAGGACCTCTGAAAGACACTACCCACCAGGGTATTGAAGGAGATACTGAAACTCAAAGCCAAATTTTGGGCAGAGTGCTGGGATCCTTATGGAAGAAGGGGGAAATAGAAAGACCTGGAGGGGACAGGAACTCCACAAGGAGAACAGCAAAGCTAAAATTTATGGGCCCAGGGGGTCCTGCAGAGACCAATACTCCAACTAAGGACCATGCATGGAGAGGACCTAGACCCCGATTTTAAAAAAAGCCCACTGGCTGCTCAGTTTCCAAGTGGGTTCCCTAGTAAGGGGTACAGGGGCTGTCTCTGGAATGAACTCAGTGACCAGCTCTTTGATCACCGCCTCCTGAGGAGAGCAGCCTTACGAGGCCACAGAGGAAGATGATGCAGCCAGCCTGGATGAGACCTGATAAGCGAGGGTCAGATAGAAGGAGAGGAGGACCTCTCCTGTCAGGGGACTAGGGAAAGGACATAGGGGGAGAAGAGGAAGGGAGTGGGACTGGGAGGAGGTGAGGGAGCTGCAGGGGGGATAAAAAGTGAATAAATTGTAATAAATATATATACAAATTAAATCAAATTAAAAAAATTAAAACACAGAAATGGCTGGGGATGTAGCTCAATGGTGCCGTCCTGCGTTCATTAAAAATTGAAAGAAAAGGAAAACAACCCCCAAAGTATTCATTAATATTGAAATATATTTTGTTCAAAATGATTCGAAAAATTATTCTCAGAACACAAAACTGGTGGCAGGAAATAGGCCAGTAGACAAGTTCAATTCTAATAAAATAACCTTGTGGGTTAGTTCTCCCTGTGTGTGTTCTAAAAGCATGCCTGCCTAGTGCTGTGCGGGGTGAGAACAAGATACCCTCGAAGGTTAAGTGTAGAGCATCCTACAGAAGCTTCCCCAGCAAGGTCCTGAAAGGCCCAAGTGACCCTGAGCATTTCTTCAAAGTTCAGGGGGTGAGCAAATCCTGGAAATGCCCTCGCTGTGCTTATGTCACTAAAAAAGTTACCCTGTTTCCACAATGTGAGGAAGGAATTGTAGTGTAACTACTCTGTCAGGGGAAGAGACAATCTAAAGACACACTGGGCCTCTCTCTTTGACAATCACTATTAAAACAATGGACCTCAGAGAAACTTAAATTACCCCAAATTCCATGTTCCAACATGAGAGAAGTTTCGTGAAGTTTTACAGTTTTACAGAACAAAGAGAGTCATAAACCAATTTCCTGGGGAATCCCGCTGAGAAGAAGGGGAAGCTGAAGGCTGGTACCAGCTCAAGACCAGCACGTTCACAGGATTCTGAGTATTTAAATCAATACACACACATACACACACACACACACACACACACACACACACGTCAACTATAACAAAGCTTTTGCATTAAAGGGCATTAGAGATAGTTTATTTTGAGTGACCATGACCTAGGAACACAGATTTAGGTTACCCCAAATTCCATGTTTCAACATGGAAGCAGTTTCGTGAAGTTTTACAGAGATATGTTGTTTTCACTGGCTGCAGTTTATCGAGTTGTCTCAATATCCCTTGACAGCAGACTGTTGGCAAACACATATTCTTTTATTCTGGTCTTCATCACTAACATTAATTCTCAGATCTCACATTATACATTTTTGTTTGTTTATTTGTTTTTCAAGACAAGATTTTTTATGTGTAGCCTTGGTCGTCCTGGACTTGCTTTGTAGAGCAGGCTGGCCTTGAACTCAGAGAGATCCACCTCCCTGAGTGCCACCATACCTGGGTCTCTCATTATGCCTTCCACTCACAAGTGTGTATTCATGTGTGTATCTGTATGTATGTAGATTATAGAGTCGTTACAAAAAGGTTAATACAGTAGTACAGTTCAGAGTGCTTTACTGAAGACAAAGAATTGATACAGATGCAGGTAGTTTAAAAATCCAACTGGAGAGCTGCTAGGGAGCAGAGCTGAGCCATGGACCACAAGGTAGAGCAGAAATACAGAACTGCAGAGTGATGACCTGGTCCACACAGATGGACAGATGGACCAGCAGATGGCAACTCAAGAGGGCTCTTTCAAGCCCTGAGGGCCCCGTTGAGCTAAAGCTCTGGGGAGACTAAAGAAATCTCTGCCTGTGCAGGAGATAATTGGATGACAGATTGGGGGGACTGTCATCACCATCCTGTTAAGTGTCCTTTCATGGAGCCTAGGTAAGGAGATTGTATCCTTCAATGGCCTATGTGTTTAAGGGGTTCTTGGGTCTGGTTATTCTGGTATGGTTTGAAGAACCCATGTTTTCATATGTTTCTAATCTGCTTTGATAAGTTTACAATTGTTACCTTTTCACATTTGAGTTATCTAGCACTCTGTGCCTTGGGTGGTGATAGTCAGTTGGTAGTGTCTGAATCTGCTCTAATAAGATTCAGAGTCCTATTGCCGCTGCATTCCTGTCCAGATTGGAACCCCTTGCTGCTCTGTGAAATGGAGTCACCCGGGGCACATCTTTCACACAGTGGAGGAGAGCACAGCCTGGTTCTCTATGGACAGCAGGCAATTTAAAGGACTCCATCCACAGTGTAGGTTTTGGGCATGTGCACATGAACACAGTGCCTTCAGAGGCCAGAAGCTGGTGTCATATTCCCTGGAGCTGGATGGAGTTATCGGTATCAGACATGAGGACTAGGAACTGAACTTATTTCTCTGGAAGAACAGAAAGTGCTCTTAACTGCCGAGCCATCTCTCCAGCCTTTGCTTTCCTGTTTTCCTTGGCAGGCTTAAGTTAAGTCAGCCTTTATTCACCATGTGTGTCTTTCCCCACATTGCATCTACTATTAATCATGTGCATGCCCAATCATGTGTAGGCATGGATGGTAAGTAGTGGATCGTCCTAAAAGGTCACTCACAGACACTCTTTGAATACATCTGAAACCAGTTGGCTCAACCCACTGCCTCTAGTTCTGTAATGCCAGGTTCACAGTACCCTCAGGGACCACCAGGAGACGACTCGATGCAATATCAAGAGAGCTTCATTACAGGAGCGATCAAACTCAAGACCCAAGTCTCACTGACGCAGCAGCAGAGAAGTGGGACCTGGAGCTCTGAGTGAGCAGGATTTTTGAAGGGAAAGTCTGTGAGCAGGGTGTTTCCATGGCAGCAAGCAGGGAGGCACAAGCCTTGGCATTACAGGATTGGGTAAAAAGTTAGAGGGGCGAGGTGACCTTCTTTGAGGCACATAATCACAATGGCTATTCTTCTAAACTATATCCAAAACATTGGGGAGAATTTTCCCACCCAATTCCCAACTGATTCTCATTGATTATTGTCAGGGAGATTGTCTCTATTTTCTATAAAGTATTTATTCTGTAGTATTTCCTGGAGGCTGTTGCTAGGAGAGTTAACTTTGTTTTCTGCCAAGTGTACATTCTGTGATACTTCCTGGTACCTGAATTCCCAGTCAAGCTGGCTCTTTATTTCAAAATGGAGTTATACCCAGGCTAACTTAAACTCTTCAGTTCCAGGATGTGTTTTACTTTCGTTTGGGAAGCTGTCTCTCTCAACCCTTGTTGCTGACAACTTACATTGAGACATCATTAATGAAATCACCATTTCTGCTTCATAAGTTGGCAAATCTTAGAGTTTCTTTTAGCAGCTGAATTAAGGCCCATAAGAGTCCCGAGAAACTGCTCGGGCTACGAAGGGTGACAGGGTGGCGTGTGTCCCTGCCTCCTCACCAGCGACATCATCTCTAGGACACTTGAAGTGTGACCCGTCTGTGAGCAGGCTACGCCCATACTTTGATCGGAGGGCCTCTCTTCCAGGCCTCTGCGTGAGCCTGTCGTTAGCAAGTTCTCCTCTCTGGTAGTCCTGAGATCCCTTTTGGCATGAAAGCTTCAAGTCCCATTTCAGCCTGAACTGAGGTCCTGCCTGCTGCAAATGGTGTACAGCTTTGTCTCTGTCCTCTCCCTACAGGCACCTCATAGGAAGAGAGGCAAAGAGATTCGCTGGCACCCCCCACCCCGAGTCTGTCTCCAGGATGGGCCGACATGGGTCGTTAGTAAAGGGCCTGGGGGATGTGTAACTAAATAGCCCTGGTCAAGGTAGGGTTTTGCCCATCGCTGACCCATCACTGCCTCCTACAAGAGGGTCCGATAAGGTGCAGGTCTGTTTCTGGGAGACAGGCTACCCTCTGGTTAGCTACAGGCTTCTGTCTTTTTCTTCTTGGGATTCCTGAGGGGATTCCGGTTTCTTGGGAGTGAAGCTGTCAATAGTCTGAAAGCTAAAGGAGCACATGGCTCTGTTGGGATACCTTCATTTTTGTCAGACCATTTACAAAATCCCGAAATGTGCTGTCTGGGCATAAGGATTATCTTGAGTGAAAGTCTGAAAAGCAGCAGGTGCTGACGGGCATTCTCTTCTCCCCCTTTCCAGGGAAACGGCCAATTTAAAGACCCCACCTTAAAGACACCCTCCTTCCACTAGGGAAAAAAAAAAAGAACATTCCTCAATGGGGAGACATAACAAATAGAATTCTGTGCGAACAGACCCTGTTAAAATAATTCCTATTTTCCTTTGGTCTCCTATAGAATTTACTTTTCTGTAGTTTTGTCTCTTTGTTCAACTTACTATAAGAACATTCAGATAAGAACATTCCCTGGATTTTCATTTCTTAATTGAGGCTCCCAAGTCCACAAAACTAAGATTAAATACTTATGTTTTCCTATATTTTATCCTGTGTCAATTTTAGTTCTTGGGCCAAGCAGGGAACCATGAGACAATGGTGACAAAATTCTACTTTCCCTACACAAAACATTCTTTTAATTAATTCCTTCATGTGAAACACTGATTTCTGATTTCTTTCCTTTTAAGATTTAGTTTTAATAATGTGTATGTGGGGGTGGGGTGTGCTGGTTCCCCTAACAGCCAGTAACATCCGAGCTGGACTTAGAGGTCCCTCTGGGTGCTGGGAACTGAATTCCTATGCTCTACAACAACAGGATACACAGTTTACTGCTGAGCGCTCTCCAGTCCCATAAAGGCTGATTTCTGATTAAGCAAATACATTAACTACATACATTCTTTTTTCTTCTTATTTAAATCCTGCTAATATCACTAAATGAAGAATGACCATCTATAGGAACAAAGAAAGAGCTGAGGAGACAGCTTAGATGGTAAAGTGCTGGGCAAGAGGACCTGAGTTTAAGCTCCCAGAAGCCCGTGGAAAGCCTGGCAACACACAACTATAACCTGCTGATGGGGAGTGTTCCAACAGGAAGATTCCTGGCTCACAGGCCAGCTAGTCTATCCAAATCAATAAACTTCAGCTTCAGTGAGAAGCCCTATCTCAAAAATAAGGTGGTACTGGGCATGGCGGTGCACACCTTTAATCCCAGAACTTGAATGCTGAGGCAGGAGGATCTTTGTGAATTTCAGGCCAGCATAATCTAGATAGAAAGACCCTGTCTAAAACAAAAACAAACGAAAAATAGGAGGAAAAAAACTGAGAAAGACACCAAAAAGGAGGAAGAAAAAGAAAGAGAGCTACTGTGACTGGAGAAGGGGTTCCTAGTAGAAAGAAACTAGACCCGATGAACCACTAGGAAACTTAGGACAGGGAAACACCAGGAGCCGCACAGGGTGGAGATGCTATGAACATATTAAGGCAGAGAACTGATGAGGAACCCCACATGGAGCTTGAGAGTCTCCAGCAGGAGAGAAAAATAAAATGAAAGCCCAGAGGGACCTGTTCATTGAGGGAACTGCCTCAGTATTGGCTCGCAACACTGCCAATCATGTCTGCCCAAAAGGAGATGAGAAGGCAGAACGAGTTCTCTACTCAGAAACAGCATCTTGGCTGGGGCAAATGCATGACACAGTAAATCATTTGAAACAGTGTGAGACTCTTTTTTTGTCACTCAGTTGTACAATTCCTATGTTTTGCAGTGACAAGGTCATGTTGCAGGGTCAAAAGGGTGGACATGGCAGCGAGTGGAATCAGTCGTCTGCCCTTTGCAGCCTCCTTGCACTTTCCCAGACCCTCTCCTTCACTCCAAATCGGGACCACACTTGGCTGATGTGAGCTCTTGCCCTCTTTTGTCTCTCATATAGTTCTCTCTCTCTCTTTAGGACAGCATTTGGGCCTATCTGGGTCATCCCAGATAATAGTCACATCTCACGATCTTTTAGCACAGTAACTTCTATGGAAATAGTCTTTTACTGTGTGAGATAACATTCCCAGGATCCAGAAATTGGAATCTGAACCCCTCTTGGAGCCAGATACAGCTTATCATAGATTTTACCTGCCAATTATGTTTGGGGTAGAGAAGGGACACACAGGGGTTTTTTGGTAATGTGAAACCCTGGTTCCTCGTCCTACTTCACTGTAACTTATTACCAACTGAATGGGAACAGATTGAAATCTTGGCTGCGATAAGCCAGAGAGGAAGCTCTGCAGATCATCCAATCACAGTGAAGCAGGCTCTGAAAAGCTGCTTTTGCAAAAAGCATCAAGCCTCGCTTGGCCCTCCCTTTGACTCTCAGAAGATCACCATTTGATGCTTACAGAATCACTGTGCTTAGCAGGACTCGGGAGCTTGATGCTGATATCCAAAGAGCAGATACAAAACACTTGCATTCTCCACCTATCGAATGAATAGAATCATGAACCAGACACTCTTTCAGGCCCAGATTAGAGGGGAAGGCTACATCTTACAAAGCTGATTATTTTTTCTTTCAAAATAGGAGATCTTTGACACTTCATTTTCCTCTACCTAAACTTAAATTAAAAAAAAAAAAGGACATGGGGCTCAGGTTCTCTTCACACTACCAAAGAACTTGTATATGTTCTTATTATTTTCTCTAATTTGTAAGGTGTTTATAGGCATGGGAAGGAGGACATTAGCCTCATCCCCACCCCTGGCCCCACCTTAGGCAAACTATAAATCAATTGATTTTCAATATCTTTCCTAGTTTATTTTAAAATACAGAGAAACTGTGTGTGACAGATTTAACAAATCTAAATATTCAGTAAGAATACCAATTGAGGAAGCTAGGTAGAGAAAGAAAAAGGCAAACTGTATAAACTTGAGACTGGTGCCCCTACAGGGAGATAGTGAGATACCATGTGACTGCACAGAAGTTCAAACCCTAACAATACCCTATAACACTGGCTGGTGCAGTGTGGATGCTTAGATTCCTTACAGCAGCAAATTCAGAGGAGCAGCCTTTCAAAGCAGGATGTTCCCACCATGGAGCACCTGTCCTAACAAAGAAATTTCATCTAAGGGGAATAATCCCTGTTCCTAGGGAAAATCTCCATCCATTCCTACGATTCCCGTCATTCATTAACTCAAGAATAACTCTCTCTTCCACTAAAGTTTCCAAAAAACAAACTATTCAAAATCCTAAGAGGCCTGACTGTCTCTTGGGAAAGCTGCACTCTCTCTTGAGTGTATACTTTTAGTCTGTAATAAAATCCTTCCTAATTCCTCTCTTTGTCCCACTTCTAAATTATTTCACTAACAGTGACAAGGACTTGGGAATACTGGGAGAGGTTTCAATCAGCTCTGTCTCTGAGACAGCAGTTTTCCTGGGTGTTCTATATGGAAAACCATAGGCAGATACATTTGTGTTCTTGTACAACATCAGAATATGTTGAATCACAATAAATTCACAAGCCACAGCTTTTTAGCTGTCATTTCTGAGTGATCTCAACATCCCTCAAAAATGTGGCTGTTGGCAGTCACAGACTGCATTATAGTTTCACACATTTGTGCATGCACACATGTGTGTGCAGGTTAGAGGTGGCTCCAAAAGGTTAGAGAGGTTCCAAAGTCCAAAGAAATAGAGAACTGACTCGGATAAGAGAGACTCACTGCAAGTGGTTAGGTTGCATATTAAGAAACCCAGCTGGAGAGCAGCTGAAGGCAATCAAAGCCAAGCCAGTAGTAGTTCAAGTTAAGTTAAGGAGATGCCAATTGAAAGGTTTTGGATGCTCCGACAAACCAGTCAATTGAGCATATGGGCCCAGTCCAGTAAGCAGACCATGCCAAGCGTGAGGTCCTGTGTAAACTGTTAGGAGTTCCCCACCTGTAGATCTTGTGTCATATGGGTTATGTAGTAACTTCCTGTGAGATAATAAGACATTCCATCTTAGAAGGGTGCCTATAAGAAAAGGGACTTGAAACAATGAGCTGTTCTAAGGAGAAGTAGGACATTCCATTCTGCAGGGAAGCTTCTGAAGCACAGGTCGTGAACAGCTCAATGGCTTCAGGAAGTTCCTGAAACTAAACTAGCTGCCTGAGAGAGGCTCCAACTCCAGCCAACGGAGATGCCTGGAAAGACACTCTCCAACCTGCCGCTTCTGCAGTGTGCTCCAGCTTTCCAAGATTCATGAACTGTCACCCATACTGGTGTGGAATTTAGGTGTGCGGCTCTATTTGAGTCGTGTCTGCTCCCATAAGACACCTCTCGCCTATATTCTTATAAGTAACCCCCATAAAACTCATTGGTTCATCGAGGTAGGCTTGGTATTGCTCTGTCATCAGTTTCTTCTCTGTCACATCTCCCCAGAAACAATTATCATACAACAATGTGTGGGTTTGGTTAGATGAGAGGTCATTGTGGGTCATCACTACCTCATTGCTAGGTGCCTCTCCTTTTATGAAATCCAAG
>CM053766.1:40131991-40166268 GCA_028658305.1 Pachyuromys duprasi | reverse complement strand
ATCTTTTCATCCCCAGTGTGGTTCACAAATGCAGGGCACATTGTCTTACTCTACCTTGTCTGACTGCCAGTAATGCATTCAAAAGTGTGCCTGAAGGGCATGCTACAGAAACCCAGGTTTCTGCTTAACATGGCCAGAAAGATCTCGTCCTAAATTGGGCCTGAAGAGCCAGGTGAAAGTTATTTAGCCACAATCAACACCCTCTCTCCACCTCTTGACATCTCGTTTATGTTTTCTGTCAGGCCTGCACACTCCTGTGTTTATCCTCAAGGTAAATAATGCCCTACTCAGTAAAGCAACCTCGACACCTTTCAAAGCTATGCTCTTCTCTGTGTTGCCTAAGCAGAGAGAAGAGGCTACCTAAACCAAGGGCTTGCTGGTAGGGATCTCTCTCTTGAATCATGAGAAATCAGAATTAGTGGGCTGAGCTGGGCATGGTAGCCGAGGGGTGTGTATGCAGCAGGGAATGAGGGAATGGTGATTGAAGTTCAAGGAAGAGAGTCTGCAGCAAATACTACAAATCAAAGTTCAAATCCAGACCTGGGAATTCCAGCCCCGCTCTGAGCGGGCAGAGTCATCTGGGAACAGCTAAGAGGGGCATTGTTCCCCCATGCTGACTTGAATATGTTCAAAATGTAGGGCAGAAACGAGACTCTAGAGTGACATGCCCTGGTATCAAACTCAGATGGGCCCAGAATCAACTTGGGACCTGTTATAAATGAGATTCTAGTTCCATTGACTTCAGAGCAAAAGAAGGGCACAATATATGTATATATGTATATATGAACCTGGATTTTTAACAAGTACCCCCAAAGGAATCTGATGAAGACATTCATGAACACACTGTTTTCAAAGGATTGAAATGTTACATTCATGCTCAGGTTACTACAATTACCATGGGAAAAAAATCACTGAACTATTTCTTTGGCTGACAAAGGAGCCTACCCCAACTTGTTCTCTGTTGCTGCTTTGTGGTCATATTTAAATTTTATTTTGTGTACAGGTGTTTTCCCCACGTGTGTATGTATGTACCACATACGAGCAGAAGCTGGAAGAGGGGATCATATTCCCTGGGTCTGGGGCTACAGATGGTTGTGAGCTACCTACTGTGTGAGTGCTGGAAGAGCAGCCAGTGCTCCTAACTACTGAGCCATCTTCTAAGCCTCCTTACAGCCATTGTTACTTATATATTTACTCTGTCTATATTGACTATGCAGAATTCATTTCATGGTATTTTATGTCTTTGGGGGAGAGGACAGAAGTTGACCTCATGACGAAACATATATTCTACCACTAAAATTAAACTCCCAGACACAGTGGCTCATTTTTTTTATATAAGTCATTGCATTTAATAAACTCTAGATCCATTGGCTTTCATTAATAGTACAGCGTGTGTGATGGGAAACAATTTACCAGTCAGTCTTTGGTCTTTTACTTCCTTCTGGGCTGTAATGTACAGTGGTAATATAGGTTTTATTTTAAGCACCAGGAGTTCTGTGCTTTTCAAACGGTAGTGGTGTGCTGTGTATAGCGCATGGTAATATGTAAATAAGACTACCTTTCCTTAGAAGCGTCACCGCACAATCACATTTAACACAAGGTTAGAAACAGATCTCTACTGAGTGTTTGTCATGTTGCAGCAACGTTAATGTGAGTTGTTTTATTTACCTTTTATGATTTCCCTAAGAAACAGGTGCTTTATTGCCCTTATTTTACATGCGGTACAAACGGTACTCAGTGAGAGGAAGCGAGCGAGCGAGCGAGCGGCCCAGGCAAGAACGCCAAGACACAAGCCCTGCCTCTGTCTGTGAAACCCCATTTCCTCCAAGGGGACTCCCGCCAGCTTTTGCTTTGAACTCTGTCCAAGAAGGAAATCGAGGCAGGATCAGATATTTGCATGTCTTTTGAGGTCAGCGGTGAACCAAAAAGCCACAGACAGTAGGGTTGCAGTTTGGCTCAGGGATAAGACCCTGGGTGTTAGACCTAGGGCCTTGCTTGTGCTAGACAAACGCTTTACTACTGTACATTTCCAGCCTTAAAAGGGGGAGGGTTGTTTGTTTGTTATTTTATGTGTGTGAGTGTTTTGCCTGAATTGATGTCTGTGTACCAAGTGCACGCCTGGTGTCCAGAGAGGCCAGAAGAGACCATTGCGTTCCCTGAAGCTGGAATGATAGGCGTGTGTGAGTTACTGTGTGAGTGCTGGAAATCCAACGCAGGTCCTTTGGAAGAGCAACCAACACTTTTAAGTGCTGAGCCATCTCTCCAGCCCATCCTTTTTTTAAAGTTCCGTTCTGAGACAGAATCTCACTAAGCTGCCCAGGCTGGTTTTGAACTTTCTCCTTTACCTAGGGAATCCTAGACCCTCTGATCTTCCTGACTTAAAACCTCAAATAGCTGGTGCCAGTGGGCTGAATTTATGGTTTGTATCTTAAACGTTCCTCTGAAAGCCATGTTCTGAACGCTTGGCGAGCAGCTTGAGGCACTGTTGGAATGTAGCAGAACTTTGGTGACAGATGTAACACAAGGAAGTCAGGACACTGGGAGGGTATCCATGGAGGGGACACAAGTCCACCTCCACCGTTGGCGAGGTGAGCAGCTTCACTTTTACACTCTGCCAGCCTTACTATAAGAGATGGGACAAGAGATGATCCTCTGAAAAATGCATCTCACAATACCGTTACGAAATAAAGCTTTGTTTATCCATCCATTGAGTAAATACATGTTAATGCCTTGTATGTGAAGCACACAATTCTGGATACTGGTAATAAGATATAAGCAAAATAGATAAGACCCTGACCCCACGGAGTTTGCTTTCTAGTAAGAGGAAAACAAACTTCAAAATGTAAACAAATCAACAGGATAATTTCACCCCGAAACAGGACAGCCAGTTATCTATTTTAGATAAGCACAGAGAGGGGAACCAAGGACATTTCTGCAAAGTGGGACGCTGGGACAGAGGTCTAAAGCATAAGAACCAGATATGTACAGAGCATCCCAGGCCCAAGGAGAAGCTGGATGTGCTCATGGAAGAGGAAGAAGGACCCTGTGAGGAGCACAGTGACCCAAGATAAAACAGGAAAAGTCTAGGCACATAAAGAGGTTTTCACTTAAAGGTGAAGGATTTGAAACTGAGGAGTAAGACAATGGGAACAACTGTTAAAGGAAGCATGTAAGGCTGCTATGGAGAGAAGGGATTGGATGTAGAGGGCGAAAAGGACACGGACTGGGGTGAGGAGTGTAGATGGAGTCGAGAGGGAACCTGGCATGGACCTGAGTGGGGTGGAGAAGTGGAGGAAAGCGTAGATTAGTGAACAGAATGTGTCTGTGAGTTGCAGAGGAGGGGTGGTGAATGAAAACAGCAAAGACACAGTGAACAGTGACAAGCCAGGGCATCATTATCAATGCGGCTTCCTGACAGGAGTTATTATTATATTCTATTACGTTGTGTTTGGTTAATATCACTTAGAAGCCTGTTATTTTCTAATGAAAGACAGAAAGGGAGTGGATCCAGAAGGGAAGAAGTGGGAGGAGTAAAGGGAGGGATATATTGTAGGAGAAAATAATCTATTTGCGACAGATAGATAGATAGATAGATAGATAGATAGATAGATAGATAGATAGATAGATAGATAGATGATAGATAGACTAGAAAAGGAATAACCCAAGTCCATCTAGAACAAATAAAACTGTTTGACTGGGAACTGAAGTTCTCTGAAGAAGCCATATGTTTGCTGAAGAACTTTCGTTCTGATTGACTTGAACTTCTGATTGTAGAGAGATGGAACATTACAGATCAAAAGCCAGAATTATCATAAACCCTCTTTAGTTAAATTAATAGCCATTCCTTACCAACTCTTACATCCAACCTAGCATCTTTGTCAGGCAGACCTCATGGAACAGATCCTTAGCTGACCAGTAGCCTCCATCCACTCTAAAGCTAAGAACGCCATTGGATAGCTCTGCAAGCTAAAGCAAAGCCTTCCCTGCTCTGCTAAAGCTGCTTACATGATGCTCACACCAGTGTCTCTGGTAAATGTATTGATTCATAGTTTTCATAGTTCTGTGACTATAAAAGTTCTTATAACCTCTTCCAAAGAGGGACAGGCCATTCAAAAACTATTTCAATCTCTGTTCCTGGGCTATGGTCATATAGATTTAGTACAAAATAAACTGCTTTTTATTCCATTTGGACTGAGGGCTGTAGCCTGTGACATCAGGATCTACCTTCAAAAGAAGATATACTTGACCTAGTCATTGGTTAGACCTTCATCCCAAACTTCTGAAACAGAGGTTCCATATACCATGGTTGGTATAGGCAAGCCACTGAGAAGCTTATATTTAGAGTCCTCGAGTGACTATGGCTTTACACTTTGACTTTTCTCTGAGGCAAAACTTTCATATCCAAGTTGGACATGGGAACTCAATGGGAGGAAAATATTATCAAGAGCAGGTATATATGCAGAGGACCTGGTGTCGACCCATGTCGGCCCTGTGTTTGCTGCTTCAGTCTCTGTGAGCTCATATGCACCTGGGATAGTTGATTCAGCTTGTGTATTCCTAATGCCCTCCACCACCTCTGACTCTTACAATCATTCTTCCTCCTCTTCTGCAAGACTCCCTGAGCTCTGAGGGGAGGGATTTGATGGAGACCTCCAGTTTAGACCCTGTCTCTGCATAATGTCTGGCTGTGACTCTCTGCATCTGTTCCTATCTGCTGCTGGAGGAGGCCCCTCTCGTGACTGGATAAGGCACTGATCTCTGAGTATAGCAGAATATTATTTAGAATGGTGTTTTTTATATTATTATTATTTGTACAAATCATGATTGGTTTTACCCTAAGTTTCTGGGATATCTAGTTTCTGGTTCTTGGATAACCAAGCAGCATCAGGTATGGCTTTCTTCTTGGGGGAGTGGGCCTTAAGTCAAATCAGACCTTGTTAGGCTCCTCCCACAAGTTCTGTGCCACAAGTTCTAGCATATTTTGCAGGTGGGACGGGTTGTATGTCAAAGGTTTTGTGGCTGGGTTGGTGTCATCCAAGTTTTCCTTTCCATAGCCTGTAGAGTATGTCCCCCTCACCAAGAAGACTAGAACATAGGGGTGAAGTCTCCATGTAGGCACCACCTGAACTTTTCCATGCTCCATGAGTTGTGTGGATGTTGTTCTTGGCAATGGGGACCCCTAGGTTGCTTCTAGTTTCTGGCTATTATGAATAAAGCCACAATGAATATAGTTGAGCAATTGTCCTTGTGATAGAATGGAGTGTTCTTTGGGTATATGCCTAAGAGTGATACAGCTGGGTGTTGAGGTAGATCTATATCCAATTTTTCTTGGGAACTTCCATATTTCTTTCCATAGTGGCTGTACAAACTTACATTCCCACCAGCAACGGAGGAGGGTTCCTCTTGCTCCTCATCTTCGTCTCCCATAAGTTGTCACTTGAGTTGTTTGTTTGTTTGTTTGTTTGTTCTTCCATCTTAACCATTCTGACTGGTGTAAGATAGAATCTCAGAGTCGTTTTGATTTGGATTTCTCTAATGGCTAAGGATGTTGAACATTTCTTTAAGTGTTTCTCAGCCATTTGAGATTCCTTTGTCGAGAATTCTGTTTAGGTATGTACCACATTTTAAATTGGATTATTTGGGGTTTTTTGATAGCTTGTTTATTAAGTTCTTTATATACTTTGGATATTAATCCTCTGTCAAATATGAAATTAGTCAAAATCTTTCCCCATTCTGAACTCCACTGCTTTGTCCAATTCTCAGTGTCCTCTGCCTTACGGAAGCATTTCAGTTCCATGAAGTCCCATTTACAAATTACTCATCTTAGTGCCTGCCCTATAGGCATTCCGTTTAGAAGACTTTTCCTATGCCAGTGTGTTCAAGGCTATTCCCTGCTATCTCTTCCATCAAGTTCAACGTATCTGGTTTTATGTTGAGGTCTTTGATCCACTTAGGCTTGAGTCATGTACAGGGTGATAAATATGGATATATTTGAGTTCTTCTACATGCAGACATCCAGTTAGACCAGCACCATTTGTTGAAGATGCTGTCTTTTGTCCATTGTGTATTTCTGGCTTCTTTACAAAAAAAAATCAGGTGTCTATAGGTGTGTGAAAATATATCTGGGACTTCCATTCAATTGATCAGCATGACTGGTTTATGTCATTAACATGTGGTTTTAATTCCATTGCTCTATAGTGCAGTTTGAGCTCAAGGATGGTGATACCTCTGGAAGTTCTTGTATTGTACAGGATTGTCTTAGCTATCCTGGGTTTTTTGTTATTCCATATGAAGTTGAGATTGTCCTTTCAAGGTCTGTAGGAATTGTGTTGACATTCTGATGGGAATTTCATTGAATCTGTTAAATCTGCTTTGGTAAGATGGCCATTTTTTACTATGCTAATCTTACTGATCCATGAGCATGGCAGCTCTTTCCATCTTCAGATATCATCTTCAATTTCTTTCTTCAAAGACTTGAAATTTTTATCGTGCAGGTCCTTCAGTTTCTTGGTTAGAGTTACCCCAAGACATTTTATATTATGTAGGTAATCGTGAAAGGTGTTCTCCTCATTTCTTTCTCAGTTCGTTTGTCCTTTCTATGTAGGAGGGTTACTTCTTATTATTATTATTATTAATTTTGTACCCAGCCACTTCACTG
Source organism: Pachyuromys duprasi (assembly GCA_028658305.1). Taxonomy (NCBI): domain Eukaryota; kingdom Metazoa; phylum Chordata; class Mammalia; order Rodentia; family Muridae; genus Pachyuromys; species Pachyuromys duprasi. The sequence continues at coordinate 40,159,610 of CM053766.1, read as the reverse complement.
ATGGTGTTAATCACCTGTAAGAGTTCCCTGGTGGAATTTTTAGGGTCACTTATGTATATTATCATATCATCTCTGATTTCTTCCTTTACAATCTGTATCTCTTTGATCTCCTTCAGTTGTCTTATTGCTCTAGTTAAAACTTCAAGTATATATTGAATAGATATGGAGAGAATGAACAACCTTGTCTTGTTCCTGGTTTTAGTGGAATTGCATTGAGTTCCTCTCAATTTAATTTGATGTTGGCTAGGGGCTTACTGTCAACTGCCTTTATTATGTCAGGGTATATCCCCTGTATCCTTAATCTCTTTAGGACTTTTACCATAAAGAGGTATGAATTTTTCCAAAGGCCTTTTCTGCATCTGATGAAATGGATCATGTGGTTTTTTCTTTTAATTTGTTCATATGATAAGTTACGTTAATTTATTTTCATATATTGAACCATCCCTACCTCTCTAGGATGAAGCCTACATGGTGGATGATGTTTTTGATGTGTTCTTAGATTCAGTTTTCAAATATTTTATTGAGTATTTTTTTCATCAATGTTCATGAGGGAAACTGGTCTGAAATGCACTTTCTTTGTTGGGTCTTTATGTGTGATTTGGGTATCAGGGTTACTCTGGCCTGATAAAATGAATTGGGCAACGTTTCTTCTGTTTCCATTTTTATGATAATCTGAGGAATATTTGTACTAACTCTTCTTTGAAAGTCTGGTGAAATTCTGCCCTAAAACCATCTGGCCCTGGACTTCTTTTGGTTGGGAGACTTTTAATGACTGCTTCTATTTTACTAGGGACTACAGGTTTGTTTAAATTGCTTATCTGATTTTGACTTAACTTTGGTAAGTGGTATTTATAAGAAAATTGTTCATTTCTTTAGATTTTTCAATTTAGTAAAATACAGGCTTTTAAAGTATGTCCTTGTAATTTCCTGGATTTCCTCAGTGTCTATGTTATGTCCCCCCTTTTAATTTCTGATTTTGTTAATTTGGATATTTTCTTTCTCAGTCTTTTAGTTAGTTTGGGTAAGAGTTTATCTTGGTGATTTTCTCAAATAATCAACTTTTGTTTCATTGATTCTTTGTATTTTCTTTGTTTCTATTTTATTGATGTCAACCGTCAGTTTGATTATTTCTTGCCATATTTTGAGTGTTTACTTAATTTTGTTGTAGAGTTTTCAGGTGGGCTGTTAAGCTGCTAATATAAGATATCTCTAATTTCTTGTAGGCACTTAGTGCTATGAACTTCCCTTAGTGTCTCTTTCATTCCATCCCATAAATTTCAGTATGTTGTGCATTCATTTCTATTGAATTCTAGAAAGTCTTTATTTCTTCTTTGACCCATTTTTTTCCATTCAGTAGTAATTTGTTCAGTTTTCATGAGTTTGTAGGCTTTCTGTTGTTTCTGTTGTTATTGGTATCCAACTTTAATTCTTGGTCATCTAATAGGATTCAGGGAGTTTCTTCTATCTGTTGAGACTTGCTTTGTGTCTAAGCATGTGACCAATTTTCTAGAGAAAGTTCCATGAGGTGCTAAGAATAAGGTATATCCTTTTGTATTTGGATGAAATGTTCTGTAAATATGTTTTTTTTTAGGTACAATTTGTTTGTAATGTCTGTTAGTACGAGCATTTCTCTGTTTAGTTTTTGTCTGGGTGACATGTCCATTGCTGAGAGTGAGGTATTAAAGTCTCCCACTACCCGTATGTAAGGAACAATATGTGATTTAGGCTGTAGTAGTGTTTCTTTTACAAACTTGGGTACCCATGTATTTGTGACATGGGTGTTAATAAGTGGAAATGTCATCTTAGTGGTTTTTTCCTTTGATAAGTATGTAGTGTCCTCCATCTCTTTCAATTAGTTTTGGTTTGAATTGTATTTTGTCAGATATTAAAATGGCTATAACTTGCTTCTTAGGTCCCCTTGCTTGCTATATTTTTTCCAACTCTTTACCTCAAGATAATGTCCAACCTTGATGATGAGATGTGTTTCTAGGGTGCAGAAGAAGGTTGGATCCTCTTTTCATATCCATTCTGTTGTTTTGTTTTGTTATTGAGGAATTGATTCCATTGATGTTGAGAGATATCAGTGACCAATGGTTATTGATTCCTGTTGTTTTGTTATTGGTGGTGGTGGTGATGGTGTATATGTGAGTATGTGCATCAGCTTCCCTTGTTTTCGTTTTGCTAGTGTAAGAATATTTATTCCCTGTGTTTTCATGGGTATAGTTAATTTTCTTAGGTTGGAGTTTTCCTTCTAGCATCCTTGCTTTGACTGAATTTGTAGATGAATATTGTTTAAAATTGACGTTGTCATGGAATATCTTATTTTCTCCATCTGACTGAAAGTTTTGCTGGCTATAGTAGTGGTCTATTAGAATCTGTAGTACATCTGCCCAGACATCTGGCTTTTAGACTCTCCATTAAGAAGTGTAATTCTGATAAGGCTTCCTTATATGTTACTTGGACTTTTCCCCTTTCAATATTTTAATATTCTTTCTTTGTTCTGTACATTTAATGTTTTGATTATTATGTGGTGAAAGAACTTTCTTTTTTGGTTTCATCTACTTAGTTTTCTGTATAATTCTTGTACCTTTATAGGTATCTTGTTCCTTCAGTTAGGAATTTTTTCTTCCATGATTTTCTTGAAAGTATTTTCTGGGCCTTTGAGCTGGGTTTTTTTTTCCTTTTGTTACTACCTTTATTCTTAGGTTTTGTCTTTTCATAGTGTCCCAGATTTCCTAGGTGTTTTGTGTCAGGAATTTTTTAGATTTAACATTTTCTTTGGTCTCTATATTTTCTGTATCTTTTGTATCTTCAGTGCCTGAGATTCTCTCTTCCATCTCTTGTAGTCTGTTGGTGAAGCTTGCCTCTGTAGTTCTTGTTACCATTCCTAAATTTTTCATTTCTGAGATTTGTTCAGTTTGTGCTTTCTTTATTGTTTGTATCTCCGTTTTCAGGTTTTGAACAATTTTATCTGTTTCCTTCAACTGTATTTTTCTTGGCTTTCTTTAAGAGATTTATTATTTCCTCAAATTGCTTGTGTTTTCCTGGATTTCTTTAAGGGGTTTATTCATTTCTTCTTTAAGGACCTCTACTATCTTTATATGGTTGGATTTAGGGTCTTTATCTTGTGCTTCAGCTGTGTTGGAACATTCAGGGCCTGCTGTGATAGGATAGGCAGGCTCTGGTGAAGACAGTGCCATGGTTGTTATTGACTGTGTTCTTATGCTGGTGTCTAGACTTCTGGGTGATTACAGGTGATTTCTGGGTTTGTCTTTGTTGGGTGGGTGCTTTGTTCCTTGGTTTCTGTTTCCTCTCTGGATTTTTCAGCGAGTGTTTCAGCTGTTGTTGCTTGTTTTACTGGCCTGCTCAGCTGGTATGTTCACAGGGAATGCCTGCTGTTTAGAAGCTGGGATAGAGGGACAAGTAGGGGGAGGGAGGTTAAAAGAGGATGGTCTGTGGGATCCACAGGAAATGTGGAAAGAGGGGGAAGGGAGGCCGCAGCTGGTGATCTGTTGCAATGATTAGGATGAGACTGAGGGATTGTGCCTAGGGGAACAGAGAGAGGAGAAGAACTGCTGGGTCCACTCCTTAGTTTTTATATTATTCTGCATATTTGAAAATGGCACTGAAACTAATTAGTAAAGAAATAAATAGCTTAGGGCTAGGGATGTACCTTACTTGCCAGAATGCTTGCCTAGCATGCAGGAAGGCCTGACTTCACGCTTCAGTTCCACATGTAACTGGGCATGATAGTGTATGCTTGCGATCCCAACTGGAGAATCAGAAGTTCAAGATCATCTTCAGCTACATAGTCACTTTGAAGCCAGTTTGAGCTGGCCTTAACATACTGAGGCGCTGTCTCTCTTAAACATACTAAACCAAACAGGATTGTATTTTCAAATAATCTGATCGATCAAGTTAAATCCCATGGGATCTAATGCTGGGAGGCAAGGAGAGAATATTCTGTTGTATTAAATCTATGATAATGGAGTGGTGTCAACTCTCAAAATAACCCCTCTCTCTGTTGCTCTTTTTCTGCAAACAGCAAGTTTAGTGTTGTTGCTTAAATGCCCCACACCTTCTAAATGCCTGAAACACTTCAGCAATTCAGCAACTAAAAGGTCTACAGTTTCAAACACACTCAGGGAGTACTGGCTCTTCCCAAAAAGCAATTTCCAAGTTTATTAGGACTCTCTGACTGTGGGTAATTTCATGTTATACTCACAGACTCTCACTCAAATGTGTCATTATGAGACCATGATATTTGAGATGGCTTCAGATACTTCATTTTATAAGAAGTAGTTGTGTTCTTCCCATACTGTTTTTACCCTTACAAGTATAAGCCTGGATTTCTGTACTTCCCTTGGCCTCACACTTCTATGATGATAGAGTCCTACCCTACATCACTCAGCAGCCCACTCAGTCCTGACTCCCCATTTCCTTTTTTATGTGTTTTATTTTTCATTAACTAATTTACTTTGTACCCCGATTGTAGTTTCTCCTTCCTTCTCTTCCTCCCAGTCCCTCCTTCTCACCTCAACTCTTACCCATCCTCCTCTTTTTCTCCTCAGATAAAGGAAGGCTTCCCATGGATATCAACCTGTTTTGACATATTAAGATGCAGTAGAACTAGGCACATCTTCTATTGAGGCTAGAAAAGGCAGCCCAGTTAGGGGAAAGGGATCCAAAGGAAGGCAACAGAGTCAGAGACAGCCCCTGCTCCAGGTGTTAGGGGCCCACATGAAGACCACACATCTGCTACCTATGTGTAGGTAGCCTAGGTTCATCCTCTGCATGCTCTTTGGTTGGCGGGTCAGTCTCCGTGAGTCTGTCTGGGCCAGGTCAGTTGATTCTATAGGTTTTCTTGTGGTGTCCTTGACCTCTCTGGTTCTCTCAACCCTTTGTGCCCCTCTTCCATGAGGTTCACCAAGCTCCACTTAATGTTTGGCTGTGGGTTTCTATGCCTATTTCCATCAGTTGCTGGGTGGAGCCTCTCAAAGGACAGCTATTTTAGGCTCCTATCTGCAAGTATAGCAGAATATCATTAATAGTGTCAGGGGGTGGCACTCTCTCATAGAACGGGTCTCAAGTTGGACCACTCATTGGTTGGCCATTTCCTCAATTTCTGCTCCGTCTTTTTCCCTGTGCATCTTATAGGCATGACAAGTTTTTGGTCAAAGGTTTTGTGGGTGGGTTGGTGTTTTTAATTCCTCTGTTGGAAGTCTTGCCTGGTTACAAGAGGTGGCCACTTTAGGTTCCATATCCCCTATTGCTAGGAGTCTTAGCTAAGGTCACCCTCATAGATCCCTGGGAGTTTCCCTTGTCCTAGGTTTCTGTTTCATCCTAGAGATTGTTTCCCCTGTCCCCCACTGATTGATCCCTCTTGTTCCCCTCCCCAACCCCTCACCCAACCAGTTCCCTCCCTTCATCCTCCTCCAATCTTTAGTTAATTTTTTTTTCTCTTCTGAGTGAGATTCAAGCATTCTCCCTTGGGTTCTCCTTGTTACTTAGCTTCTTTGGGTCTGGACTGTACCATGGCTATCCTGTACTTTATGGCTGATACCCACTTATAAGTGAGTACATACCATGTATGTCTTTCTGGTTCTAGGTTACCTCACTCAGGATGATCTTTTTTAGTTCCATCCATTTGCCTGCAAATTTTATAAGGTCCTTGTTTTTTAATAGTTAAGTAGTATTCCATTGTGTAAATGTACCACATTTTCTTTATCCATTCTATGGTTGAGGGACATTTAGGTTATTTCCAGTTATTATAAATAAAGTTGCTTTGAACACAGTCAAGCAAATGTCCTCGTGGTATGGTGGAGCATCTTTTGGATATATCCCCAGGAGTTGTATAGCTGGTTCTTGAGGTAGCACTAGTGCCAGATTTCTGAGAAACTGACAAATCAATAAATTTCTAGAGTGATTGTACAAGTTTGCACTCCCACCAGCAGTGGAGGAGGGTTCCCCTTTCTCCACATCCTCACCAGCATGTGCTGTCACTTGAGTTTTTCTCTTAGCCATTTTGATGGGTGTAAGATGGAGTAGCCATTGTAATATCTAGTAAAATAGAGTTTCAACAAAAACTAATCAAAAGAGATGGAGAAGGACAATTCATACTTATAAAAGGAAAAATCCACCAAGATCTATGTTCCAAATGCAAGGGTAGTCACTTTTGTAAAAGAAACATTACTAAAGCTAAAATCACACATCAGGCTCCACACATAAATAGTGGGAGGCTTCAGCACCCTACTGTCACTGATGGACAGGTCACTGAGACAGAAACTGTTTAGTTTCTGTTTAGAGAAATAATGTTTAGTCTCTGCTTAGAGAAATAATGAATCTAACATGTTATGAATCAAATGGATGTAACATATCTATAGAATATTTCACCCAAACACAAAAGAATATACCTTCTTCTCAGCACCCCATAGAGCCTTCTCCAAAATTGGCTATAAATACTTGCTCACAATAGATTCAAGGAAATTGAAAATAACCCCTTGTATCTTATTAGATCACTATGGGTTAAAGCTGGACTTCAGCATCAGAAATAACAGAAAGCCTACAAACTAGTGGAAACTGCACAACTCTCTACTCAATGACTGCTGGGTCAAGGAAGAAACAAAGAAAGGAATTAAAGGCTTTCTAGAATTCAATGACAATGAAGGCATAACATACTCAAACTTTTTGGACATAATGAGAGCCGTGGTAAGAGGAAAGTTCATAGCACTAAGAGCCTTCATGAAGAAGGCTCTGGAGAGCTCTCATACTAGTGACTTAACAGCACATCTGAAAGCTCTAGAACAAAACAAACAAACAAACAAAAAACACCTAAAAGGAGTAGACAGCAGGAAATGATCAAACTCAGGGCTGAAATCGATAAATTAGAAACAAATAGAACAATACAAAGAATCAATGAAACCAAGAGCTGGTTCTTTGAGAAAAATCAACACGATAGACAAACCCTTATCTAAACTGATTAAAAAGCAGAGAAACAATATACGAATCAACAAAATCAGAAATGAAAAGGGGGACATAACAACAGAGACTGAGGAAATCCAAAGAATCAGTAGGTCTTACTTAAAAAGCCTGTACTCCACAAAATTGGAAAACGTAAATGAAACTGACTCCACCTTTTCACTTCTTTCTATAGATCCATAAAAAGAGTATATCCAGGAACTGGAACTACCAGGAGAGAACAAGTTATAATGGGGGGTGGGGGCTGAAGGCAACTTTTATCAGAGCAGGCCAGCTCTCCTTCCAAAACAGGTTTCTCCAGCTCTGCCTCCGGGAAATCGGATCTCATAGTGAGCTTTAGGGGTCGGCCTCCTCCAGGCTGTGTCTCTGACTCAAAACAGGTCTTTCTTCCTGTCCAGGTGAATTTATTACTCACGTAAGTAAAGCACACCTACCAAACTTGATAAGTGGCTTCTTTGGGGTTCCTCCCAGAGAAGAGAGTACACAGCTCACAGCACATTGTGAAATTTACTCCACCCACAATTAAGCCTGTACTTTATGTAAGTGATGCTGGTTGTACTGAATACGTTATGCTGTGATGAAGCTGCTTTCTCCGCTTCTTCTCAGACCAACATCGTTAGTCGCCGTATTTTCATTAATAAAAGGGGAAGGCTCCCCTTTTCTCAAGAGAAAGAAAGGAGGAGTGGATGGGGGGAGGGAGGGCTGGGAGGAGATGAGAGTGGGGAAACTTCAGCCAGGATGTAAAGTAAATAACTATATAAATAAATAAATTATATAGTTAGTTAGTTAGTTAGTTAGTTAGTTAGTTAGTTAGATGGCTAAGGCACATAACAGATAGTGTCCTTTTCGTCTTTCTTCTTTCCTTCCTTTTCTTAGCACAAACATCAGTTTACAGTTTTGTAATCTCCTGTGAGGCCTCATGGGGGTGAAAACAATTTGGATGCCCAACAGTGATATGATTCCCGAGTCAGGTAACCAGAGTAGACAACTCCTGGCACTGCCTATCTGTGCTGAAAACATCCCCAGCCCCTTGGCTCCTCTCCTGGCTACCCACATCTCTCCGAACCTTTTCTTTCCCATTCTCAGCCAGGCTCAGGTGGAAGGTCCTCCTACCTTTGCCATCTGCGTTCTCCACCCTGATGGCCTCCCTCCTTATTCCATTGACCCACACACACCTGTCTCTCTTTTGTCTACCTTCTCTAACCCAGAAGTAAAACCAAAAGCCTGGGCTGAGCTGTTCCATTAACATTTTACCCAACTTCCTCTTGGTCCCCACCCACAGCTTCCTCATCTGTGTCGCCTTCACTTCAGACGGAACCTGGCCGACCGGCCGTGTACACATTGCCTCACGGCTGTCTTTACCTCGGTCGACCTCCTATTGGAAAGGTCCTCTATCGTTGATCTCCAAGGGGAGTTTCTCATCAATGTTCCCACCTGTTTCCTTTGCCCCTCATCCTCTTCATCTTCACATCTAGCTATTTCAAGATGAGTCTTCTAGCCACTGAACTGTAGCTCCCTGGTGTTCAGCAGCTGCACTGACTCACTGGCTGTTCCAATATGATGGCTTGCCTTTCTGAATCATGGAGGGTAGAGACGAGGGGTCTAGCAGAGGCCTGGTTTGTTTTCTTCCTTTCTTTGTTGCTCTTAATGGTTCTGCCTGTCGTTTCACTCAGTCGTTCAACTGAACACACACTCTTTCATTGACACTCTCATCCATTTTGGCCACACACTTAAATGAACTTGGATCCCGAGTTTCCTTCTGGGCTTTTAAATTCTACATATAACTATCTCCTAAATATTTTCATTTGATTTTCCTGTTATCATCTCAACCTCTCACCCCTGTAAGAATACTCAATACCTTCTTTAAGTTTTACTAACATATAGTATTACTAGCATATATGCATATATTATCATGAAATTCATATAATGAATTTCACTATATTTTATACATACATATTAGGTATTTTAATCATATTTGCCCCATTGCCTCATTTATTCCCCTCTCCATACTCCTTTTGATCTTCCCAACTTCAGTGTGTGTGTGTGTCTGTGAATGTGTGTGCATGCGTGCACCTGCATGTGGTTAGACTTGTTCATTTGAGCGTATGTTATGGATTATTTACAGTAGCATGGGCATTAGTGGGTACACCACTAAAAAGTCCATCACTCCCTACCCAACAAAGGTGTGGCCTCTTAAGCTCCTCATATTACCTGGCACTCTTTCTCTCTCACAAATTAACATCAGTGGTGTTGTCATTCACTCAGCGAGTACTGTTTCTTCTCCATGTTCCACCTACTAACACCCCCTCTATTTAAAATCTGAGACATAGTTTTGCTTCGCTGTGCATACTGACCCCAAACTCTTGAACTCAGGGGCTCCTCCTGCTTTAGTCTTCCAAGCATCTGGGATTATATAATATATATATATATATAATATATGTCATAATGTATATAATATATTATATATTAATCTATAGATTAATATATAATCTATAGATTAATCTATATATAACCTATAGATTAATATATAATCTATAGATTAATCTATATATAACCTGTAGATTAATATATAATCTATAGATTAATTTATATAACCTATAGATTAATATATAATCTATAGATTAATATATAATCTATAGATTAATCTATATATAATCTATTATATATATTATGACATATACTATATATATAATGACACTGCTGCCCACTAACAAACTCTCTTCCTCCTTCCAACATTTTTCTTTTTTCTTTTCTTTCTATTTCTATGGTCACCACCTTGTATTACACATTACCTACATTGATCAAACTTTTAATTACACGATGTGAGGGCTGGGGATGTAGCTCTGTGGTAGAGTGCTTGCCTAGCATGTGAAGCCCTGGGTTCAAAGCCTGAAAAAAATCAAGTGAAAAAGAAAAGGGAGATGTAATTCTGTACACACAAATATCAAGAATGAGTACGTGCAGGGGCAGTGCCATCTAGACAAGCAATGCCAGTGAGAATCTGCTTCTTCAGACAGGTCCCTCCAAGGCTGTCACCTACACAATGACAGAACAGAGGTGAAACATTGTTCACAGGTGCATGCTGTCATTGACCGGCAGAATTCCCAGTACTGACTGATTAACAAGATCCAAATCATGGGAGTACTGAGGAGTCAGGAGGGTGCTCCCAAATTACACAGAGTAAGAATAGGAAGGCACGGTTGCCAGAGAACATAAGGGTGGCGTTCCAGAATAGAGCATCTATTCTGAGTAGGCAAAGCAAGAGACACTGCTGTGATTATGACGAAGTTAAAGTCCCTCAGTCTGACACTCCAGCCCTCCACCCAAGGTGGCCTAAAATTTGCTTACTTACTCAACACAAACCTTGGATTCACTCTGAACTGTTCTCTGTCCTTACATTTCTTCAGGGCCTTCCCACCCTCTGTCTTTGCTAATGTCACCATCCACATCATTTCTCATTTACCCATCCTTCAAACTCAAGCTTAGTCCGTCATACTCTCCCTATGCTTCATTACATAGGTCGGACAGACATAGGAGACAGTGGCTGCCATCAGATTGTGGACACACTTTGGAAAAGATGGGAAAAGTATTGACATTGCTATTTATAATGAGAAAATAAATCAAAGCTAATTATATTTTTCTTTTCGAGACAGGGTTTCTCTGTATAGCCTTGGCTGTCCTGGAATTCACTCTGTAGACCAGGCTGGCCTCGAACTCACAGAGATCTGCCTGCCTCTGCCTCCTGAGTACTGAGTTTAAAGATGTGCACCACCATGGCCCTTGGTTTTTTTCTTTTTCATTTCAAAATTTATTTCATCTTCATAATTCACATTTGATAATATTTATATAAATATTATTTATATATGTCTTATTCAGAGAAATCTCTAAATGAAGCTTTTTTGTGTTTTTATTTTTTTAAATAATGGATCTGTAAGGTTTAGGAAGCTTTCACAGACTATCCTCTGGCTCCTGAAACCGTAAAGTGTGTTGTTCCTATTAATCCCACTGGGTGAGAATAAGACCACTACCACAGTTTTTGAGCCAAATTTGAAGTACTGGCCAAGACAATGGACACTGGCTGGGTCCATACCTGGCATTCTCAGAGTATGGCTGCTAATTACATGAAGTCAGAGGCTTATAAACACAAAGCCCACAAGGCTGTGTACTTCCCTTGTTCACCCAGGGGCAAGCATGCTTCCTGTCTATGCACCTCTGTGTATATGCACATCCGTGCAGTTGAGGCAACCAAACTTGTTTATGGAAGTGAAAACATGTGGCTTGTTCTCTTGAGTGGACAGCAGTCTCCAGCATTCCAGGCAGTTGTCTGTCCTTAGGCAAGTGGGGATCTGTTTTCCTTTTATAAACCTCTTAAGCACAGTAATTTAAACTTAAAATTTAACTTTAGCCATCACGCTTATTTTCAGCCTCAGTACTTAGTGCTGTAGGACACACAGTCTTGTTACGAATTCTGTTCTCTTTTAGGTGAAGAACAGCATGTGGATCAGCATAGAGGTGGGGAGGAATATTGTTAGGAGCCATCATTTCCTACCCCAGAATGGCCACCCAGAAGTAAACTGTGAGAACACATCTAGGTAAATCCCGCTAAAGATGTTTTCAGCTCACGTGTCCCCTAGCTGAGGTCCAGAGCACTGAGGGGTGCTCCAAGGCATGGAGGGAAATGTTCTAAAGGAGAAGCACAGAAAAAAATCATTATGGATAAAATATTTGACTGTTGGAAATTCATAAAACACATTGCCATGTTGACTTTTAAAATGTGAATGATTTTGAAATGGACATTGAATGTTTTATCTGGGACATTTTGTATGAGTCTGTAAGGCCTGACATTTTGATGTCTCTGGGAGATGTTTATAATTACACAAGACATATAATAACAAAGAAGACTGCTTCCATAGGCATGCAATCTGTATTATCCTGCAGAAAATATGTATATATATACTATGGCTACTGTAAGGGTAGAAAATTTTAACTTGGCCCTAACCATGGGAACTTAAACTTGTGAGCTTTACGTTTCTAAGAAACACCCTTCTTTGTTCATGGACGGAGAAGTGCAAACAGTCCCTAACCGTCCCCTAGTCACCACACCTGGGCACAGCCAACCACTGACCGCCCCATTAAAAAAGTCCCTTACCCCTAGACCCCCTCCTGTTTTGCAGTTTTTGCCTTTATAAACTCTGTGATTCTGATGGTCAAGGCTCTCTACTACCCCCTAGCATGGGAGCTGTGTGCAGAGCCCCTGTACCAGCTACTGAGTAAAACCTCTTACTGTTGCATCAAGCTCTCGTCTTCGTTGGTTATTGGGGTCTGGCATCGATCCTGAGGAATGGAGGGTCTCCCTACCTCGGGGGTCCAACACTACTATTTTTCCTCTGTACTACTTGTAACTCTTTTATTCTGTTATTAATAATAAGTTAAATATTTGATATGTTTATTTGGATGAGAGTCATGACTATGTGCACGCACGCATATGCACACACGCACACAAGCCCCCCCCCCACTTTTGTTTAAGGTTAGAGTATTGGTTCAGTCCTGAGGGTCACAAAACATAGCAAACTGTTCTTTACCTTTTAGGAGGCCTGTGGTGGTTTGAATAGGAATGGCCCCACAGACTCATGTGTTTGAATTCTTGGCCCATAAGGAGTGACATTATTAGAAGATGTGACCTTGTTGGCATAGGTGTGGCTTTGCTGGAGGAAATGTGTCACGGTGGAGGCAGCTTTGATGTCTAAGAAGCTCAAGTCTGGCCGGTGTATCACAGTCTCCTTCTGCTGCCTGTGGTCCAAGATGTAGAACTCTCAGCTCCTTCTCCAGCACCATATCTGCCTGCACACTGCACACATGTTTCCCACCATGATGATAATGGACTAAACCTCTGAACTATAAGCCAGCCCCAATAAAATGTTTTTTTTTAATAAGAGTTGCCATGTCATGGTTTCACATATTCATAGCAATGGAAAGCCAAACTGAAAGACAAAAGGAAGATTTCTCCCATCTGCGCACTGTCTCAGTTGGCAGGGACCAGCCGCTGCTGCTAAGTTGTAGCAACCAGTGAGACCGGTTCAATTAGTTCATCCTGCTTCAGAGAAGTGAAAACCACAGGAAACTGGCCAGAGTGTCAAAGCAAAGGGCCCGAGTTACAGTAGCTCATCCTAACCCACAAGATGCAAAATTCAAATGTCTGTTTGCTGAATCATGTTCCCCCCAAAATAGGTACCTTCATAAACTAGATCTCAGGAGAGAATGCCAGCTGCCATCAGCAGCCCTACAGCCAGGGACTTCATTCTTCTCCCTTCCTTTTAGCTGAGTTAAGTTGCAGTGACTGCAAGATAAACTTTAATGCATGAAACGTAAAATAGAGTTGCATTTTTATTGCTCTCAATTAGAGATAAAACTTAGCTTTTGGGTGTCATTCTTTTTATGTGAAATAGTGCTTCTTCTCTGGAAGAAGCAGACCTCAAAACTGTAATAGCAGTAGCCATAGCAGCAGCAGTAATAGTAATGATAATAGGCATTCAAAGGCATTGTTCAGAATAGCCTAAAACTTTGAAAACATGAAGTCCTCTGTCCTTAACCCTTTAGGATTCTTTTGAATGGCTTTAAGAAACAAAATTTATGGCTAATATATAAAACCGTTCAAACTTTCTATGTCCACCCCAGCTCTGAATAATGACACAGGGACATATTTGTTTATAATAGCTTTAGGCCTTAGCTTACTGTTGTGCCCAACTGTCTCTTATAACCTATATTTAATCTATGTTCTGCCATGTGGTTCTTTACCTCTCTTCAGTTTCCTATGCATGACTTTCTCTGTGGTGAATCTTTCCTCCCGATTCCTTCTCAGAGTTGCTCTCTCTCCAGAAGTCCTTCCTATCTTCTCCTGCCTTTGCTATAGGCCGCTCAGCTCTTTAGTCAGCCAATCAGAAGGTGATGGAGAACAATGCTTAAAGAACATTGAGATAGGTGATGCTTAATAATACCAAAGTCTGTCTGTACTCAGCTCTCTGCTGGTACAGAAATTAGCATTTGAATATACAAAGCCATCCTTTACACAAAGCACAGAAACATCACTCCAACACCAATACAAAGCTGGAAAAGTAGTTTCCCCAGGAACCAAAAGGTTTCCTTCGGTTGATTATATGGACTAGATTTGAGTCAAAGCTGTCAGATTTTCTACTGAATATAAGATAGAAAATTGGTGTGTGTTGACTGTTACTATGTGTCTGTCATTATGACCCTACTTGTGTTTATCAAGTGTAAAGGATTAATTATCATTAAATTACCTGGCGGGGTTATAGGGATCAGAAACAGCATACACACATTGCTGACATACAGTAGGCATGCAATACACCATGGCTCTTATTGGCTTACAGCGAATGCTATGGACTGGAGGTCTAGTTTTGTAGTAGAGCAGGTGGGTTTGCCTTTCATACATTTAGCTCTATGTCTGAACTCCAGTGAGGAGGGTTAGAGGGCAGCAAGACAGCTCACTGGGGAAAGATGCTTGCTGCCACGCCTGATCATCTTATTAATAATCTTAGTGCCATCTTCAAAACCCACATGGTGGAGGGGGAGAAGGAACTCCCCCAGTTGTCCTCTGACCTCCACACATACGTGTATACACACACACCACATGCACAGACACACATGCATGTGAACACACACACACACAGGGGGTAGAATAAAATAAATAAAATGTTAAATTCCAAGAAGTGTGGCGGTGCTTGAAGAAACCTATAACCTTTAACATTCAATCATTCTTTTTATCTTGGATGGAAAAATGTAGATTCAGATGATAGTCTTTCCTTAACAGCAGGAAAAAAATGAATTTGCTTTTTGGCCCTAAAGAAGAAATTAAAGTCAATATGTAATTATCTGCACTGGAAAGGCAGGGACAGGCAGGTCCCTGGGACTAAATAGCCAGAAAGCCAAGCCATGTCAGTGAGCCCCAAGACCATAAGACATGAGGTGGTGGCTGGAAAGATTGCTCAACAGTTCTGAACGTTTACTGAGCTCGAAGTGTACCTGGGTTCAGTTCCCAGTAGCTCACAACTGCCTCTACTCTAGCCTCAGGGGATCTGACTCCTTTCTTCGGGCCTCTCAGGGCAACCACAAATATATTTACATAATCACACAGACAGACAGATAGATAATAAAAACCAAGGTGGACAGCTCCTGAGGAACCACACCTGAGGTTGTTCTTTTACACACACACACACACACACACACGTGCATGCGCCCAAGCACCTGCATGCACACACATACATAATGTATGCATAAATAAAAGATTCAATAAATAGACATTCAACATAAGGAAAAGGGGGAGAGAACAAGAACAGAAGAGTGTCAGGGAGCCACCTCAAAGCCTAAGTTCCCAGATTTCTGTGGCTCTTCTCAGGAAGGCACAGGCCAGATCTTTGACAAGGATGATGTTAAGGAAGCCTGAGCATGCTTGCAGACAGGGATGGCCACACAACTAGCCTAACATCATGTTCATCTCAAATCTACCCAGAAGGCTTCAGTGAGTGAAAGAGAACAGCTTGGAAACTTCTTGTGGAAGTTTCTTCCTCCAGCCTCCAGGACAAACAGTTCTCCCCAGGTGAACTAGCAATCAGTGATGCAAAGGATAACGGAAACTGTGTATAGACTAATAAGCACCTTCTGCACCTTTCATTTTGAAAAGCTCCCTGGAATCTGGAGTGAACTTGCCTCTTCTGAAATACATTCCTCTGTTTCAACTTGACAGAATCAGCCGGAGCTCAGCGACGAGTTTTGGTGCCAGGACCCTGCAGCCTACGGGATAGAACCCTCCTGGAGGAACGCAGGAAACAGTGTCTCCACAGAATTTAAGGAAAACTAGAGAGCAAACATTAGCCAAGGCAGAGAATTTACCTAGCATGACACAAGATCCCCACAAAAAATATATGAGGAAGGATCAGCAGAACCTGGGCGTGGGGTGGGCGTGGGTGGGATGACGCTGAACTCAGGCTGCCAGTTTCCCTTACTACAGGAGGTGCTGGACACTGTACCAGAAGTCATATGGCTTGCAGCAAAGTTTACAGAATTCACCCTAGTTTTTCTTGTCTTGCTAAGGCACCATATTTCAAAATTCCCATCAAGAGCTGGAGAGATGGCTGAGCAGTTATGAGCACTTGTTCTTCTCGAGGACCCACACCCACACGGTAGCTCACAACTGTCTGTAAGCCCTCTTCCAGGAGATCCAATCCACTCTACCAGCTTTTGCAGTCACCAACTACACACATGATGCACAGACATGCATTCAGAAAGAACCATACATGCAAACATAAATTTAGAAAAATAAATAATAATTTTCTTTAGAGGATAGATTTTTTTTTACTTCAAATTCACCCAATCCCCCGCCTTTTTGTTGTTTGTTTGTTTGTTTCTTCCAATCTTAGCAAAAAGGAAATATTCCATGTAACTGTTGTCTCGGGTACTATACAGTACCATCAAAAGCTTGTCTAGTTCTGTGTAAAATCCAAGTCCTGGTATGTTTTAGAGCAGATTTGCCCCACCCCCACCACCGCCCCCAGTCAGTGGGGTCAGAGGAATGTCAGGGACCTTTAGCACGGTGCCTAAGGAAGGAGGTGAGACTCTGAAGGGAGGCCTGGAGTGCTCCCAGAGATTGCCCTCTCCCTGTGACTCTCCTACGACCCCAGCATGGCCCCCTGACAGCCATGCCCTCAGACAAAGCTGTTTGGCCGTAGGTATGTTAGCACGAGCCAGCGAAGGCCACTGTTATTAAGTGCCTCTTAGATGGTGGGTTTCCAACAGAGTGGTGGGTTTCCGCAGCCTCAGCCTATGATGCTGATACCGCACCAGCTCTGTGGGATGGGAGCCTCAGAGTCAGATTTCAGTTGGGGGGTGGGGTGGGGAGAACAAAGTCATGTGATACTTCTTGCCCAGCTAGTCTGTGAGCTGCAACTAAGCCCCACAGCATACAGGGATCTAGAGTGGATGCTTATACCAACTTACATGGTGCTCAAAATGGATAAAATCAGATAATGGACCCGTCTTTCAGAATGGTGTCTGAAACTCAGAACATAAAAAGAGAAGTTAACATTTTTGTTCACTTATGAATTAGCTGCATTTTCACTTCTTGCTGATCAGAAAATGTTGGTTTTAGTGGACTAAGCTTGAAAGTGTGGGAAACTTTAGTTTATTCACTCTAAAATTCCAAATATAGATAGAACTACAGCCACAGTGTAAGTCGTGGACAATTCATTTCTTTTAAGATGTTATAAAGACGAAATATGTGCCTTTAAGATTTACAATCAGTTCATGGTTCTTTACCTCTTACTATTTAACATCATGGAATAGTATAACATATATTTCACAGAGATCAGTTACCATATTTTGTTTAGTTTGGTCTACGTGAAACTTATGCTATAATCATTAAATTTACATTTAAAAGATTTGTTACTTATATTTATGTTTATTTATTGGTTTAATGACCTTTGGAGGCTGGGGGTTGAACACGGGACCTTGACCATGCTAAGTAAGTTTCCAAACCTACATTCATACCTTGTTAATTTCAAGTCATAGCTAGCCTATTCTCTTATAGACACACATTTCCTTCTGTCATCTCCACCTGTCTTTCTTCTGTCTCAAAATTTCCTCTCTCATTTCTTTTCATATATGACCAGGGAGGTGCTTATATGAGCATGGATGGGAGATTATTCATAAATTTATGGTCTCTTGTCAGTAGCTACATTACTGAAGAAAATGACATGCCCCCTCCCAAAAACCATCCACTGCCAATCATCCTTCAGGTATGGGTGGGGCCTTGAGGTTCTCTCTTCCACCTATAATAAAATGCTGAAGGTCACAATCTGTGCAGGTCTTGTTCGGATAACTACAGTGGCTGTGAATTCATGAGTGCATGGGCTGTTATGTTCTAAATACATCTTTTTGCTGCACACCCTCATCTTCTGGCTTTTACACTTTTCCCAAGATGTTTTCTGAACCTTAAAGGGATTGACACAAGGGCCCCATTTAGGGCTAAGTGCTCTACTGTCACTCTGAGCACTGTGGCCAGTTAGAGGTTTCTGTGCTAACTACTGCCTGCTTCAATGGAAGCTTTGCTGGTGAAGGCTGAGCGTGGGACTAATCTCAAACTGTAAACCAGAGCCACAAACCCAGAGACCTGTTTTTTTCTTTTGTTATTATTACAATTTATTCAATTTGAATTCCGGCTGTGGGCCCCTCCCTCATCTTTTCCCAATCCCACCCTCTCTCCCTCTTCTCCCCGTATACCCCTTCCTTAGAGACCATTCTTAATAATGTTACAACAAATTTAAGAGAGATTAGTGCAAAAGAAAAAAAAAAAAACATAGGCCATTGTCTCTGGATCTAAAAGGCAACTCATCTGTATAGATTCTTGTCTAAACTGGAAGACTCATTAAAAATACATAACTATAGATTGCAAATAAAATTATTAAATACTCTGAAACACAAATATCAGTGGAATTTTCCCCTTGTCATAAGAGAGAGAGAAGGAAATGGAAGGAAAAAAAGAAGGAAGAAAAGGAAAGGGAGAAAGAAGACGAATTTTTCAATGATATTACTGTCTAACTGAGAGGAAATATATATATACCTGACAAAAACTCATGAGCCAAACAACGCACTCACTATCACCTGAAACAGGTAGAAAATCAAACAATCACTGTGCTCACATGGAATATTTTATTATCATTTATTAGCTGCCCGAATGCAGACCAATATCACCAAAAGACAAGGAACATGGAGCAAGGCTTAGACAACTAGAGTGATCCATAGGTGTGCACCTCCACTGACTTGCCTGGAGTCGCAGGCTACTGCCCATGTGAGTAAGCCTCCATCTTTAGGGAGCAGTTTGGTGTGAAATTTCTTTGCCTCTCTTCCAACTTCTGACTCCCTTCCCGTCAATAAACCCCAGTAGTTTGGAGATAGTTTTCAAGGCAAAAGACTTAAGTCAAGTCTTATGTTTACCATTCTTCCTATTGGGCTGTGGGCTTGTTGGTAAACTTGTCTTAATTCCTGTTCTTAAATCCACGTTCACCTCAGAACAAAGAGACAAGCATGGAGTTGGAAAGCCAGCAGATGTCAGAGAGGCCATCATCCTTTCCTTCTGCTAAAAAGATGTGACACTGAGGAATTTTCTTTCTAGACTCAGATTTTTTTAATGTTTTGTATCTTTTATTTATTTGTTTATTATATATGTATATGCATGCATGTGACATGACATGTGTGTGGAGGTCAGAGTAAAACCTTCATGGGGGTTGTATTAGTCTGAGTTCTCTAGATGAACAGAACTTCCAGAATGGATCTCTCTACATTTAGAAAGAGTATGGCTTACTGGCTGTGTTCCAGCTAATCCAACAATGGCTGCCCATGAATGGAAGGTCCAAGAACCCAGTAGTTATTCATTCCATGAGGCTGGATGTCTCAGATGATCTTCAGTATATACTGGAATCATGAAGAAAGTGGGTTCTAATGTCAGTAAAAGAATGGACTTGCTAGCCAGAGTGAGAGCAAAAAGGCAAAGAGAGAGAAACTTCCTTCTTCAATGTCCTTTATACCTATAGGCTGCCAGCAGAAGGTGTGGACTAGATTGAAGGTGGATCTTCCTACCTAAGAAGATCTGTATTAAATATGGATCTTCCTACCTCAAAGATCTGTATTAGAAATAGGACTTCCCACTTCAAATACTTAAAAAAAAAAATCCCTCACAGGTATACCTGGCCATTTGGGTTTTTGTTAATTTCAGAGGAAGTCAAGTTGACAATCAAGAACAGCCATCACAGGAGTGAGTTCTCTGCTTCTATGATGGTGCTTCAGATATGTCCACAAGTGCTGTGGCCACCCTCTGAGCCAGTTCACCCCATCCTGGCCACAGCTTCCGAAACCGCGGCTCTTCGTGGTCAGGAAAAACCTGGCAGCAGTAAAAGGTTTCTGACTGATCAATGATCAAAACTTAATTCAAAACAAATGCAATGAATCTGAGGCATTTCTGGCTGTGCTTGTCAGTGTTGCATCCCGGTTTCACTGTAGCCTTGGTTCCAGGAATATATTCGAAGCATCATGCTGAGTCATGGCAATGTATCCAGCCTGAAATTCCTCAGCTCAGATTTGAAACTATCGAATGCTGTGAATTACCCTGTCTCTGACTGTGCATGCAAAGTTTTCTGCTCTGTAGAAACAATGATGGCTTAACTACATACAGAAAACAGACTTTTGTGTTTCCTAATTTCATCCTTCAGCGTGTAAGTATCAAATTGGTTTATCTCTGCATTATATTATGTTAGAATGATTTTTTTAAACTGCCCTTCCATTTTAGTTACTGACTGAAATTTTGTTTTAAAAATTATCAAATGCATTTTGGATTAGGGCCTGGTCAGTGAGTCTGGATCAAGGTCTCAGATCTGGCCTTTTTATGGGCTGCTGGTATGACACCATGCATTGGCTAGCACAGCTTTAAAGGTATGAAGACTCTGGAAGGGGTGAAGTGGTTAGGACTGAGTACTTACCCAGAAGGTCCCAGCACCCAGGTCAGGTGGCTCACAACGGCCTGTAACTCCAGCTCAGAGGATCCGACACCCTTTTCTAATCTCCATGGGCACCTGCATCCACGTGCACAGATACGTACAAATATACATAATAAATTTAAGAAAAAAAATTTTCAAGACAAGTTTTCTCTGTGTAGCCTTGGCTGTCCTGGAACTCACTCAGTAACCAGGCTGGCCTCAAACTCAGTGATCCACCTGCCTCTGCCTCCTGAGTGCTGGGATCACATGCATGCACCACCAATCCCGGTTTAACTTTTTTTAATTTTAGTTTTTATTTATTCATTTTACATTCCATTTGCAGTTTCTCTCTTCTCTCCTCCCTCTTCTCCCCTTCCTCCCTCCCCTACTCCTCAGATAAGGAGACCCCCACCCACCCCAGCATATCAAGTTGTACCAGGACTGAGTGCATCCTCTTCCCCTGTGGCCTGTCGAGGTAGCCCTGCCAGGGGAAAGTGATTTTTATGTGCATTGATGTTTTGCCTGAATGAATGTCTATGTGAAGGTGTCAGATTTTGGAGTTATGGACAGCTTTAAGCTACCATGTGGGTGCTGGGAATTGAACTCAGGTCCTCTGGAAGAGCAGTCAGTGCTCTTAATGTGCTGAGCCATCTCTCTAACCCTTCAGCAGACATTTTTAAAGAAAGTCTACTATATGCCTAGAAGTATAGACACAAATACAACAGATACAACACCCTTTTTTTGTTAATTTTTTTTAAGGACAGGATTTCTCTGTGTAGCTTTTGCTGTCCTGGAGCTAGCTCTGTAGACCAGGCTGGTCTCAAACTCACAGACCTGTCTGCCTCCTGAGTGCTGGGATTAAAAGCATGCATCACCACCACCTGGCTCTATCCTCATTTTATAAACTTTATTTATCCAGAAAATATCTCTGAGAAATAAGTTTTATTTCCAGGAAATGCAAGATGAAATTGAGAACCCAGTGTTCCGGTTCCTACAGGAAATTCCAAAGCCAATACTCAGTGTAGACACTGTGGATGGGGAGCACAGACAGACCCACAGACTTGGTGACAAGTCTGTGGAATCTTACCAGGAAGGCAAGTGTCTGGTAAGCTTTGAAACAAACAATGCATAATAAAAAGTAGAGACCAACCCACTCACGGGTTGTTTTGTTTTTGAGAAAAAGATAAATGGAAGCAGGCAGAGAGATAAGATAAGCCCTCAGGATGACTCAGCCAATGAGGAAGTGGAGAAAGAAGCCAGTGTTCAGAGCTGCAAGGCTCTGAAACTGCCTCGCTTTCACTCCCAGGAGCTCCCCTTGCTCTGACTTTCTCACAGAGTATGACCTTCCATCTCCCCTGCTGGGATGACAAACAGATCCACATCTAGCAGATTTTTGCTTGTTTGTTGCTTTTTCTGAGACAGGGTTTCTCTGTGTAGCCTTGGTGGTCCTGGAACTAACTCTGTAGAACAGGCTGGCCTCGAACTCAGAGATTTGCTTGCCTTTGCCTCCCGGAGTGCTGGGTTTACAGGCATGCGCCACCGCATCTAGCACCGAGCAGGGTTTTCAAGGCAATGTTCTAACGGGAAATAAGGGGATTCTGATAGGCAGTTTTAACTGCCCTGAATGAGATCCCCACTTTCTTAGAATAACTTGTATTTTAAAAAAATTAGTGCTCAATTTGTCAGCACATATACTAAAATTGGAGGAATACAGAAGAGATTAGTATGGCAAGAAAGACATGCGAATTCATGAAGTATCCCATACTTGTTCTAAAATAAGAAGAAGAAGAAGAAGAAGAACAACAACAACAACAACAACAACAACAAAAAACCTGGACATCAAGGAAACAAATAGCCCAAACCTGGATACAGATCTAGACAGAGTAGTCTCAAATGGCAGAGAAACACTTAAAGAAATGTTCGACATCCTCAGCCATCAGGGAAATGCAAATCAAAATGATTTTGGAGAGAAAACCATGGACTTCTATCTTTATCTGAGTAGTATTCCTCATTTTTTCTTGAGGATGGCTGTGGCCATGTGAATAAGTTCTGGACAAGAAATGAGCGATAATGTGGAACTATAGAACATTAGCAGCTTCTCTCATAAGGGTTCATTTTGTGCCTCCTTTCTCGGTCTCTGGCTCTTGATTATCAGACATGGTCTCTGGTTGGGAATTATATCATAACTGGCTGGAGCTTTGCCCGTTTCCAGCTGGAGCTTACCTGCTTGTCCTCTGGGAGTGAGGGGCATCTGCTCCTCTAAATACCCTATGATGAAAAGACAGCCCAGGTGCCTGGGGAAGAGTGGAGGAGACACTATTCTATTGAGCAACACTGAAGCTGACGCCAGCCACAGCCTGCCCTTGCTGCCTGGTCACACTTCTGTGGGTCTCTATGAGATGGGAATCTAACTCAGAACCTTAAAGGCTTCTGGGCCTCACTGTCTCCTGGCGGGCTTTCTTTCTAGGGTCTGAAATGTGGTTTCCCTTCAAAGTATATCTGTTTACAATGTAGTTTATAAAATGGCCACAACTAGGAACTGGACACTCTGCCCCTTCAAATCAGATCCCCCTTTGGCTACTAACACCCAAATAAAACAGTCTGAACTTTGGTGCATGCCACCAATCCTAAAGAATCAAGTTGTTGTGCCTTCCAAACAGCAAGACACCACATCATACTGTTGTAAGTGCAGCCCTGGTCAGTTAGTCACAGAGCTATCTTGCCTCAAAATGGCTGCTTTCCTAGTATTGTCATCCAGAAAGTCATCATGTGAAGGGTGGGGAAGAGGGGGGACAGAAAGTCTTTTATAAAATGAGAATTTTCCTTGGAGTCTGGTTTGAGAGCTCTAAGTTCTTGCATACACCGACATCATTAAATTTGATTTTGATTGAGCAAATAGACATAAAGAGGCTGCATAATGTCAAATAATTTTGTTAGTGTCACCAAAGAACAAGTTTTAAGTGACTTCCCAGGGATGGCTCACAAGGAAAACTACTCAGTGACGAGGAAAGTAGCAGCTTGTTATATTACACAATTTCATACCCCCAGATTGCATTTGTATGTGGAAATCCAATGGAGAAATGAATTATTCTGTCTGCAAGTTTGCTGCTGGATTTAAAGACACATTAGTAATCTGGAGCTCATAAGAGTAAAGGGTGTAACTGCATTTGGGCCACTCATGCTATCACCTGACAACCTTTCCAGGACTCTACAAAGGAGAGGGAAGGGAAACTGGAAACTGCCTAGGAGCATGTGAGTTTCCTGTGGACATTAAGGTAAAATCATTGATAATCCTGAAACCAAATAGAAAATAGTAAGCAGCAGAATAGACAAAAAGAAAAAAGGATGAGAGGTTCCTTTGGTTCCTTGGGACTCCCCTGCCTTCCAGGGAGCCCTCCTCTTCCTTATTCTTCTGTAGATGTAGACACTACTGCTTGGTGCCTTTAAACTTGAGGTGTGCCTTGAACATATCAGGCAATGGTTTTAACTTGTCTGGCTCCCGTCAAAGGCTCCTAAAGTCCGGGTCTGAGTGGAGTTTCTAGTACAGATCCTTGCAATGTGCTTTGAATAAATAAAGTTAGTTGGTTTTCTCCCTTAAATGAGTATAAAAGCAGTCTACATGTCTAATGGAACGACACAGAAAGAAGTTGGTTATGGCAATGTTAAAGCATGTCTCTTTTGATCTTTTCTGCAAGACATAAATATAGCAGGTCGAATCATCTGTCCATGATTTTTAGAAGCATGTTATTTTAGGAATATGATTCATGGGGGGGGGGGAAGACCATATTCGTGCAAAATGTCTGTCAGTGTTGTAAAGTTCAGTGGTATTTTGAATAGCCCTTCTTTCTGCTTGCAATCTGTATCTTAAAATCAATTCATATTAGTCAGCGTTCTTCAGGGAACAACTAATGGAATGCACGCCTCATCTTTCTTATCACCTACCAATTCTTATCTATCATTTATCATTTATTATCTATCAACCTTTATCTATCATCTGTGTATCTACTTATCATCTACTATGTATCTATCATTCAACCAGAGAAACTTGTTGTAAGGAACTGGCTTATATGATTGTTGAAACTGACAAGTACAATTCTACAATATGAAGAACCCAGGGAGAATGCTGAGAGCACGAAAGGCCAAAGACAGTGTGCTGTAGAATTTCCTCCTCCTATAGCAAGGTCTTTCCCTTCTATTCAAGCCTCGCACTGATTGGATAGGGCTAACCATATCATAAGGTACAACCTGCTTTATTCTACCAATTAAAATGCCGATCTTACCCCAAAACACGATTGAAGCAACACTCAGATTCTTGTTTGACAAATGAACACAAAATTAATAGTGATAGCATTCACGTGGCAATGTCTACATAGGCTGTTTGTTGTCTATTACTTTGTGATATCTGAAGGAAGTGATGAAGTTGAATACTATCAGTTTTGTGTATGCGCCTACCATAGACTTTTTCTTCAGAGATCTGGATGCTGTGGGAGGCTAGTATTTCTGTGACATTGAACAAATTATCAGAAGTGTATGCTCTCACTGCGCGTTTGTATTTTAGGAGTGATAGTACCTCTTCATAGAAGAGTGAGGCTTAAATATCTGCTCAGTGGTCAGATCAGTGTTGGGCACACAGGAAGATAATTTCACAGCTTTCCTTTTATAATAAAATGCCAGCACAATGGGAGTACATTTAAAAATTTTTTATTAATTTATTATGTAGTCAGTGCTCTGCCTGCATGTATGTCTACAGGCCAGAAGAGGGCACCAGCTCCCATTATAGGTGATTATGAGCCACCATGAGGTTGCTGGGAATTGAACTCAGGACCTCTAGAAGAACAACCAGTGCTCTTAACCTCTGAGCCATCTCTCCAGCCCATGGGGGAACATTTTAATAGCAGAAATAGACACACATGTGTAGTTATGCATTATGTGTTTTTTAAGGAAAGAAATGTGAGAAGTAATTCATATTCTCCTGAAGAGTTGAGGAATCAGACAAGTTCCATGAAGCAGAAAATACTCTCTGGGACAGTGAAATAAGGAGCTATTAAATATCTTGAAGTTGTTTTTCAAAAGTATAAATCTCTCCTCAAATTTTTATTATTGAAGAAGAGCTGTGTATTAATTAGTTTTCTGGGGGTCTGCTGAGCCTGATGTACCAGCTGAGGATCATGAATGAAGAAGATCTAAACTGCCTGATCAGATGTAACCAATAGACAGCTCAGTCTCCACGTAGGTCCCTTACTAGGGGCTGTCTCAGACATGAACTCTGTTGCCTGCTCTTTGATCACTTCCCCCTGGTGGTGGTGGGGCATTACCAGGCCACTGAGGAAGAAGATGCAGGCAGTCCTAATGAGACTTGGTGGGCTGGGGTCAGATGGTAGGGGAGGAGGGCTCCCCTTTCTGAGAAATAGGGGAGGGAAATAGGGAAGAGGAAAGGAGTTGAGGGGGGCTACAATCGAGATGTAAAGTGATAAATTTAAAAAAAAACTAATTTAAATTAAAAAATAGTTTTCTGTTGTTGTGATAAAATATCAGGATCAAAAGCAACTTAAGAAAGAGTTGGGGATCATCTGGAGCTGCGATATGTCCATATGTAAATTACTTGCCCCTCCCCAAGATCCTTACTGTCCTGTATCCAAAATGGCATTATGTGAAACTTGCCTGATTGTCTAATAACGTTGCCTACAGCCTGGGCAGGGCAGAAGAGAGGTAGGCAGAACGAAGGGTTACAGGCCTGAGGGGTCACAGCAGGACCGCTAGAAGGAGAGAGGAAAAGGAGGAAGAAAGGAACAGGTTGCTATTGGTTAACCAGGAGCACAAGGCCAAGAGCAGCTTGCTCTGAGGGCTGACCTGATGGAGGAGAAGCAGCCCAAACATGTGCGAGTGTTTATGGAGATTTTGGATAGGACACAGACAAGACAGTGTAGAGGGTTGGAGTCTGCTCAGCGCCAAGGCTTTCAGGGTTATCATAAATCTTACAAGTTTCTGTGTGCTTTATTTATTAAATAAAGGGTTAAGGAATAACTGCCACCGTATTAATAATCAGCCATGATTATTGCTAATAAAATAATTAACTCGGGGAGAAGAAAGTAGGAGTAAAGGAGAATCGGGGCACGAGGAGAGAGGTCCTGGAGGCAAGATGAGAAAGGATCAATTCCAGAGAAAAGAACAAACTGGAGACTTTGGATGGGAGGAAGATAGATTAGTAAAGGGGCAGTAGGTTAGATTTTATGCTCAGCTCTGTGCTTAGCCTTTTGAATAAATCAGTCTCAATGCATGGTTATTTGGAGAAAACGCCGGTTAAAGAGTATCTACTGCGTTACTAATAATATGAATCGATATTAAATATAATTAACTCCACAACAAGTTCATTCTCGCTAATGGTTCTAGAAAGGTCAGAATCCATCCTGGGGTGGAGACATGGCAGTGGGCAGGCATGAGGGCAGGAGCAGGAAGCTGAGAGGTCACACCCTCAACTGCAAGCAGGAAGCAGAGAGAACTGGAGTAGGCCAAGGCCAATCCTATGGAGGATATTTCTTATTCAAATCACCACAAATTTACAGCTTTTCCAAGTTTCCCAGTGTTTGGGTTTTATTGACTGGATGTCCATGAAGCTAGTAAATGAGGCCTTCAAGCCACTGAACTTTATTTCTCTATTAATTAAAATATGAACAAAGGAAAAGCACTAGGAATTGCTTGACTAGGGGAAACTTTTTAAGAAACCATGTTGGGCCTGGTGGCACTGCCTGTGAGCCCAGCACTGGGGAGGCTGAGACTCGAGCACTGCTGTGAATCCAAGGCTTTCCTGCTTACTCAGTTAGCTTCAGGCCAGGTGACACTATCTTAATAAACAAAGAACCTGCCAGCAATTCAGCTCATCCATCCGGAGCAGTGTGCTAACTAAGCAGTTTTCCAGACTAACAGGAGCGCAGCCGAGTCCATCCAAGGTGATGGGTTTTTTTTACCATGTTCGTGGCTGCTTTATTTGTAATAGCCAGAACCTGGAAACAACCCAGATGTCCCTCAGTTGAGGAATGGATACAGAAATTGTGGTACTTTTACACAATGGAATACTATTCAGCAATTAAAAAGGAGGAAAT
>CM053766.1:40082155-40131491 GCA_028658305.1 Pachyuromys duprasi | reverse complement strand
CCCTGTTGGTGGACTTGAAGGGGGCGGGGAGGAGGGAGATGAGGGAGGGAGTGGGAGGGGGCTACGCCTAGGATTCAAAGTACCTAACCTGTGATTGAGATAAAAATAAATAAATTAAAAAAAAAAAGAAATGTGAAAAAAAAAGAATTCGTTTTAACTCTCCTTTGGATTTGATTCTAAGAAATTTAAAAATATGAAGGATTTTTCATTTAAATGTTTTATTTGTGCCCATTGAAGCCAGAAGAAGGTATTGGATCCATGGAGCTAGAGCTACAGACAGTTGTGAGCTGAGCTACCAGCATGGGTGCTAGAATTCAAACCTGGGTCATCAGCAAGTGCTCTTAACCACTGAGCCATCTTTCCAGCCCCAATTTCTAGGAAATTTAATCAGTTGTTTTCCTAATACATAACGGGCTTTTCTTTTAAATTGGGCACCTTGCCCAATTCAGTAATATCTATGCTAATGAAACAGCAGTAATAATATAAAATTAACATTTTTATATTTTACATTTTAATATGTTTGCTTTTCTATTAACAATCATTTTTCCATACAATATTTTCTGATCATGGTTTCCGCTTCCTCATCTCTTCTCCATCGTACCTCCCCATCCTTCCAACTCCATGCCTTCTTTCTTTTTAGAAAACAAATAGGCAAATCAAAACGATAACCAAATCAGGATAAAACAAATAAGCAACCATAACAAAAAGTGCAAGAAACACACACACACACATGCACACAATCACACACACAACTCATAAAACACAAGTCAGAAAACAAAATATATAAACAAAGGACCTGTAAGGTATGAAGTAACCAAACAAAGCATTGTGAGTCAAATCATCTCCAAAAATACCACTGAGTTTTTGTGCTGGCTATCTACTGCTGGGCATGGGGCCTATTCGTAAGTGTGGTTTATATACCCAGTTTCTCCATTGGAGAAAACAGATTTTTTTTTTTTCCTTCTCAAGTGGTTGTCAATTGAAGACAGCTTCTTGTTAGAGATGAGGGCTCATATCCAGTTTCTCTCTCAGCACTGGGACCTCATCTGGCTGATACCTCCTGTGCATGCTGACAGTCTCTGTGAGTTCATGAGCATATCAGAACTGTTATGTCTGAAAGGCACTGTTTCCTTGGAGTCTTCCATCCCTACTGTCTCTTAAAATCTTTCTGTTTCCTCTTCTAAGTATTTATGTTTACATACGTAAGCAATACTCCTCCTAGACTCAGTTAGAGAACCTTCTCTTTGCAATGAACAATGATGAATCCAGAGACACGTGGCCTTTTAAAGTGCTGAAAATAATGGTTGGTTGAATGCTCCCTCCTGGAGCACATTTATATCATGCCCTCCAAATCTCAAAGATCAGTGCAGAAAAAGAGAGAGAAAAAATGCTGAAAGCTATGGAGAAGGGCTGTGAAATGCTATTGTGCTGGCGCATCCTGAAAGAAAGGTTCCAAAAAGGAGACTAAGAAAGAAAAACTGAAGGCAGCTTACATGAGAAAGATAGGGAGAGCATTTGAATCAGAGGAGAATCCAGGAGGAAGCTGCTCTGAATAAATGTGCACTCTGTATATTCTTTCGAGAAATAAACAGTACTTTCGTAGTATTTTCTCTAGGTTGGGCAGGGACAGCTTTTAAGTACGGAATCTTTTAAGTCCTCAGAGCTTATGAATGCTTTAATCCAACACAGTAAAGAATCCCGACCTTCTATGAAGGGGTAGCTGAAAAGCTGAGTAAGAAGGTTGGGGATAAGAGAACAGATTTTCCAGAGTGCAGCGTGAGAAATAGCTGAAGGTGCTGGAGTCGAAAGTGGAGACCCTTGCGGCCAGCTATCTCTCCCCGCTCTGTCAGGAGACAATTCCAAAGGCGATCTCACCCGGTTTGAGGAAGAGCTTCCCTGAAGAGAGAGCTGTGCCAGGGCACAGCCAGGCAGGCCGGCAGGCAGCCGCACAAGCACAGACTGAGTTTGCCAGGCTGATTTCAGGCAAGTGCTGTGCATACCCAAGACTTGCTCCTGCTGTGGACCCTTGTCCACTGCTGTGTTTCAGCGTGCCCTATGGAAATATTTCTCTCTGACTTTTTGAGAAGTAATGGCTTCCCCTCGCGGTTCCATTTTTCTTGTTCTAGCCTTGAAATCTCCCTTAATCTCAAACCATCCCAGCAGTCCTCTGTCCACATCCTCTTCTCGTCCTCTCTGAGCAGTAAGGAGTCAGCTTCTCATCCAGGGTCACGGGGGATCCTGGCATCACACTTTTGTTTGAAAGATGCCAACACATACACATATACACACACAGCCACACACATATACACATATGCACATACACAGAGAAACACATACATACACACACTTAAACACACACACCCACACCTCACTGATAAACTGTTGTCAAAGCCAGATACCCAGCCTAAGCCCTTGAGCAAGTAGTTGCTCTTTCTGTTTCCCAGATAGAAGTATGAACTAGTATTTTATCATTCCCAAAATTCCATTCTTCCCAAAAGCATGGGGCTGTAATCGTTGACTCACTTTCCTTCTTCCTCATATCTTCTCCCTTTATGGCCTTCCTTTCCTTACTACAGTTTCCACTCATCATTTTTTTTTTTCTAGTCAGCTGTCTTCTCAAAATATTATTCTTGAGTTTTTTGTTTGTTTGTTTGATTGATTTTTCAAGACAGGGTTTCTCTGTGTAGCCTTGGCTGTCCTGGACTCACTTTGTAGACCAGGCTGGCCTCAAACTCACTGAGATTTGACAGCCTCTACTTCTGCCTCTGCCTCTGCCTCCCTGAGTCCTGGGTTTACAGGCACACACCCCCACACCTGGCTGTCATAACATTATTCTTATAAATTAACACTCAGAGTCACTGAAAAGAAGGAAAGGCCTACTTGTAATCATGGCAGAAGTAAAAGAAATTGTATGATCTTTAGACTTGGTAATTGGGCTCTCTCTAATCTCAAGACCAAGCTTTATGATTTGTAGTCATAAATAGCGTGATATAGTCTCCTCTATTTTGTCTATTCAGAAAGATCGAAGGTTACTTACAAAACATGAATAGTACAATAGAACATGAAGAAAAGAAAGAATCAGCCACAGGAAAACCAAGAGCAATAATAATAATAATAATAAATTGAAGTTAAAAACTTACAAATGTGCACCATGGGAACTGAGTGGTAGATGTAATTACAAGCCACCATAACAACGACAGGAAGCACACTGACTTACAAAATTCAAAATACCCACAAGATTGCAAAACAAACAAGTTGCTCAAGGAGTGCTATAGTTATTTGTGTCTTTACTGAATTTCTTCAGGTGCCTGATATAAGAACACAGTTGATGAGAGAGTAGTAACTATCTCCCTCCCCCACTAATGGACACACAGTTGTGGGATCCTCAGACCGCTTCTCTTATAATCCCTGTACTTAAGACTGTGCGCTGCAGGTCTGTGGCAATAAAAGGAAGAGCCATGAGAGTAGCGAAGAGTGTATTTTGGTAGAGCTCCAAAGCCTGACAGTAAAATCTAGATCTTAAAAAAAAGGGCACAGTGTGTAGGAAGTCCTCCATCAGCACCCCATCTTTCAGCTGAGTGTTTAAGCTTGGCCCAGTGGAGCAACTGAGAGCACACTTGTTTGCACTGGTAGACAAACTACAAGTAGAGTAGTATTTTCTAAAAGTTAAGAAAACTGAAAATATTTGTGGACTTATCCAATATTTTCTTTTCCTCGGAAAACAATTTTAGCCCAGAAAAATATATGCAGCAACTACTAGGAACCTCCTACCTAATGTAGTCATTTTAATCAGAAACAAACAAAAGGACCCAAAACTCCAAACTATGTAACTTGAAGCAATGAAAATGCCTTGTGGTGACTGTAACACAAAACATTACAAAAGTAATGTTTCCGGAATGCTGTTTAGTGTGCTCAACTGTGCTGGGCTCAAAGTTGGTCAAATGTTGGAGGCAGCCTTAACAATAACAGTTTTAGAAATTTCAGTAGTACTGCAACTTAATTTAAGTCCACTAATACTGTTGTCATAGTTCCTTCTTTAAGCAAGCATACATAAAAGAAGGCCATTAGGGTGGTTCTCATTCTGGTTTTGTGTGTGTGTGTGGGGGGGGGGTTGTTTGTTTGTTTTAATAAGTCATAGAATATCATGAACAGTGCATCCAAAAGCAGTGTCAAGTTATGAAAGGAAAACTTAAGGTCAGGAAGAAATGAGGTACACATTTATGTTTTTCTACTCTCTTGCTTTTCGAGAGACCATTTTTATGAATTCTAATTCTCACAGTGGTTTTGAATTTTAGTTAGGTGTTTGTACCAACAGTTCAAACAGTCAAAACTAAGTTCATATCACATAGCTATCTATCTGAGGACTTTTCAGGGTGCTGTGTGACAAGACTTTTCCTGGGGCGATGTAACACACACATCTACTCACCCCAGATAGGGAGGTCACCAAAGTCCAACTTGATAAACCAAAGCATTTTATTGGAGTTACTCACAAGAGTACGGGTGAGGGGTTACTTACAGGAGCAGAAATGACTCAAGGACAGTTGCATCATCAAAGCCCACCCCAGCATAAGTGACAGTTCACAAAGCTGGAAAACTGGAGCACACCGCACAGACTTCAGGCAGCTCAGCAGGTTGGAGAATGTCCTTTCCAAGTGAGTTGGTTGGCCTAAACCTTTTTCAGGCAGCTGGGCTTGTCTCTGCTTCTTTGAGATAGCTTGTCTAGTCTCCGGGTGCTTTGAAGCTCAGCTTGTCTGAGAGTGACTCTCAGCTTGCTCCTGGGAGGGAGAAGCCTAGTGAGTCTGGTCAGTTTCAGGGAGTTCCTGAAACTATTTTTTGAGTTATTTACCTTCTGTCTTAAAGCGCTACCTAGCAGGATACAATGTTTCAATCTCAGAGGAAACTGCTACAAGGAAGGACACAATTAACTAGTACACAGTTGTCCTGAAGCAGGTCTTCAGAAGGCCCTATGCAGGTACAGAAAAGCTTGTCTTGTTTCTTTTTTCTTTGTGTAAAGTCTGATCTATAACTCTTGGAATAATAAATATTTAGAAGGATTTTTTTTAAGATTACTCTTTTGTAATCTATCTTATTTGTGATTTAAAATATATTTACTTACGTTGGGTACATGCATGCCCCAGTGCATTCATGGAGATCAGAGGACAGTTTGCAGCAGTCAGATCACTTTTCCGATTATACAGGTTCTCAGGACTGAAGTCAGGTCATCAGGTTTGGCCACAAGCACCTTCATCCTCGGCGCCATCTTGTCAAACCCAGATTTGTGATTTTGAGGAAAAGAGTTGCTGTTTTCAAAACTGAGATTTAAAAAAGATTTTCCTAGCACTTTAAAGGTTCTTTCGCTATAAAAATAACTAAGGCAACACACTGGGTAGGTTCAGTGTTCTCCATGGAGACTGATCCTGCAGGAATCAGGGAGGCACACGATAGAAATTGCCTTTAACCTAAAGCAGTTTTCAACCTGTGAGTGCTGACCTCTCAGGAGGGTCTAAACCATCCATGCACAGGGGTCACCTAAGATCATCAGAAAACACAGATATTTACATTACGATTCATAACAGTATCAAAATTACAGTTATGAAGTAGCGACGAAAATAATTTTATGATTGGGGTCACCAATGTGAGTATTAAAAGGTCATAGCTTTAGGAAAGTAGAGAACCCCTGATCTAAAGCATGGAGACCACTGGTTTCCCATAACTTAGGATTTACTCAAGTCTTTCACTCTGCTTTACTCTATATTGTTTTGATATTAATGAACCTATATATTTCTTTCCTTGATTGCTCAGTCCAGTGGTCTCACTGGCCCACTGAACATTTATTGAGTACTCTTTAGACACCATGAGGACCAAAATGAATGAGCTGTGATATTCTGTGCAGGAAAATGCCTTTGTTATACCTAAGATTGACTATTACATCAAATTGGGAGATATTTGGCATGTTTTTCCTGAGAATGCACACATCTCAGAAGCATAACTAGCCCATAATTATGCTAACACAGATACAAAAGAACCGTATTTGTCATTAAAGTTAGTGGCTGTTAAGTGAGGCTGATAACCACTGACCTGGAGTGTCCGCCCCTCGGTGGAATGGCGCCAGTTTCAGGTTCCCAGGGTACCCCTGCACAGCAGCCTGTGACGTGCTCTACTTCTGGCCCTTCGCCAGTGCAGCGCTTTCTACTTTTCTACTCAACGCTTTATTCTACCAGTACATAGTTTCCTATCATGCCTGCCTTCCCCTACCACACAAAATATTTGTGGATCGATACCCTAGAGAAAAATCCTGCTGTTTTCTTATTTAGAAAACTCCAGGGATTCTTCGTTGTTTTGAGTGAACTTTTTCATAGCCAAGCTTTTGCATTCGTTTTAAAACTCTCCTTTCTTTGGGGCTCCTTAAAGCCTCTCTCCCTTCTAAGCCCTCAACCCTAGGTAGTAGAGAGAAGGTTAGAGGCTGTTCAGGGTCGATGGGTTCTTTGGGGGATATACCAACTCTCTGTCAACAGCAAATGCAGCAAGCAGTCTTCTCCAAGCCGCTGCATTGAAACGTTTCTCTCCATCTGTCTCCAAGCAGCCACACTGTCCGTCTCTGGAGTCTCCAAACTGCCACGTGTCACATGCCACACTTTCTCTCTTCAAACTCCTATTTATATCCCTCGGAGTCCTAGACCACACCTCCCTCCTTGCCGCACAAGACCTTTAGCAGCTGGCACAGACCACACCTCACAGGAAGCAATTATCAGCTGCGACAAACTAAAGCCCAGACTAAAATCCCACAAACATATTTACATAACACCAGTGAGTTTTTAAAGAACACAAAACTTAAATTACACCAAGCAACTGCCATCTTGGGATGTACAACTTTGCCTACCTTATTGACTTTTACACCTCATGGGGAGGGTTGAAGAGATTAAAAGGTCTTATCCTGAGTATCCAGCTGCTCCCTTCCACTTGTATACCAACTCTGTCTCAATTGCGTTTGGACTTTGCTAGAAGCTAAAGTACATAGATGGGGCGGGCGGACTAAAGAGGGCGCTCCCTCTATGTGGCTTCCTGGGAAGCTTTTGTCCTTGATGGGGAAAGGCTTTTCCGGTGTGTCTTGTGGTGGCAACACCCACACCCCTGTAAGTAAGCGCTCATCTGTGCTCTGTAAGAAAGGCCAATAAGCTCACTGGTTACCCAGGGTGAACTTTGAGGTAATCATGCCTTGGTTACTAGGTTCTTAGGAGAAGGGTTAGACATTGCTCTCCTGGGAAGGAATGTTAGCAACACCCACTTTACAAAAAGATAAATGAACACTTGTAATCAGTCAAAACCTCTGCATACTGGGCTTCACTTTACTCCTCCACCCCACGTCTTCTTACCCTGAATTAGTTACACACTGTCTTATCCACTCAAGCCTTTGCTCCTGCAGTTCATCTGGATGCAACGTCTTTATCCTTTCTTTATCCTTTCATTTCAAGTTCACTTTAAATTCAGATGTATTTTCAGATGTAATTTCAGTGGTAAAGTGTTAGGCCTAGAATCGGAGATAAATAAAATAAATGATTTGTAAAAGCTTTTCCCCCCACACCAATTGTGATTGCTCACATCAAATTTCTGAAATTATTGACTATCACCAGTGTAATACTTTAGGATTTAATTGTTATGTGATTGACTTCCCTCTGTGGCTTCTCTTTCCAACTTAATTATAAGCTGGACCCAAGGCCAGAGTGATGGCTTGATGGCTTGGAGGTTAAGAACACTGGCTGTTCTTCCAAAGGTCCTGAGTTCAATTCCCAGCCAACCACATGGTGGCTCATAACCATCTATGCTGAATCTGGTGCATAGGCACACATGCAGGCAGAATTCTGTATAAGTAATAAATAAATAAATAAATAAATAAATAAATAAATAAATAAATCTGTTTAAAAAAAGCTGTCCTCAGAGCAGAGGAGGCCATGCTAAAATGGGCTTTGTGCCCTTTCCTAGTTTTAGGCTATCTCAACACAATCATTTGATTTGATACTAAAACACTGAAGGAATAATTGTGGAATAAATGAATTGCTACTAACCCCTAACATTTTCTTTTTATAACTGGTACCTTCCTTTTTAAGTCACATGTTTTCCCATCTCTATTCCTCAAGTCTTCCAAATCACAAGCAACAGGGTGGAATTGCTGTTATATTGTGTGAAAGCATATGTGTATACACATACAACTGAAATCAAGATTTCACAGAACAGCGGACATTAGTTATACTGTCCAATATAGTCTAATGTTTTCTAATCTGTTAAAAAAATAACAACAGAAATACTCATAAGGGTTAGCAAGATGGCTCAGCAAGTAAGACACATAACCTAATAACCTGAACTCATTCCCTGGGCCCCACATGGTGGAAAGTGAGAGCTGATCCCTCAAAGTTTCCCTCTGACATTCACACACCCACCATGGCATGCACTCCTCCCTCCAATAAATATTTTTTCAAATCACTGATTATTATATATATAGAGGATTTTGCCAACACTAAATAACTACAACTATAGCATAAAAACAGTCTCCAAGCTTATGGTATTGGTTGAAAATGTTTGGAGCAAAATACTACTTTATTGCTATTTTTGGTTCCTGACAGTTTGAGCTTTCAGTGTAGTCCTCACATACTTGAATTGCTTTCTACCTTACTGACTCACAGCACCTAGAATCTGGTCCTTATAAATTCACTTCTTCCCCACCCCCTGCCTGCTCCCATCTTTAGAAATTCGGAACCCAGCTCAAGAATGATCCATGAAGCATCCTCGAGACTGCTGTTTCACAGGTTAGCTTGACAGATTTTTATGACATATAAATACAAGTTTCCAGGCAATGAAATCATTTGGAAATGGAATATGGGAAATGAGCTTGCTTGGAAATCTAGCTTAAGAACACATGTCCTACTGCTTCATGATCCATAATAGAAACCGCAGCACTCGATGTGGTAGATTCTGGGGCACTCTCTTAGGAACAGAATTAACATTTTCTCCTCTTTAATAGACACACCTGTAACTTCATGCTGGTGTCATAATGTCAGGTTCAAAATACAATTCCTTTTTCTCTTTAGATAGCTATGCTCTGAAGTTGGGTAACATAAAAAAATCCACTGCTGGTTTTATAAGCCACACACATCTGAAAGTCTCTAATTGCAAGGCTGGATTATATAATAAGGAATGTTTACTGAAACCAAAGGACTGATTTGTCTAATCATCTTGTGGACATATTAATAGAAGATATATAGGTAGCTCCTTCGGGACAGTATGAATTTGTTCTAGTTGATTGTATGGTCCTTTTTTAAAAAAAATTATATTTTGTATACATTGGTGTTTTGCCTACATGTATGTCTGTGCGACAGTGTCAGATCCCCCGGAACAGGAGTTACAGGCTGTTGTGCGTTGCCCCATGGGTGCTGGGAGTTGAACCCGGGCTCCTCAGTGCTCTTAACAGCTGAGCCGTCGTTCCAGTTCCGTTCCTTCTTATCACTTATCCACACCCGTGTTAGCAAGGTCGAGCCACTTCCAGGAACGGTTTCATCGCATACTTGGCAATTAGCTTTCCATAAGAAAACTTTCCCCCTTAACCTTTCCAGTTTCCTTCCGCAGATAGGATCTCAGCAGCACCCTCAGAAACTGAGGTGAAGGCTGGACTCTCACAGAGAAAGCTAAAGCCTTCCCTAATATTAGCCCACTTTGGTCACTCGCCGTCTTATGTGTGAAGCAATTAAATGCCTTTGACAATTTTTTAATAAATTAATATTTTCGCCAATTCTTTGAGAATTTCATACAATTTATTTTGATCTTATTCATACCCCCAAATGAAAGTCTTTGCTAATTTAATGATAACACTATGGGAGCCTCTGGGACCGACCTTCTTGTCACATACATTTCGCTGGTGCGGATGCGTGGTGGTGTGGGGACACAGATCTGCAGCAGGGCAGAGCGGGAGAAGCACCCGCTCAACTCCCCCGCAAGGAAGTGCTGCAGCCTTAGCCGCCAGCAGACGTGGACACGGAGAAGGCCTACAGAGAGGCGGGGCCTGGCTGCGCTCACGCTTTCGTCACACACTGGGCGGGGGCAAACAAATCTTTCCGGAAATAGGGAAGAGTGGGCCTGGGAGAGGCAGCGTAGGGGGCGGGCACAGAGCAGGTGAGGGTGGGGCACAGGGCTTGGAGGCGGGGCCACTGCCAGCGAGGGTGGGGCGGGGTTTAGGGGCTGGGCCGTGGCAAGAGACGGTGGGGCGCAGGGCTTGGAGGCGTGACCGTGGCGGGCGAGGGCGGGGTGCAGGGCTTGGGGGCGGGGCCATGGCGGGCGAGGGTGTGGCGCAGGGCTTGGGGGCGGGGCCATGGCGGGCGAGGGCGGGGCGGCGCTGTGGGGGCGGCGGTGCTTCTGGTGACAACGGTCAGAGATGAAGGTGGCCGCGGCGCAGCGGGAAGCTCGGCTGCACCGGGCGCGGTTGGCAGGCAGGCCGCGCCTGTAGGACCTCGGGGGCCGGGGTGGCAGGATGGGGACCCGGCTCGGGTAGGAAGGCGGCAGTGAGCGGAACCTCAGCCCGACGGGCTCGCCTGCCGCGGTCACACTCGGCGTCCTCCTCCACCTGCTGCCGCAGCTCGGCCCCGCGTCCGGCGGGCCGCGACGGCGTCGGCGACGGCGGGGGCATGTGGCGCTGGGTCCGGCAGCAGCTGGTAAGCGAGGGCTGGGCGGCGCGGGCTAGGCCGCGGCGGGGGCGCGCGGCTCTCCCGCGGCCCGGGCTGGGCTCCGCGCGGGGCTGCGGGCTGCGGGGCTGCGGGCTGCGGGGCTGCTGCTTGCGGACGCTGCGGGCGGCGGGCGGCGCGGCCCCCGAGGCGGCGGGCTCCCCGGGCTCCCCGGGCTCCCCGGGACTCGGTCGAGCGGGCTCCGGAGGGGCTCTGGTCCTCCTCGGCCTCCTGGCGGAAGCCCGCCTTCGGCCTGGGAGGAAGAAGCGCCGGAAGGTCCTCACCGCACACCGGGGCAGCTCCGCGAACCTGTCACCCCTCCTCGAGGCGGTTAGAACGCTCGGGGTTGGAACCATTGGTTAACTTTTGAACATTACTGGGCTTTCTGGAGAAAGAAAAAGAAGACCGTGGGGTGACTTAAGTGTCTAAACAGCGTCACCTTTCTCGGAAATTCTTCACATGCGAACATCTCTCGTACCTCTTGGCACCTGCAGCCCAGAAAATACAAAGCCAAGGCGACAGTGACAGTTAGGACAGACATCACATCAGCTCTAGGAACGCCAGCCTTTATACCGTTTAATTTCGAAATTGCATCAATTGCAGTGTTTTTGCTTACGAGGTTCCAAGGCAGTGATAAATCTTAGCGAATCAGAAACTTGCTATTGAGAGACCAAAATATTCGTGCTTCTTTTTCCCTGCGGTGGAACAGCTTTTCAGGTAAAAACTAAAAAGCATGTATTTCAGTCAGCCTCCTGTTTATTTTACAGTGGTCATCATTCTTAAATAAAGAAATCTTATAAACAAACCTAGAACTGTCTGCCACTCCCTCATACAAATGGTGGGTCTTTATTTTTAGCTAACTGTTGCAAATTGAAGTATTGCAGCTTTATTGAGAATCCAAGCTAATGATGTCATTTAATCCACACTTTTAGTCTGCTTTGGCTTTCTTGTGTTAAGCTGGTACAGTGAGGAAGTTAATTATTACAGATCTGATTTGCTTTTCATTTCCCAGACTTGATGTGAGGAAGACTTGATTTAACACAATTTATCTGATGATGGTTTGTGTGACAGAAAGATCATTTTTAAGTTTTTTTTCAAGGTTTTCTCAGTATGTTAAGACGGTGTCTCAGTGTGAGAGACTTCTTTTCTTAGCTTGAATAAAATCCTACCTTATGATCAGTCCTATCTTCCAGATAGAAATCTGCTAATGTTGGGGAAATGGTTTTAAATGTTCACAGTTGAAAGGGGAGAACCAGAAGCAGTGTTATAAGTCAGCTGTCTTACAGGACCGATTAACAAGTTGAACAAGTTGCCCTGCATAACAAATGCCTGTCACTGGTTTTACTTTTAAGATAATTAAGTCCTTAAGACCTGTGCCAAAGCAGGACTTTGTATCACTGTTTGTGAAATCACTTAAATTACAAATGAAGGACAGTAATACAGAGTATTGAAAGTATATTGTACTATCTCAGTAATAAACAGCCATTCTGATTACTGTGCCAAGAATTCAGCTCAAACAGTCTAACTTAGATTATTCCAATATGTGCCCGCTGGGTTGAGTCACCAGCATTAGGTTAATTGTAAAATTCATAAAAGGAAAAACATGGGTAAATAGATAAAACACAAGAACAGACTGTTTGGGAGTCACAGAATACTTTATATGAATCCTGGCTTTCAACTAATACTTTCACCAAAAACAAAACAAAAAAACAATTTTGTTGGTGGGTGTTGGTTTTAGTTTTGTTTTATTCAAGACAGGGTTTCTCTGTGTATCCTGACTGTCCTGGACTCAACTTCGTAGACCAGACTGTCCTCAAACTCACAGAGGACATCTCCTTGTCTCCCTGAGTATGCACCTGGCTTGTTTTTAATTTTTGTGTGTGTAAGTTCTTTTCTACCCTGTGGGTCAGACTCAGGTCCTCAGGCTTGGTGGCAATCTCATTTGTTTCCAGATAGCTCACTTACTTTGCTGTCATTTTATTATATATACAATTTTATGTTCTATGTCTTTATTTGCAATTTTAAAAAATTGATTTCTTATCTCTAATAAATAATTTTACTGTCTGACATGAGAAATCATGACAAAAACTGTTATTTTCCTCCTATGAGAATAGTGAAAACATGTAGAAAATCCTTTTTTTTTGTTTGTTTCTCTCTCACCATGTTCAAATTATTTTATGCTAGAAGTTATTATGTCTTTCAGGTGTATTTGTATTCATAATGTACCCCTTTTCAGTAACATGCTGTCTTAACTAATTATTATATTACATCATTAACAACATCTCAATTATAACAGCATAGGACCATTAGGTGCCTGCTGTATTATTATCTTTATTATTAATTATTGTTGACTTGCCAATTCTGGCAAACAAACCCACAGTTTTGCACGTTAGTGGTAGCTGTTGACCAAATGCAGCCATTAAAATT
Source organism: Pachyuromys duprasi (assembly GCA_028658305.1). Classification (NCBI taxonomy): domain Eukaryota; kingdom Metazoa; phylum Chordata; class Mammalia; order Rodentia; family Muridae; genus Pachyuromys; species Pachyuromys duprasi. Next base: position 40,118,358 of record CM053766.1, on the reverse strand, counting down.
CATGTTCAGAAAAGAATATTTCCAATCGCATATTTATTTGTATAGTGTGGGTTTCTACTTTTTAAGAAAATTTTTTTGTGTTTTTCATTTTATATGCATTAATGTTTTACCTACATGTATATCTGGTGTGAGGGTGTCTGATCTGGAAGTTATAGACAAGTGTGAGCTGCCATGTAGGTTCTGGGATTTGAACCCGGATCCTTTGGAAGGGCAGTCAGTGCTCTTAACCACTGAGCCAACTCTAGCCCCCAGGATTTCTACCTTTAAGCAGAAGTCCTTGTTAACAAATATATTTAGATGATGTATAAGGTCTCTTTACAGAACCACATAATACCATGTTTTCATAGAACTTACTGTGTCTAGGTATTTGGTAAATCCTGTTTCATATGAAGGTTATGACTCATGGCTATTCTCAGGCAGCACCCTGTGTTGGGCATAGAGTTAGTCTTGAGTATGTTTCCTGAATAGATAAGGAAATAATGAATATTATTTCTGTGTTTAGCAATATAGTGAAGATTTTAAGTGTGACCAGCCCAGAAGAATGTAGAAAATGACTATAACTACATCCAAGTACAACCTAGCAGGCAGGTGTTTCTTTAGCTGGTGGCACAGGCCTATAATTCCAGCATCTGGAGGAAGGAGGCTCATGAGCCAGGGGTAGAGTGCAGTGTAGTTCTTAAACTGTTCTCAAATGTCTTTTTCCATTTGTACTGGTGATTGTGAAAAGAAGCTGAAGACTGCCTCTGATTCACTGAGAAAATTGGCACCATCTTGGCTAGAATTCCCTTAATTTTATTATCAAGTGCATTACCACACTTGTTTGTATCTGTACATAATCCTTCCCTTCTTTCTGCTGTCTCAGAAAGAGAAGCCCTCCTTTTGTTAACCAGTTAGCTCACTTGAGGTTTTGACATTGTTCACCATATTCTTTATACTCCCCATCAACTATCATGAGTTTGTCCTTTCTCTTTCCCTTTAATCTGTAAACACAATTAAGCTTCCTTCTGTTATCTTAATTTGCCCTGTACTGTACCTAACTGCCAGGTGTTCTTTAACTTCATAAAATTAAAAAAGCTTTATCCTGCATCACAGTTCTATCTAATATACTTGAAATGTGACTGGCTCAAGTTGAAATTTTCTTAAATATGAAACATAATGGATTTAAAAAACAAGAAAAATGTAACTTCTCAATTATATCTTTCTGTAATAATACTATGGCTTAGCAAAAAAAGGAACTTGTCACCAATTACCAATAAATGTGCTCAGTTTGATCTCTGGGATCCACTTGGTAGAAACAGATAATTGTCTACTGAAAGTTATTCTCTGACTTTTACATTTGTATGGTGACACATGCTCACTCCCCAACAATAAATAAATATAATGATAAATTTTAATTATTTATTTTTAAAATGTGGATATTAGAAATTTAAAAATAATATATGTGGCTTTTATCTGTGTCTTGTGTTTTTACTTTTTTATATTAAAATTTGAATTAAATTAAATTTGATTTTATATGACATTGAAAGTAAGCTTTGATTTCTGTGGAGCACATTAGGTCTGGATATCTCTCTTTATATTTTATTTACTCATTTATTTGAGAAAGGATTTTTTTTTTTAATGTATCACAGGCTGGTCTTAACTCATGTGCTTCCTGTTCATTCTCCTGAGTGTTAGGATTGTGGAAGGTTATTGTTAAATAGGAAGTTTATCTTTTGATCAAAGTGAAGTGTTGGAGGTGTCTAGGTGTTCCCAGGAGCACTCAAGGACTTTGCTTCAGGGCCTGGGTATAAGGCCTTTTCCAGAGTGGGGTCAGATTACCGGGTGTCACGCCATCAAAAGCAAACTTATTTCCTTCCCCTGTCAGCAATTGAATGCCAGCGGCTCCCCTGCTTGATCTTGCACAGTCTTGTGTATACTGTCACAACTACTATGAATCTGTATGTGTATCTGCCCTGTTATGTCTGGAAAAGTTGCTTTGAAGTCATCCACCACCTCTGCCTCTTAAAATCTTTCTAACCTCTTCTACTTAGTTCCCTGAGCCTTGAGGGGAAACTCTTTTCATTGACATACAACCAGGACTGAACACTCTGGAAGTCTCTTCTTCTCCACATGTTGACCAGTTGTGGGTCTCTGTGCTAGTTGCCATATACTGCAAGAAGAAGCTTCTCTGATGAGGGTTGGGCAGTGCAGTGATCTATAGGTATAGCAATAAGTCATTAACAGTCATTGGACATTGGCATGTCCATTTATCAGGTTGGTAGTAGGTTTTTCCCTAGGGCCCAAGATCTATGTAGCTACAGGTTTGTGGCCTTATTAACGATGTCACATACCTCATGGAGCAGGATGTAAAGCCAATTTAGTCATTAATCCCATAACATTCACGCTACCATTGCACTGGTTGGCATATCTTGCCAGGCAGGTTGTGACTAGTTCTCAGTGTTATAGCTGGGGGAGACTGCTGAGTACTCCTCTGGTAGTGTGCAGCACTCTGAACTCTAGCCAGTAGAGGTGAAGTTACCAGTTGAGTGCCAGCTGGATATCTATATGTCCTGTACCTCAAGTGTAGGTAGGGTGTTACTCTTAAGTTCTGGAGGGTAATCAATATCATTGACATTTCCTGTTCCAGACTAGCTTTAAATACACTGGTATTAAAGATGAGTACCCCTGCATTTGCCTTTTTTATGTGGGTTCCCAGGATGAGACATGGGTGGTTAGGTTTGGATGGCTAGCACTTTTACCCTCTGAGCTGTCTTCCCAGTTCCGAGTTTCTTATATTTATAGTCTTTCCTTTAAAGACTTAACAGCTGGGCCTGCAAGATGGCTCAGCAGAGCAGGTAGGCCTCTGCTGCTGAGCCTCACAGCCTGAGTTATGTCCCTGGTACCTTCATGGTAGGAAGAGAGAACCAGTTCTCAAAAGTTGTGCTCTGACCTCCACATGCATACATGGCATGCTGACATCCTCCCCTATGGCAACACACAAAATAAACATAAATAAAGACTTATATCTATAGACTGCATGTTTATTTTTTCTAGCTGTGTCTATAGTTATTTGAGTATACTTGTCTTCTAAATCATACAGTAATATAAAATTTTGTGTGGGGTTTTATTTTCATTAGACATAAACCTAAAGAGTAAACTTAGTATAGCCTTAATTGTATAGGTAGTATGAATCTGTTTCCAAACTTCCTATACCATTTCATAGTTAGATTTTCCATACCCACCAGCAAAATAGAAGCAATTTAGTGCCTTTATACCTTTTACTAATCCCCTTTTTTGTTTTATAGTTATCCAAGTGGGTTGAAATATGATTCTGATACATATTTCCATGATGGTAAAGGATGTTGGACATCTTTATGTTTCTATTGTTTGTTTTTTGAGAAATAGTGACTCTAATCTTCTTGACCTTTCTAATTGGCATTTTTTTTTATCGCAAAGTCTTAAGAATTTTTTACTTAGTGTGCATGTGAGACTCTTATTAGATAATGTGATTTACCAATACTTTCTCCTATAATGTGGGTAGTAGTTCTTTGTTTTCTTTTTGACCCCATTTTTTTCTGTTGTTTGCTTGTTTGCATTTTGAATACTCATCTTGCCTTATAGGAGTAGTCATTTTGGGGATGGTGCTGGCGTTAATTCAGGGTCTTGCTGAAGCACATATTCTGCCAATGAGCTCCTTACCTGACCTAGCAATTTATCCTCCTCTTCCTATGAGTTTACTTTCATTATTCTTTAGGGTTTTATTTTATGTGTTTTGGTGTTTTGTCTGCATGTATGTTTGTAGGGAGGTGTAAAATCATCTGGAACTGTAGTTACAGGCAGGTGTGAGCTGCCATGTGGGTACTGAGAAGTGAACCCAGGTCCTCTGGAAGAGCAGCCAGTGCTCTAAAGAACTGATCCATCTCTTCAGCCCTTTAGGTTTTTGTTTGTTTGGAGTTTTTTTTTTTATTTGTTTTTTGTTTTTAAAGCAAGTATCTGTAGATGATTAACTCTTAGTTTTTATACCTTAAATGTTATTTTGTAATTACTAATTTATTTTAACTTAGTCAGATACTGGCTTATTGAAAATACAAAGCATTCTGTTGCTACTTTACATTTATTATTGGTGTAAAGTATGCTCTTAATGTCATTACTTTCTTTTTTAAGTTTTTATTTTTTATCTTTTTATTTACTGCATTGGTGTTTTGCCTGCATGTGTGTCTGTGTGAGGGTGTCAGATCTTGGAATCACAGACAGTTGTGAGCTACCACGTGGATGCTGGAAATTTACCTGGGTCTTCTCAAAGAGGAGTCAGAGAGCTCTTAACCAGTGAGCCATCTCTCCAGCCCCTGTTACTGCTTTCTTAATGTTCCTTTTTATATTAGCTTTAAGATCATCTTTGATGACTTGTATTTTTAGTGTAGTATCATTTTTCATACTGTTTTTCTTCCTCTGCATTTTTCTTTCAATCTGGAGATTTCTGTTACTATATCTAGGAACATTTTCAACCACCTTTTCTTTAAATGCTGCTTCTTGACCTTTAATTCCCTCATTTCTAGAGTTACTGGTGAACATAATGTTGAATCTCTCAGTCTGTTTGCTATACTAATGCTTGTCATTTTGTTGCTTTCATTCTAGTTTTCTTTTTAAAATCTTTGTTGTAATGATCTCACCCCTCCTACACACACATACCTCAAAAGCAACAGTAATAGGACCCGTCCCCCAATCCCGGACAGCTAGATTAGGTTGGCCATTCAAGACGAGTCACAAATGGGACATCTACATCACTCTACATCACTCCCTCCCTTCAAAGCTCAGACACTGTCAGAGAATAGAGATTGGAACGATTGTGATAACCAGAGGTCTGGGAGGACTGGAGTGAAATAGTGTCTTCTAGATGCGATTGGACCACTGCATTCATTACCCACAGCAGCTGTGGTTACCTGCACAAGACCAGCACAAGATCAAGCCACTCAACATTGCAGGATAGAATGAGGAAGGGTTCATGGGCCCTTTCCACTGGGTTAGAAACAGTTGACATCTTCTGATGGGGGAATCAGTTTTGCTTAAAGGTATGGGCTTAGTTGGTCAAGCATGCTCAGCTGGATGACCCCACAACCATGAATATGTGGGCAGCACAAGTTGTTGGGTTATTTTTTAGTTGTTTGTCGGTGGGATCCAGAGGGGGGTAAAAAAGCTGGTCAGTGTGTGAAAGACTGTCTAAACAGGACATCTATGTCACACCTCTTCCTCTGAAAGCTCATCTCAGAAAGGGGAAAAGAAAGATTGTGAAGACCAGAGGTAGTAGATATCTGCAGCAGAACAGTATTCCTGGACTTCACACCATCATTGTGACATGAACTCAGAATGGATGTGACTGCATACACAAAAACCACATAAGATCAAGCCAGGGAAAATGGCAGCACTGGTCAAGGAGGGCCTCATGAAGGCCAATCCATAGCTAAGCTGTTACCACTTGATGGCTGCCGAGGGAGAGAGAGTCAGTGTTCTTCAGGGATGCAGGCCCTGAAAGGCTGCCCATGCTTTAGTAGATGGTTCCACACACATGCATAGCCCTCGGCATTAAGTGGTCTCAGTGAGTTTTAGAACAATAATAACAACAAGAAAGATTGTTCAGCATTTAAGTGTACTTTGACAGAGGACCTGGCTTTAATTCCCAGCATCCACATTGGGTGACTCAAAACTGCCTATAAGACAGTTCCAAGGATCTAATGTCTTCTGCTCTCCTTGGGCTCTTGTACAGACATGCCGTACATCCAGACAAGTAGGTACACGTACACATAAAATTTTTAGTCTTTTAAAAATAAGAGCACGTGAAGTTGGGAGGAAAAAGTTGAGGGAAATAGGTGAAAAACTGGAGAAGGGAAAGATGGGTAGATTTGATCCAAACACATTACATTCATGTATGAAATTTTTAATAAAAAAGAAATAAGGAATTTTTCTAGGAAATTAGCACTGTGTGGCAGGGTCAATAGTGGGGTAATGGAATAGTTCCTTTCTCTGTCACCTCTCACCTCTTCCATATTGTATCGCTTTAAACCTGCCTGGGAATGAGGCTGGACCAGAGTAGATTAAGCAGGAATGTGCAAGATAGCAGCAGGAGACATAAGTCAGTGGTAATCAATTTGTTGAGAGAAAGGAGAGTAGTTATCAGAATTCTATAGTTAGTTAGCCATGGCTGTTCTTAAGAGTTAGCTTGAGATATTTTAATAGTTAGGTCTTGTTTGTTCCTTGATATATATAACTTTACTATATATTATAAACCATAGTATCTGTAAGTTGATTTTAAATAACATGGCACATAAGTTTTAATTTTCATTTTAATCTTTGGGAGCCCCAAAATTATTTTGCTTTTTGAGATATTTGTGATACTAAAATAGAATTCTAAAATGACAAAAGATATATCTTGCTTATCTTAATCAAACCTTTATTATATCTGAAATGAAACTATAAACCTTTTTATTTACAAGAATATGCTTGATAATATTCTGTAAAAAAGATACACACCCAATGACATAATGCTATTTGAGTAAGATTTTTTTTCATTTGAAATTTGTTTTACTTTTTTGTGATGATAAAAGTATATGTAGAGTTAGTCCTCTGGACTTGGTTTAGATGATCCCAATTTTGTTGGCAGATCTTGAGTATTATAGTAAGGAGCCCCGCCCCCCAAGTGTCACAAGGCTGCTGTAAAGCCTCACTATCTGGAGTACTTATTGTCCTTGATAACTACTGTCAACAGAGTGTGTTACCTTGTAATATGCCCTAGCTGGCTCAGGACTCAGGCTGGTTTGTTTCTCCTGAGACTGCTCCTCAAAGGGAGCGGCAGTGTCAGGCCCAGAGGGGTGGGAAGCACGCATTCTTTCTCCTAGTCTTCCTGTCTTTTGGTTTTTGAGATGGAGTCTCTTTGTGGAGCCAGAGCTGACTGGTCTTGAACTTACAGTGATCCTCCAGCCTCACCCTCAGAAAGCTGGGACTCTAGGAGAGTAGTATCATGCCCAGCTCTGGAAATCTTTTTGTGGCTGTGGATACCTTTTAGCACTGCTCCTTGGCTTGGCTTTCAAAGATTTTGTATTTTTCAGCTTTTTAATTTTATTTTGTTTTATTTATTTATTTTTGAGGCGAGTCAAGAACTTCTTAACTTGCATTTCCTCACCTTCCGTGCTGGAGCATGACTCCAGGGCCTTGCTGGAGAAGTGTCTTACCACTGAGCTGCACCCCTATCCTAAAGGCCTGTTTTTAAAATGAAATTTATTTAGAGTAAAAATATTGTCTTTTTCATCTTGTTATTTCAGCAGTTCCAAGTGTATTTCCTGGACTATATAGTCCATGTGGTAATCAGTTTGTTGTATTTATAAAATGAAGATTGCAAGTAAAATTATTGGGAAGTTTAACATAACTTTCTAAGCGATTTGTTATTTGAGAATGATCAAATAATTAAAAACTCAAAATGTCACAGTGCATAGCATAGTACTAAACACATTTGCTCAGAAAGCACACATCATCTATTGATGTCCTAAGGTTTGACTTTTGAAGAATCTTTATAATGTGTGCTGGGTAGAGGCTAGTCCTGCTGTTCAGCACACCACTGAAGACTTTATTTCCCCATTTCTGTACCTCCCAGTCTTGCTTCCCTTGGGACTCTACTCGTAGTTTTTCAATACACTATGTTCTGAAAGTTCCAGTAGTGGGAGTGACTTGATTCTTTGATAGTGAGAGACAGGAAAGTCTATAATCTTATCATTTTATGTTGAACTTTAAATATACAAGGATGAGCTTCTGATTCAGATAAGAAAGATGTCATCTCACTTTGTGGGTCAGTCTCTCTTATTATATTTTTTATTATTTAAAACAATTTTAAATATATTTTGATCATATACTTCCCTTCCCCCAGGTCCTTCTAGATCAGTGATTCTAATCCTTCCTAATGCTTCCACCCATAAATACAGTTCCTCTGATGACCCGCAACCATAAAATGATTTTGTTGCTACTTCATAACTGTAATTTTGCTACTGTTATGAATCATAATATAAATATCAAATGTTTTCTAGTCGTCTTAGGCAACCCTTAGGAAAGGGTTGTTTGACCCCCAAAGGGATCATGACACACATTTTGAGAACCACTGTTCTACAGCCTCTTTCTCTTCCTAAACATCCAATTTTAAGTTCTTTGTTGTAAATTTAAAGGGAGTCAATGCTCTAGTTACTTGCCAATGGTCATGTCTTATTCCCCAGTTGGTAGAACTGTTTGGGAAAGATTCAGAAGTGTGGCCTTAGAAGAAGAGGTATGTCGTTTGGGGCCTGCTTTGAAGTTTGATAAGCTCACTTCATTCCCAGTTAGCACTCTCTGCTTTTAACATGCAGAACAAGATGTAAACTCTCAGCTTTTCCAGCCATCATGCCTTTGCTGTGCTATCATGGGTCCCAAGCCTCTAGAACTGTAAGCTCCAAATTAAATACTGCCATTTATAAGTTGCCTTCCTTGGTCAAGCTGTCTTACCACAACTATAGAAAAGTAAATAAGACACAATGCTAAGGTCACTATTACTCCTGTACATGGAGAGATGTTGTCCTAGTTTGCTTCTGTTGCTGTGGTAAACACCATGACCAAAAACAACTTGGAGAGGCAAGGGTTCATTTCATCTTACAGCATCATTCATGAAGGTAAGTCATGGCAGGAAACTGGAGGCAGGAGCTGAGTAAGAGATCATGGGGGAACATGATCTTACTGGCTTACTCCCTGTGGCTTTTCTCTCTGTGCCTCTCTCATCCTGGCACATCAATCATTTATCAAGAAAATGACCCCTAGACTTACCTACAGGTCAATGTTATGGAGCTAGTTTTCTTGAGTTTCCCTCCTCCCAGATAGCTCTAGCTCATACCAAGGTAACAAAACACTAACTAACACAGATGGTCCTCTGAATTTGAAGGCAGAGGATGTGTTCCTCCAGGAATATTATTAACATATTTCTATCTACAGTTCAGGAAGTCTTTCCTGTTTACCAAGAAATGTTGGGGTGGTAGAAGTCTTGACATGAATCGTAGTCATTTGAGAGGAAAACTCCTTTGAAACTAAGTTGATCTTGGTATAGGAGAGGTTAAAAAGAACTGTAAAACTTTGCTATCAGACATGTTAGCCACATATTAGTGACAGATTCTTACTAAGAGAAGTAGGAGAAAGCAAGGCACTCATAGGAATGAAAAACAAGGAATGCAGTAAGGAAAGCTTCTAAAGTTCTCATATCTGATTTTTCTCTTGTAGCATATTTGAGAGTATGGACTATTTTTCATTATTGAAGGTATGGCTTAGATAATTTATTTCTAAAGGTAGAATATCTGTTCACCTGTGAAGAAAAGTATTGGTGGCTTAGCTGTCCCAATAATCGAATGGATCAGTCTAAATGCAGTTTAAGGCCAATAATATGTATAATTTGATCAGTTATATAAAACCAATAGTAAAATATTATAGCAAATAGCATGTTGATTAATATTCTTTTTCTGTTGTTTGGTCTTAGGGTTTTGACCCACCACATCAAAGTGACACAAGAACTATTTACATAGCCAACAGATTTCCTCAGAATGGCCTTTATACACCTCAGAAATTTATAGATAACCGGATCATTTCTTCTAAGGTAAGAATAGACAATTTTATTATTAAACTGTGGATGTAGAGCTGAGGATATATTTGTAGCTCTTTGGTACAATGCTTACCTGTCATGTACAAAGCCCTGAATTCAATCTTCAGTACTATAGTTCAATCTTCATTTCTTTGTGATGCTTGCCTATAATCCCAGCACTCTTAAATTCAAGGTCATCTGTAGCTACATAGCAAGATTGAGGCCAGACTGGTGTATATTATATGATACCTTGTCTCAAAACAAAAGGGCAGATCTATAACATTTCTAAAATGATTTAGTAAATGTGTGCAAGTATATATTTATACTTTTAAAAAGTCAAGAAACTGAAGGTTGATAGATATATTTCTCCCAACCTGATATATGAAACAAGAGTCTGTTAGTTCCTACCAGATAACAATTATCTTCAGTTCAGCTATGACTGTACTGTGATGGCCATCTGCTGAACCTGTTTTTTATATTATGTCATTTAATCTTTGCAACAGCCTATGTGAAGTAACTATTAAATCTTGTTTACAAAAGGCTATATTTATATTATTACAGTTCTTTGATTTCAGCACTTGGAAATTGAGTAATTTTCCCAAATATTGTAAGTGGCTTGGTTAGAGTTAGAACTCCATTCTATGTGTCTTTAAAGCTTTCTTGTCCCATTATCTAGAGTCTCCTATAAATATTTTTAATGTAAGGTACTACTCCATTCTTACTTATTTTTCCCTTCTCCTCTTCTTCCTTCTTCTCCTTTTCCTCCTCCTCCGCCTCTTGAACAAGTCTTGTTTGTTAAAGCAGAGACTTCATAGAGCAATGCTGTCTAATTCGTTTCTCTGTCAGGGTAGAGGTTGAGCTGCAAATGTTGAGGAAGGTAGCTAGTAGCACAAAGGACTGCTGACGCTTTGGAGTATGTCTGGCACAGCTAAAGAACCGAACACTTAAAAATTATTTTTAATTTCAATGTCAGAGCCACATGTGAGTGGTGACTCCCCTATTAAACAGTGCGTTTACTGAGGATGTGAATCAGAGAGACCGAGGGTAAAGTTCTTACTTAGACCTGGCACGTGCTTATCGGATACCGTCAGAAACGTTGGGTGCACTTCCCCTGCCTTCCAGAGACACTCCTGCTTTCCCTATCACACTGACTTTACCTTTCCCAAGATGCCACTTTGGCTCAGCAGCCCTTTTGTCCTGCTCTCTTTTCTTTCTGTGTCACATCACTTCTACTAAAGGCGCCTGTTCTGGTTCTCATATATATTTTGGATGCCTTTCAGCTTGTAAATTAGTTTTGAAATTCGTTTTTATATTTAAAATATAATTTTATTATTTCCTCCTTTCCATTACTCTCTCCAACTACACTCATGTCTCACCCCCAACTTTCATTCCTCTCATATTTACAGCTTCTTTTTCTTTGTTGTTTTGACATATATGTGTGTAAGTGCAACCTGTTGAGTCCATTTAATGTTGCTTGTATGTTTATGATTGTAGGGCTGACCCCTGGGGAAGACTAATTCTACTATTCTTAGCTTTCCTTAGTTACCTGCCTTTGTCTCCGTGTAAGGCCCACTGAGATTTCTTCCTTCCATGTTAACATATTTATTGTTCTTTTTCCTTGTTCTGGCACCCATTCTGTTGAAGTATCGTGGGTCACATTTCCCTGTCACAATCTCTCCGCCAATTTCCTGGTTCTTTGGCTCTTACAGCCTTTCTGTCTGCCTCTTAGATGTAGGAACTGTGTTGTAGATATATCCATTGGGACTGGGAACCCCATAATCAGTTCTCTGTATTTTGACCAGCTGTGGCTTTCTGCAGCGATTGTCTGTTGCAAAGAGAAGCTTTCTTGATGGTGAATGAGAGCTACACCTGTTTGTAGATACAACAAATTTAGGATACGGTTAGGAATTATGCTGGTTTAGTAAAGTGGTGGGTGGTGTTGTGTTCTAAGATCCACCTCTAGCCCTGGATAGCTGGCTAAGTTTTTAGTACCAGGCTTGATTTCTCTCCCATTGAGTGGAGTTTATGTTCAATTAGAGAGATGGTGGTTCCTGCCAAGATATGAGTGCAACTGATATAAGTATAGATTTGCCACCGATAAAGATAAATCTTAGGAATGTCTTACCATGCTAGTCATTGTTGTGGTTAATAGGCATCACAGCTGAATGGGGACCCCTGCTATCTTCCCATGGTTGGCAGCTTGCTTAACACCTTCCAGTATTTTGGAAGCTAATCTTCAAGGAGGAGGCTTTCAGATCAGATCCTCTCTTATTAGACTTCTAAGTTTCTCATCTGTTGGACTTCACAGGTTCACATAAAACATTTCAGCTGGTGTCCTGAAAAATGTTGAGATTAAATAAGTACCTTTATATGGCTGTTTTCTTATGCAGAAGTTTGAGTTTAGCATTTTTGACCAGAGTTTCAGAAATGTCAAAGTTTAAGCAGCCTCTTTAAAACATTTTAACATAAGTTAAAGTTTTCTTATATGGCTTTCCTATTTTATTGTGTCTCAGTTGTTCCCACACCCTTGTAACTGTATTGTTGGCAGTCTGATAGCTCACAGTGAACTCTTTTTCCATTGAACCATTTCTGGATTGCATGCTGCCACCAGGGAGTTTAAAATGTAAAAATCTGAGGAGGGTGTAGATTTGCTCTTCTAAAGATGTTGAGTTCCTGTCAATTAAGAGTATAGATAGTTGCAGATAACTGTTCTTTCATGCTGCAATGAGGCTGGCATGATGTGTTTTTTGTTTTTGTTTTAACTCCTGTATTGCTTTCTGAGACATGGTCTACAAAACCTCAAAGGAGCTTTGCTGCTTTTTCTTTTGTTTTATATGTTCACTTATGTATTTTATCTTTGACTGCAACTGTTGATATTTAGCTCTTAATCTCATTGCTTTACTTGTATGCTTCTTAGTGTATTTGATATGTTGTAAATATGTAATGATTTTTTTTTTTTTGAGACAAGATCTCTTTATGTAGCTCTGGCTCTCCTGGATCTCACTGTGTAGACCTCCAACTGGGCTTAAAGTAGTGGTTCTCAACCTTGGTAATGCAACCTTTTCATATAGTTCCTCATGTTATGGTGACCCCCAACCATAAAATTGTTTTGTTGCTACTTCATAACTGTAATTTTGCTGCTGTTATGAATCATAATGTAAATATCTGATATGCAACCCTTGTGAAAAGGTCATTCAACCCCACCCCTCCCCCAAATGGTTTCGACCCACAGGTTGAGAACCACTGGCCTAAAGTTATGTGCCACTAGACCCAGCTTGGATAATGTTATGTAATTCAGTGACAGTAGTAGCTTATATTAAATTTAAACTTTCTTGAAAAGGTCAGTTATAGTCATATATGGTCATAGAATTTTACTGACTTAGTTATCTTAACCACTACTACATAATAAATTATTTTTTAAGTATTTTCCTATTTAGTAGTATGTCTCTTCCCTCTCTATGGTAGATAAAGTACAAAATTTTAATTTGTTCAATCTGTTATTGTTTGTATTTTACAAAACATGAAAATATTTTGTTGTTAGTAAGCTGCTTTGTATATGACATTTTTATCTTCAGTTTTTTCTTGTTTTTATGAACTTTATGAGCTAGCCAAAGGAAATGTCTTCTTCTGAAATTGTTTTTTATGGAACTGGAGAGATGGCTCAGAGGCCAAGAGCACTTAATGTTTCTGCAAAGGACCTGGCTTCAGTATTTGGCATCCATAAGCCAGCTTTTAGCTGTCTGTAACTTCAGTTCTAGGGTATCTGATATCTTCTGTATACTCCACAGGGATCAGGAGCATATGTGGTGCACACACATATATAAAATACTTTTACACATACATTTTTAAAGGTTTTATTATTAATTATTTGTGTGTGTCTGTGTGAGTATGGGTACATGAGTGTAGGTTCCTGTGGAGGCCAAAGGATTCAGATCTTAGAGCTGGAGTGGCAGTTGTGAGCCACCTGGCTTGGGTGCTGCAAACTGAACTTGAGTCCTCTATAAGAGCAATATGCACACTCTTTACAGAATCATCTTTCCATTCTTTCGAAGCAAATATCTTGAAATCATTTACTTTACTGCCAATTTATATAATTGCTTTCTTTAAAATTACGGAAGAAAATATATTGTCTATATTATAATATACATAGGTGTTTGTAGACATAGGCATTGCTAACTTAATTCTTAGAAAGTTTTATGGATTTGATAAGGTGACCAAGAAATTTCTGCTTTATACCGGTTTAGTAAAGTGGTGGTATTGGGTTCTACTCTAAGATCCATGACCTCTCTAACCCCTAGAGGACTGTAGAAACAGTTTCCTATAGGAACAGTTACCATTTACTCCATTAGGATCAACCAGAAGAGGCTTGGGAGATGGCTCAGTCAGTAAAGGACTTGCCAAAGCATAAGGACCCTGAGTTTGGATCTGTGGCACCCACATAAAGTAGAGCTCAGTTGCATATGTGTGTAATCCCAGCAATGGGGAGGAGAAACAGGAGGATCCCTGGAACTCACTGTCCTGCTAGCTTGTTAGTTAACAAATCAGTTAGTTGCAGATTTAGTGAGAGTTCCTGCCTTAAACGTAAAGATGAGAACAATTGAGGAATAGACCCGGTGTTAACTTCTGGCCTCCACATGGGTGTACACATGTGCACATGTACCGGCATACTTGTGTATATACCCACATGAACACATGCATGCAACACATACATGCACACATATATTCACATACATATGTGTATCTAAAGAGCTGCTGGAGATAACTCTACTCAGAGTTACCATCTTATATACCTGCAAAAACAGTGACACACACAGACACACGCACACACTCTTTTGTCTGAGAACTTCATACATGAGCAGGGCATGTACACCACTCCCACACCTCCCTCCCTACTCCAACTTCCTCATGTCACCCTCGCCCAGCTTCATGACATCTACTTTAATGTGTGTGTAGGTTCTCCAATTGTGAGTTGTGTCCCAGGACACATGGACATAGGGCCAATGCTAAGTGGGATCAGTTGGGCTTCTTTTGATTGCTGCCTCTCCTCACTTGAGCCCTAAACATAAATTCTAGGTTCTGGAGCTATTAGCATTGTGTTACTAAATACATTTTATGTGTCCTAGATTAAAACTGGAAATGTAATTTTACCTAAGAAAGAAAGGTTGTTAGGGGTAGTCTATGTATCTTTGGGTATAGACTTTAATGGGTTCTTCTGCCAATCTAATTCTACTTATAAAATTGTTCATTTGTTAAAAGGTGTTTCAGGTTTCAGACAACTCATTTAGAAGTAAACTATTGACATGTAAAAATTTAGAAATTAGAATTATATTACAAAAATTAAGAAAACTTAGAAAATCTTAATCAGTAAGTACTAGGTTTCATCGCTTAACAACAGGACTCCATTTTGGTTGCTTCTATTTACTATCTCATTGAGCCTGCAAGCGTTTGATCCCCAGCTGTGCTGAGTAGTGTAAATACTAGAGCTAGAGCCTTCAGCATGCTACGTTCAACTGGGAGAGTGTAGAGAAACCAAAATTAAAGTTCTGTAAACTGTTGCCCATTCTCATATATGAAGACCTGTTCTAAGTGATGAAATAACAATGACGTGTAGCATATTGTTCTGACCTTGTCATACACCTAATATGCTAATGAGTTGATTAGTAACACTGAACAAACAGCAATTAATATGAGCCACATTCACCCTAAGCACCTTTATAAATTGATTAATTCATTTACTCTCTGTAAGTACCCTGGAAATATGCTTATTGTCATAATTTTTAGCAGAATAAAATGGGGCATAGAGAGATTAAGTGTAGGTTATTTAATGACTATTACCACTTTGAGCCGCAGGATTTTAAGTTCCATTCATCTACACTTTTGACCACTATACTCCTTTAGGTCATTGTGCAATATTGCATCCTTTATAAATTGTTTTGATGATTATCCCAATGACTGCTTGTCTTATTACTTCTTTAACATTCTAGCTCATATTTCTATATTTCATGTAAAAAGAGAATAATTGATTAGGCCATTTGGTTCTGACATTGAGTTAAGTAAAATAAAATGTCTTAATCTTATTATCATTTCTAGCACTGCTTACTAATCTTTATTACTTCAGTTTTATATAAGCAAATCCAAAATATATCATTAAAATGTTTAGATGTTTTTCTAACTTCTAAAAAATGTCAACAATTAGATGGGCAGAATTAATAGGTTTTATATCTCATGTGTAAAAGTATACTGCAATTGCTAATAAATAGAAAGGGGGGAAAAAGAAAGTAGCATAAAAGTCTTAAGTTCTAGAAACCAGATAGTTTCTTTAGCATCATTAATTTGTCTAAGAGATTAGTAAATCTGATTTTACATTCCTTATAATTGTATCTATGTAGTATATATATTTAAGATATTCTTTTATTGATTACTCTTTTCTTTTTTCCTAGTATACTGTGTGGAATTTTGTTCCAAAAAATTTATTTGAACAATTCAGAAGAGTGGCAAACTTTTATTTTCTTATTATATTTTTGGTTCAGGTAAGTTTTATCACTCAATGAATTATTTATAAACTTGCTGCCTACACATATATTTTACAGTAGGGGAAAATTATATTGTATTCCTAGTTGTTTGACTATGTGATCTTTTTTTCTCCGGTGGCTTTCTCATTGTATGCATGAATAAATTATTTAAATCAAATCTAAATTTCTAAAACATAGGCTATAAATTTTAAGATCAGTTGTATTTTGTTTCTTTACTAGTGTGCCATAGTACTGATAACTGTAAGCTAAGCCAAGGATATTACTTGTAATTTTTCAGATACCTGCCTCAGAGTATAACTGTTTTAGCTGTTAATAAGTAGTGCATCATTGGCACATGTCTGCTTATGGAATCATCTTTGAACAAGATTTTCTGTGTATGTGTTTATTTGTTTTATCTTTATGTGTCATGAGTCTATAATCACAGATCTTCAAGAGTTTATCATAAACTGTTCAGTATCTTATTAAGCTAAGTGTTTTTGTGTGTATATATATGTTGAAATTCAAGTATAAGTCTGTTTGTAAATATGGTGATTATCATTTTCTTATAGTTATTATTTTCTGATAAAACCTCAACACTGAAAAGAACACTAAAACCTGAAATAACAATGAAGTTTTTTTCAGTGTTAAAATTAAAAATTTGTTTAAACTCTAAACTGGTCTGTCAGTATAACCTAGGATTTCAAAATAAAAGTTAAAATTACTCAAGTAATCATTTTAAGCTTTAGGAAACATTTAATTTAAAACTGCCTTTCCTCGTGAATGGAGAAGAAACTTCTAGTTTTATATCAATAGAATATCTAGTGGTTTCCTTGGAAAATGAAATCATGCTAGCACTATTCACATGGCATGTATGCAGTTGTCAGGTTGCTAAGATTAGCATGTATATACATACCATAGAACAAGTTTAACTGGCCTATCCAGAGTCAAGAGAAATTAATAAAGCATAAGATTTCTGTTCTTACTAACATATGTAATTACCGCAAGTACTTCTTCAGCAATTTATAGAAACTTCAGTTGTATGATTTACATCAGAATTGAAGCACCATCTTCCTACCTGTCTTTCTCTGATTCTTTTGTGTGTAATAAGATCACTTGTAAGAAAAATCACTTTCCATATTCCATTCCTAGTTCTCTTTCTTCAGGAGAGTTTGTCCTGAATCCTGGCATAAAATTGCCGACAGACTTTTCAGCATTTTGTAGCATGTATGAAGAAATGCAAAATGAGATAAGATCCATTGTGACTCTACTTATAGGCAATATTTAAGAACTGTTAAAACAAAGTAGCTGTATTTTGTGGTACATGATTATAATCCCAGCACTTGAGCAGTAAATACATAGGGAAAAAGAGTAGTCCAGTTTTGGGTGAACATATGTAGCAAAATCCTGTCTCAAAAAACAGAACAGCAATAAAAAAAAAAGCAGAATAGATGAGTTCAGTTAGCAGACAGTTGAGAGTGTACAATTGGAAGACTCTACCAATTTGTCAAGACAGTAAAATTGTAAATTAAACTAAATACATTGTATAGTAGTATGAGATTTTAGGTATTAATAATATAAAATATACAACATAAATATGTAATACTCTCTGCATTCCTTTTTTTTTGATATAGCTTATGATTGATACACCTACCAGTCCAATTACCAGTGGACTTCCATTATTCTTTGTGATAACAGTAACTGCCATAAAACAGGTATGTAATATTTCCTGTGTTAGTTCTTCCAAACTTCATTCAGAACTTTTTAAATATTTTTATGCCAGATTAACACAATTATGAAAACAATTTACCTAACAAAGATTTATTTGATAAATAACAAATTATATTTCAGGTATCTTATAACTCATGATTGCAGTCATTAAAATATATTATTGTCTTGACATAGGAATCAATCTAAAAACAAATATATGTACAGGCTAATTTATGAAACAAATTAGTATAATCATTTTTGTAATTTTATTGATATTTAAAAAGTATAGTTCAAAGGAAGTAAGTCTATACAGTGTAGCATTTGCTTTTTGGCATAAATGCTCATAATTTCCTAAATTTTACAGTTTTCCTTGACAAAGTTAGTTTATGTATGTGCTAGTACTCCAATGGAAATAATTTCAGCCGGATTTTAAGTTGATAAAAAGATTTACAAGAAGAAAAATAGAATAATGGATAAGCATACTATTTAAGAAATAAATTCTTTAAAATGTCAAATTAATATTGCTACTTTCCAAAATATCTAGTCAGGGTCTCCATGATACAGAGATGATTCCTTCCACTAGATAGACAGTTCATTGCATTTTCTTACCTAAATGATATTAAAATCCTATGTTTTATAATACATAAAAATAACACATTGGTTGAAGGAGAAATGAAATTAACAGTATATCTGCAGTTCTGGGATGAAGCGTATTACTTTATTACCTTTCCTTTTTCTCTATTTATTTATATGAAACAATACTTTGTGTGTGTGTGTGTGTGTGCATGCCATAATTTGCTGGGGAAAGTCAGAGACAGCTAATGAGAGTTGGTTCTTTCCTTCTACCATATAAATTCTGGGTATTAAACTTAAGTTATTAGGTTTAATGGCAGGTGCCTTTACCTGGTGAGCCGTTTCACCAACCCTGCTTTATTTTTATTGAAAGTAAATGTCTATATATAATCAATTATGTTATGTAACTAGAGTATAAGAATAGTAGCCTAACCTCTTATTAAGTTTGATTTCCCTTCTCTCTTCTATTGGACACTAGGATTCATTTGTATAATTCAGCAAACTTGCAAATCACCCCATACACTTATATGATATATATCAGAGTATTTAAAAAAGATATTTATAAGACCTTAGATCGAAACATTAATAATGCAGTTAAATACTCAGTTTTGGGATCTAGAGGAGATACAAGTTAGAGATAAAATATTTCAGAATTACCAGCATATTTTATATTATTTGAATACATAGAAATGAATAGAATAATTTTACTACTAAGAGTGACATATGTGGAAAAGACTCATAAAGGTGACGGAAGAAACCTTCACAAGAAAACAAGGAAAGATCAAGATCTTAGAACACCAAGAACATAGATGTAATGGAAGCAGACAATGTTTTTGGTAAGAATGAATGTCAGAAATGTCATTTCTTTTGTAGGCACCAAAGTAGCCTAGTAGAATTGTGGTGAATGGTTCCTGGAAACTGTGCTTGTGCCTGTGTGTGTGTGTGTGTGTGTGTGCGTGTGTGTGTGTGTTCGTTCGTGTTCTCTTATTTGTATACTGATAGGACAATCTTCTTTATTTATAGGGATATGAAGACTGGTTACGCCATAACTCAGATAATGAAGTAAATGGAGCTCCTGTTTATGTTGTTAGAAGTGGTGGCCTTGTGAAAACTAGATCAAAAAACATTCGGGTATGCACATTAAAATGATAGAAACTTTTATTTTGGTGTCATAGTTTTAGTCTTGCTTTTTATGTATATTTATAATATGATAAAACTATGTGCACATGCATGCATATGTTTCTCAGTGGCAGATTACTTGCTTCACTTGCTAGAGCCCCTGAGTTGGTCTACATTGCAAACAATGTACACAAAGTAAAATATTGTGATAAGCCACCTATGTAGAACAGAGTGAAAACAAATCCTTGCCTTTTTAAATGTGTATCATAACTTTTCTCCTGATTTCTTGTAGGTGGGTGATATTGTTCGTATAGCCAAAGATGAAATTTTTCCTGCAGATTTGGTGCTTCTCTCCTCAGATCGACTTGATGGTTCATGTCATGTTACAACTGCTAGTTTGGATGGAGAGACAAACCTGAAGGTTTGATCATGTATATGTTTCAACACTTCTCTGAATGAATGTAATGCCTCATGTTTATAGTGGTTTTTTTTTTTTTTTTTTTAGTGAAGTGATTAAGAGTAACCTGATAAGGTAAAGTTAGGTGTTTTATTTTGTTTTTTAAGTTACTGAAATTTTAAAAACAAACCACAAAAGTTGATGGATTTGGATGATGGCTGTGTTGGTAGAGTACTTCCTACCTAATATGAGCATCTACACTTGAATACCTAGCACCAACTTAGCAGAAAGACAGGCACAGCAGCACATGCTTTTAATCACCGGGAAGGCTTAGATGGAGAATCCCTGGAGCTGGGTGGCTAGTCAGTCTGACCAACATGTAAGCTTTATGTGCAGTCAGAGACCCGATCTCAGTAAGTAAGGTGGGAAGTGATTGAAGACTCCCAAGTCAACCTGTGGGTTCCATACCCAGGGCACATACCCAGGGCACATCTGCACATTCATCTGCATAGACACACAGACGTGCATATACATGTATGGAAGGAAGTTTTAAGATTAAAAAGTTAAGTAATCCAATAAAAAAATGGGATACGGAGGTAAACAGAGAATTCTCTGTAGAGGAATATAGAATGGCAAAGAAACACTTAAAGAAATGCTCAACATCCTTAGCCATCAGGGAATGCAAATCAAAACGACTCTGAGATTTCACCTTGCACCCATCAGAATTGCTAAGATCAAAAACTCAAATGACACATTCTGGAGAGGGTGTGGAGAAATGGGAACCCTCCTCCATTGCTGGTGGGAATATAAACTTGTACAACCACTTTGGAAATCAATCTGGCGCTATCTCAGAAATAGCGCTTCCTCAAGATCCAGCTATACCACTCCTAGGCATATATCCAAAAAATGCTCAAGTACACAACAAGGACATTTGTTTAACCATGTTCGTAGCAGCTTTATTCATGATAGCCAGAACCTGGAAATGACCCAGATGTCCCTCAGTTGAGGAATGGATACAGAAATTGTGGTACATCTACACAATAGAATACTACTCAGCAATTAAAAACAAGGAAATCATGAAATTTGCAGGCAAATGGTAGGATCTAGAAGAGATCATCCTGAGTGAGCTATCCCAGAAACAGAAAGACACACACGGTATATACTCACTTATAAGTGGATACTAGACCTATAATATAGGATAAACATACTAAAATCTGTATACCTAAAGAAGCAAAACAAGAAGGAAGACCTGGGTAAGATGATCAATCCTCACTTAGAAAGACAAATGGGATGGACATTGGATGTAGGAGAAACAAGGAACACGACAGGAGCCTACCATAGAGGGCCTCTGAAAGATTCTACCTAGCAGTGTATCAAAGCAGATGCTGAGACTCATAACCAAACCTTGGGCAGGGAATCATGAAAGAAGGGGGAGTTAGAAAGACCTGGAGAGGACAGGAGCTCTACAAGGACCAAATATATCTAGGCAAAGGGGTCTTTTCTAAGACTGATTCTCCAACCAAGGACCATGTATGGATATATCCTAGAACCCCTGCACAGATGTAGCCCATGGTAGCTCAATATCCAAGTGTGTTCCCTAGTAAGGAGGACAGGGACTGGCTCTGACATGAACTCAATGGCTGGCTCTTCGACCTCCCCACCCCCACCCCAAGGGAGGATCTGCCTTGCTAGGCCAGAGAGGAGGACATTGCAGCCAGTCCTGAAGAGACCTGATAAGCTAGGGTCAGATGGAAGGGGAGGAGGACCTCCCCTATCAGTGGACTTAGAGAGGGGCAGGGAGGAGATGAGGGAGGGAGGATGGGATTGGGAAGGAATGAGGGAAGACAGCTGGGATACAAAGTAAATAAACTGTAATTAATATAAAAATATAAAAAACATTATAAAGGAAAAAAATGTTATTATGTGTTCGATGGCACTCTCACCCTGGCTTTGTTCATATTGAAAGTAGAAATGGAAAATGTTTTTGGAAAAAAAAATCATTTAATACTTTTGATGTCTAAAAAAAAAAAAACAAAAAAAACCTCAGGCTGGCCTCAAACTTCTGGCAATCCTACTTCTGCCTCCCAAATACTGTGATTATAGATGTGAACCACCATACTCAACTTGATGTAAATTTAGTCATGAAACAAGTATACATTTGCTCAGTTTTCAGCATCTAATAAGGGGTAAAATTTTACATTTGCCTACTAAATGACATACAATGAGTCTTTAGACAGTTGTAATTGCAAATGGACTCTAATACAGGCAAACCCAGCAATCTATTTGTTCTCTGCTTATTTCTAATTGTTTTTCCTCTATCGTCTTAGCAGAGTGATTTGCAGTCTAATGTGCCATGATCTCATCTAGAAGACATTTGAAGTAGTTGAAATCTGAGGTCATATTTAGATATATGTCAATTCCTTTTTAATTTTTTTTCAGACACATGTCTCAGTTCCAGAAACAGCAGTATTACAAACAGTTGCCAACTTGGACAGTCTCATAGCTGTGATAGAATGCCAACAGCCGGAAGCGGACTTGTACAGGTATGGTGTGTTATTTGGTGAGCTCATCTTCATTTAACAGCTTCTGTTAGAAGCAAAATTCTAATAAAATATTATTACATTTTTAATATAATAAATTTTACAATTGTATTAAAAGATTTAACAAAATTATTTTTAAGTTTTATTTTATAAAATTTATTAATTTTATATAAAAATTCTAATAGGTCAGCTTCTATTAACAATACCTTGTTTTTTATAACCATACATATACAAATGAAACTTAAATTTTTGTCATTATATTTTATTTATTTTGTGTGCATGTGTGTATGTATTTGGGCATGTTCATGCCACTGTGTATGTATGAAGGTCAGACTACTTTCTGGAGTCTGGTAATGTGGGTCCTGGGGATCAAACTCAGGTTATCAGACTTGGCCACAAGTGCCTTCACCAATGAGACGTCTTGTTGCCTCTTAAAATGAAACCAAGACAGTTGGTCCAGTGGAGAACTGGCCTGAACACATACTAGAATGCTGGAACAAGGATAATGACATATGGAGAAAGAAAATAAAAACCCTTTCTGGTTTTAGCTTGGTAAAGCAAAAACAAAAACTGGATCCAGTATCATTTCTTAAAGGTGTTCAGGGAAACACCAGCTGAATTGAATCTAAATCTAAAGTCTAGACAAACTTCTCTGGAGCAAGGAGAATAAAACAACGCTCCGTGTTATTAAGAAGTAACAATGAGAAATCAGAACGAAGTAATGAAGCAATTCTTCAGTAGATTAAAGATCTGGGTCTGGAATGGGAAGGGCAATAGGAGACATTTGGAAGGGAATGCTAAACATTGTTTTATCTCCTCCATGAGCATCAGGCGTGTATGTGTGTGCTACATAGACATATGAGCAGACAAATCACCCATATACATAAAAAGGAGTAAAAACTTTTTAGAAGGTCCAGAGTGTGTTTTTGATTGTAAGTAATAGTGCTCTTGAATCAGCTCTATACTTTGTGCCATTTTCAGTTATGGGACTAGGAACTGAAAAATCTACCCTCTGTAGTCCATTATGGTATCGTGCCATTCAGCCTAGATTTTAGCCACAAAACACTTTAAGTTAAAGCTTGAGCTTGCTGTTTTACCTCCACTGTTTATCTGATACACAGTAGTTGCTCATTGGCTATTTGTTAAATGGACAGAATAAATATTTGATCTGGTTCCAGTGATCTGTAGGTCCCAGAAAACTTGAGTAAACTGTAGTGAACTGTGTAAGCATTCACTGTTGGCTAAGTCATGTATGCATTTTTGTGTAGTAATTTATAAGTAATGATGATAAGTAAGTTAATAGTGACATGTGACCTTTGCATGAAATTTTGAAATGATTTCATTCATTACTGCAACCAATCAGTTTTTAAATTTTAAGGCCTAACTTAAAGAAACTTTGTAGCATTAATTTTAGATGATTTTTGTGTATGAAAGAGGTACTAGGGCTATGGTTTAGTTAGTTTGTGCTCGCCCAGCATCTGTGAGACCTAGCTATTTCCCCAGCACCAAAACAACAAAATATCCACAAAAGGTTGATTAATTAGGGCCTGGCTGAGTGGTTAAAGAATTTGGTTAAGAGGACTTCCTTTTGTATTCTAGAAAAAGTAACAGGCCTGGTGTGGTCTCTGGTACCTGTAACCCCAGCACTAGGGGACAGAAATAGGAGGAGGGAAGTTTTCTGAAGCATATTAGCTGGTAGCCTGTCTAAAAAAATGAAAGCATCAGAATCAGGGAAGGACCTGCCTTAGAAGAATAAGACAAAATGCTAGAGTGCCAGAGGACATCTGCTGTGCTCCTACACATAAATCCACATGTGTGCAGGCACATAACGATTGTATTTCATTTGGCTTACAGTGTTACCCATTGATTTCATAAGTTAACAACTTTTGTAATATGATACATTCTTCTATAGATTTATGGGACGAATGATAATAACTCAACAAATGGAAGAAATTGTAAGGTAAGAATAAATCATATTATCTACTTATTATAATTGGAAACTGGTAGAGAAACCAAAAATTAAAAGGAAATAAGTAAATTAAGTAAACACCATATCATGGGAAAGCATAAATTTAAAAACATGTCAGCTAGTAGTTTTTAGGAACAACAAGTGAAGATGAAACATTCCATGTAATAACATAAAAGTAATTATGTAGCCTTATATATTTGCATCTTTGATAGTACTTGGTAGCAACTTTGAAATTAAACACTGCTGCATTAATTTAGATCCTTAAACATTTAAACCATAATACTCAAGAGTCAAGTGAGCTGGGGTTCATTTTCATGATACAGCAAGTGTACCATGTATGAAGTCCAGGGTTCAATTTTCCTACCACAAAAACATTTTTGAAAGATGCATGTTTTGCATGATGTTTATGAGCAAGTGTAAATACTGTTGTTGGCTTTATTTCAGAGTTACTGAGTGCAAGCTGAAGCATTTAGTGACCAGTTCTGTACTGTTGTACCTATTCTTCTAATTGATTTTTTTGTTGTTTTGTTTCTTTTTGTTTTTGTTTTTTCGGTTCGTTGGTTGGTTGTTTTGGTCTGTTTTCTCAATTTAGCATATAAATATAAATAAGAGGCTTTGAATAAGTTTAAATATTTGCTAATAGGATGAGAGTGCATTTTTACTTCTGACCTGAAGGCTTAACTTAAAATCAGTTTTATAAATTTTAATCTGACTTCACTTTAATCCCAACTCTTTTTCTAGGGACATACTCACTCTGTTGGCTGCATGAAATAAGTCAGTAGCAGAAAGACTTGAACATTTTTAAATTAGATCTTTAAGATAAACCACCAAAATGTCAAGTATCAGCACTGATTCATATTTTAATAAACATTAGCATAGAAGCACACTCAATAAACTTTAATAACATATATATGTTTTATTTTTATTTTTGCATTGAAATTGTGAAAATTGTGTGGATGCATCATCTGAATTGTGTTCTAAGATATTTTGTCTGTAAAGGAACATTGCCGTATGGGACACCTACTCCTGATTGGCTGACAGGATGAACTGTGTTCTTTACTGAAACACACCTGCAGTTAACTATTGAATTGTCTTTTGCTTGGAAGCTGTCTTGGTATCCCAGTTATGTTTGCATTTCTTTTACCTGTTAAATCCTCAACCATGCTAGGGAGTAGAAAATAACAGGGAATGAATGTTTAATGAGCATGTGGATTTCTTTTTCTTCTTCTTCTTTTTTAAGTGATGAAAGTGTTTTCAGTGAAACAAGTATTTTGTAGCAGCTGAGTAGTTAGCCACCACACTGGTTCTGACTATCGTTATGAGTGCTCACCAAACAGGACTCTAGTGAAACCGTACTTGGTAAACATTTCCCAGATGCCTGATCTTCCTGGTTCAGTGCAGTTTTTCACAGTGTTTGGGTTTGCTGATATTTTTATAAATGATTCAGATTTTGTTTGATTTGAATAAACATATTTTTGTATGTTTCAGAAAAGCTTAAGTGCTATCAACAAAATAAAGACCTTTTAACTTATCCATGACACTCTTAATCATCTTACTATCAGTAAGAAAATAGTTTCCTTTGTAGTTATTTCTTTTCATTGTATGTTTCCTTAATTGAGAAAAATTCAATCAGTAGGCCTGTGCACTGAGAGGAATGCAGTGCAAGTAGTCAGCCTGTGTTTCGTGATCTTGCCTGTAAAATACTGACATAGTTTGTATATTATATTTTATAATCTAACATAATTTTTATTATGCAGAACTCGTGTATTTATATTATGTAGCTCTCATAATTTTATGTTTGTACTACATTTCTATTCTGTATTTTCCTTTCTAAAACTGTTAATTTTGCTAACAAAATTTAAATTTTGTCTTCTGCTAAACTTTTTAAAATCACTGCTTAATTTTTAATTTTATTTGTGTTTAAATTTTTTGATATTAATGGCTTTTTCAGTTTACTTAAAGGTAATATTTTTTTTAAGCCACTCGCCTTCATTTGAACATTTTATGTCTATGGGTGGTTTGCTAGCATGCATCTATGCCTACAGAGGTCAGCATTGGTATCAGATCCCTTGGAAACAGGATTACAGACAGTTGTGAGCCTCCCTATCAGTGCTGGGAATTAAACTGAGGTCCTTTGCAAAAAACAGCCAGTTCTCTTAACTGCTGAGTGATCTCTTTAGCCTGTTAAATTTTTAAATGATTAAAATGCTCAAGCAAATATTGATTGTTGTGGAAATGAACATTATTAGTCCAGGAAGTTTTATAGTAGCTGGGATTTGATTTTATATGAAATCAGTATTGTAACTATAGGTAAAGTACCTCTGACTGAAGATGCCTTTTAATTGAATTGAAATTTTAATATATTCAGTGCCTTTTGGATTTCTTTTTTCTTTAGACCTCTGGGACCAGAGAGTCTCTTGCTTCGTGGAGCCAGATTAAAAAATACAAAAGAAATTTTTGGTTTGTACATACTTAAGTTTTTTTTTTAATTGTTTGTATGTTTTGTATCGGTGCTTTATATGAAGCTTTGCTTTTACCTTTGAGGTGCAGGGTCCTGAACTCAAGGTCCAGCACACAGCAGGCACACACTCTATTGTTCTAGACAGCATCCCCAACCTCCCTAAATTAGCTTTAAAAACACAGCATTTTATGTCCCTTTGATTGCATAATATTACTTTATTAAATGTAATATGTGATAATTTTCTTTTAACGTTTGTTTTAGTGTTGTCTTTGTTGTTCTTGTTGTTAATCTCCCCTTTTGAGTGGTATTAGTCCTCCTCTTACTGTGTTTGTGGGTAACTGTGAAGCTGAGTGCTGAGAAAATGACCCATGCTACTTGAAGTAGCATGGGTACAGTCAGTGCTCTGTAGTCTCAGTGGTGTAGTCCACACAGCTTCAGTTCTGCTGTGGTTGCTCTTCAGTTGAATTAAACTGCAGACAGATTTATGTATCTAGCAAGTTCTTACTGAGCTCTGCATGTGAACATGTACTTTATCTCTTAGAGGAACAGTGCCCTGCTTTGTGGGAGCAGGCATAAAGGACCACTGATTATATGTCTCCTTTCATCTGAAACACCTGACATGGGTGTATCCAGAGTGATGAAGGGGATTAATGATTTCTAAGGGGTAGAGAATATAAAGAGGGAGAAATATTTCATGGGTCCGCCATTTTTTGAAAGTGATTAAAATAGTCTCAAAGTTAGATGGAAAAGAGGACTCCACAAAATTGTGAATGTGTTATCATCACTCTGAACTATACATGCTAAGTGGTTAGGTGGTAAATTGTATGTTACATGTATTTTGCCACTATTTTTTAAAAATTATAACAATGTTCTAATATCAGAAACCAGACTAAACATCCAGGATTTTTAGTCAGTATCATGGGACACTAAATCTTACATGATTTTCCAGGAGTAATGCTTCTTGTCCTTGTTACTTTAAAGTAGGGGTCCAAATTATGCATAATTTTAGAAGCAAATGTGCTTTTGAATGCTTTTTGTTTGCCTCAGTACCTGTTTCTCTACTGTTTCATTCTGAGTAGGATTTTTTTTCCAAATTACATAGTTTCAGTGCAATTTTTCATTTTAATTATGACCCTGGAGTTTGAAGAATAATTCTTATTTTAAAAATTCCAAGTCCAATACTTAATAAAAGGGCACAATTGGTTCTGTGTTGTTTCTTTAGTCTTACTTTTTAGGAATGTGGACGAACATTTAAAGTTTGGTCTTACCTGATTAGTTTCAGTCTGCAGCTTTGGTCTCAGTATTATGAACATCCTCTCTTACCTCAGGGTCTCAAATAGCATTTACTCTGTGCTTGCTTAATTTACTCTGGAAGACATTAGTATTGTTCTTCAGTACTTAAGGAAAGACACCCATACTCCAGATGCTGGCATGCTGGGTCTTTAGCCTATCCAAGGCTCCAGTGTAACACAAGGGTCTCTCTGTTTTTACTGTTATTAATACCATTAGCATCATATGCATAGGTTGTCTGTCATCCCCATCTCTTTCTTCCATCAATCTCAGCTCAGAACATCTTTCATCCAAATATCTGTTGTAGCTGAGAAACAAGACTCCATGCAGTCTTTTGTGATTGAATGTCAAAATTACCAAAATCTTAGGCTTAGCAGGTCTTTAAAAGCTGTGAAAAGACTCAAGGAAAAGTCAAATATATAAACCTTCAGACAGTGTTCTTTCACCTAAGTTTTCATGCTGGTGAGAGTACTTAAATGGCAGTTTTGTTTTATAGGTGTGGCTGTATATACTGGAATGGAAACTAAGATGGCATTAAATTACAAGAGCAAGTCACAGAAACGATCTGCAGTAGAAAAGTAAGAAAACTCTTTTTGCATAATTATGTGTGTATCTTCTATATGTATAACACATATAAAAGTAGATGAAGTAGATGTTTCAGGAGCTTGAGAGATGACTCAGTGGTTAAGAACACTGTTGCTCTTGGAGATGACCCAGGTTTGGTTCCTAGCACCCACATGGTAGCTCATAAACGTTTGTAACTCTGGTTCTAGGGGATCTCCATGGGCATTAAGCATACATGCAGTGCAGTTACACACATGCAGGCAAAACCTTCATATACATAAAAATAAAAACAAATCCTTTAAAAGGTATTTCATGTTACATAGACAAAATGGTATTCTGAATGGATAAGGATGATGTTTTATGTTTCTGCATATACTTAGCATTTTGTATGGTATTGATTTGACTATTAGTAAGTGCTAAAATATGACTAAATATAGTGTAGAATATCAGGCAATAGTTCTGAATCAAATACTTGCTGTGTTTTATATTCAGCATGAGGAACTGAATTCAGATCCATATCATCCACATAAAGATCTGGTTGTGTTGTCATGGACCTGTAACCTTCTGGGTGGAGACAGGAAGATCCCAGGGGCTTGCCTGTCAGCCAGGCTAGCAGAAATAGTAAACTCTGCATTTAGTGTGAAACCCTGTCTCAAAAAAATAAGGTGTAGACCAAAAGAGGAACAAGTCAACCTTAAGCTTCTATATAGCACATACCTGTGTATATAGACATGCAACCCACATACAAGTGAGCACACACACACGCTCAAGTAATGTTGAACCATTCATGGTGAGGGAACTCCAGCAATCCTAGTACTTGAAAACAGAGATAGAAAGACCATGAGTTTGAAGATACCATGGCTACTAGCAATAGAAAGTAACCAAAAGCAGGTTGAAACTTACAATGAGTCTAATCCTGAAGACAATTGAGGGAAGGAAGGAAGAAAAAAAAGAAGTAGGAGAAATAAGAATGGAAAAAGTGTAAGGTTTATTTCTTTAGTGGGTTGAAATTTCAGAGGACAAGGTTTAAAACTGAAGAACACCTAGAAAATTAGGAGAAAACAGATAAGATAACATAGGAAATAATGAACTTGAAAACATATACATAAAAGCTGCCCAAATTTCTTACATGATTGATAAAATTGTGTAGGTACAAGTTGACAGAAAACAAACAACAGAGCCCAGCATTCTGCGTGGGGGTGGGGGTGGGGGAGAACAGAAATTTGCTTTTTACCAGTGGTAGTGAAGTTAGATGCTTAAAGTTAACTGTCCACTAGAACAAAAATCTTCTCCCGAGGAACATGAAAAGCTGTAAATTCTGAAACCTATTATTCATAATACCCAGGGTGACATTTTTAGTAAAAGTGAGGAGAAAAGAGCTTTTGCCAACAAGAGGGCATTCACCAGGCCATGGGCTCAGTCTCCAGCATCTAAAAATGATGATGATGATTGAATAAATATGAAACAGAATTGTAAAGACTTTTAAAGAAGTCATATTGGAATCTTCAGGATCTGGACTTAAGCAGATAAACAAAAAAAAATCATAATTCCTGAATGAAAAAGTTAATAAATAAAATTTAATGTAAATAAGAAGTGTTTTCAACCCCTCTTGAAAGGATAGAAAGATAAGCCACAGACAAGGGGAAATTTTTGCAAACCACAAACTTAAACCAAACAGTAACACAAAGATTGAGTTGGATGTGATCAAAAAACATGAATCACAATTCATCAAGGGAGTTGCAGGTGGCAAATGAACAGGTAAGGATGTTCAGTCAGCATCATCACCTATTAGAGACTATCATATCACAAATACAGTGAAGTTAATTCACTGTTGAAGGGATAAGACTAAAAGAGAGTAGTAATAATAAGTGCTAGCAGGAGGCAGATGAATTAGATCTGATACATTATTGGTAGGAATGTAAGATGGTATCTCCATCTGAAAGATAATTTAACAGTTTCTTTCCCTAGCAACTTTATTTATAACAGAAAAAAAAGAAAGAAAGAACCTTAGAAAACAGCCCGGTGTCCATGGGTAGTAGTTGAACAGAAAATCTGATACAACTCTGTCATAGAGCACTATTCAGCAAGAAAAGGGAGTTTTATTACATGCATCAGCCATAACTGACTGCAAAATTGTTATACTCACTACAAAGTCAAGTTCAAAGATTACATACTGTATGTTTCTAGTTGTGTAACATTTTAAAAATTATAAAACTGTATAGGCTGGGACAGATTGTTGTTGCTAGGGGACAGAGATTCAATATGGGGAGAGTGAAAATATAAAGAGTGATGGGAAATGGAGAATTAGTTCAGTGGTTAAGAACACTTGCTGATCTTGCAGTGGGCCTGGGTTTGATTCCAAGCACTCACATGGTGGCTAACAACCTCTATAATTCTACTTCTAGAGGATCTGACACCTCTTCTGACATCCACAGGCATCAGGCACACATGTAGTATACATACATAATATGCATGCAAAATGCTCATACACATAAGATAAAACAAAAAATGTTTAAATTTTATTTATTTGTTTATTTTTTGAGGCAGCGTTTCTCTATGTAGCCCTGATGTCCTGTAGCTCACTATGTAGACCAGGCTGACCTTGAGCTCACAGAAATCTACCTGCCCGCACCTTTGAGGTACTAGGGGTATAGGTATATGTGACCACGTTGGGCTCTGGATAAATACATTTTTAAAAGTGATGATGGGACAGTTCCTGGTAATGGGAGCTAATCTGTATGTGGGATTAGCTGCATACAAATAAATTCAGCTTAGTCAAATCTAATTTCCTAATGCTACTTTCCTGCTTGTGGTATTGTTCCACAGCTGCATAAGATGCCATCATTGAGTTGGGGCTGTAGTTCCGTGGTAGAGTACGCTGCATGTACAAGCCTCTGAGTTTTGTCCTATAAAGGGTGTGAGAGGAGGGGAGGAAAATAAGGATAAGTTGATGGAAGTCTCTGTACTAATTTCACAACTTTCTGTGGGCTGCGATTTCAAGTATTTCAAATGAACAACTCTTTAAAAAGTTACTCATGAAGTGGCAAGATAAAAGAACTATAATAAAAAAACTAAATGGGTAATTGGAGTGGAATAGAGTATAAATAGAATAAGACAGTTGTTGAACCTATGTGGTGTACATGAAGATTCATTATTGTATTCACTTTATTTGTATGTTTGGAGCTTATTTATTTATTGAGAAGTTATTTATTTAGAATATCATATTGAGTACTGAATCTTTCTCACTCATGTTCCTCCACTCCACCAACTCCTCCCAGATCCTCCCCCTCCCAAACTCAAGACCTCTTCTTTAAGAATACATGTATGTTGTTTGAGTCCATTTAGTGTTGCCCATATGTACACGTATGCAGAGCTGACCATTTGAAATTGGGTAACTATGTGGGTGTGCATCTATGCAAGAAATGGATTCTCACCGTCTTAGCAGAGTCACTACCTGTAACTCTTCACCTAGGAGTGGGCCCTGTGGACTTTTCCTCATCTATGTTGAATGTCAACTGTTGTTATTGTTCAGTCTTGTTCATGCAGCCGTATTGTTGAGAGTTAATGGGTGCATTTCCCATGTCATGTTTTGGAGCCACTATGTAGCAGCAGGCATCCTGGTTCCTGGCTCCTAGAATTCCCCTTCCCCTTCCCCGTTTTTTCCTATGTTCTCTGAGCCTTAGGTGTAGAGGCTAGGTTGCAGATGGATCAGTTGGTATATTTGTGAAACTCTGTAGTAGTCTGAAGTTTTTGGTGATCAGATGTTTTTCCATATCAAATTTATGTTTTAAATTTTAATACTTTAAATTTAAAGTTGAATCTGTTTGTTTCAGCAGTACCTATTCAACCGTGTAGCAACACACAGGGGAGTATCACCTATGCACAAAACTAGCACCAAATCCTGAAGGATTCCATACTTTTGATACATGAAACATGAACCCTAAAGCTTATTGTGGAAAGTAGACATTGAGGAGGAAGTAGCAGTGAATTAATACCTTCATAAACAGAATTTACCATGGTATTATTTTTTATTAAAATTCACCAGGGTATTATTATTCTTGTCTCAATTTCAAAATCTTACTCATGAATTGGAAGACACTTTGAAACTATTAACTAATTTCTACGTGAAGAAACTCGGTCTAGAGATGTATTAAACATTTCATGTGTATCTGTTGTGTATTAGGTTTTCTGAGATACAATTATTCCCCCTTTAGACTTTCCAGTTCAACTGGAAATTAAAGCTAATAATCAGTGAAAATTTAGATAACAATAAGACTTTCTTTCTGAGCACTCTTCACCTTTGTGTTTAAAGTCTATCTTTAGTAAAGTCTTTAATAAACATCTTTTATAAAGTCTTCAGATCTACTTTTATACTTGCTGGTTTTAAATTCTTTTTAGTGTCAAAGCCAAGAATCTCAGTTAATGTCTGAGTTAATGTCCCTAAAGATAGGGACACTCTTTAGAGAGCTGAGGGTGACAATTTGGAGTTATTATCTCATTGCTGACATTGGGACTGTAATGCTAATTTCAAATTTAAATAAGAGAATGTTGAATATAAATGAATGCAGTTAAACCAAGAAGGAGAGGTTTTTCTTTTTTAATATATTTTATTATTATCATTTATTACAATTTTTTCAATTTGTATCCCAGCTGTGGTCTCCTTCCAACGCCTCCCTCCCTCTTCTCCCTCTATGCCCCTACCCTAGTCCACTGATAGGAGAGGTCCTCCTCCCCTTCCATCTGACCCTAGCATATCAGGTCTCATCAGGACTGGCTGCAATGTCTTCCTCTGTGGCCTGGCAAGGCTGCAATGCCCCAGGGGGAGGTGATCTGAGAGCCTGTCACTTAGTTCATGCCAGAGAAAGTCCCTGCTCCCTTTACTAGGGACCCCACTTGGATACTGAGTCTATGGGCTATATCTGATCCGGGGTTTTAGGTCCTCTCCATGCATTGTCCTTGTTTGGGGTATCAGTCTCTGCAGGGCCCCCAGGGCTCAGTTGTGTTTGTTTGTTTGATGCTGTTGGTCTCCTTTTGGAGCTCCTATCCCCTCCAGGTCTTTCTATCTCCCCTTCCTTCGTAAATTTTTCAAGTAAACATTTGAAAATACAGTGAAGGGTTAGGGATTTAGCTCAGTGTAGAGTGCTTATCTAGAAAGTGCAGTGTCCTGGTTTAATTCCAGGCACACACCACACACAGTAATAAAAATTGTAATAACAACAATAATAATAATATGGAATTGGCAAAAGGATGAATGTAATACAATGTTTTTAAGGAGAGTGTCTCATGAAGATGTAGGCAAAGATAATGTGACGGTGAACCAGGTGTGGCAGTGCTAGGAGTCAAAGTTAATGGAAAGAGCTTAACATCTGCTCTCTTGATCCTAAGTTATGTGATTGTGGATTATTTGTTTTATTCTTTTGAATCAAATGCTTTGATAGTTTAATATGTGAGCAGTCCTGCAATTGAAGTACCAAGTAATGCTATGCCTAACACATGATCAAGTGAAAAAGGAGCCTCCTTTTCCCTTGTGCTTTTATTTCCTGTGTGTAAGAACAAATATTTTCATAGTTAGATAAAAATAAATTATGGAGGGCCTAGGAAAAAAAACCAGGCATATAGGTATTTTTTCTACTCTCCAGAGTTTTTGCAAAGCCTATGACCTACGTTTCTTGCATTCACACTAGATGTGCGATGTTCATGAGACTGTTATGATTGTGTTTCTATATAATTGTTCAATGAAGAAACATTTCTTTACTTACATGAATAGTTTTAAAGATTTATTTATTTATTTATTTATTTATTTATTATTCAGTGTTCTGCCTGCATCTACACCTGCAGGCTAGAAGTGGGCACCAGATCTCATTATAGATGATTGTGAGCCATGACGTGGTTGCTGGGAATTGAACTCAGGACCTTTGGAAGAGTAGCCAGCCAGTGCTCTTAACTTCTGAGCCATCTCTCCAGCCCTTTATTTATTTATTTATTTATTTATTTATTTATTTATTTATTTATTTATTTATTTATTTATTCATTCATTCATTCATTCATTCATTCATTTATTTATTTATTTATTTTACTTGAAATTGGACAATATATTAAGGTTGCCCAATGAATGGAAGAGGGATTCTGGATTTCTTACTTTGGTGACTTGAAGAAATCATAGAATTATTTTTGGATTTGTCCTTTTGCTACTAGAAAGGATGCCATAGTATCTTCAAGCTTTTTTTTTTTTAAACAGATGTTTAAGAATTGGTTAAGATAGTAGATGTGGCAGAAGTTTTATAAAACTTTAATGATATATGTGTTAATTTTAGTTATTATACTTACAATCAGATGAATCCTGAAAATCTGAGAATACTTACTTATAGTAAAAACTAGTGCCCAAAATATTACTTAAATATATACATATATCACATACATAGAATTGTATGTATTTGTTTATTTATTCCTGATACATGTATTCTTTTTTAAAATGTTCATATGTCATTTTCATTCAATCCTCTTCTCTCTCTCCATCTCCTCCCACAGCACCCCTAATCCCTCTCAAATTTAAGACCTCATCTTTTGTTTCTATTGTTAAATATACATACACATATGTGTATCTTAATACAGTTTGCTGAGATAAATTATCGTTATTCGTATACATGCATTTAGAGCTGACTACTTCAAAATGGATAACTTATCATGGGGCAGATCTCTAGAGCAGACTAATTCTCCCTCTCTTAAGAAAATGGAAGTAGAACATTCTGCTTTAGGGTGCATGACCTCACCAGCCATAAATGACAATATTTACAGTACCAGACATGAATTTCCTCCTATAGAGTAGGCCTTAAGTCCGATTAGATGTTTTTTGATAACCCTCAAGATATGTGTCACTGCCATATTTTTGTATATGTCTTATTGTGCTGTTGTGATTCATAGGATTTATAACTGGGTTGTTAGTAATTATGTTTTATTAAATGGTCATTTTGTAAAAAAATACTATCCTTTAAAGTAGCTATAATGAAATCTTAAATATTTTGATGTGTTTAATACAAGTATTAATTTCTAAACAAATGAACATAAAGCATATTGATATCTTTTTATTTTTTCTTGCTTTAGGTCAATGAACACATTTTTAATAATTTATCTAATAATCCTTATTTCTGAGGCCATCATCAGTACTATCTTGAAATATACCTGGCAAGCTGAAGAAAAATGGGATGAACCTTGGTATAACCAAAAAACAGAACATCAAAGAAATAGTAGTAAGGTATTATAAGCCAGCTGTAAAGGGAATTCTTTGGGGACAGTTGGTGCAGCTGATGGGGAAGACCACTGTGATCTTATCACAGCATTGTATTGACAAGATGTCTTTTCAGAAGAACAATCAGCATGTTAACAGTGGTGTGTCCTAAGTAGATCACAAAAATTTATATGTCAAAACATTTGCATTTCACTTCAGTATCAAAAATTTTA
>CM053766.1:40063307-40082055 GCA_028658305.1 Pachyuromys duprasi | reverse complement strand
CAGCCCTGAGGAGACATGATAAGTCGTGGTTGGATGGAAGGGAAGGAGGTCCTCCCCTCCTAGTGGACTTGGAGGGGGCGGGGAAGAAGGAGATGAGGGAGGGAGTGGGAGGGTAGGAGGGAATGGGGGAGGGGGCTACGCCTGGGATTCAAAGTACCCAACCTGTGATTGAGATAAAAATAAATAAATTAAAAAAAATTTTTAAACTTTAAAACATCATTATTGTAGCTTACAAATGAATTAAAGAATACAGTTATTTTAATTCATGTCTGAATAATAAAGAGTGTTAACAGTCTTGATATACCAAAAGAATTTAACCTACATTTTGGTAAATAATTGTTTTCTAAATTCTGTTTAAAGTAAAATATTCATATTAGAAAACATTTTGATCTCAAGAGGAGACAACAAAGCAGATCAGTATAGATTGCCATTGCCAGAGGGTGTATTGAAAATTCTATTGCGACATTGCACTTTATACCTGTAGTCTTTGTTCTTCAGTTTCTATTTCTTAACAGTGCTTCCTAGAAATTGTGTTCCAGTATGTTTAGCACTCACATCTTAATCACCCATTATTTTTGAAGAGTAGTAGTAGGATGGCTAGCACACTGCACAGAGTCCAGTTGTAATTTGGTATTTTCATAGTGCCGGGTGACTTCAACCTGTCTGGGAATTTAACCTTTACCTTAGCCAGTAGTCCAAGTAAACAAAGGAAATGCAATATTAAAACAGTGTAATCAAGGACTTTCAATTCATGATATTAGTTTACCTCAGAATATTATTGATTATTTATTTAGATAAAAAACTTTCTCATAATTTTCAAGTATTTTCTCATCAAATGATTTTTTTTTCTTCTTTTTTCTAGATTTTGAGATTTATTTCTGACTTCCTTGCTTTTTTGGTACTCTACAATTTCATCATTCCAATTTCTCTATATGTGACAGTTGAAATGCAGAAATTTCTTGGATCATTTTTTATTGGCTGGGATCTTGATCTGTATCATGAAGAGTCAGATCAGAAAGCTCAAGTCAACACTTCTGATCTGAATGAAGAGCTTGGACAGGTGAAGATGATCCTGATATCTTATCAGAGAATTACATGTAAAAAGACTGACTCAGTAGGAAATATTACAAAGGTTAAAGATTATACCAAAACACCTTTTTCTTTCCTTCAGATCCCCCCCCTCCCCCTGCTTTTGGTGACAGTTTTTCTCTATGTAGCCCTGGCTGTCCTGGAACTCACTGCGTAGACCAGACTGGCCTCGAACTCACAGAGATCTGCTTGCCTTTGCCTCCTGAGACCTGGGATTACAGGCTTCTGCCACCACTGCCTAGCTTCCTTCAGCTAATTCTTATTCCCACTTTATGTCTTAACTTTTCTTCCATAATTTACCAGTATATTTCTTTATGATATTATATCATGATGTAAAATTTTTAGACCTTATCAACTCTGAAATATAAAGTTAAAACTTTGTGGCTAGAGAGATGACTCAGAGGTCAAGAGCACTTACTGCTCTTTCAGGGGTCTTCAATTCCTATCATTCACATTGAGTATGAATTCAAATTCAAACTACCTCTAATTCCAGCTCCAGAGGATCTAAAGCCTTTGACCTCCACAAGCACCTTCAGTCATGTACACTACCTACACATGGACACATGTGTACACGTAACTTTTAAAAAGACGGAGATCTTTAAAGAGGTAGCAACTATTACTTTACTATTTCATACACATACCAAAAAACTTGCCCACTTTGCCTACCTTGGTGTTGTTATAATTTGACATCTAATAAATACTTAAACACTCATAATACTGTTTCCAAAGTCCTACTTTCTTATTTGTTCTTTGTAATTCTATGGTTATATTTTCTATAACCATAACATATTTTCTATGTATTTTATCTCCTCTAGAGTTAATTGCTGTTGATTCATTTGCTTAGTTTTGTACACACCAAACAAGTCTTTTATAAATATATTCACCATCTCTCTATGTATATTCCAACATGTCATTTAATCTTGAATTTGCCCTCCCATATGTAATTTAGATTATGCTTTATTTGTTTTCTCTTTGCTATGGACCTCTATTTTTTGCTGCCCAAGCTGTGCCTAAACTTCTGAGTTCATCCTGGTGTAATCCCAGCACTTAAGAGGCAGAGACAGGTGTATTTCTATGAGTTTGAGACCAGCCTGCTCTCCATAGTAAGTTCTAGGACAGCCAGAGTTACATAGTAAAACCTATCTCAAAAAAACAAACAAACAAAAACCCTGAGCTCAAATGACTTTTCCGTCTCAGCCTTCTTCGTAGCTAAGACCATATATATGTAGACTATGGTATTGGACCTTGTATGATAAATTATTTTTTAGAGTAGACTTCCTGTGTCTCAGATATTATAGTTACTTTTATTGGCCCCAAGACAATAAAAGTCCCAAGAGTATGGGCTTTAAAGTTCAGTTTTTTTTTCCTCTTTATTTCTTGGTCAAAACAATTTTCCACTTCAAATCTTTGATTTTGCACATTGATCTTTTATCCTATCTTTCATCCTGAACTTGCTTATTAATGCTAATAGATTTTTAAGTGAATTTCCTTGCATGATATATATGCAAGGTCATTTGATATGCAAATGGAAATAGTTTTATCTCTTTTATCCCTAATCAGGGCAACTTGCTTCTTTTTCCTGACTAGAAATTTCAGTACAATGTTGAATAAAACATGTGAGGACACCCTTATCTTAATATCTCTGCTCATAGGAGGAAATCAATCAATGTGATATTACCAAGTTTTGAAGAAGCTTTTATCATAGTATGTTAACTGTTTTTCTATCACAGAGTACTGGATTTTTATCAAGTGATTTTTCTATGTCTGTTGAGATGGTCATGTTATTAATAGAATAAAGAACTGGTATCACTAATCTGATAAACTGTACATGCCAAGTTAATATTGGATTCCTGAGATGTCTTGTATTATGCGATGATATATAATCCTTTTTATATATTTCTGTACATTGTATACATGAAGTGTATATATACTCATGAGAAATATTGGCTTAGTTTGTTCTGGTTTTGTATTCTTATAATGACTACCTCTCTTTACTTTTTTTAGTTGTGTTTTTGTTTATGTGTATGCACATACAGAGAGATTCTTTTTCTGTTTCTATACCATCTCTCCTGGCCTCTATTAACTTTCTGGCCTCTATTATTTAGCACCTAGGTTATTTACCCTTATTTCAATGATAAGTGTCAAATAATACAATTTTAAAAGTAGCTTGACCAAGATATAAACATGAAATTCTTAGACCTTATTCTTAGTCATCTCTACAAATGAACTATATCTAAAGATGTATATGTAAATTTTAAATATTTTTATTACCTTAGTCATTACCCATGACCACTAAGGTTTCTTTTGTTCTCTTTCTCTAGGTGGAATATGTGTTTACAGATAAAACTGGAACACTGACAGAAAATGAGATGCAGTTTCGAGAATGTTCAATTAATGGCATGAAATACCAAGAAATCAATGGTAGACTTGTACCTGAAGGACCAACCCCAGACTCCACAGAAGGAAACTTATCTTACCTTGGTAGTTTATCCCATCTCAACAACTCAGCCCACCTCACAGCCAGTTCTTCTTTTAGAACCAGTCCTGAAAGTGAAACTGAGCTTGTAAGCAATATCCAAATTAATAATTATGGGTTTCCTATGAATTAATTCTCTTTAATAGATGGACTAGGGAAAATTCCTGTCAGTGAAGCAACAAGTATGTATTTGAAATAGATATCTTTGATTTAGCACCACAAATACTCTTCTGAGACTAGTTCCAGCCCAGTTTAGCTTGTCATTACTTAGCATCTTAAATGCCTTAGCTTGTTAGGCATTTCAGCGGAGCAGTTAGAAAATGCTATTATTGACTTGAAATGAAAAAGAGAAAAAATATGTTTTCTTCTTTCTGAGACCTTACTTCTTCAAAGGACATAGTTTCCCTAGCTTGCAGTTTATTTATGCTTTCTAAAAAGATGCACTTATACCTAAGACAATATGAGATTGAAATCCAAACTGTGGAGCTCTTACTCAAGCAATCCAGGCCATAGTACTCTTATTTTAGATCTCAGGGATTTTTCTTTTGTCTGTTTTACTTTATGGTATTGTGTATGTATGTTGATCATGCACGTTATATTTCTACAGATCAAAGAACATGATCTCTTCTTTAAAGCAGTCAGTCTTTGCCATACTGTACAGATCAGCAATGTTCAAACTGATGGCATTGGTGATGGTCCCTGGCAGTCCAACCTGGCACCTGCACAGCTGGAGTACTATGCATCTTCACCAGATGAAAAGGCTCTAGTGGAAGCTGCAGCAAGGTGATTGAGCCTGATTTTTTTTGATCTTCAGAGAATACTCATGAAATAAATGTTAGCATATTAAAGAACTGTCCTATAAGGTTCTCAAATGTAAATTTTTTAAATTTATTTTTATAATTTATTCACTTTACATCCCAATTGTCACCCCCTCCCTCATCTCCTCCTGGTCCCATCCTCCCTCCCTCTTCTCCTTTATTCCCCTCCCCTATTTCTCAGAAAGAGGGAACCCTCCTCCCCTACCATCTGACTCCAGCCTATCAAGTCTCAGCAGGACTGCTTGCATCTTCTTCCTCTGTGGCCTGGCAATGACTCCCCGACTAGGGGGACGTGAGGGGGAAGTGATCAAAGAGCAGGCATCAGAGTCCATGTCAGCGATAACCCCTGTTCCCCTTACTAGGGAACCTACATGAAGACTGAGCTGCCTATCAGCTACATCTGAGCAGTGGGTCTAGCTCCTCTTCATGCATGGTCCTTGGTTGCTGCAACTGTCTCTGCAGGCCCCCATGGCCCAAATTTGTTGGCTCTGTTGTGAAATTCCTGTCCCTTATAGGATCTTTGAAAATTTTGTTTAGTATGAATTCTATGTGATAAAACTTGTGGGAATATTTTGCATTGTTTTATATATAGTCTCACCTGTCAAGTTCTTAAGAATAGTTTTATATTATTCAAAGGCCGTATCATAAATACACCTTAAACTTTCAATTAATGTACCTTCATTCAAGCTAAGTTATAAAGGTATATTATAAAATATGAAATATCTTCCTTTAAATCTTGTATTTCTTTGTTCATCTTTTCCCTAGAGCTGGTATTATATTTATAGGCATTTCTGAAGAAACTTTGGAGGTTAAAGTACTTGGAAGACTGGAAAGGTAAATTCTTTCTAATATGTAGTAGTCTATAATAAGTATGAGTATAGGACAGGGATCAGCAAATTATGACCTAGAGGTCAATTCTGTCCTCCAGTCTGTCTTATATAGCCCATGAGATATGTTAGGTTGCATTTAGAGTTGTTTAAGAAAGAAAAAGAGAGGAAGGGAGAGGAGAGAGAATAAAATAACTTTGGTAGTATAGAGGCTATAGGCAGATGATCATAAGTTCAAAACCTGCCTAGGCCATAGAGTGAGGCCAGCCCAGGAAATTTAGTAAGAACCTATCTCAGAATTTAAAAAGAAAAGAAAGGCTGGGAGTCTAGTTTAGTGATAGAACACCTGTCTTGTATGCAAAAATAAGTTGTAACATACAGCAGAGAGATATATGTGACCTATAAAATCTGAAATATTACCTGACTCTACGTAAAAATACTTGTTAGCCTCTGCTCTAGAGTGACGTCAGTATTACGTTGTATCTTCTCACAATTACAACAGTATATTTTCTGAATTTGCTTATGTATTTATATTAGACACTCTTGAAGTTGAGATTCCATAGGTTATTGGAAGAAGAAAGCGTCTTTATAGTTTGTTTCTGGGGCTCGGGGGATCAAAACCAGTGTCAGGAATGTTAGGCGAACACTGTGCTGTAAAGCCCATCCCAGCGCAAGATCCTTCGTGTTCTCTGTGATTTTATGTTCAAGCAGTCAGGAACAGCAGTCTCGTTATCCTATTTCCACACTAACAAGTTAGTCCTATTGCCTGTTGTTTGTGTACCTTAGCCCTTGCTATGCTTTTCCACACTAAAGAAGGGCCATTCAGAAGCTGATTGCATGAGTGAACCTGTTGTCAGCTTAGAGCATTCATTGCTTACACATCATTATAGAATTCTCTCCTAGAAGATTTTTCAAGCCCCGACTACAGTTAAACTTGTATGTTCTCTCACAGCTCTCTACAGAGGCATTTGTTTCCTGCCCCCCAACCCCAACACACACACCCCAGGTTCCAAATCATTGCTGGCAAACCTTTAAGACTGCATAAAGGGTGAAATTGGTGGGCTAAGTAAGGACAGGAAATGATAGTCAAGATGGGCAGAGCCGGGTTCTGGTCCTTCTGTACTACTTAACAGCTTGTTCAGTCTTTCCAGTAGTCCTCATCTTGGCTTCTGTGGGAATTAAGTGACGCAAGGTCTGTAAAGTGTATGGTAGTTGTTGAGGACTTAATGTCGCCTCTTTTGTGTCCAGTTACTGACAGTTTCGAGCCTCTCCTCATGCAGATGCGGGTCTAGTTTCTTACTTTATACTTGTGTTTTATCTTTACTCTTTCCAAATATTCAGATGTTAACACTCTGAAAGTTAAGGATTATCAATCTTAATTTTTAGGTATAAATTGCTTCATATTCTGGAATTTG
Organism: Pachyuromys duprasi; assembly: GCA_028658305.1. Classification (NCBI taxonomy): domain Eukaryota; kingdom Metazoa; phylum Chordata; class Mammalia; order Rodentia; family Muridae; genus Pachyuromys; species Pachyuromys duprasi. The sequence goes on along the minus strand of CM053766.1, from coordinate 40,075,430 downwards.
ATTCAGATCGTAGGAGAATGAGTGTAATTGTCCAGGCACCTTCAGGTAACCAGTCTAAACTTTTTTTTTTAAGAACATTTTTTCTTTCTTTTTTTTTTTGTTTTATTTTTTTCACATTTTTATTTTATATTAATCACAGGTTATGTACTTTGCATCCCAGCCGTAGCCCCCTCCCACATTCCCTTTCTATCCCTTCCATCCCTTCCTCATCTCCTCCCTGCCCCTTTCCAAGTCTGCTGATAGGGGAGGACCTCCTCCCCTTCCTTCTAACTGTAGCTTATCAGGTCTCTTCAGGACTGGCTGCAATGTCCTCTTCTGTGGCCTAGCAAGGCTGCTCCTCCCTCTTGGGGCGAGGGGGTCGAAGAGCCAGCCATTGTGTTCATGTCCGAAATAGTCCCTGTTCCCCTTACTAGGGAAGTCTAAACTTGTGTGAATATTTATTTACCTAATATAGAGCTTGGTAACTAGTCATTTTTTTTCTTTCAGGTGAAAAGCTTTTATTTGCTAAAGGAGCAGAATCTTCAATTCTCCCTAAATGTATAGGTGGAGAAATAGCAAAAACCAGAATTCATGTAGATGAATTTGCTTTGGTAAGTACAGATAGCTATGATTTTTTTTTAAAAAAAAATAAAATAAAAAAGCTTCAAAAATATATTTGTGAAAAGATTGAGGTTTCATCTTTTTAATAGATTTTCCATGTTTTAGAAATCCTGTAGTTCTTTTGCATTAAATGTTGGCTCTTTATTCTTGTTGAAAAAAACTGATTTTTAACCTGGTATCTCAGTTACGATTTTTATTACTGCAGTAAAACACCATGACCAGAAAAACAATTTGGGAAGGAAAGGATTTATTTGGCTTCACTTCCACATTACTGTTCATCACTGAAGGGAAGACAGGACAGGAACTCAAGCAGGGCAGGAACCTGGCTGGAGGCAGGAGCTGATGCAGAGACCATGGAGGGAAGCTGACTACTTGTTTCCCATGGCTTGCCTCAGCTGCAATAGGCACCCCCGCCCTCCCTCCTTTTAATTAGTTGAGAAATGCCTTAAAGCTGGATCTCATGGAGGCATTTCCTCAACTCAGGTTCCTTCTGTTAACTCTAACTTGTTTCCAGTTGATACACAAAACTAGCCAGTACAGATGGTAACATGTAAATCTTTTCCAACCTGTTTTGTTAGGGACTTCTGGTTGCATATACCACTCAAATTGTGCCCTTAACAAAAAGTGAGCTTAGAGTGAAGCACAAATCCTTGGGTTTCATCTCCTGAATGGCTAGGTGTCTCTTCTTGTTTTTCTCTTTCTTTCCCTGCCTTCCTCTCTCCTTCCCCCCACCACCCTAGTTTATCCTGGGCCTGTAATGAGAAGCTTTTCGAGAGAAAAGCTTGAGCCCAGAAATTCAAGAACAACTGGGGCAATATAATTAGACCCAGACTTATAAAAAATAAATAAATAAAGGGATTGGCTCAGTGGTAGAGGATATACTAGCATGACAGAAAGGGTCTTATTAAAGGAATATGGAGGAATTCCAGTAATATGGAAAAACTAGAAATTGTACACATTGTATAACTCATGTAGCCTTTGAACAGTTTGGCAATTCTTCAAAAGGTAAAAATGAAGTTATAACCTGACCTAGCTATATACCTGGGTGTACACCAAAGGGAAAGGAAAAGATATATCCACATGTGATCTAATAAATGGATGCACATAGCTCCAAATTGGAAAATCCTAGATGCCCAACTGGTGAATGGATAAAATATGATCTAACCATGTAATGGGATATTACTTAGTCATTAAGAGAAATATGAAGTACTGGTATCTGGTTCATCTTCAACATGGATGAACATTGAAAAGATTGCTAAAAGAAGCCAGTCACAAGAGAGCACACGTTATATTTATGTGAAACATCCAGGATAGGCAGGTTCATAGAGAGAAAACAAGTGAGTGGTTGCCAAAGGATGTTGGATGAGGGGAAAGAAGGTAGTGTCTTCTAACAGATAGGGAAGCCATTGGGGGTGAAATATTCTGGTGGTGGTAACGATCATACAATTTTGTAAGTATTCTAAAAAGCACTGCACAACACTCTTTAAGAGTTATTAGTTTTATGTGATTCTAATTTAAAAGGAAAAATACAGGAGACTCTTTTAAAATTGGAAAACCTAATCCGGGATCTCATGCTTAGATTTCTGTGTGTGCTTCATACTTGTCACTCCTTACCTACTTCTACTGGTTTGCAATTGCCTTTAATCTAATTCATCTACCCACTGTAGTATCCAACAACAAAGGGATTTTATTATCTAACAATATCCACATATAGTTATTTTAGAGTGGATTAATTAGCACATATATTAATATCTGATGCCTACTTAAATGTTATTTACAAGAACTGGCACTATTTAGAAATTTGCTAAACATGGTGATATGGTGTTTTAAAATCTGCTCTTTTCAAATTCTATTGCTAGATCATTTATTTTGTGTTTTTCTAAGAAAAATATATAGTAAGAAGTCTTTAGATTTGATGTCAATTTTCAGAGATTAAGAAAATTAGAGGACCATATAATCAAGTAGTCAAATACAGATTCCTAAGTTTGTACAGTTCCAATTCATAGCTGAAGGTAAAATGACAGTATTTAAAATAAGGTTGTGAATCTGGCTCTTATAGCTGTGTGCCTATCTTCTCTTTTCTTTTAGAAAGGACTGCGGACACTATGTATAGCTTATAGACAGTTTACAACTAAAGAGTATGAAGATATAGACAGGCGCCTATTTGAGGCCAGGACTGCCTTGCAGCGGCGGGAAGAGAAACTGGCTGATGTCTTCCAGTACATTGAGAAAGACCTGATATTACTAGGAGCTACAGCAGTGGAAGACAGGCAAGTATCAGAAGTAGGCAGTATCTGGTTTGTTTGTTTTTTCAACAACATTTAAGCAAGTGCTTCTACTATATGAAAATAAGTACTATTAATTAATATCCTGTAAGAAAATAGAAAACTAAAGATTTAATTTTTCTATTCAGGATAATGCTATTTTATTCTGGCATTAGATATTGAAAAAAATCTAGATATTTGAAATAGACAAAAAAATTGTTCGTATTAAATTTCCAGTTTGCTATTTCTTCATGTGTCATACTATCATCAAACATTCACATATCCCTTCATCCTCACCTTCTACTCCTGCCGAATCTGATTCATGCTTCAGTAATGCCACACTGACTATTGTACTCCTGTGTATCAGCTGTAGATGAATTTGTTGTGCTCATGTCTTTGTTCCTTGGCAAGGCTGGATGATTCTTCTCTTCATTTTCAGTATATTTGTGAATAAAATATACTCATAAATAACCCTCACCCAGGAAGATCTTTTCTGACAACTAACAAGGTTGAATGAAAATGCTCTTCTTTGTGAACATTGTATTTGTTACTGTTTTGTTGTTGTTTTTTTATTATTATTATTATGGATACAGTACTCTGCCTGCATGTGTGCCTGCAGGCCAGCCAGAAGAGGGAACTAGATCTCATTAGAGATGGTTGTGAGCCACCATGTGGTTGCTGGGAATTGAACTCAGGACCTCTGGAAGAGCAGCCAGTGCTCTTAACCTCTGAGCCATCTCTCCAGCCCCTGTTACTGTTTTTTTTTATGCTTTATTAAATTGTTTAAAGATCCTTATCCTCTGTTGGCATATAAATTCCTTGCAATTTGTTCACTTTTTTAAATCCAGCATCTATGTCAATGTTAGTTTCTTGAAGTAAATTGAATTCTATGAATCAAATAGATTTTTCCAAATTAAGGCTATTGCTCTCTTCTGTTCCCTGTATCTACGTATTTTTAAATATGCGTACATATTTTAAATGTGGCTTTTCATTTACTTTTCAGTTGTTTTCATTAGATTTCTTAAACTTACATGAAACTCTATAGTCCTGTATTTCCTACAGTCTGAGGTATAGCTCTCAGAGTGATAGGAGAGATTTTCTTCAGAGGTGCAGTGGTGGAAGGGAGATGTTTGATTTGAAGTTTTAGACTTCCTAGTGGCACATTTCTTGCCCAGGATGCACTGGGCCTCGACTCAGTCCCCCTCTCCCCAATACCACTTTCTCGTCAGATAAGTTTTTGAGGCTATCTGGTTAGTTGGGTTCATGATATCCAACCTTTGTGATAATACCCTGAAAACATACAGTTGTAAATTTTTATTGGTTAGTTTTGTTTGAACTAGATGGCCACTAGTAGTTTATTCTTATTTCCTGCATAATGGAAGGAAACCTCAATTATATTGATACACTGCAATATTCCTATAGAGTCTATACTTTACATGTGCTGCATGGCTTACACTAAACATACTACAGGAGTATTTTTCACTACCAACTTTGTTTCCTTTGTTTTTAGACTACAAGATAAAGTTAGAGAAACTATTGAAGCATTGAGAATGGCTGGTATCAAAGTATGGGTACTTACTGGAGATAAACATGAAACAGCTGTTAGTGTGAGTTTATCATGTGGACATTTTCATAGAACTATGAATATCCTCGAACTCATCAACCAGAAATCAGACAGTGGATGTGCTGAACAATTGAGGCAGCTTGCCAGAAGGTAAGATAGCAATGACTGGGCCAGTTTGCCACTGCCAGCTTCCATCAGCCCATAGATAAAAGGTTTTTTTATTTAATTTTTAATTAAAAAACAATTTTTATTGTTTGTTTGTTTTTATGTGTATGACTCTTTTTCATGCATTTATGTCTCTGTTCTACCTGCATAACTCATGCCCACTGAGGTAGAAGAAAGCATTGGATCTTACTTAACTAGAGTTACAGACAGTTGTGAGTTACCATGTGGGAGCTAGGGATTGCACCTGGGTCTTCTAGAAGGCAGCCAATGCTCTTAACAGCTGAGTCATGTCTCCAGCCCTGTTTTTAAGATTTTGATAGATAAGGAGCAATTCAAAGAATTATTTCATGCTATGAAAATTACATACATTGGGAATTTGGTGTCTGTGAGTTTGATATCCATTTGTTTCCATGGTATCCATGAATGTTATCATTGCACCGTCTGAGTTAGCTATTTGCAGCTGAGCCCTTACAAGGTCCTCTCATCTCTTTGCACTGCTGTGTGGCACATTATAAAAGTGACATGATTATGACTTAATAGTGTTTTGAGTGCCATATATGACACCACACTGTAACATTTTATATTTTCTATTGTCAGTCTGAAGTCTAATGACCAAAAGAAAAAAAAAGTGTTGCTTCTAGAGCTGTTGGCCAATGAGGTCCCAAAGATCCCCAGATATCATGGGCTATTGCCATTTTCCTTGGTTACACTCTAGAGCTTGATGGAAGATGAAAAACGCCATTTCTAAAGATAGCACATACTTGAGTCAAAAAACATGGAAAAATCAAACTGGGACTTCACTAACCAACAACTCCAGAAGAAGCAATCCATTCCTGGAACTAGACTTTTTACTTATTAGCCTCTGGTGTCCAGTAAGGGTGTTGCTGCCCTATTATAGGGTAATGGCATCTTGACTGTGTGTGTGTGTGTACAGATATATGTTAAGCTTCTATAGTAATAGGTTTCTATCTGACTTCTTTGAAAAGTCTTTAGTGTTATTATCCCTCCCAGTTTTCCCCTTTCACTTAGTCCTCCCACACCCCAACTTTCCCCTTTTACTCGCTGTACTAGTACATTCTATTTCTCCTCTCACAAAATCTCCTCCCCAAGAGCCATTAGTAATTTCCTAACCTCTTTGGGTATCCCAAATGAACACACATACCTAAAGATTCAAAACTCAGTCAATTGAGAGAAAACGTAGCATTTATCGTTCTGGCCTAGGTTACCTTACTCAAGATAGTATTTCCAGCTCTGTCCATTTACTGGTGAATTTTATAATTTCATTTTTCTTATTAGCTAAATAATATTCCATTGTGTAAATATACCGTTATCATTGTGAATTCATCAGTTGATAGATATTTAGCTGGCTATTATAATGGATGTTTCCTGGATACTGTGAATAGAGCAGCAATAAATGTAAATAAGTATCTTTATAGTAAAATATAGGGTTCTTTAGGTATATGCCGAAGACTGGTATAGCTGGATCATCTGGCAGATTTATTTTTAGATTTTTTAAGGAACTTCCACAGTAATTTTCATAGTGACTGATCTGTGTGCAGTCTCAACAATATTGAATAAATGTTCCCTTTTCCCCACATCCATACCAGCCTTTGTCTTCATTAGTGTTTTAGGTCTTTGGCATTCTAACTGCAGTAAGAGAAAAATCTCAAAATACTTTTAATTTGTATTTCTCTAATGGCTGACGGCTATTGAACTCTTATAAGCATTTGTCCTCCATTTTTATTTCACCTTTTGAGAACTCTGTTCACTTTTATTCTCTATTTTTAATTGGACTTTTGCTTTCTTACTGTAAACTTTTTTAGTCTTTTTATATTCTAGATACTAACACTCTGCCCAATATATAGTTAGTAAAAAAATAATAATAATAATCCTTTTCTGTAGGCTGCCATTTCACTCAAGTGATAATGTTCTTTGCTGTACAGAAATATTTTAGTTTCATGAGGTTCCATTTATTAATTGTTCATCTTAGTGCCTGTGCTATTGAGGTCCTGTTCAGAAATTCTTCTCTTCTACCAAGTTCAAGCCTATTCCCTACTTTCTCTCTTACCAGATTCAGGTTATCAGGTCTTGTGTTGAGGTCCTTGATCCACTTGGAATTGAGTTTTGTGTAGGGTGAGAGATAAGTTTCATTCCTCTACATGTTGTGTCTTATTTGATCAGCAACACTTGTTGAAGATGCAGCCTTTACACCATTGTATATTGTGGGCCTTCTTGCCAAAAACATTGTGACTGTAAGAGTGAGGGTTTATATGTCAATCTTCAGTTCTGTTCCATTGGTCAATCAGTTTGTTTTTGTATGATAGTACCATGTTGTTACTACTATAGTATAGTATAATCTGAGATCTGGGATAGTGGCACCTCCAACAGTTTTTGTTGTTGTTCAGGATTGTTTCAGCTATGCTAGGTCTTCTGCATTTTTATATAAATGAAGTAACAGAAAATTTCTAGAATTGAGTGAAATTAAAACCACAACATACCAATACCAACAGCTAAAGGTTACAATGAAGGCAATTGTAAGGGAGAAGTTTATATAGTATTATGGGTCTACACCAAAAAATTGAGAGGTCTCAAATAACTTAGCGATGCATCGAGAGACCTTAGGAAAACAAGAACCATCAACACCTAAAAAAAAAGAAAAGAAAGAAAAAAGGGGAGAAGATAAAATCAGGGCTGAAATTAATGAAATAGAAATGGGAAACAACAACAAAAAGAATCAGTGAAACCAAGAGTTGGCTCCTTGAAAAGGTTAACAAGATTGACAAATTAACCAAAGGAAAGAGGCAATCAAAATCAATTAAATTTAGAAACAGAAAGAGATATTCTGCGGGTATTGAGAGAATTCAGAAAATCATAAAGATATACACTGAAAAGTCTACATTTCATGAAACTGGAAAATCTAAAAGAAATGGGTGTGTTTCTAGATACATGTGACTTACGAAGGTTAAATCAAGAGAATAATTTAAATAAGCCTGTAAGGTCCTGTTTTGAGAAAGAAGCAGTAATAAAACATCTTCCAACTGAAAAAGCTCACAGCCAGATGGAGTCTACCAGACCTTCAAAGAAGAACTAATGCCAGTACCTCACACACTATTCTGCAAAAGTGAAAAAGAAGGAAGAAGTCAGATTATCCTGCTAACAAAACCAGCTAAAATAGCAGCAACTAAAAAAAAAAAAATTAAAAATACAGGCCATTATCTTTAATGAACATAGACTCAGAATTTTTTTAAGAAACTACTTACATACCAAATTCAATAACACATCAAAATTATTATCTATCATGAGCAAATTGACTTCATCCCAGAGATTCAAGGATGGTTCAACATACATAACAAAAGGAAATCATGTAATTTGTAAAATGGTGGGCATTAGAAAAGATCGTCTTGAGTGAGGTATCCCAGAAGCAGAAAGACACACATGGTTTATATAAGTGGTATTAGACATATAATAAAGGATAAACAGCCCACACTCTTATTCCAACTTTTGCATTCATTATTTTATTATTGCTGTAATGAAGCATCATGGCTAAGATACATTATAGGAGAATAAGGTTATTTGTGTTTATGGTTCCAGAGGGTTAGAGTCCCTAATTGCAAGGACAGCATGGCAGCAGGCAATGAGAAGCCGAAAGCTCATGTCCTTTATTGCCACTATGAAGCAAGAATCTAAGACATTTTTGGTTTTTATTTATTTATTTTAATTATATGGATTTTGCCTGCATGTATATCTATGTGAGGGTGTTGGATCCCCTGACATTGGAGTTACAGATGGCCATGTGAGTGCTAGGAATTGAATCCGGGTCCCTTAGAAGAACAGCCAGTCCTCTTAACCACTGAGCCATCTCTCCAGTCCCTAAGAGATATTTTTAAAAGACAGTGCTACTTCTAGACAAGTCTTTGCTTGAATATTATAGAAGGCACTTCATCTTGGAAATTGTGCTATTTTGAGAGCATTGGACACCATTGTGGTAAGTTAATATTTAAGAAGAATAATGCCAGGAAGAAATTAACTGCTCAAAATAATTTACTTTATATAAACCTTCCAAAATTATTTCTTGATTATTGAAAGTTGTTTTACCAGTGAGATGGCTTAATGGGTAAATGTGCCTGTTACTAAGCCTGACTACATGAGTTCAGTCCCCGAGACCCAAATGGAAAGAGAACCATTTTCTTCAAGTTGTCTACTGACTTCCACATGTGTGCATACACATATATACACAGAGTAGATAAATAAAATGTAGTTAAAATATTTTAAAGTAACATTACTTTCAAAATACAGGAAAGTGTATGGAAGATACACTGTTGATAAAGGTTTGTAAAGCTTTGTTTTTTGGCATGCTTCTTTAGATCTACTATATGTGTTCTTTTGGTAAATAGATTATAACCATTAGTAGTATTCATTTCTCTTCTGGTACAACAGCTATATTTTATCTTACCTTTCAAATAATATGTCTGAGTTTGTTCACTTATGCATAAGTCATTCAATAGTAGTCTGGTTGAGTGGTCCCTCTTTTAATAAGACTCTTATCCTAGTAAATATGCTTCAGAGTATAACGTAGATGATATAATTATTTTCTTTTCTAGAATTACAGAGGACCATGTGATTCAGCATGGGCTGGTAGTAGATGGGACCAGCTTATCTCTTGCACTCAGAGAGCATGAAAAACTGTTTATGGAGGTTTGCAGAAACTGTTCAGCTGTCTTATGTTGTCGTATGGCACCTTTACAGAAAGCAAAAGTAAGTATATATCATTTTAAAAGTTCCATTAAAATATTTGGAAGTAAAAATACTTTTCATGGAAGGAAGAGGGAGAGAAGCAAGAAAGGAGGGAAAGAACAAACAAGATAATTCTTTGTTAAAACTTATCAACCTTAACATGTGGCACATGTGTGTAAATCCTAACATCCAAGAGGCTGAGGCAAGAAAAGTACAAGTTTGAGGCCAGCCTCAGTTAATTATCAGGAAAGGAGGCAAAGAAAAAGAGGCTGTAGTGATTAAGTTATAAATAAGGAAAGTTGAAATCCAATTGATTTTTATCATCTCATGTAAAATCATATATAAGAAATACTTAAATTTTAGATACCTAGGATTCAACTGAAAGCCAAGTCAAACAAGTTTTATAAATCTACAATTTGAAGTATTTTGAGGTCTTAAGACTCTTTCCTTTAAAAACCATTCTTGGTAGGCCAGCAAGACGGCTCACGCCTCAGATAAAGGCCTACCTGCTGCTGAGCCTGACTACAAGAGTTCCATCCCCAGGCCCCACATGGAAGAAGGGAAGACCAGACTTCCACAAGTTGTCCTTTGATGCTTATGTGCATCCATATATGCATACACACATAAAATAAAATGTCATAAAGTTTTCAAAGGAATATATTATAATATTCTTAGCAATACAAATAAAGTGCTGGTTGTTTTGCATGCAGACATACAGGTTTATTTAGATTCATGGAATTCTGTTGCAGTGTTTGTGTGTCCCAGGCTGTGGAGATTAAAACCAGAGGTCAGGCATATCTTTATTCCTGTGAAAACACACCTAAGAACTCTACAGCAACAGTCAGTGGGTAAAGGTTCTGTCAAGTAAGCCTGATGACCTTGATTCAGTACTTGGAACTCATATTCAGGGCAAGGAGAAAACCAGCTGCACAAAGTTGTCCTCTTACCTCCAAGTAGCTACCATCTCGTATATGCAGGCCTCTACTCCCAACACACACACAGGTTTAAAAAATATATATATATATTTAAGAGTTTCAGAAAAATTTGTTTTGATTTCACTCAATTTAATGTTTTCTTAAATCTTGAGATTTAGCCCATCAGACAAAGTAGCTGTCTTTTCTTTCTATTTCTTGAGTATTTTCTTTATTTTATTTTATTTTTAAAATATTAGTTACAGTTTATTAACTTTGTATCCCAGCTGTAGCCTGCTCCCTCATCCCCTCCCAACCCCACCCTCCCTCATCCCCTCCCAGTCCCACCCTCCCTCCCTCCTTCATCTCCTCCCTGCCCCTTTCTAAGTCCACAGATAGGGAGGTCTCCTCCCCTTCCATCTTACCCTAGCTTATCAGGTCTCTTCAGGACTGGCTGCAGTGTCCACCTCTGTGGCATAGCAAGGCTGCTCCTCTCTCGGGGGGTTGGGGAGAGGAAGTCAAAGAGCCAGCCATTGAGTACATGTCAGAAATAATCCCTGTTCCCCTTACTAGTGTACCCACTTGGATACTGATCAGGCAGGGGTTAGGTTATATCCATACATGATCCTTTGTTGGAGATACAGTCTCATAAAAGACCCCTGTGCCCTGATATATTTGGTCCTTGTGAAGCTCCTGTCCTCTCCAGGTCATACTAATTCCCCCTTCTTTTATATGATTCTCTGCACTCTGCCAAAGGTTTGATTATGAGTATTTTCTTTCTTGAAAATTTTGTCTGATAGCTCGATGAAGTATATTTATTTAAATAAGTTATTAGCCTTACAAACATGCTTTAGCATGCTTTTTTGGATTACAAACTTAGAATACTTTTAAAAATTCTTTTCTTCCTAAAATCCAAACATAAAACTTTTTTATTATGACATTTCTGAAAGACATTCATAAACCCTTAATCTTCATATCCCTTAAAAAGGGAACCTTCCTACATATTACTGTCTAGCATGAATGAAGTTAAATGTCTTCCTCACCATTATACTATTATAGAAGACTGCAGATAAAGGACATTACGCAAATAAAAGAAAATTGAAATGTCTTGACAAAGAATGAATTCATTGTATGTTTTTCAGGTAATAAGACTGATAAAAATCTCACCTGAGAAACCGATAACCTTGGCTGTTGGTGATGGTGCTAATGATGTGAGCATGATACAAGAAGCACATGTTGGCATAGGTGATTGAGTTTTTCTTAATGTTAACGTTGGTATGATAACTTGGTGGTTTTGAATTTTCCTTTTTGTAAAGTACAATGTGCAGTATTTGAAATGAAAACAAATACAATGTGACATTACATGACAGTATATCCCCATAAGAAACCAATTATTATTTAGCTCACTATTTACAATATTTGATTTTAAAATATTAAAGTGTTATCACATTAGTTAAGTTTGGTTTTGCTTTGTTAATAAAAAGGACAATTATTTTTACATCACATTTTGTACCTCACATAGAACTTTCTTACATAATTTTATCCTTTCTAACTTACGTAGTTGCTCTCAATGTTTTAAATTTATGTTATATTATTATTACTTGTGAAACTAAAAATTATGCTTTGCATTTTGAGGACAATTTTAGAAAAAAAGAATTACACCAAGCAGTGGTTTTAAAAAACAAAACAAAAATTATTATTTTTGTGATTTTTTTTTTATAATGCAACTTTCTTTATTCATGAAGTCATCTTGATTCTTTATACTTACCTACTTATAGACTAGAGAAAACAAAATATAGGGAAAAGATAGCATCCTTATATATTCTTCTTCTTTTTTTTTTTTTTTTTGAATGGATTTTTTTTTTTAATTTATTTATTTTTATCT
>CM053766.1:39976925-40062807 GCA_028658305.1 Pachyuromys duprasi | reverse complement strand
TCAGTGAAAACGGCTCCCGGCTCCTCCCGAGACTGCCCGGGAGACTGTGTGATCCAGTCTATAATGGCGGGTGCGGGCGCCCAGCGCAGCCGCTCGTCCAGATCAGAGCTGTGCGCCGCTGGTCACAGGGAAATTTCTCCAGGTAATAACTGGGTGTCCCTAGGGTTTTCCCACTTGATTTTCTCACAGTAGGAGTTCCGCTCACCTAGCACTCACAATGCTGGCGTTTTAGGTCCCAGAGTTCAGTCTCCTGGTCGCTGCGTTGTTTCTGCTGTCCTACTCCTCAGACACAGTGTTCTCTCGTGGCAGCCATCTTGGATCACCCCTCTATTTTTGTGATTTTTAATGACATAACATCATAAAAAAAAGAAAACCAAAAAATAACAGAAGAAGATCATACTGTAGTTATCCCTCAGAAATATTTCCCTTGTCCCCATTCTTATTATTGAATCATTTTGGGGGGTTCAGTGTACTGTTATTGCACTGGCAGTGATTCACTGTGAATGATTTACTATTCATCAACTCTGACATGGCAGCGTTATTTACAAAAGAAGAGCAAGAAAGGGAAGTGTGAGCTCTGTGTGTGTAGCCCCACTGAGGGATAAACCCCAGCGTGGAGGACAGCCAGCCTTGTCCAGGAGGCCTTCAAGTGATGTGTTGTGATGCGTTTTTAGTCCTCTCTCAAAATCAACACTCCCTCCCCTCTTTGGGATAATAAATGTTCATTTTGAAATTTCAGCTTTGTAGTTTCTAAACTATTTCCAATAAATAAATAAAAATAAATATTTTAAAATAAATTTATATTGTGAATTAAGCATATAAAGCTGCTTTGGGGCTGTGGAGATGACCTGATGGATAAAGTGCTGGGCTCAGCATCTGGGTTCTGGGATTACAGAGTGCACCCCACAGTCCCCACACTGTGTTTTAAAGAGTGCTTTTACTCTTGAAATAAATTTTTTAATATTGTTTTTTATGTAAGACTTGTTGGGTTTTATTAAATAAGCTAAGCATTGTACATACATACACACACACATACACACGGGGAGGCGGGAATACATATTTTTTTAAAAGAAGACTTTTATTTTCCAAATAAAATGATGCATTGCTTTCAGGATGTACATTATTTTACCTATTTTATTCATAGAAAATCTATTTTTACTTTAAAAAAAACACATTCACTTTACACACCACAGGTTTAAAAAAATCATTTAAAATGTGCTTTTTTTGTTGGGTTCAAATTCCTGAATTTTAATCATTCTTGGGGTTTTTTTTGTATATTCATGTCTATTATTGCACTATTTATAATAGCCACAGATAAAGAACCACTTTAGAAACCCAACCAGAACATATGGTACAGAGACACTTAGTCAAGTTCTATTCAGCCATTAAAAAGAGTGAAAAATTGAAAAAGGTTAAAACAGAAATCACGTTAAATTAAGTAACAAGTTCAGAAAGGCAAATACCATGTACTCTCTGTCTTTTGCAAATTAAATCAGTCTTGATGTCAATCTTGATGTATACTGGGTGATTTGGTTAAAGAAATAAATCTTTAGTGAAACTACTATTATTTTTCTATTACTGAATTTTCAGTTGTGGTAACTATCTTTCAAGAAGGGTAAGCTAATTTGTGTGCTCTGTGAAAAATTTAGGACACTTTTTTTCAAAAGAAATATTAATACTTTTCTAAATGCATTTATCAGCCTTTTCTTCCCTAGCTTATACATTTTCTGCCATGTTTAGGTAAACCTCATGATCATAAATTATCACAATATTCTACATTTTCTCACAGATCTTTGGTTTCCTATAACAGATGTGACCTGAAAAAAATCACCAAAACATAGTGTGAGTTGTTTTTGTCAGGAGAGCTGGCTCCGAGGTTAAGAACACTGCCTGTTCTTCCAAAGGTCCTAAGTTCAATTTCAAGTCAACCACATGGTAGCTCATAACCGTCTATCTTGAGATCTGGTGCTCTGTTCTGGTGTGCAGGCACATATGCAGGCAGAATGCCAAATAAATAAATAAAATGATCCTAGAGAATTTTAATCTTTTTATAATCTTTGGAACTGGTGAATTTAAAGATGCCCTTCGAGCAATCTGCTCATTAGAAGTTTAGTAGTTTGTGCTTATCAGTGTGTGGTTGAAGCCTCTGCTAGGTCTAACATTTCAATATTTATTTGTTTATTTTCTTCTAATTTTTTAAAAATTGATGTTATATACCCGCTATATATTTAGCTTTTATGTTAAGCATAGTTAAATAGAATAGCCTTTTGGATAGCTGCTATCTGTTGTATATTAGGATTTAGTGGTCCTAAGTCCAGCTATGGCAACTATAAATAGTTCAGAGTGATATATATTGTAAAAATTACATTTTGATTATCAGTGAACATTCTTTCTTCTTTATTGCAGGAATCATGGGCAAAGAGGGAAGGCAAGCTGCAAGAAACAGTGACTATGCAGTAGCTAGATTTAAATTTCTCTCCAAATTACTTTTTGTTCACGGTCATTTTTATTATATTAGAATAGCTACCCTTGTACAGTATTTTTTTTATAAGGTGAGTTCTTGTTGGATTATAAGAATTAGTTATCGAAATTCCAATTTAAGAATGTTATAAATATTCAAACAACTTTTAAAATGGTCTCTTTAAATAAAAGTATCTATGTTATAGTGAATTTATTGCTGACCGACCACAGGTCAGTGGCGGCCTGTGTCACTAGGACAGTGACAGGATTGCTTAAAAAGGCAATAAAGACTTTTTGGTCAGTAAGAGAGCTCAGTGCACACAGGTACTTACTTGCCAACAAGCCTGACACCCTGAGTTCAAACCCAGGACCCAGGTAGAAGGAGAGAACTCCTATAAGTTGTCCTCTGACTTTCACATATATGCCATGATGGTTCACTCTCTGTCTCCCCACTGTATACTCATTTCTCTTCCCTACCATCTCTATCTCACACACACTAAATAAAAAACAAAAACAAGAGAACACACAAACACGTTTCGGGGTTCTCTAATCTTATGTAAGTTTACCTTGCATCAAAATTTACACTTAAGATTTATTATTCTGTTCAAATTTAGCTGTAATAAATTTAATTTCCTTAAAGTTATTTTATGTTGGTATAGTAATAATTTAATTGAACCTCTAATTTCATAGAGTCATATCAGAACTCCATAATCGTTTTTGTTTCAAGAGTGGTCTGTGGTAGACTAGTAAATATATAAGCCTCTCCCTTACAGGGAGTTTATTTATATAATAAACAGATAATAATGTTAAAATACTGTTCTCATTGGACCCTTTTAAGGAAGGTGGGATTCAGTGGAACCCGTATTAGGAGTCCCTGCTAATAAACATTTACAACACCAAAGTATCTTATGATGTATGTGCTTCTGTAATTAGTAGGGACAAGCTGATAGAAAACAATATTACCTTAGGATGACATGACAGTTTTCTTCTATCCTGTTCTGGCTTTCACTTGTGACATGAGTAGATTGACTGTTACAGTAGAGTGGCCTGGGGGAGGTGCTCTTCTACCTTGTTTTATCGTCACTTGAAATATGAAAAATACTGAGATAGAAAGATGCTATGATAATTCCACTTACTAAAATTATAGCCCTGAAGTTAACTATTACCTATTATAATATCTATGATATGTATTAAGAGCTGAAAACATAATTTTGGTTAGAAGTGATGGGAACTAAAATTTTTATAATTTTATAATTATAATACCTAGGATTCCTTAAGCAGCTTCTGGACATAATTTAGTAAAATGAGAATTGTATGTTCTCATTTTACATGGGTGTGTCTTTAGAGAAAATACACTTAGAGTGTCAAGTCAGATTTGGTTTCTAGGCACTATAGTAACTGTTTTAAGATTTCTTTCTCGTAAATCATAAATATTTGAATCGCTTTCCATATTCTTTTGTTTTTCAGAATGTGTGTTTTATCACACCCCAGTTTTTATATCAGTTCTACTGTTTGTTTTCTCAACAAGTAAGTAAAATAGAAGTTTGTTTTTGTCCTTTTAGAAAATTAATTTGTTCAAATCTCGATGGATATTAGACTTCATTTTTCTTTGTCTTATAAGTAACTAGTTATATTTACTTAACCACACAACATTCGTAATATTATTCTGTCTCTTAGTTAGTGATTATTGTTAATACCAAAATATATGTTAATTGTGGACTTTTTTTTTCAAATTGACATTAAATCATTGACTTCGTTTATTTTTTTGTTTAGTTATGCAAGGTTCTGTGTAGCTCGTGCTTGCCTCTCACTATGTAGTCAGGCCCTCTTGCCCCCCTTCCCGAGTGGTAGCTTTGCAGGTCTAAGTTACTGCCGCCTTCCGCCAGCACCACTCCAGTTTATGTGTTGCAAGTACCCTTCACAACTCACTTCCCTCTCCAAGCTTGGTAACTGTTTTCATTTATTTGTGGTATTTCTGTATAGTCAATAACAAGTCAGACCAAGTAAGCATTAACAGTTCACTTAATTAGTTTTATTCTTAATCTGGAAATTTTAAAAAATTACTGAGAACTTTAGTGATTTAGTTGAGCAATTACATAAATCTCACCTCAAAACTAGTTTTGCATAAACCCTTTCACATTATGTATCTGAAAATGATTGCTACAGTGGTTTTGATCTTCAGTTATAAGTTAAATTAACTAGTTCCTCTTGGCAATTTTTCCCTGTTTACAGAGCTTTAACTTTTAAATCACTTCATAGGCATTGATTACCAGCAATAGTTTACCTGAATTAAATACTTTAAGACAATACTTTATGACAGTAGGAACCTGATACATTTTGACTAGGTTTTCAAAGAGACCGTATTAATAAGTGTCTTCATTAGGGTTTATATTGCTGTGTTAAAACACGATAATCAAAAGCAACTTAGCAGGAAAGGGTTTATTTCATTGTACAACTCTCAGGTAACACTCCATTTCTCAGAGAAGTCAGGGCAGGAACCTATAGCAAGTCAAGATAGGAAGCTATAGCAAAAAAGTAAAGCATGGGCCGTCAGGGAACACTGCTTAGTGGCTTGTTCACTCAGGGTTGCTCTGCCTGCTTTCCTACACGACCCAGAACCACCTGCCAAGGAACGGCACTGTGCACAGTGGCATGGACCTCCCATGTTAGTCGTTAATCCAGCAGCACCTACAGACCACCTACAGACCACCTACAGACCAATATTATGCAGGCATTTTCTCAGTAAAGATTCCCTCTTCTCAGATATGTCTGCTTTGTGGCAGGTTGACAAAAACCAGTCAGCAAATGCCATAGGACCACAGGCAAAGACCATTAGTACCAACAGTAGCAAATATAATTAAAAAAAAATAGCTTCCACAGAAAAAGAGAGGTTTTAGCACTGTAAGCAGTATAGAGATGGTAGGAGAAAGGAAAGGACAGGAAAACAGTGTTTAGCCCACCAGAGAACTTCCCAGAGCCTAAGATGGATGCAAGAGAACTGTAAAACTGCATCACATGGAGCAAACTTTAAGAGTCTTGAGATGGATATCCAGTTTCCTACATTATGGGAATCCATACTAAAACAAATCACATTTATTAATTGAAAGTTTTTACAATGGATTTTGGTATAAAATGAAAAAAGTAAGGTACTTATTTTTTAGAACTATATAATCTCAAATTTTCTCCAATTTATTTCTCTATTAGACACTGTATGACAGCGTGTACCTGACTTTATACAACATCTGTTTTACTTCCCTACCTGTTCTCATATATAGTCTTTTGGAACAACATATAGACCCTCATGTATTACAGAGCAAGCCTACCCTATATCGGTATGTATTTTCCAATACTAGGTTTGTATAGGTAGTGTAAAGCATGATTGTTGCATGCTTTAAAGTTTTTCAGTATTAAAAAGAAATTTTCAGTAAGTTTCCAGTGTTTTAGGAGTAAATACTTCTGTCTTTGGAGTGTTGTATCCATTTCATGTATACAAGAGAAGTTATTATCTAGAGTTCCTTAAAAAATTAATGATGTTCTGTTATTACATAATTTATGAGTGTTAATCAGAGTTAAGTACAAGTAAAGAATATATTTCTTGCTTTCCCCCCTCCTCCTGCACTCCCCAAAGCAGGTAATCCTAGAGATGTCGATCTGTCAGGACCAGCCCATGATCCCATAAAGTGTCATTGAGATTGTAGAGGTACCAGTTAAAGACATAGCCAGTTTCAGTGGGGAATAGCTTGCTCTGGTTTACCAGAACATCCAGGACAGTCTGTTACCCTCCTAACAGTTAACTTCTAGAATGAAGATAATAAGGACCCTTGGTGCTGAACCCAGTTTATATCTTACTAAAGAGATCACCCTGGCAGAATGGCTGAATAAGGACAGAATATAATACTGATAATCAGGGTTTTTTTTTTTCGCAGTTATACTGAGATACTATGCCTGTGTAATGTTTTATTATCAAATGAAAAGATATTGAAATTTATTATATGACTTCTGAGCTGTTCAAAGATACATGCATATCGAGTTGAGACTTATCACCAAACTGTGGGGCAGACTGCAGGAAATCTTATGGAAGATGGGGGAGATAGAAAGACTTGGAGGGGACAGGAGCTCCACAAGGAGACCAACATAACCAAAATATCTGGGCCCGGGGGGACCTGCAGAGACCAATACTACAACCAAGGACCACACATGGAGAGGACCTTGACCCCTTCCTCATATATAGCCCATAGGCAGATCAGTCTCCAAGTGGGTTCCCTAGTAAGGGGAACAAGGGCTGTCTCTGGCATAAACTCAGTGCCAAGTTCTTTGATTACCTGCACCTGGGGGAGCAGCCTTGCCAGGCCACAGAGGAAGACAATGCAACCAGTTCTGATGAGACCTGATAGGCTAGGGTCAGATGGAAGGGGAGGAGACCTCTCCTATCCCTCCGTAGTGGAGAAGAGGGAGGGTGAGACTGGAAAGAGATGAGGAAGGGGGCTACAGCCAAGATACAAAGTGAATAAACTGTAATAAATAATAAATAAATTTTTAAAAAGATACATGCTATCGTTAGAAATGGTTGGTTTTAAATTTGTATTTATTCTTTATGCTGATATTTTTAGCTCTCTTAAAATTCTATCATTTTAAATTATCAGTTAAATTAATTGTCTAGAAGATAAAAAATGAATCCTAATGTGTTTCTTTTTCTTTTTAAAAATAATTGTAGGGACATTAGTAAAAACCGTCTCTTGAGCATTAAAGCATTTCTTTATTGGACCATCCTGGGTTTCAGCCATGCCTTCATTTTCTTTTTTGGATCCTATTTTCTTGTGGGGAAAGATATATCTCTTCTTGGAAATGGCCAGGTAAAAAAAAAAAAATTAAGAATGCTTGAAAAATGTTGATAATGTTGAAAAGAATGTAAGCTTAAATAACTTCTCCTTAGTCCAGTCCCCCAAATTCCCTCTGCCTCACCTGAGCTCAAAAGGATGTCAGACTGAGAAGAGTCTGCTCTTCATGAGCTTACTCCTCACTACCATAAAGAAGGCAACGAATGTGACTTTTATTGGCCTGGGGCTGTCTGCCTCCTTTCTAGGGAAGTACGACAGCATGCCTTAAGTGAAACCAGATCCCCAGCATTGAGCACACAGTGTTTACCAGTTCCAGGTCAAAGTTACCTGCTGATACCAAAGGACTTGCCCATAGCTCTGAAGAGGCAGTAACTCAGGACTGCAGTTGACACCCACTGATCTTTGGAATTTCTAAGACTGGATATTTTAAAAATTGATAAATAAACATGGGTTCCATATGATTTCCACATTCTATGTCTTCTTGATAGAATACAAGGTACCTTCAAATAAAGAAATATTAATTGATATTCACATGTATTTACCATTCACTTTTTACGTACCAGAAACCTTATCCCTTTTGCATAGTTTTTTACTAATATGTTTTATTAATATCTGTGAGACTTAACCTCATTTTACAAATGATGCGAGAATAAGGGAGCTTTAGTAATTTCCCAGTTAATTGCTGGTAGATGTGTATACATTAAAGACAAATCAGCCATTTACATAAAAGTCTAAATGAGTGTCAAGATTATGACTGCTTTGTAAATTAAATTTCATATAATCTGCTAATTATGGTCTTAATATGGGAAAACATCTTGCTGGTCTTTTGGGATTCTGCCTGTGTGATAGACTTTCTAAGTTTGGACTATGAAGCTCAAAAGAGCAATTCTGACTGGCATTGTTTACAGTTTTTCCATGGAATCCTTTCAAGAATATCAACATTGGCCATTATCTTTTTTTTTTCCAGATACTGGTTTTAAGTTTAATTTTTTTTTCTTTTTTGCTTACTAAGGTTTTTCTATCAAGAGGCACTGTAGCAAATGTTCTACTATAACTTCTGTTTGGAAATGTTTCAGAAAATAACTGTGGTCAAGAAAGGTTTTATTATCATTTTTACAAGAGGACAGGAATAAAAGCCATCACACTATACCATCCTATGTAAAAACAGTCTGTGACACACAGTTCTGAATTCTGAATCATCTTTGGATCTCCGATATTATCTGATATTATCCAAAGGGTCATTGTCTAGAGTAATTATTATAATGTGGCTTCACTATTTTTGTCCCCATACTTGTAACTTTATTATGATCAGAGTTTATGTGTATATCTGTCTTAAATGATTCATTTAAGTTTTTGTAAAGAGTGAAATGACTTTTTCCTTAGTGAAATTAACCTTATATTGCTAAGTAACATATTAGTCTTCCTTGTGTTTAGATGTTTGGAAACTGGACATTTGGGACTTTGGTCTTCACAGTGATGGTTATTACAGTCACAGTAAAGGTACGCTGTGTCAGAGACCATGCACACTCTGTATGTCTCATTCGCTTCGTCTTTTAGCTATACATATACAGTGTCCCTTTTCGTTTGTCAACATTACCTGGTCTTACTAAATTTTAATCATTCACTTAAATTTTACTATGAATTTTCTTTCCTGCTCATTGTTTTTAAAAGCTTCATATAATTTTGTCTACAAATTACTGAAATTTTGCTTCACTGTGTATCATCTAAAATAAGTTTATTTTGTGCCAGAGAGTTAAGGTAATGTCTGTCATCACATGGTATTTCTATACTGCTTTCCCTCAGAAGGAGAATATTACACTATTCTCCTACTAAGGCTCTTGCATTGATATTCTACTATGTCTTCTAAAGAAGTAAGCCATAGGGCTTCTAAACATCTATAGTTGACATGTGTAATTCTTGAGTTTTATCTAGAAGTAAGTAAAGTATTATTTTATATTGCTAAGATGCATTTTATTTTTTTAGATGGCTTTGGAAACTCATTTCTGGACTTGGATCAACCATCTTGTTACTTGGGGATCTATTATATTTTATTTTATATTTTCTTTGTTTTATGGTGGGATTTTCTGGTGAGTGACTGCACTATTATGTTGATTTAATTATTTATAATTTAATTAATTATGTTGATTTAACAATAATGAACATTTATTGTGGTAGGTTCCTTGATGACCAAATTTTTGATAACCAAATTCTTCTAATACTTTTTACACATTGTACTGATAAGTTCATTCTTTGAGTTGGTCTTCACAATAATCCTATTTTCCTCAGTTTTCTACATGAAAACTGAGTCTCTTGCTCACAAAGGTGAAAAAAGCTATACTGTAAACCATTTGTCTGATTTCATAATAGTATCTTTATACTAACCATATTACTTTAAAATTATTTATTTGCATATGCAATAAGTCATAAGACCCATTAACTTTTTACTGTTAACCTCTCTCTCTCAAAAGTTAATAGTATGTTGCATCTTCATTAAATGTAGATCATTAGTAGGCTTTTTGAAAGATTAATAAGTCATGCTTCCCTAAGATTTTTTGGTTAAGTGATGGTAGATTGATACCTTTCTCATGGAGAGCATTTGTATTATATGTGTCTGTTGTACCTTAGGTCTACTTAACAGGCAAAACTTCCTAAAGGTAAGCACAAAGAACTTGACTACTGATCATTAACTTCCATAAAAGGAGCATAAAAGAACACACTAAACGCATATTGTTTATCTGTAAGCCTTCTCTGTTTCTGTATTTCTCTATAGTTTCTTGCAATTGATCTATATAAAAGCCCAAAAAGAATACCATTGTAATACCATAATCTGAGTTTCTGAGGTTTTTTTTGAACAAAGAAAAGCCTAGCTTTCAGTCTGAGATTTGGACAATCAAAAGGTTGTTTTAATGTTATTTGAGGCAAGGGGGAGCTGATGTGCCTCAGCACACATGTGGACGTCAGACAACAGCTTTCTAGCACCACTTCTCACATTTTACCTTTCCTGGGTTCCAGGAAGAGAACTCAAGTTGTTGGGCTTATGTAATATGTGCTTTGCCCAGCTAAGCCATCTCACTGGCCCAGTTTTTTTCTTTTGTAACCAATAGAAAATATTTTCTTACACATGATTTCTTGGCTTCTTATTTCTATAGCCAAGATTATTGTACTCTTCATTATTCTTTTATATCTTGCCAGGAAACTAGGGTTACCTAGTCACTAGCTTGCCATTTCCCTATCAGTGAAAAGGTAGAATTGTTAAAAATAATTAAACTGGATTTTACATTTTCACACAGTCTATCTCAATTTATTTAAGTTCTTCCAGTTTCAATTTAGAAAATGTTCCTGGCACTCTTTAAGTTGTTATTTTAAGTTATTTGAGTTTTGGCTATATCTTGATTTAACTCTTTGAGTTTTTATTTCACTTGTTTCTAAAACAATGTCTCCCTAGGTAGGCTCACACTCAAGGTTCTGCCTAATCTTGCAAATGTTTAGATTATTGGCCTGTGATACTATACACAGCCATTGTTGACTTTTAATGAGTCTACTGTCTTCCTTCGCAGGCCATTTTTGGGCTCCCAGAATATGTATTTTGTATTTATTCAGCTCCTGTCAAGTGGGTCGGCTTGGTTTGCCATACTCCTTATGGTTGTTAGTTGTCTATTTATTGATGTTGTGAAGAAAGTGTTTGATCGACAGCTTCATCCTACAAGTACAGAAAAGGCACAGGTAGGCACTTTTCATACTCAGTAACTCTTTAGTTAGAACAGTTAGTGATGAGTATCAGTGATTCCAATTTTTTTGTATCAGAAAATGCCTATTCCTATAGCAAAGAATTTCCCAGTGCTTTTAAGAGTGGTACTTTTAGTTTTTTTCTTATTTTAAATTATTTTTTATGGCTTCTAGTAACTATAATTTTAAGTTTCAGCTACCAAACTATCAAGTTATTTCCAGACAATAATAGTATTGTGTCACCTAGCTATGACCAAGGTATATAGCCATGACCAAGGTATATAGCAGTGTGCTGATGCTTAAGGATATGATATTTGGGGACTGATACCATTTTACTACCAGCTATGCCACAGTTTCCTCGTTGGTGAACTTATGATAGAAATATTTTTCTTTCGCTTTGCAGTAAATGCTAAAGAGATGATTCAGTTGGTCATGTCAGTATTTATCATTTACTTAGTTTGGTAATATAATTCTAGAGATTGTATGTTTTGGTGCAGTATAAAATATTGAGGATATTACTGTGTCATACTGATTTCTAAATGATGCTGAAAAGAGTTACATGAGTTCTGTGTCTGTCTGTCTGGGTGTATACATGCACTAGCTGGGACAGACTTCTAATATACAACGTATTATTTAAATCTACATCAGAAAACTGGATCATGTTTTTAATCTTCAGAAGTAAATATTTATAGTCAACTATTCCTTTTATTATGTTTATTATACTTGTTTAGGCTTTTCAAATAAAATATTTCAATTATGTGTGTATGTATGGGGAGGTATGTGCACATGAATGTAGTTGCCCGTGGAGGCCAGAAGAAGGCATTAGCTCTCCTGGAGGTGGAGCCGTTGGCGGTTGCGAACCACCCAAAGCGGGTGCTGGGAGCTGAACTCAGTTTCTCTGCGTGAGAAGTGTGTATGCTTAACCATCACTCCAGCTCCACTTTTCTAGACTTTTTTTGAAGGATAGTCTGTCTCATTCTGTGGTCTATATTGTACTCCCACCAAACTTTATGAGCAACATCATATTAACATTTGTTCACGTTTGTCTTTAATTGTTCTGTGATTTGAAAGCTTCAAGTGTATTTTCATAGAGATTGCTTACTGACCGAAAGGTATGGCATTACTTACTGTTACCTTTTCTGTATCCTTATTTTAAAGTGTCACAGAGGAAATATTTAACACTTTATGGTCTTGAAGAAGAAATAAAAAATACTTCATATACTTGTGTTAAAATAAGTTAAAATTTATTTTAAAAGGAGTTTACACTAACTCATTTTATTATATGTTAAATCAGAATAATTTTCCCTTTTGTTAGGAAATTAGTATCCACATGATTAATGAGATGTTCTGGTTGCTCTCATTTGGGAAGAGGAAGTAAAGTTTTACTTTCATTCATTGGTCTTCTAGCCTGTTGCTGTCATGTCATGCTTTTTTCTTATCTTTTAATGCTGAGACATTATGTGTCATTTATATCCCATATGTGATGTTATTCCTTTGCTGTAAGCGGTAATCATTTCAGCTTCTATCTTCACTTCTGATTTCAAATGATAGAGAAATGGCTGCTAAGTTACCAGACGCTTCATTGCTTATCAGATAGCAAGAAAAGTCACATCCAAAGGAGAGCTGCCAGCATTTACTCTGAGTGGGTTTTTTCTCCAGAATAAGAACATGTTTTTAAAAGTGAAGAGTAAACTTTTCTTATGGCAAGGCCAATCTCCTACAGATATTAGTTGTGTGTGTACCATGCATATTTCCTGCTCTTGTGGGAACAGGTGTTTGGTATTTACAAAGCTTGTCCTGTGTCTGTCTCTTAGATGGTGACTACAGCTCCCTGACTTGTGTGTGCCCCATCCCTTTTCTGTCCACTTATAGATGTACTCCAACACAGTGGCTTTAAGTGACGAGTTCATCGCGCTGCAGCCTTTGTCGAGGGCAAGGAGTCAGCTGAGCAGACTTAGGTAGAGTAGGAGTAGACCCTTGTTAACGCTTATGCATGCCAAAGGTCAACTGAATACTACCCAAAATATGGGCAGGTGCATCAGTAAAGAGTCAAGTATGTACAGCTCTGTCTCTAATTTGACTTTAATTAATATGTACATTAACACTTAAAAATGATATCCATTCTTCATTGAGAAGAAAATTGAGATGGAAGTTAAATATAAGTGGAGAGAGAGCTGTACCTTGTTACATATTTTTTACACCTATCTTTCCTAGCATAATTCTAATGCTTCTGCTTGTCATAGTCATATGTAAGAATGCTTCTGCATGTTCAGTAGTTAAAAAGTTAAACAAAGTTTAAACTTAAGTTGTAGTCACCTGGAAGTGAGAGTTGCCACTTTCTGTCTTGCCTTAATCTGTGACACAAATACATGTGCGTGCGTCTTTGTATAGCATAGTGGCTGCATAAATATCTCATACCCTTGCTGTTGTTTACTGCATCTATAAGCTGAAATATATATTTTCTGTGTTTTATATTTAACTCTATCTCCACAGCCACGCCAATTTGGAAATTTACAAAACAAAACAAAAACCAGCCACTAGTAGCAAGATGTCTTTTGATAGAAGGAAATGAAAGCTGAAATCCTAGAACTTTTGATAATATAACTACATGTCAAAATTGTTGGTTGGTTTGTTTTTTTGTTTATAGACGGGGCCTCTGGCTGGACTGGAACTCATTATGTAGACCAGGCTAGCCTCAAATTCACAGAGATCCACCTGCCTCTGCTTGGTGAATGTTGGGATTAAAGGCATATGCAACCAGCCTGGCAATTACATATATTTTTAAATCATTTTTTGTTCTCCAGATTTCTAATCTGTGCGTAAACATGATCAAATGAATAGCTATGACATAACATCATGTAACCTTTTAGGTGAAAGAGCATGAGTTTATAATTTAAAAGGTGTTTTTAAGTTTTAATAACCTTTTTGTGTCTTTAGTATTGGCTTTAATTTTTTTCAGATGTTTTGCTTTGGGTGATAACTACAGTAATTATGTATGGCAAATGAGTGGTAACCATTTTTCATATTTCCAAGAAGTAACCTCAAATGCAAAGACTTGTTTTTACTTTTGGTTGAGACAGATATGTATATCTCACTTTTATCAATAGCTGATTTTTCTATACTTAGTGTCTATTTTTTTGAGGGTCTAACTTTTTAATTCTGTTAGTGGGAGAGTTTGTTATATTAATATATAGACTAAAAAGGAATATAAAAGAATGGCCACATTTTGTAGTTTTACATGTGTCGGCTTAAATCAAGCCCCCTTAAATCAAGAATACCAAGCATAAAAGAATGAGGAAAGAAAATGATAGAGATTGCAGGTATTCTAATACTGTAATAAACTAGTAAGATTTACATTCTTCTGAGCTTTGGGTCAGGTGTCGCAGAGGAGGCACTGCTGACCTCCTAACAGCTGTCCTGAGTGTTGGTACCACGCTCACTGCTTCTGCTGTGTGTTTGCACCATTCACATCCCAGCAGGTTGCCTTCCTAGGATCCGAGGTATATCACATAGTATGAGGATGTTTTTGTACCAGTAACTTAAAATCAGCAACAAAGAAAAGCAAAACAAAGGTACTGACCTCAGCCAAAGCCAGACAGAATAAATATAAGTTGACCTTTCCTGGGCTGTAGAGATGATGCAGTGGTTAAGAGCACTGGGCTGTTCCTCCATAGGGCTTGGCTTCTGTTCTCAGCACCCACATAGTGTCTCACAACCATTTATAACTCCAGTTCTAAGGGATCCAACATGCTCCTTTAGCCTCCACAGGCTTATGTATACACGCAGGCAAAACACTTACACATATGAAGAATAAGGTATTTTTTAAGTTGATCTTCCCTAAAGAAATATTTCAAGTTAATTTTATTAACAAGTAAATTAAGTCATGACCCCTTTTCATGTGCACTGTTGATAGGCGATGTGACCCTTCTGCTCTGCAGTCCAGTTAAAGTATAGCAGTGTACTAAGATGAGAGTGTAAGGGAGAGAGAGCAAGGGCTAAGTCTTGACAGCCATGACTCTTACCGGGGAAACAGAGTGTAACTAAAAGGAACTTGGCTCTTACTGGGCTGTGTGCTAAGAGCCTTGCGCTCGCAGTTTCATATGGTACGCTTTGCTGTATTCTCCAAGAAGCTCCTTGGCTCTTTCTGTCCTGGTACAATAACTGTGCTGTTGTGTGAACTTTTGTCTGTGACTCACAGATTGTAGACCCAACTTACTGCTTTGATTTTAAACTGTAGACTGTGAGAGTATTGTTCTGAATATGAGACTTACTGCTTTTCTGTCCTTCTAGATGGAAGAAGATAAGGGTTCAGTCGGCTCAGCATATGAATTTGCTGAAAGCCAGCACAGAGGGGAGGACAGTAGGCACCTGCTAGCTGAGGCTTGCAGCCAGCAGGACAGTTGTTGCGTGCACTAGGTAGTACTTTGCTGGGCCTTCTTGGGGACGCCTACACTGTATTCTCATCTTGGGTCATGCCATGGAGAATCAACATCACATTTTCATCTCACTGTACTAATTCTTCACAGTTCCGCCTATATTGTTTTTATTTCATTCTTTTTCTTTGTATCCCTTAATTTGTTTTTATGTTTACCCCTGAATTTCTCATTCATGTTTCTTTGGATTTACAATGATAAATCACATTTCATCTCAGATTCTCTCACAGTAAGGTATTTTCATAGCCTGTTGTCTTACATTCAAGAAATTATTCCTTTCTACTCCTTTTGAAAGTATGTCATGCATTACCATTTTAAAATTGTTATCCTTTTTGAAGTTGTAACTGTGCATATTTTTATAAATTTTTATGTAGACACTGAGTTACTGAAGTCCTTTTTTACTTGAATACTCAAATGAGCAAGTGTGCTTAGATCTAGTGAGTAGTTGTTCATTAACTGGCATTTAACAGACTTGTTCTTTTCATAAATTTTCATAGTTGTATTTATATAAAAAATGTTAACTGTTAGGGCTGGAGAGATGGCCCAGTGGTTATGAACACTTCCTGTTTTTGGTTTGGTTCCCAGTACCCACATTGTGACTCACAGCCATCCTCAGGAATGCACATGGTGCACATATATGCAGGCAAAACACTTACATAGAAAAAGCAAATCTAAAAAGTACTGTTTAGGGAGGAGTTTACGCCCCTTTTGAAGAATAAATCCAAGCTCCTTCTAGATGTAATTGGGGTATGCGCAGTGTCTTGGTTGGTCGTAATTATAAACCCTGTGGCCACTGACAATTTTTCCTTAGGCCATAACTGTCATTTTAGTGTGATTTCTACTCAAGATGATATTTCTGTCTCATCTAGAATAAAAAAAATAGAGAAATTTGAAGACATAGCCACTTAAACATTGCAAATCATTTCACCTTTATCATAAATCAGATTGTAGAACATGTATAATAATTTGAAAAATATCAATTATTCTGTGAAACATATTTTAAAGTTAGACTCCATCAGTGAATTGCCCTCAATGAAGGTAGTTAATTGGTTCTCAGTTATTATTAGTAGTAACAGTAGTAGTAATTTGATTTGGTATGTTTCAAAAGGTTACAGTTAGGTGTCTGGAGGTGTAGCTTTGTTGGCAGAGTGCTTCAGTAGCACTTACCATGTACAAAGCCATGGGCTCAGTCCCAGCACTGCATAAACTGGGCATGGTGGCGTGTATCTTCAGTCTAAGCACTCAGGATATGGAGTCAGAAGGACCAGGAAGGAGTTCAGGGTCAGCCTGGGCTGCATGAGACCCTAGAATTCATACATGAAGTTTCTCCTTTTCATCTATGGTGTTAACTTCCCTTTTTATATTGGGGAATTTTAATATTTCACAATACTGATGCTCTTCCTTACCCAACTATAAATTAATTCCCAGCATATATTGTTAAAGAACAAGTTAGATAAATACGTCATTTATATAAAGGGCTTCAGTCTCCTTTGAAACTAAAAATAAGTCAGTTATAAAAATGCTTACATGATCAATATATTTTTTCATTTAGTTTTATTTTTGCATATGTGTAGTATGTGTGCATGTGTGGAGTATGGGTGAACATGTGTGGGAGTGCTTAGGCATGCTTGTGTGTGGAGGCCCCAGGCTCATCCTAGGAGTCATCCTCAGCCTCTCTCCACTTCATCCATGGAAGCGGGGTCTCTGGCAATTCCTCAGCCAGCTTACTCTAGGAAAAAAGAGCCCCTATCTCCACTTTCAGTGCCGGAATTAGACAGGATGCCACACCCTCTGGGGCTTTATATGGATTCTGGGACTCCAGAGAAGTCCTCCTGCTTACACAGCAAGCTCTGCACCTGCTGAGCCCTCTCCCGAGCTCCCACGCAATAGAGGTTTTATATATATATATATATATGCATGCTTATTGTTGTGTTGAAATGAAACAACATGCATAGAAATACTTCTCTAGAAAGCTCCCAAACCAACATGGAGGTTTGTAAATTTATATCATTATGGAGTTGTTTGTTTCACTTAGAGGGAAGGGTAAGAGGAGAGTGATGGGGAAAACTAGAAGGTGGAGACAGGTTCTGTCCGGGTCCAGGAGTTTTGGAATAACATGGCCAGACATACTAAATATCCCTAACTGCTGTGTGAGGAGAGAAAGCTCTTGCCTTTTCTAGAGAATTTGAGATTCTTAACAAAATTTGAAAGTCAGCAATAATTTGTGATTTTTGATTTCACATCAGAAAGAAAACACATTTCTCTAATAGCAAACCTTAAGTCTAGATAGGATGAAGCTCTAATACACTTAATAATTTGACAAGTCTCATTTAAATTTAATTTAAAAAACTTTAGTTGCTGACATTGTAGTGAAAATATTGAAAACGTCTAAACATGAGATTTAAGGAAATTATTTGGTAACTAACAAAAACTCAGTATTCATCTATTGATATGGAAACAAGAGCAGTAAGAGGGGTTTTTTGTTTGTTTGCTTTTTGTTTTTAATCTAGATCTATAAAGATGAATTTTTTCACTAGCCAGCCATAGCTATGTTGAATCTCCTTGGGGAGGGGTTGGGGAGACGTTGCCTAGGAATTTGAGGATGAGGTGTAGTGGGGAGGGCGGTCTGCTAACTAATGATTGAAATGTCTGCTATATTCAGAGCTAGTTACGGTACAACCAGATGGCATCTCACAACATTAATTTTTTTGTGGCTTTCATATATTCTAAAAATAAAGCCTCCTCTCCTGTTATTTTAAATTACATGAAACTCCATCCCCACCAGCATTACACTGTCTGCTGTGGCTCTAGGGTCTCTGTCTGAGCTCTTACTTCGTGAATATTGAGATAGGTAATGTGCCTTAGGAAAGCAAGGGACATAGTGGTTTTCTGGAGATCAGAAGAGGGGGTTTCTGTAGATTGCTTGGTAGCATTTACAATACCCCTCAGTTTTTCTCTGTTTGTTTTGTTTTGGGAGGTACTTTTTTAATTCATTAGATGACCTGAAAGAGGACATCATATGTAATAGTTTTGACATGCTTGCTCTTTTTTGGTGTCTAGGATTTAACGTTTGGCCATAGGTTTATGTGATGTAAGACAGATAGCTGAAAAAAAAAAAAGACAGATAACTGAAAACAGACACAGCATTGTTCTGCACATAGATGTATATCAACGTGCAGGTGACCTGTGGATGTGACTTTCAGGTAATCCTTGTCAGCTGGCCAATCAGCAGCTATGAGCAAAGTACAGAACATTAAACTTAGAAGTTCCAGACAAGATCCTTCCTCTCTAGTTATTGGGGTAGCTTAATACTTCCTGAATGAATGTGCTAAAAGATCAGGTCTTATAATGTCTTTTTTTTTTTACAATAGTCAATTACTATTCTTTTTATTTTTGCAGAGGATACTGAGATTATTGCGTTATGCAACACTTGAAAATTCAGAATGCATTTCAATAAATGCGCTTTTAATATACATAATCATTAGACAATTATTTTATTTTTAGGTAGAAACTGATGCATACTATTAAGGAAATTTTAACCAAGGACAATGCATGGAGATAACCTAGAACCCCTGTACAGATGTAGCCCATGACAGCTCAGTCTCCAAGTAGGTTCCCTAGTAATGGACACAGGGGCTGTCTCTGACATGAACTCAGTGGCTGGTTCTTTGATCACCTCCTCCTGAAGGGGAAGCAGCCTTACCAGGCCACAGAGGAAGACAATGCAGCCAGGCCTAATGAGACCTGATAGGCTAGGGTCAGAGAGAAGGGAAGAAGGACCTCCCCTTTCAGTGGACTTGGGGAGAGGTATGGGAGGAGATAAGGGAGGGAAGATGGGATTGGGAGGGGATAAGGGAAGGGGCTACAGCTGGGATACAAAATGAATAAACTGTAGTTAATAAAAATAAATTTTAAAAAGAAAAAAGAATTATTTGTATATTAATATACTTTACTGAAATGTTTACATTAATAGCTACTTTAACAAAAATTTTTAAACAATTTGTCTTAAGATTTAACTGTAACAGAGTTACTTTGTCAAATTGCTCTAAAGCTTTTTTTTTTTTTTAACTCTGTCTCTAACAACCCAGAAAGATTCATGCCCAGTGACAGAGTCTTTGGAGGTTGACCCCCCAGTCTCACTGTGACTAATGCTGCTACTCTAACCTCTCACCTTACCCTCACCTCACTTGATGAGTACAGGGTTGCTCCTTCCGAGAACTGCCAGTGTGCCTTCCTCAGTTCACTTTCAGGGCTTGTACCATTTAAGAGATGCTGTAAAGCAATAGACAGAGCCCAGAGAGACCCCTTCCAGTTGTAGGGAGATAGTAGTATTTAACCTGAACCAGGCCCACAGGCATGAGCTACACTGTCCCCATTGGTTAGTGTGGAGCATATAGGGGAGCATCCACCCATCAAGAAAGAAGGTTTGGCTTAGCTTGAATGTATGGGAGCCCAAGAGTCAGCAAAATCCAGACTAGTTGCTGATGAGAACCTGTTGCCTAAGCCAGCATCTCCCAGATCCTTCATTGTAAATTTATTTTCCTTCCATGGTAGTGAACGGTTCATGGGTCAGGTGAGAGAAGACATTTTGTAAGTAGTTGGCAAACACAAAACAGATTCCATGGGGAAGTGTGCATGTGTGTGTGTGTGTGTGTGTGTACACATTTTTTGTCATGTTTTGTTCATTTTTGTTTTACTGTGGTTTTGCTCTTTTTTAAGAGAGAGAAAGGCAAAGGGAGAGAGAACGTGAAGGTGGGTGCGTAGGGAGGTGGGGAGAATCTTTAAGGAGTTTGGGGAAGAGAAAGAATATGATCAAACTGTGTGAAAAAATTCAGTGGGTTATAGAATGATGGTCTCAAGCTCCACCAGTTGAGACTTAAGCACATTCCTAGAAGTCTGTAAAACTGCTGGATTAGTGTTTCCCAAGGTACTTATTTGGCCACAGAAAGCCCTCTCCTTTTAAATTAAAAGTTTATATAAATATCTCACAAAACACATTAAAGCATTGATATGTTACACTAAGTCCTAAACCAAGAATATTTAAACAGCATGTGAGGGGTGCTTTCTCAGTGCTTAGGAGAACATAGGGTTTATGTACAGCCAGGCACTTGACAAACAAACCCCATTCTACCTCCCACTACTTGGAATGGTCAGGGAATCTATACATGAATATTGTAGGACTCCACTGTTTGCTTGCTTTCAGAATATCAGGTTATTTACATTTCACATGTGTCTCTCTGTCCATTGTGCATTTCCAGTGTCCTCTGTTACCACACCTCACATGGTACACGGTGATTCCCAACCTTGTAGATGTGAACGTTAGCAAACTTATTTCATTCTTCTTCCTCTGTGTCTTCTAAAAAATTATCATACAGGATGTTATATACATAAAGAAGAATTAATTCAAGTAAGTTTTTAAACTTTCACTCAGAAGGTGAAGGTAGAAGGGTCTTTGTGATTTCGAAGCCAGCCTGGTCTACTCACTGAGTGCTGAGTCATCCAGGACTACACAATGAGATCTTGTCTCCAAAACAGATGGGGGAAAACAAAACAATACAAGAAAACTCTTGACTAGCAAAACTAGGGTTGGGATTCATTCAGCCATGTGGTCAAACCATTTATTCTCATTTTAATAAAGTTGTTAGTAGTATAGAATTGAGTTATCTTTTTAGGCCTATTTATGCCTGAATCAGTATAAATCTTAGATATTTGATAAATTCAACTTTAAATCCTAATAGTACTACAAACTTGCTTGATAAATTCTGATCCATGTGCCACCTTCTCACTAATAAAAAGAAGAGAAGTTGATAATGGGCATAGATGGAGTGCCTGTTTGTTGGGTATTTGTTTTTGGCACATAAGAAAGACTACTAAAGTTCTTATTCTTAGCAGTGTAGTTCCTGCCTGGTTGTTAACTTCCCAGTCTTTTCTGCCCTCTGAGTTGCTGGACAATTGTTCTTTAATCATAATGGCAGAAACATTTCACCCAAGCGGAGCTCCAAGATGAGAGAGAGTTCACTGCCTTTCTGAATAGTTGACATAAGCGTCTTGACCATAGCAAATTATTCAGTGGCAGAATAATAAACCTCTTCAAACGTGAACACCTGTCTACTCATTTTTATACCAGTATTTATCTAGGCTTCTCATTAGACCTCAAAGCTTTTAAATGCTTATATATGATTCTACTACAAAGAGTTCTATACATTCCACATTGTAGTAAACCTTATATGTTTGTATCATTTACTTTCAGTTTTAAAACACTTGTTTGATTTTGTAATGGTTTTGTGAAGTTCGACTCTGTGAATAACTAACTTGCTCTTCTTCTGCAGCTTGCTGAAGCACATTCAAGTGTCAAGTGCTTGGACTCCATGTGCTGTTTCCCAAAAGGAGAGACCCCATGCACATCTGTTGGAAGAATGCTGGAACGAATCATAGGAAGGTGTAGTCCCAACCATATCAGCAGGTGTGACATTTCACTATATAGCCTTTGCTGCAGTAGAGTGTTCTGTAAATGGACAGAAAGAAGCTGCAGCTGTAGATAATCATTAAATCCACTGGTTTAACCAACTGAAGTAGAGAGCCTGCTGTTGATCAGCATCATTCTTTGCTTGTGGTTGTCACATGGTAGCTTTGTGATGTGGTCCTGTCAGTCAAAGAAAGAGAAGGCACCCTTGAGGAGACTTCCCATCCAGAGAACAAAGTGCTGTTTAGTCTTTGTAAGATGTGTTGACTAGAAGTGTGTATATGGCACTCTTCCTTTGCACATGACTTTTTCATTGTTATTTTACCTATGCTCCTGTTTTATTTTCTGCTAGATGTTTGGTTTTTGTTGTTGTTGTTCCTACTGTTTTTTGTCATTACAAAAATAATCTCCACACTCAATGTCAAACATCTTTGCTTTCCTTGTGTTTTACCTTTGTTCTCTAAAGCTAGTCAGTCATTCAGGACTACCCAGGAAAGGCTGTTCTGCTGCATGTTCCCTGCAAAATGTCTGTGTTGAGGTTTTAAAACAAGTTTTGATTTTGTGTTTCCTTTGTTTTGGTATTAATTATCCAGTTAAAGGTTTATTGTAGAACGTTTTTAAAATCCTATTAATATTAACTTTGGTTAATTATGGACAGAAGAATCTGGTTTTAGGGGTATTGTTGTTTTGTTTTATTTTTGTCCATTCTTAAGTCTGTTTTTTAATTAGGTTTATCATAGCTTGTTTTTATGAATCGCAACCCCAAATTCTATTTTGGTATAAATAGCATTTAAAAAAATTTATTTAAATTTCTTCTGTATGTTTACCCAAGGTGCAAGTGATTATCAGATACTAGAGAATGAAATAGCCTCTGTGCTTGGTCTCACACTGCTTCCCCAAGTCAAAGCAGCAGCACACTGGTAAAAGTTGTAATTGATGCAGAAAGGTGCTAATTCTATTCTCCCAGTGTGCCAAGAGAATATTAAGACTTTCTACAAATCAATGGCTTAGAAAAGCCTGGAGATACCCAAAGGGCAAGAAATAAATGAGGTGGAGGGAGTCCATTTGCCATTTGCTTTTAATATTTGGTTAGCTTTGTATTTTGAAAAATAGCAGGCATATCATCCACATAACATGAAATGTAGTTTCTTGTGAATATGTTCTCATGTTGCCTTTGCTGTGACTTTGTGAATACACTGCCTATGGCTTTGGCCCTCAATTATCCTGACTTGAATATGACATATGATCCAAAATATTTCCATAATGTAGTAGTAATTTCATCCTCCATAAGTAGATTGCCATGAGTAGGTAAATATTTTGGGATATTGGTATCTTAAGTACATGTATTTTAAAAAAATCATAAGATAGTTCTGTCATGTTCCTAGATAACAGTTTTCCCAAAAGATATTTTAGAAGGGTCTTCTTAATGACATTCGTTATTACTTGGAACCAAAATGGACTTTAGATTAATATAATAGAACTTCTACAAAGTTGTCTTAAATTGTCTTTAGTAGCAATACACATGCTTGCCAGTGATTAAAAAGACTAGAATTAATTTTAAATGAGCATTTTTTCTGTTTTTTTTTTTTATATACTCTTGCTTTCTTGCAGTCACTTGTGTAGGTTCTGTGTCCCTGTTCGTTGTACTGCTGTTTTTCTAACTGTCCCCCTGGGAATCTGCCTGGGAGTTATTGGATTTATCTTGGCATGTCTTCTTAAAGGTGGCTATTACTGTCAGTATTTTTGTTTACTCAGAATTATGCCATATTCTTTTTCTAGGGTGGTTTTTCCTAATAAAATGTTTGCTTTAGTAATTAAGTAGTGATTAATTATTTGTTGTTTGGCAAGCACCATATACCTTCCAGTGCCATCAGAATTTTGGGTTATGCCAATGGCTACTGTTGTCATTTTTCTCCTCTTCCTGACTAAACAATGAAAAAAGTCTGTGCAGATGTTCATACAGTACAGAGCTGGTTTTGTATTTTTCAAATGGCTGTTTAAAAATTGTTGTAGCTCATCAGCATTGTATCAAAGTCTTAGCAGTCATAGTTTCTACATATACATATGAAATAGTTTTATTATTTATGTTTTGATATGGAACAGCTTCTATTCTACATTTGTGTTTCACGTCCAGTTTGAAGGGATAAGGCAAAGCTGAGCCCTCCAGTATAAGATGTGGTAACTCAGAGCTGCTTTACCATTGACAGTACTGAGTGTCTCTGGAGACAGAACAGCTTCCATGTGGTGCGTGAGCCTTCTTACCATTCAGACACAGAGACAAAAAACTTAGTATATTTTTTAACCATGTTAACGTAGTATACCTACACAAACTCAGTTTCCGAGGGAGCATCATGGTGCTATGTAAAGACATGTCACATTCCATTCTAAGGAGCTGTATTTCATCAGTAACTGTCATTTGTGTGTATTTCACTTGCACTTATAGATGAGTTGCCTACTGGTAATTGCAGGTACCTGGGAATTTGAGACAAGAGGATCTTATTTTGAGCCTGACCCACTCTGTCAACAAAACAAAACACGCCTGGCACTGTGACTGTCTTCGTTCATTTCCTGTTACTGTGATAGAGTCCTCTAACGAAAACAACTGTGCCGCATAGTTAAGGGCACAGTCCGTCATGGCAGGGAAATCAAAGTAGAAGAAACTTGAAGCAGCTGCTCACATGCACCCATAGTCAGGAAAGAGATAAATGCCTTCTCTTGCTCCTCTTTCTCTCTCTCTCTTTTTTTTTTCCTTCTTTTTTGTTTTCCATTTTATACAACCCAGAATCCCCTACTGAATGCTCTGGCTGCACATACAGTTTGGGTCTTCCATCAGTTAATATAATCAGGATAATCCTACAAACGTGCTCACGGGCTGTCTCCTTGATGGCTCTAGAGTGTCAAGTTGACTGGTGGTTCTAACCATCATCATAAATACTGTTTTTTAGTTAAAAAACAGTTGGTAACCTCACCACTTGGGAGACTGAGGCAGAAGGACCGCAAGTTCAAGGCCTGTCTCAGAGTGGCCTGTCTCAAAATTCAAAAGTAAAAAAGTGGAAAAAAAAAAAAAGCAACAGTGGTATATCCTTGAGCGGTGAAGCACTTTCCTAGCGTGTGGGAGGCCCTGGGAAGGGAAGTTGAGGGCGAGAGAAGTTATTAGCTAATAGGTATTTTAGGTGGTTAATATTCTTTTAAAGTGATATTTGACATGAATGCATATGTGTTTTGAAAAGATGAAAAATAAAGCATCCATTACCTAATGAAATGTTTTCCTCTGTAAGCAGTGTTTGGAAAGAGGAAGAACTGGTGTAGGGTTCTTGCTGACTAGAATTGGACATTCAACTCCACTGGGATGTAGGCAATTACAGTTAATGCTGTTTTCCTATATGCGGCAGGAATTAGTCAGACTCTCTTTTTTAAATTTATTTTACAAATGTTGGCTGCCTTATACCTGCCAGATTGGGTTCTCTGTACTTGAGAGTTGTAAGCAAGACCTTCCTTAAATCAGAGTGGAAGGTTCTAGGCATCTCTGAAAACCATGAAGACGAGACAACTCTTCAAGGTGATGGTTACTTTTTTAATTGTGTTTTTTGGCCACTGATTTAGGCTTCTGTTACATATACAAAAAGTCATTGGGAAACAAGATGCGGGATACAAATGAGTCAGGACGTCTAGCTCTAACCACGTAGAGGGAAGGAGCTGTGTGCTGTGTCTTTAAAGTCCCACTCTTCCAGTTTCTAGAAAATTCCTGAATGATTTTTATACTGCCCTTGGGCTAAGGGCATGCATTTTAAGTGTGGCAGGCTGCTTGTGGAGTTGCTACTTCGGCTTAAGTTAATTGAAACTAATTCAAAGTGGCAGCTACAAGTGAAGTATTATATGTTGAATTGCGTAGTTTAAGGCCTTGTCTGACAGCCGGTAGTTACCTTTTTAGACTAGTGAAGAATCTGCAAGTGCCTTTGATAGCCTCTGATGCTAACCATTTATGACCTTAAGGCTAATTAAGCTGAAATCCTTATAGCAGAATTTATGCTACTCTATCCCTGATAATACGAATGCTTACTATTTCCTGCCAAAACTTTTGGTAGATAAGAACTTTTTTTTTCTGTAATGTCAAAATACAAGTTTACTTATTTTTCAGTAAAACTGAACTTTTTTTTTTTAGTTTTGCTGTTTGTGTGTGTAGTGTATGTGTACATTCTTACATGTGTGTGTGCATGTGTATATGTGTGCATGTGGAAACCAGAGGTAGGTGTCAGTGCCTTCCTCAGTTCTCCACCTTGCTTTTTAAGACAGGGTCTCTCATTGAACCCAGTATTCACCAGTTTGGTAGGGCTGCTTACAGTGGGCCTCTGAGACTTGCTTATCTTTGCCCTCCAGTGCTGGCATCACAGGCTCACACAGCCATGCTCAGCTCTTGACGTAGGTGCTGGGGGTCTAAATTGAAGTTCTTTGCATGGAGACGCACTGCCAGCTCCCTAGCATACGTCTCCCTTCTACCTACCACTTGGGTGCGCACAACTCCTAATAGTGTACTTACTTCCAACTGAGTTATTAAGACTTCAGAAGTGCCTTTGTCTATTACCGATAGAAACTCGCACTGATACAGCATTGATTCGGGCTAATGTCTGTATGATGACTACAGCATAACTTTTCCTCAGGTTTTTATATAATTTAGAGTAGGGTTCAATGCTAATATGAAGAACTCTTTAGCATTTAGGAATGAATCAGCGAATATTTTAAAATTTAAACTACATTTTGGTCCTACATTTTAGGTCTTAGTTTGGTTTTGGTTTTTTTGTTTTGGTTTTGTTTGGTTTTTCAGCTGAACATTGATTATGGTGAGCCAAACTTTTCTCTTACTGTTCCTTTCAGGTTGTGGAGTGCATCGGATCCTTTCTATACCAATGACAGGAGCATCTTGACTCTCTCCCCAATGGACTCATCTACTTGTTAAAGGGACAGTAGGACTTTGTGGGAACAAGTTCACCTGTCCTCAGATTTGGGGTCATCAGCCTGTAAAAGGCCAGTCACTTTCTGAAACCTCTGGAAGAGTTGAGACCTTCTGGGAGTCCACGGGAAACAGGCGGTTACATGAACCCTTCTTTCTCTTTAATTTGAATGTGAATATATTAGAACTTGGAAATAAAGAGATACTACCAACCTCTTTATCTGGTTTGTCCCTTCTGCTCGTGGGACTTCTGGTGGTACTGCAGCCTTCACTGAGGCCACTATGCTCTAATACCAAGGTAGGGAAGTGGGTTACTCCTGGTTATGTGTGGTTTTAGGATGAGTGTGGTTCGGGACTCTTCTATTTAAATCTGCTTCTGTAAATTTATGCTAAAGATTTGCCTTGAGAATTCTATTTTTTTTATTAGATTATATTGAAGCTTTTCGTGGGGAAAGTTAATGTGAATATTAAGGAACTTTGGTCCTTCAGTGACCTGTGTTGTAAATCCATTAGTGCTTTCTAAGTCGCAGAGCAAACTAGGAGAGCATGTTTCTAAACACTGTGTTCTACAGTGCGGGTAGGACGCTTATACTGACACCAACCTTTTTACCGTAACACAACCAGGGAAGCTAATCTGACAAGTGCAAAGAGAGTTTTAAATCTCATGTCCAAGTCAGAGTTAGGGTCATTCATTAGACTTCAAATTGGTATTTGCTAATATTTTTGTGGCCAAGTATGTAAAACCTGTAACAGGTAAATGAGATACCTACATTTTCATATTAATTTACTGTATCTGCCTTATCTTTTGCATGCTTCAGCCTGGCTAATATATTTAAATTCTACCACACACACACCCATTCCCCCATCCCTTGTTATTAACTTCTTTCTTCTCTAAAGACTCTGTTCATAGTTTTATGATAATGTTGTGAAGTTCAATTGTATCAATAAAAAACAAGTTTGGACAGTATTTAAATATTGCGAATATATTTAATTATACAAATTAAAATATAAGCCATAAAGTCTTTCTATAGCCCACTTAGAATTACTCTTGACTTTCTGTAAACCAGTATTTAGAATAAAGGAATTTTGTTAACAAAAATCCTGTAAAATCCTGTTACTTTTACATTATTGTATGTTATCTAATTTAAAGCAGACTGCCACAGTTGAGTGAGTTATGCTTATAGTCCCATTATGAGGTATATTGTCAGGTGTGGTTGCTGAATGAAAATGAAACAAAGTCTAAAATGCTAAATTTTTTAAGCAAAAATGAATTTTATCAGCAGCAAGTTAATATGCTCTGGATGATTAATCAGATACGCACTAGTCTTAATTCCTTGATTCTCAAATTTTTGTTGTTGAGTGGTCTGTCCCTGAGACTCAGTATTATTTGTTTTATGTACAAGTAATGTTTTAAGAATTGTGAATGAGGGTATGGTGGCACACACCTGTAATTCCAGGTAGGCAGATTTCTGTGAGTTCAAGACCAGCCTGGTCTACAAGGCGAGTCCAGGGCATCCAGGGCTACACAGAGAAACTCTGTCTTGAAAATAAAAAGTTGTGAATGATTATTAAAGAACTACTACCCCCTAGCTCTAAGCATGTAAGTAAATACACAGCTAAGAGTATAGGAAACAGCACAGTGAGGATTTGTCAGGTTCTCTTGAGAAGATGGTAATTGCTCAAAGATCTGTTCTGCAGTTCGCCACTGCTTCCTGCTCACGGGAGTGGGACTTCTGGCCTTGGCTAGTAAGGCATAAATCACAGAGTGAGAACAAAGACTATCTGTGTGTTGCCGATTAACTGTTTGCTTACCTGTTTCACTAATGCTAGGATAGATTATCCATGTTAGCTGAATTTTAATTTTCATAAACAGCCCTTCCTTAACTTAGACATTACAGGATTATGTTTAGAATGACCTATTGTTCTGAAAACACCTTAAAGGGATAATATAGTCATATTCTAGAGCTGAAATATTACATACACATTCAGTAGTAAATGTGTTATCTTTTAGAATGTCTTAGAGAGCATGCATGCAACGAAATGACTTTAAGGCATACTTTACATCTGTCTTATGGGATTGATGCACCATCCACTAAGTTGATTATTGAAAAAGGACCACAAAGTCACCAAGAGAAGACCAGAACTTGTCTGGCCTACATGTGGCCTAGCATTGATTGGTGGTAATTTTGAGCATTCAACATTTTTATTTAGTTAAGAAGACTATCTTTTATCATTATTTCTAAGTGGTGCTGAAGATCAGACTCACAGCCTCATGCATGCTAAGAGGCACCCAAATGCCATCATAAATCTATATCCTAGCCTGTGTTCCACATAATAATGAAGAGGGGTGAGACATAGCTCAGTACTAGATTGTTCGGCTAACATGTTTGAAGACCTAGATTCCATTCCCAGCACTACAGTAGACAAGTCAGACATCCACTGGTATGCTCGTTGTGCTTTGTATCTCAGAACAATATTTTCAAAGGAAGATTATCATACTTTTTATAATTTATTTTTATTTTTTATGCATTGCTGTTTTTCCTGCATGTGTCTATGTGAGGGTGTTGGATTCCCTGGAACTGGAGTTACAGACAGTTGTTATCTGCTATATGGCTGCTGGGAATTGAACCCAGGTCCTCTGGAAGAGCAGATGGTGCTCTTTCTCTTTACCCCGAAGCCATCTCTCCAGCCTGTATTTTATACTTTTCAGAACATGATTTTTTTTGCATTTACTTAAAATGCAGTGGAAGTTTTAGTTTTGTAGTATTCTCATACTAATATTTATATGATAAAACTCTACTACAAGATGTCAAGAGAGCTCCCCCAGAAGAGCTTGCATTATTTCCTTCAAATTCTTTGTATGGTTCCATGTTGATAACTAACTTCTTTTATCTGTCAAAGGAGAATACAGTGCTAAATGTGTCACTCTTAGTTTACCAATGCTCTTATCTGTCTCTTCTGAAGGCTGACCTGAAGATAATGACAAGTACCAAGTTAGTTGGCACAGTTGCCAGTCAGCACCCCACTCAGCTTTAATAGTCAGGCTCACCCAGGAAGTCAGCTGGAGACTTTGCAGCAGTGTTTAGCTGTCCAATGTCATCTCTGCACAGTTTTCTGCATTATCAGTAACCGTGCTGTACTTACTGTATAGCTCTAATTTTTTTAAAGTTTATGAAATTTATCAAATAAAAATGTTCCTGTATTTGAGTGCTTCTTCATTATTCAAACTCAGCCTTTGTCTGTTCATCATAGCCCGCAGTACCAGGGTTGCTTCAGATTAGTTTCCCAAATTACTCTCCATTTTCATAGAAGAATATCATGGCTTTCACTGGCTGTAAGGGGGTTGGGGTTTGCTTCTTGACATGGGCTCTGGCTGATCTAGAACTTAAGTAGACTAGGCTGAACTTGGAACTCATCTTCTGCCTCCTGAGTGCTGGGTTTAAGGGTGTGCACCACCATGCCTAACATAAAATAGTGCTTTTAAAAGTTGCTACATGATTGGTGCAGTGGCTCTTTGATTAAAGCAATTTCTACTTAAGTATGAATATCTCAGTTGAGATCACCAGAACCCATATTAAAGCTATATGTCACTAGGCACAGTGGTGCATGCCTGTAATCCCAGCGCTCGAGGCAGATTCATGTGGCTCTCTGAGCTCAAGTCAACCTGGTCTACAAAGAACAGAACAAGAACAGCCAAGTGTACACAGAGAAACCCTGTCTCAAAAAACAAAAACAATCAAAGTGATCTATCTGTAATCCAAGTGTTCTTTTGACAAGATGGGAGACAAAGACAGAAGAATCCCTAAAAGCTTGGAGGCCAGGTAGCCTAGCATGTGTAAGAACAAATATTAGATACACTGTCTCAAGGAAAGTAGGAAGCAAGGCAATTTACAGAAAACACATAGCCATTAACTTAAATGGGAAGAAAGCAAAGAAACTCCACAAAAAGCAGGAACAAGACAATTTGACCTCTCCATACCTATTAAATATAATATTTGAAGTCTTAGCTAGAGCTAAGTAAACTGAAGGAGATCAAGGAGATACAAATTGGAAAGCAAGAAGTCAAAGCATATTTGCAGGTGATATGATAGTATACATAAATGATTCCCAAAATTCAACCACGGAGCTCCTATGTCTGATAAATACCTTCAGTGAAGTTGCTAGATACAAAAATAACTTAAATCAGTAGCCCTTCTACATATAAATGCCAAACCAACAAAATCAGGGAAACAATGCTTTTCACAATAGCCACAAATAATATATCTTGGGGTAACTCTAGCCAAGCAAGTGAAAGACCTATATGACAAGAACTTCAAATTGTCGAAGGAGGAAATTGGAGAAGTTATCAGAACATGGAAAGATAGATCTCCCATGCTCATGGATTAGTAGGATTAACAGTAAAAAAGGCCATCTTACTAAAAGCAAGCTATAGATTCAAAATAATCTCCATCAAAATTCCAACACAATTCTTCACAGACCTTGAAAGAACAATTCCCAGCCTTGTATGGAAACAGAAAAACCCAAAATAGCTAAAACAATCCTGAACAATAGAAGAACTGCTGGAGCTATCACTGTGCCTGATTTCAAGTTGTACTACAGAGCTATTTAGTAAAAAGAGAATGGTACTGACATAAAAACAGACATTTTGATCAATGGAATCAAATGAAGACGCAGACATAAATCCGCATACCCATGGACACCTGGTCTTTTTATTAAAAAGCCAGAGATAACACAATGAAAAAAAGACAGCATTTTCAACAAATAGTATCTGTATGTAGAAAAATGTAAATAGATCCATATTATCACCCTGCACAAAATTCAAGTCCAAGTGAATCAGAGACCTCAACATAAACTCAGATTCTTTGAACTTAATAAAGAAAAAGTAGGGAACAGGCTTGAACTCATTGACACAGGAAAAGGCTTTCTAAACAGAACACTAATAGCACAGACACTAAGATCAAAGATTAATAAATGAACCCCATGAAACTGAAAAGCTTCTGTAAGGCAAAAGAGACCATCAATCAGACAAAATGTCAGCCTACAGAATAGGAAAAGACTTTTTCACCAACTCCACATCCGAAGAGGGCTTATCTCCAAAATATATGAAGAACTCAAGAAACTAGACATCAACAAACCAATTAATCCAATTAAAAATGAAGTATGTATTTAAACAGAATTCTCAATAGAGGGATCTCAAATGGCCAAGAAACAAAGAAACATTGAATATCCTTAGCCATCAAACTCCAGGAAAATACAAATGAAAACTACCTTGACATTTCATCTTACACTATCTGGCTAAGATCAAAGACACAAGTAACAGTTTGTGCTGGGCAAGGATATGGAGCAAGGATAACACTCCTTCATTTCTGGAAGGAGTGCACTTGCAGAACAACTATGGAAATGAATATGTGGTTTCTCAGAAAACTGGGACTCAATCTGTTGCAAGACTCAGCTATACCACTGCTAAGCATATACACAAAGGATGCTCTATTCTACTACAAAGAGACTTGCTCAACTATTTTCATAGGCACTTTATTCATAATAGCCAGAAACTGGAAACAACCTAGAAATC
Source organism: Pachyuromys duprasi (assembly GCA_028658305.1). NCBI lineage: Eukaryota > Metazoa > Chordata > Mammalia > Rodentia > Muridae > Pachyuromys > Pachyuromys duprasi. The sequence continues at coordinate 40,030,367 of CM053766.1, read as the reverse complement.
CCTCAACAGATGAATGTATATATATATATATATATATATATATGTGTGTGTGTGTGTGTGTGTGTGTGTGTGTGTGTGTGTGTTGTGTGTGTGTGTGTGTGAGATACATTTACACAATGGAGTATTCCTTAGGTGTTAAAAAGAATGACATGAAATTTTTGGGCAAATGAATGGAATTAGAATAAATGCTGAGTGATGTAACTCATACCCCAAAAGACAAACATGGTATGTGCTCACTCATAAGTGAATATTAGCTGTTAAGTAAATTATAATCATGCTACAGTCCACAGACCTAGACAGGCTAAGTAACAAAGAGGGCTCAAGGTGGGATGTATGGATCCCCCTGGGAAGGAGAAGTAGAATAGCTTTTTCAGGGACCAGTGGGAATGGGCACAGGCGGGATCAGGTGAAGAGGGGAGAATGGAGAGTGAGAGTGTAGGGAAAGGTGACTGGGATCGGGGGTGGCCATGTAGAGACCTGGTGCGGTAGAAACTCACTGGATTCTACGAGGGTGACTCTAGCAAGGACTCCTAGTCATGGAGGATACAGAGCCTGAACTGGCCATCTTCTGTAACCAGGCAACTTCTAGTGGTGGGACAGGGACCCCGTTACCAAACCTTCTACCTATAATCTAACCTGCCCGCAAGATGTGCTGGGCCAATAGAGGCGCAAAATTTGTGGGAGTGGCCAACCAATGACTGGTCTAATTTAAGGCCTGTGCCATGAAGGGGACCCCTGCCTGGAGGACCAGGAACCAGAGGCTGTATAGCCCGGAGACCTAGGATTTAAAAAAATCAATAATGATTCCTAATAATATTTTTGCTGTACTCGTAGATCAGGGCTTAGCCCAGTTGTCACTAGAGAGGCTTCTTCCAGCAGTTGATGGGAACAGATGCAGAGACCCACAGGCAAACATTAGGCAAAGAAAGCCCAGACTGGAGATCTCCACCAGATCCCTCCCCTCAGAGCCCTGTGAAAGATGGGGAGAGAGGATTGATGGAACCAGAGGGGCTGGGGATACCACAAGAATACAGCCCACAGAATCAACTTAAGCAGGGCTCATAGGGGCCCACGGAGACTGAAGTGGCAATCATGGAGCCTCCAGGAGCCTCCATGTCCTCTGCAAATTATTATGTTTGTTAGCTTGGTTTTTGTGGGATTCCTAACAGTGGAGATGGGATTGTTTCTGAAATGTTTGCCTGCTCTTGGGGCTTCACCCAGTCCTGATATAAAGGTCTGTACACAGTCTTACTGTAATCCATTAGGCTGTGTTCAGTTGATGTCCCTGCAAGGCCTGTTCTTTTCCGAAGAGAAATGGAAGAGCTGTGGATCTGGGAGAAGGAGGATGTTGGAGGTGAGGTGACTTGGAGGAGTAGAGGGAGGGGAAACTACAGTTGGGAAGTATTGTATGAGAAATTTTTTAAGGAGAACTAAAAATATCCTGAACATTAAAAGACCTGCAGAAGATATCTGTTGGGTTTCACATCATACCAAAGTGGGCCTGGCCTCCCAGGTTCTCCCATCATTCCTTGGTCCCCATCTGCTGCAGGGTGTGGCTGACATACCCCATCCATCCTCTACCTTGAACTTCCCAACCCAGGGGCAAGGGCTTCCCTTCACTATATAATCCAGACATTTTGGTTGCCCTCTCTCTTCTCTCTTTCTGTGTCTCTCCTCCTTTTTCTTTTCCTCTCTCTTCCTCTCCCTCTGCATGGTGGCTGAGAGTGGCTTCCAATAAACCTGCATTTATATACTATAACTTGCAATTAACTCATTCTGACATTTCAATCAGTATCAAGATTCCTTATTCAAGTTGTACTATGGAGCTACAGCAATAAAAACAGCATGGTATTGACACAAAAACAAACATGTCTGTCAGTGAAATGAAATTGAAAAAAGAGATATAAACCCACACACCTATGAATACCATGATTTTTTTTGATAAGTCAAAAATGCATACTGAAAAAAAAAGGAAAAAAAAAACAGCATCTTCAACAAATAGTGCTAGTCAAACAAACTGCATAGTCACATAGAGAAGACTCCAAATAGATCCATAATTATCACCCTGCACAAAAGTGAAGCCCATATGTACCAAAGACTTCAACATATAGCAGATACACTGGAACCTGATAGAAGAGGAAGTAGGGCATGGCTTTCAATGCCTTAAGCTTCTACATGGCAAAAGACACCATGATCTGGACAAAGCAGCAACCTACAGACCTACAGAATGGGAAAAGATTTTAATCATCTACGTATCTGAAATACATCTAAAACTCAAAATACTAGATATCAATAAAAACCCAATTTAAAAATGTGGTACAGATTGAAACAGAATTCTCTAAAGAAGAAATTCAAATGACTGAGAAACATTCTTTTTTCTTTTTAATGTTCAACGTACTTAATCATCCATCAGTGAAATACATATCAAACCTCCTTTGAGATTTTATCTTACACCCGTCACATGTCTAAGATCAATAAAAACAAGTGACAACGCATGCTGGTGAGGAAATGTAGTAAGGATGACACTCATCTGTTCCTGGTGGGAGTAAACACTTGTAACAACCACTATGAAGATCAGCATGGTGGCTCCATAGGAAGAAGGAAATCGGTCTACCTCAAGATGCAGCCACACCAGAGACACCTGCACAAACATAGACATCACTGCTGTGTTCATTATTGCCAGAACTGGAAACAGTCTAGTTGTCTACCAACAGGTGAATGTATACAGGGAATACATCTACATAATGGAATATTACTTAACCATTTTTTAAAAAATGAAACTGGTTGGAATCTCCAGTTACACACACACACACACACGATCCAGTAAATTTCTCTTTCTCTCTTTCTTCCTCCCTCTTCCCCCTTTGAGGCCTAGTTCCGTATTCCTGATGGGCTGTCCCAAACCTCCTTACCTGGAGTTGCCAGTTGACTGAGCATTCCACCTCAGATGGCCATATCTGGGCACAAGTCCAGAATGTGGAAGACATGTCACTTTCCTTCATCTACAATCCTTAAAAACCCTCCCACCATGGTCTGGATGCTACCTCCTCTGGTCTTATCCCCTGAGGCTAGTGAGCTCACTCAGGAGCCCCCATTCCCAAATAAACCTGCCCTTTTAAAACTTTTAATCTGACTTGATTTGGTTTATTTTGTTGGCCGAAATAACCTATCAGAAATCATGAAATTTTCAGGTAAATGGATGGAACTAGAAAATCACATCCTGAGTGAGGTGACCCAGATTCAGAAAGATATAGACTATATTAACATATATGGATATTGGTTGTTAAATTAATGATAGCCAAACTACAATCCATAGAACCACAGAGGTTAGGTAGAGAGAGACTAGATGTGGGACAGCAAATCGATGTCCCTAGAAAAGAGAAATAGACTACTAGCTAGGAAGGATGGGTTAAAGAGCTTAAACAGAGGATCAACTGAGGACCAGGAGGGAAGAGGGAGACAAGGTAGGCAGATGAGGAGAGACAGCTAAAACTAAGGGCTGTTTGAGGAGTAGCATGGAAACCTAATACAGCAGAAGCTTCCTAAAATATATACATATATGAAAGTGATCTAAATGAAATTGCCAAATAATAGGGGAGAAAGTTTCAATGGGATATCTCTTGTCACCAAATGAAGTTTTCAGTACCAGGTTGGGTTACATCTAATGGAGTTGTTTGCTAAAGGTGTCCCACAAGAATTCCCAAACAACCCAGGCTGTTGCCAAGACAAACTGCTTTAGACATCCTGACAGCATGGTCCCAATATGAAGACAATACCTACACAACTTATTGATCAAGGAGAATTGAGATGTTGCCTACATAGAATCTTCACCCCTATGTGCTAGCATCTTTGGTACAGGAACTATTCTTCAGGCTACCTATGAGAAATATAAACACTAACCTGAGAGAGACCCTGTAGTTGTCCAGGCAGAGAAGTGAATCTAAGAGAGATGAGAATGAAAACTCAGTTCAGATTGACTTCATCAACCTGGATCAGACTTCAAGGAGTCTAATGCCAGACTGTTCAATGCAAAGGAATTTTAATCCAGTAACATGGGTGCTTTAGCAAGAGATCACATCCATAAATCTGTGTGATCCAGCTGGAACGACACACCTTTAATCCCTCTGGCTAGAATACAGACACACCCTTAGCACACTTGAAAGTAAAGTTAGTTTGTAGAAGGAAGCACCTATATTTAAAAGTGAGGTCTAATTGAGGGCCAGACAAAGTGAGGAATCACAGAAAGATTTGACAGAATGAGTCAGCAATAGGATACGCCCAACTCTTATGAGAACAGACAGGAAAAAAAAAGCTACTTAAAGCTACTTAAAAGCAGTACAGTAGAGTAAGGTACAGTAGAGAGTAGAGAAGACAATACAGTAGAGTGGAGTACAGTAGAGAGCTCAGTAGAGAAGACAGTACTGCGTTTATTCAGTGTTGTTCAGTTCAGTTCTGTTCAGTCAGTTGGAAGTCAGTGAATGCAGTGCACTGGAGTTGAGTTTGTTAATGAACTCCTGCAGTTCAGTGTAGGTCAGCAGGAGGCAACTGAAGCCAGAGAATGAGAAAGCACCAGAAGATTTGAACAGATTGCCAGACTTAGTTTGAGACTAAGCAGAGCAATTCAGTCAGAAGGCAGGAGAAGTCAGATTGGATCAGTCAGCCTGGAGACAAGTTTGAGCCAGAATAGCTGACTTGATCCAGCCAGTTAGAGTTAGAGTTAGAGTTACAGTTAGAGTTCAGAAAGAACTAAAAAAGAACCAGTTATTCAGCAGTAAGCCTCTGAAATGACAATTGCATCAGGCAAATGAAAGTTACTTTTACAGTTAGGTGTCAGAATATTTAAGGCACAGTACAATTTGTGAAAAAATTTCCAGGCAACAAGCACTCTAAGTTCAGATACACAATAAAGCATAAGGTGTGACTACATAAGCTTTTGTTTTGTTTTGTTTTTTAACATTTTTATTTTATATTAATCACAAGTTATGTACTTTGTATCCCAGCCTTAGCCCCCTCCCACATTCCCTCTCTATCCCCCCCTTCCCTCCCTCATCTCCTCCCTGCCCCTTTCCAAGTCCACTGATAGGGGAGGACCTCTTCCCCTTCCATCTAACTCTAGCTTATCAGGTCTCTTCAGGATTGGCTGCAATGTCCATCACTACCTTCTTAATGGATACATGCAAAAGAAAAACAAACAACAGCAATTAACAGCAACAAAATCTTTGTAAGCTATTGCCAATAGGATTAACCTGTACAACTTTTGGTATGATCTTTTTGCTGCAGACACCACATAACTATATTGTGTAGAACATGGAAAAATTATCAGGTGTTCATTTGAAATCTTCACTCCTTCAGTTACATAAGCTTCTTTGCAAAGTATGTGTGACCACGATGGTAGGTTCTATAGCTGAAAGGCCTAGAATATAAAGTGGTCTCTTACCAAGATAATACAGAGGTCAGAAGTACATATGCTATGTGTGACATCTCTCCTAGACATAGGTTCTATTAACTCTGGGAGCTAAAAATAATGGTGTAGGGAAGGAGAGTTTAAGGTAATCATTCTGGGAAACGTGGGTGAGGTTTGTCTCTATAGCAAAAGTTAGGTGAGATCTGCCTCCACAGAGAGAAAAAAGGTCACCGTGGCATTAACAATATGTACTGTCAGCTTCTCTGGATGGAATGCAGGGGTATTTGAAGTTCGTGGAGTTCAGAGGCAGTTTTCCTAAGCAAAGCAATTCAGTGAGAAGTCAAGGGATGTAAATTTGAATCAATCAGTTTGAAAAGGAGTTTTCAAAACAGCTGAGTAGAACCCCCTCCCCCCAGAGTTCAGTAAGAACTAGAAAGGGTGAGCTTGTTCAGCAGTAAGTCTTGGAGGCTAAAAACATTCTAGGCCGAGGTTAGTAGATGGAGGCTGGAAGCTAAAGCCTTCAAGGTTCACCAGACTTGCAGAAGATTAGATTGTGTGGAGGGTAGAAGCTTCCAGGCCTAGGCCTAGGGATAATTAGATAGAAATGCTCTGGGCTCAGCCCAAGCCATGTATTCAGAAAGCTTCAGTGTGGCTTTCATCTCATCCCCTTATCTCAGGAAATAAGAACAACATTTATACCCGTTGATCTACAATGGTGTCCTGCCTGCAAGATATGCTACAGCAATGGTGGCACAAGCTTGTGGGAGAAACCAAGAAATATCTGATTTGACTTAAGGCCTACTCTGCCACAAAGATGAAATCCATATATGACACTGCTTGAGTGACCAAGACTCTGAGACTTGAGACTACATAGCTCAGGGATCTAGCGTAAAACACTAAATTTTACTGTTAAAAACAAACAAAAACATGGAAATAAAATGACTTCTGATGAAGTCTTGCTATACTCATCAATCAGAGCCTTGGCTCAGCTGTCATCAGAGAAACTTTCTCCTGCAACAGATGGGAAGAAATGCTGAGGCCCACAACCAGACAATGTGCAAATAGTGAGAGACCTTGGCACACTCAACCCTAAATTGGATGTTTCCATCAAATCCCTCCCCTCAAGGATCAGAGAACCCTGTGGAAGAGGAGTTTGAAAGAGTGTAAGAGCCAGGGGGGATGGAGGACATCAAAAAAACAAGGTCCCCTAAATCAACAGGATTGATACACGTATGAACTCGCAGAGACTGAGGCAGCATGCACAGGGCCAGCATGGGTCTGCAGCAGATGGTGTCCTAGACCTGAAAGGAGACACATGCCCCTATTCCTAGTTCAGAAGCTACCTCCAATTGATAACCACCTGCAAATGAAAATTCAGGTTTCCCCGAGGAAGGCTCACTAGGGAAACAAGTACTCTATAGGATAGGCTGCATGCCCAGCAGTAGACAATCAACAGAAAACAAATTCAATAGCATCTATGAGACAGGTTCCTGTTTCATAATATCGCATCAGGACTTTTTTTTATTTTTGTTACTGTAAAATTTTTATCTTACTATTTTTCATTTAAAATGTTTATTGAAGTTTTTTTTCTTTTTCCTACAGGCCCTTTGTATATGTATTGTGGCTTCTTGTGCCTTTTGGGGGGCTACTTTCTTTCTGTTTGTTTTATCAATTTACCAATTTCAATATGTTAGTTTTTATCTTATTACATTATGTAATATATATTCATTTCATTATTATTCCTTAGAAGCCTGTTTGTTTTGTGATTAGAGACAGAAAAGGAGTGGCTTTGGAGGGGAGGGAAAGTAAGAAGTAACTGGAAGGAACAGAGGAAGGGGTAATGGTAATAAGGTTATATTATGTGATAGAAAATTATTGTTGTTGTTGTTGTTGTTTTAGATGCATCTCTCTAGGTAGTCCTGTCTTGGAACTCGGTGGCATAATCCAGGCTGGCCTTGAACTCACCTGCCTCTGCCTTCTGAGTGCTTGGATTAAAGGTGTGCATCACCATGCCTGCTCCCCACACACACAAATAAAATAGAAAGCTATTTTCAAATAGATTTAAAAAAATCTATAAAGGAAAAAAATTCCAAAGGTGAGCTGGGCATGTGGCTCAGTGATCAGTGTTTACCTAGCAAGTATGAGGTTCTGGGGTCTATAGTTGGCACCACAGAAGTGAAAAACAAACCATGAAACAGTAGAAATTATACCTGACAGAATTGTAGTATCTAGAAAATATAAAGAAGTCAAGTAAACAATGGATACCCTGCCAACACAAGACCATGAAGACATGGGAAATTTGAATAAGGCCAATTAAGGACATTTAATCAGAAACCAAACTATCTCCATAAAGAAAGGCAAAACCAACTAAATGGTTGAAAACTTCCAACATTAATTAGAGAAGAATTAATGCCAGTCACCTTTAGATTCATCCAAAAATGAAGGCATGTTTCCAAACCCAGCAGAGAACAAGAAAGACTGACTATTTGCTGATCGACCATGATACAAATGTCTGCAGGATACACTGGAAGCTGTATCCAACAGCAGAGTAAAGGGTGTAGCACAACTCCTAAGTGGCAACAGCTCTTGGGAGGAAAAAATAGTTCACTGTAACAAAATCGTGAAAAAGCACAGTAGCTGGAAGACAGAAAACACAATTGCTTCAACTGATGGCAGAAAGAAGTTTAAACAGCTTACCACTTGATTGTGTTAAAAAATAAATAAATAAGGGAAGATTGGAAGACAATTGCCACAACCCAATTCTGTGTGTAAAAACCCAGCCAACATCACACCGAAGTGAAGAGTGAAAGTCAGATTTTTCTCCAAGATCAAGAATGAGAGAAAGGTGTTGACTTCCCCCATTCTCTTCAAGTTCTGAATACCTAACCAGGACATCCAAATTAGGAAGAAGATTATCCGTGTTCACAGATGATTTTTACATATTACTAGAAAATGCTAAATATCTTATAGTCTGGGGCTGGAGAGATGGCTCAGGGGTTAAGAGCCCACTGGCTGCTCTTCCAGGAATCCTGAGTTCAATTCCCAGCAGCTACATAGTAGCTCATAACCATCTTTAATGGAATCTGGTGTCCTGTTCTCGTGTGCAGACAAACATGCAGATAGCGCACCCATACGCACATAAACTTAAAAAGAAATCCTGTAGTCACACATACACCCCCCCCCTTAGAACAATGAATTCAGAAAAAAATACAAGAAATGACCAGCAGATAAAGGAGCACACCAACAAGCCTGGCAAACCAGGTTCAATCCCAGGAGACTCACACAGTGGTGAGAACTGAAGTTGTCCTCTGGCCTCTACAAATGTGCCATACAGCACACATGCACCCACATACATGCACTAAAATGCATATTTCTAAAAGGTATGAGACACAAAAAGTTAAAACTTGGTCCTAGTTCTATACATTAACAACCAGCAATCCAAACAGAAAGGCTGAGCTTGGTAAGATACACCTGTTAGACTACATTGGCGCACTGTTTGGTTGGGACAGGAGGACTTGAGTTACAGGCCAGCCTGAGTTCCACAGATGGACAAAGCCTAACCCTCTCCCAAGAGACTCTATGAAAATGGAGAAAATCACATTTACAAAACCATCACAAGAATAAAATACAAGTGTTTCCTGAGAACCCTGTAGTATTTGAACACACCACTCTTCTGGAATACAGGTTGTGATGCATATGGCCGTTTTGGATTTATGATAATTCTCCACTACCTTCCCAGGATCCATTCCTTACCTAGATTACCAGGCATTGCCCATTAATCTTTCCTTTGAGCTTCCCAATGCCCAGGTGCTGTGCTTCTCTCAAAAGTAGGAAGTTGCCAGACGAGGAAAATAGCCACAGGCTTGTGAATGATCAACGATCTCCAACCTGCTTCTGGACCTGCTCATGGGAGTTTGCGGTGGCAAGTCCATTGTTCCTGGTAAGACACCATCAGACCTAGATACAGCATAGGATCAGCATTCCTCATCCATGGTGGTGCATGCCTGTAATCCCAGCAGTCAGGGAGGCAGAGGCAGGCAGATAGCTTGTGAGTTCAAGGCCAGCCTGGTCTACAAAGTGAGTGTAGGACATCCAAAGTTACACAGAGAAACCCTGTCTTGGAAAAACAACAACAACAACAAAGTGTGAAGCTACAACCACAGTGGAGAAAGGAATGGTTTTTGGTTGTTGGAACACTTTTTTAGAAGAAACAATTTAGGGGACTTGGAATTCCTGATTTGAAAGTACATTATACAGTCACAGCAATGGAGACAGCCCCAGCAGGAAGACAGTCATAGCACAACACATCAGGGAGCCAGAAATAAACCCTCCTGTGCATGGTCAGCGGTCTTCAAGCAGGATAGCAAGGGCATTCAAAGGGAAATGGTAGCTTGTTCAACTAGTGGTGCCGGGAGAATGCAAAACAATAAAGTTAGTTCCTTGCTTTACACCATGTGTCAAAATTAAATTGACTAAGGATGTAGAACAGAAATCTCCAAAATTGGAGAATAAAGCAGATGAAAGAAAATTTTCATGACCTTTGAGCTTAACAGCACACACCTATAATCCCACAAAGACAGGAGAGTCCTTGGAGCTTGTTGGACAGCCAGCCTAGCCAGTTGCTGAGCTCCAGGTTCACTAAGAGACCCTGTCTCAAAAAAAAAAAAAAAAAACAAAACAAAAAACAAAAAACACAACAAAGTAGGGGAAGTGCTTGAGGAAGACACCCAACACTGACTTCTGGCCTTCACACACACACACACACACACACAGACAGACACACATACACACACACTTCATCATCATCAACAACAACTTCACAAAACCAAAATCAACCTAATTTAATAAGTGCAAAGGACTTAGGCATCTCCCAAGATGCTGTTCAAATAATTAACAGATATGAAAACCTGTTCAACACTGAAGGAATGCAAATCATAACCATAGTGTGGGACTGAAGACACGGCTTGGTAGTTAAAAGCACTTGCTATTCTAGTGGAGCCAAGTTTGATTCTCAATACTCATGTCACATGATTCAGAACTACCTGTAAACAAAGCTCCAGAAAAACTAACTTCCTCTTTTGGCCTTGATAGATACCCACAGTGCATACACAAACCCCTACACAGTTACACGCATATACACATAATTAATTTTAAGATGAGATATTATCTCACACCCTTTGGATATCTACTTTGAAAAAGAAGGGGAAATGTGTCCATAAGTGTTCAAGAGACTGGATACCCTTGTGTACTTTTGGTATAAAGTGGTAACACCACTATAGAAACATACATCAACTGCAGCAATCTCACTTTTGGGTATATCTCAAGGCAGAGTCCCAAAGAAGTGTATGCACACCTAGATTCACAGAATCTCTGTTCAAAATAGCCAAGTTGAAAATCACCTTTCATTCACAGACACAGAAATAAGCAAAAGTAGTATGTGTGCATACCTAGTGTGGAACATTATTCAGCCCTTAACAGGCAAGAAACCCTGCCAGATGCTTCAATATGAGAGAATCTCATGGGCCTCATGCTGGGAAATAAGTCAATCACAAAAGAGACAAATCTTGTGTGAGTTCATGATTCTATCTAAAGTAGCGAATTCTTAGAAAGAGAAAAGTTAGTGTTGACCAGGGACTAGGGGTGGGGGAAAGAGGGAAGAGGTTTTGCCTTTGTTTTAAACAGTGTGTCCATCAGTCAGCAGAAAATCAAGACAGGAAACACAGCTTACGGAGAATAAGAATGCAGGTAATTGCTGCCCTACAAACACAACCTCCATCTATAGTTTAAAAAAAAAAAGCCTTTCAAGTCTTTACCCATCATTCCTGTCTTTGTTCCTATATGGAGGTTTGGACCCTTTGGCTGGTTTTGCATGTTGGTCTGACCAGCACAGGGACTGCAGTGACAGTGGTCAGTTTGGTAGCCCCACATTTTCCTAGGTGAAGATCTACTGCCCCAGCTTCCAGCACATCTTTTCATAGCACTTCATCCTCAATATCTGATCCAGTATGTTTTGTGTTCCTGGTGAGCTACATAAAGTTTAGACATTACCTCACTGGTCTTAACGCAAGAATTTTCTGTCAGTGCCCATGGAATGGCTTCAACCACTTCGGCAAAGTTCATAAAGGCACACCGTGGAAGTCTAGGAGATGCACGTCCATATGATACGATGCTTGGCCAGTTTAGTTTCTACTGCCCTCCATCAGGTATACAATGTGCCTTTGAAAACTTAAGTATCAACATCATTATCTACTGTGCTTTGTATATCACCCATCAGATTCTCTATAGAACCTCAAAAACTGAGTAAAAAATGGCATCTTCATGTTCAAAAACCACCATCTGTATTTCCAACTCCTTGGAATACTTGTCACAACCCCAAGGCAGAAGCCAGTGCAGGAAGAGCTGTGGTGCCAACTGTTACCTCTCTGAGTTCAGCCTCTTCAGTGTGCTATTTTGGTCACACAATGACCACTTTGCCACCCTCCCCCTGACGCCTGTGCCAGCGCCATCAGTGGCTCTGTGAATCCAGAAGGGTCTCTTCTCTCTCACAAAAGTCCATCAGCTCTTCAGCAGCCTTCGCAAGTGCTGGTCCCTCGGTCCACGCTGTGCCATCAGAAGAACAGGCACGTGCTGCTCTTTCTGCATCATCGACAGATTAGTTCATTTTCGGTTTCCTTCTTAAAGCACCCATGAAATACTGAAAAGCAATGGATACCAGAGCCCAGAACCCTCCAGACTGATTTTATAAGCACTGAAACCGTCAGCAATACGCTCGGCCAGGGGCCTTCATTACCGTGCTCTTTACCCGTTATGGAGGCACAAAATAGAGATGACAATTCATCAGCATCCAGGAGGATTGTTGCAGAAAATCATACCAATTCAGGAAGGACTTTCATGGGCTTGTGCAGAATATTTTGTATCCTATGACCTCTGAAATTGATAAGTCAATACTTAGTTCTTCAGGAAGTTCCTGGCGTGCTACAGCAAGCACTGGGACAAAGCATGTGCTGTTCCCAGCCTCAGGGACAGGCTTCCATGTGAAAAGCTGTTGTACAATCATTTCACAGCTCACCTAAACTAGTTTCTTCGTCATGTGCCACAATTTGTTATTTAGAAGTTGAATATAGGCCGGGCACAATGGCACACACCCCCTGTAATTCCAGCACTTGGGAAGGCAGAGGCAGGTGGATCGCTGTGAGTTCAAGGACAGCCTGGTCTACAGAGAGTGTTCAGGACAGCCAAGGCTACACAGAGAGACCCTATCTCAAAAAACAAACAACAACAACAGAAAAGCTGAACACAGTAGCTTGAGAGATGACTCAGCAGTAAAGAGCACCGGGTCCGGGCGGCACTCCCAGTAGCTACACGCCAGTTCATAGCTGTCTGTTCTAGAGGATCTGACACCCTCACATAGATATACATGCAGACAAACCACCCATGTACATGAAATAAAAATAAATAATTTAAAAAGTTGAACACAGACTCACTAGACTATAGAATCCTATGTATATTTCTAAACATTTAAACAAATACTTGTATATAAGTGTAGAAAGCATTACTATTCAACCTAATATTGAAATAAATACCAGACTCTCAATCAACTGACAGCTTTATGGACAGCGTATATCTGTATAAGGAATATGATTCAGTCATAAAAAGGAATGAAGTCCTGACAGTTGCTACAGTATACAATAAGCCTTGGAATCATTATACTAAGCAAAATACTAATCACAAAAGACCATATATGTATAGTTTCATTTATATGAAACGTGCATGACTGGTGTATGTGCAGAAACAAGCAATGCATTAGTCATTGTTAGTACTGAGGAAAAGGTAACAGAGTGACACGTGACAGGCAGCATTTCTTCAGAGGAAATGTTCAGAGATTTAATAATGGATCACTGTGCAACCTCAAGAAAAGCTGTTGAAATTGTACACTTCAAGCAGGTGACTTTGATTAAATTATATAATAAAATTTTTCCAAACTGATACAAGATTTAAAAAAAAAAGACACACTATGTCTTTGATCAAACACTATGTGTTTGATCCAGAAATGCAACACAAATCCATATGGATTAAGAAGAAAGAAGCTATCTTCATTCACAAATGCCATAATGGTGTATGCGGTATATTGTAAAGAATTCACTGAAGATTAGAATTTATATAGGTATTTAGCAACATCACAGGATTGAAGATTAATGGGCAAAAAAAAATCTGCTTTATTTCTATATACCAATCACAAAAATACTACACATGAAATTAAAACAAATTCACAATGACATAAAAAATTAAATAGTACAATACTTATAAGGGAAGTCATAAAATCCGCTAGGAAAATTTAAAGATCTAAGCAAGTAATATATGTTATACTTCTGGGATACATTTTTCTCTATTCCTAAAATAATTGTCTTTCAAGTTAACATATAACAAGGCTTTTGGAACAGTGTTACTGGTATTTGGCACCACATCATCCCTTCTCATAAGACACTGGCTGTATATACTACTGAATTCCAGCAGCAGTCTTCTTTATTTAACTTCAACTTATTTAACTTGACGAAGTCATGAAGCATGAGAGTTGGGAAATAAACCCCACACAGAAGGCTACTAGCCCATTGACAAAAGTGTCAATATAATTAAATGTGTGTTTGGAACTGAAATCTAGACCCCTGTGCCACATTCAAACTTAAATTGAATCATAAAACTCAAACGATCTCAACTATGAAATACACAGAAAAGTAGGAGAAAATATTAGTGACCTTCAATTAGGGGAAAACCTCTTAAGGCACAACACAAAACTTACCGAATGATGTTTATCAGTTTTTGGTCAGGGGAAGAAGGGTTGAGATGGGAGAGAGAGAGGAATGGAGTGAGGGAGTGAGTAGGGAGGAGGGCAGGAGGGAGAGAGATTAAGAAATGTAGATATTCCGGGAGCACGTGTGTGCACACAGGACACCAGGTGGAAAAGTTATGCACAAAATAGATCTGGAATGAAGGGCTTCATCCAGAATGTATTCTAAATGTGTCAGCTGGGGTCACAGAGCAAGAGCCTGTCACAAACATTCACTTAGCTACAAAAGCCTGCCATGTGCTGTGCCCTTTAGGAGACAGAAGGAAGAAGTGCTAACAGCCGTGAGAAACACAGAGCCAGCCAGCTTCAGCAGCAGGGACCGTCTCAAGGATCCAGCTTTGGTGGGTTGTTAATTTATGGATGACTTCTACAGAATGAATAAAATGTTCACCAAAATCGAGGCCTCATTAAGAATCAAATATTATTTTTCTTTACATCCCAAGGGTGCTGCCCCCTCCCTCCTCTCCTCCCTCCCTCCACCTTCCCCTTTTCCCCACAGAAAAGGAGAGGCCTGTATTAATCTTCCCCAGCATATTAAATCATCAGGACTGAGCATACCTTCATCCCTGAGGCCAGGCAAGGCAGCCCTGCCAGGGGGAAGTGATCCAAAATGTGCCCTGACAATGAAGAAACCGAAATGTGAAGGCTCCCGAAAAGACTGAGAAGTTGGTTGTGTCTACAGGCAAGCGCAACAGGCTTTCTGAATGGAGCTGGTGAAATGCACTGATTTAATACTGACATTACAGTGATTTCCTCACACCTCTGGAGGGACACAAAGTCTTTTGATATGACTGTAAAACATTTTCCAGTAGAACACAAGGCTCTTTAAGTTCTTGCTCTGAACTTCTACACTCAATTGCAACAAACCCATCCCCAGAGCAAACCAAAACCGCATCCATCATTCACCTGAACTTCTGAGACATCAAGAGAGATGGACTGATCAGTGTCAACCTGAGTCTCCAAATGGCCTGAAATAACTCAATGCTGAGCTGCCTGCTCCTTCTGCTCCTCCTAGACGAGATGCTGCCAGTTCATACATTTCAAAAGCTTAGTAGAGCATTTAACTAATCTGTTGACATTTCATCATTCGACAGTTAGAGCTCAAGGGAAACTTGACCCCTGTGAGCTAGCTACTCAGCGTTCTGAAATTAAATAATTTCAGAATATCCTCATCATCCCCTAAATAGACTTCTGCCCATTGGCAGATATTTTCCCTCTGTGCCATGCACTCCAGCCACAAATCCTTCTCTGACTTTGCCTACTCAGTTCAGTTGAGTTTGCTGGCATGGAGCAGCCAAACTGGAAAGCCTAAAGCAGGCACCTATGCTCTGAAGAAAAGGAAATCACCCAGAATTTCCCCTCCTGTGCTCAGTAAATATACAGGAATCTACGCTCCCTTGCACACAAATGCAATGCTACGAAAAGGAGAAGATAAAACAGGAGAATTTGAAGAGAAATTCAAAGAACTCTCTTTTGTAGACTTCCTGGCTTGTTTCAGAAACCCTGTAGGACATCAATACAGTTTGTCATCTGTCCCCAGGTAAAAGTAGGACACGGCAATTACCAGCAGGGCCACCCCTAAACTGGAACGCAACTGAATGTAGTTAATCAGCAGAGCAGCCTTGATGTTCTGAGATCTGCAAAGCATAGCCTGTCTCAGGCCAACCTCATCCAAAGACCTGAAAACAACACACACAGCACACATTGGCCTCAACCTTTATCAGCTGGGTCCCACGTCAGGCATTTACCAAGATGCATTCATCTATTATGATGAAGACCCGGGTCTTTTTTAAAGAGAACATTCTGGAGGAGAAATTGAAGGCACTGTGTACCAATACTGCATATTTTCAGAATTAAGTACAATTTATATGCCATTCTAAGGCATAAGATTCAGGGCATACAATTCCCAGATTTCAGAATATCTTCACATCCCCTAAATAGCTTTGCTTGTGCCCATTAACAGGTATTTTCACTTTCTATCATGCACTCCAGCCACAAACCCTTCCCATGACTTTGCCTACTCTAGATAGGTCTTACAAATGGAATCATAGTTTTTCCCTCTTAAGACTGGTTCTTGTGTTTTCTAGGTCCATGTTGTAGCATCTTATTTCATTGTTTTAATTAGCACACACAGAGTTACATGTAATTCCAGCTTCTCCCACTCACAACCCGTTTAGCCCTTTCTGTTTACGTTATGTGGTCTATTACCGTCTCCCCCTTTCTCCTCTCATGGTCCCCTTTCTAGTTTTATACCTAGTAGCTACACTCACACTCACCCACCCGTGTATAAAATTAATAGCTAAGGCCTGCATATGAGAACAGTTCTTTCTGAGCCTGTTACTTAATATTTTCTAGATCCATCCATTTCCCTGCAAATTCATTTTACTTTATCTGAATAAAATTTGACTGTGCGTATACACCATATTTTCACTATCCATTCATCTGTGGATGTGTTCAATTTGTCTAGGCTGCTTTCATTCACTTATTGTAAATGGAGCAGCAGTAACACTGTGGTAGTTTCTATGGTAGAATATGGAGTCCTCTGTGTATATGCCCATGAGATATATACAGAACTCATATAGTAGTTCTATTTTTACTTTTTGAAGGACCCTCTATACAGATTTACACAATGGATGGACTAGTTTACATTCCCGCCAACAGTGAATAAAGGTTATTTTCTCACATCCTCACCAACATTTGTTGCAGTTTTTATGATAGACATTTGACCCGGAGTAAAAAAAAAAAAATCTCAAAGTACTTTTATTTTTCATTTCTCTAATGGCTAAGGATGTTTTTTAAAGAACACTTAAAAATTTTTTTAGTATCCTATATATTTCATTCCTTCTTATTGACAAGTACCATCGAACTGTGTAGGTGCACATCCTGTCATCAGCCAATCGGTACTCACATTGCTTCTAATGTTTTTGTATGTTCTTATAGGAACAAGTGTTTTCCATTTTCTTGAGTATACCTAGGAGAATTCTTAGATCATGTGCTAATTCTGTGTTTAACACATTCAGGAAAAGCTCATCTTTTTCCTGGAATCTGTGCAACAGTTTACAATCACACCCACAGTATCCAACAGTTCACTTCTTTCTTCTTTTTCTTTTCTGCTCCTTCTTCCTTTCTTCCTATTCTTCTTGCAGTCTAGAATCAAACCCAGTGTCACATGTGCAGAGCCGATGCTGTCACTGAGCTACAAACTCAGCTACTGTCCACCTCTGTTAAGAGCAATCAGTGCTTCTAAGGAAGTGGCTTCTCTGCAGGCTTATTTACATTATCCTATTAATGATGGCAAATGTCTTTCCTTATGCTAACTGGACACTTAGAAACTAAGAGACTTCACAGAAACATCTACTTCCTTTATCTCGAATCTGGGTTATTAAGATGTAGGAGTCTCTGGGCCAGTGAGAAGCTGCTTAGTAAAGGTGATGGCTGCAGAAGCCTCCTGACCTGAGTTCAGTCTGAGTTCACATAAGGTGAAAGGAGAGAACAAACTCTACAAAGCCATCCTCTGACCTCCATGTACATACCATGGCATGCATACACACACGCACATATACATCATGCACACATACAATAAAAATTTTTTAAAGATCAAGAGTCCATTATATTTTTTTGAAAATATTACAATGGATTTTCAAGTGTGCTGACCTAATTATGCGACCTTCTCATGTCACGTTACTAACTTTCAAAGCATGTTTAAGTTAGAACACATATTTTTACTAAGTCCATCAAAATTTCACCACAAAAATTTGAAATTGCAAATTTTAATAAAAAATTAAAGCCACGAAACAGTTCTCAAATAAATTAACTGTACAAGGTAGAGGTAAAGAGACTTGCAGTGACATATGTGATGCATAGATCCTGTTTAAATACCGACTTGAATGTCGTGTAAGAGAACAGGGTTTACCAGGCGGTGGTGGCACATGCCTTTAAACCCAGTGCTCAGGAGGCAGAAGCCGGCGGATCTGGGAGTTCGAGGCCAGCCTGGTCTACAGAGTGAGTTCCAGGACAGCCAGGGCCACACAAAGAAACCCTGTCTCAACAATCGAAACAATGAAAGAGAATGAGGTTACTAGTTACTAACACTAAGAAATTGCCAACCGTTAAACAGAAAAATAGAATGTGGCAATGCTTAAACAATCCTTATGCTGAAGTAATTGCAGCTAAATACTTTGCTTTGTGAGAATTGCTTCATAATAAATCAAGGTTCCAAACACAGATGGCAAGCATAGAAGACTGGCCATGAACCAAGCATGGTTTTGTTTCATGATTTTTCTGTCTAAAAATTTTCATTAAAAAATTTAAAAAATGCAGCTGCATTGAAATGTACAAGCAGCTCGTAATTTTAACCACTGGACATATCTTCTTTAGCTGTAGTAGCGGGGCCCTACCTCATGGCCTCACACACTGCCAAAGGCTGCCTGCATGACTAAGCTCTGACCGGAGTCAGTGCTATGCTGCCCTTTAAGCCTGTAACCAGGGACCATTTGAGGCTGAGGCAACCTTGTATATCTGTACAGGCTATTGGCACAACAGAATGACTAAATTTTTAAGAATTTGACCAAAATGTTGAAGTTACTTCAGAAGTAAACACTTTGGAAAACATAATAAAATAACTGCACAGTACTTTGTACTTTTAATGGCTCTCACCTGTGAGATTAATGTCATATGCTACGTTTTGCAGTCAGCTAATCTGCCATCAGCACCAACCCTCACTGAACTCATCTCCAAAACCACTCGCTTGCACTAGCCTCAGAGAATTCTACCTGCGTGGTGGGACAGGGCCCGGACTAATTCCACTTATTTTTCTCGATTCTGGTGCAATCTCCCAGGCCATCTGAAAGTTACCTAGATTGCACCTGTAGATGAGAGCTAATCTGAAATATATATCCACGAAAACGGGCATGTGTGTGAGAGGTAACACAGATGTGGAAAAACAGCAAAGCTTGTGTGGTGGCAGAACATTTCTACATGGTACAGCCCACAATTCCAGTGGCAAACACATGAAAGACGAAAATGAATCTACACAAACACCCACAGCATCATCACTTAAAAAAAATGGACACATTAAATGTCTACCACAAAATAGTACAAAGATGGAGTCTGGTTTGCTCTATAATGGAAGCATTCAGTAGCCCAAGGAGCTGAGCACACACATGGTACAAAAACAGCACACCACAAGGACACTGCAAAAGACCTACAAACTGTCTGATCCTCCCGAGGGAAAATATGTGCAGTCAATAGACCAGCAGAGCTACCTAGGAATGGACAGGACAAGATCACGGGACGTTTCCAGTCACCTGTATGCATAAAATAAAAGGGTGGAAGAAAACCAACCCTAGCTGGCAATGTTCTAAAACTTGTGATGTTCTCGAATGTGCTGAGTGACTGATTCGTACCATGCAAGGATTAGTGGGCCACTGCTGGTACTGGCTTCCACTGGCTGAACCCTCAGCCTCCTGTGGCTTCATGAGGAGCTACTAAAACAAAGCCGAGCGCTGGAGGAAGGTCCAGCTCTGGTTCCAAATGCTGATCTCAGTGCCTTGAGATCTGGCTACTGCCCTGCCAGGAGCATTTCTATGATGTTGAACTATCTAAGCACGTGAAGATGAGGAATGTTCCCCAATCTCTGATTGGCTAAATAAAGATGCTGAAGCCTCTGACTGGGTAGGAGAGGGAGGCGATTTCTGGTGCCAGGGCTTGGTGAGGGAGGGGAAGAAAAGGAGGAAGAGAAGGCGACAGAGTAGATGTAGCAGCAGAGGCAGATGGAGAGAAGTTGCCATGAGGTAAGATGGACAATGAGCATGTGGCTGCAAGGACCACCTGAGGGAGCAGGAGCCACCCGGGAGTCATCGTGTTGATAAGTGATTGCCTTAAAGGTACTAGGATTAGAATAGCTCAGAATCTGCCCAGCATAGTGCCTACAGAGTAGTAATAAATCAGGCTATGTCAATCTTTGGGGAACTAACTGGTTAAAGAAAACTGCTGTCATAATTAATGTAGAAAGGATAATTTCTCCATCTACAGCTGAGGAGGACTCTTAAAGCTTGGCCTGGCAGTCTGGGGATTCAATATAAATTGTAATGAACTATTAGGACATGATCCACACTTGCTTGAAAGCATCGTGGCTGTAAAGGATCTCATCCCTACATTCTTTCACAACGGTTACTGCCTGCTCAGCCACACGGCAGCCTGTGAGACCTGTCACAACAGCAGAGCATGCCGGCCACGGCATGCATTTGTTTCCCTCTAAACACATCCACAGTTACTATCACTGTTTCATTTGGAGGAAGTTTCTAGCTTGATATCACCCGATTTTTTTTTCATTAGAAAAAAAGTTTTCTCTATTTCATAACCTGAAATAAGATTTTAATATTTATACTGAGTATGCCTTTAATTACAAACATACTTTCTAGATGTATAACAGCCACACTTTTTCTTCTTCCATGTTTGTTAATTAAGCTGTTCATTGTACGCTTCAAACACTTGTTTCATATCAAACTTCGTTTTTCATTACTCTGATTCAAAACTTTCCTATTTTCTTTGAACTTGATGGGTGCTTTCTTCCAGAGAAGGGCTGTCTTCTGGACTGACGCCGACTTTCGTCTCCGTGTCTGTCCACTGGCTGGCACACTGGCTAAAGGAGGCGAAGTTCCCTTCTCAGCCCATCAGTGCCACAGCTCAGGGACAGTACAGCTCACCCAGTCAGTGCTTCCTGAGGTCCCAGCTTCCATCTCCAGCACTGCATAAAATAGACATGGGGTTCACGCTTGTGACCCCAGCACTCAGAGGCAGGAGGGTCAGGAGTTCAAGGCCAGCCTGGGCTGCATGAAACCACATCAAAAGCAAAAAAACAAAAACAAAAAACCAAAACATTAAAAAACTCAAACATTAAGAACCAACCTAAGGAACTGTTGGGAGGGCAGGCAGGTAGAGCACTGCTCTTCCCTAGGGTCTGAGGTCCATTCCTAGAAGCCACAGGGTGGCTCACAAGCCTGACTTCAGCCTCACAGGATCAGATGCCCTTTCTGAGCTCCTTGCACATGACAGACAGACATCCATGAAGGCAAAACACCTGTACACATAAAATAAAAGGTGGAAGAAAACCAACCCTAGCTGGGTGTGGTACCTCATGCCTTTAATCCCAGCATTTGGGAAGCTGAGAGGCAAAATTAAAAGCTTGAGTCAACAGTGGAATATAGCAGAGCCCCATTTCCAAGAATGCAAAACCCAAGTTAAAATAATCCAATCCTAACAAATCTCATAGGAAAGAGAAGAGAGAAAAGCAGGATATGGTGGCACACACATCCCTTTAACCCCAGCTTTCAGGAAGCTGAGGCAGATGGATCTCTGTGAGTTTATGGCCAACCTGTTCTACCAGGGAGAGCCCATCTCAAAACAAAACCTACACTAACAAAACAAAAACAAAATAACTAAAAAACAAACAAAAAAAAACCCAACAATTACAAAAACAGCTATCAACAAAGATTAAAAAAAAGTGTAAAACCCTGAAGTATGTCAGGACAGCACCACCTGATGACTCAAACACCTGACATCATAGCTTACAGAGGTTTAAGTAGGGACTACTTGATGACCTTGGGACAGAGTAACTGCAAAAAATTAAACTGAAAGTAACTTATGCAACTTGCTTGTGAAAGAAGAGAAAACTTTTAAACATATCTTTAAAATCTCAGTTTAAAAGTGTAGAGGGTGTCGCTCAGTTGTTGGTACTTGGCTTGCCTAACACAGTGTCCAGCTTTGACCCCAGCTCCAAATAAACCAGGTGTAGCAGTACACACCTGTAATCCCAGCACTCGGGGGAATGGGGGAGAGAGGATCAGAAGTTCAAGGACATCGTTGGCTACACAGTGATTCTGAGAACAACCTGGAGTATATGAGAACCCAATCCTAAAACAATAACAAAAGCAACAGTGAGTAACTACCAAGTAATTTTTGAATCGGCCTATCTAAAACTGTCACCTTCTGGGTAGTGATAAGTGTGTTCTTCTCAACATATTTACTTTCAGGAGAGGCTTGCTGTCGCTGTTACTATTGTCTGTGTACAAATTAAGCTGGGGTTGGAGAGATCAGAGTGCTTAGTTCCTGTTAGTTCTCGGCAGCCGTATCAGGTGGCTCCCCACTGCCTCTAATTCCAGCTCCTGGGGATCCAATACCGTCTTTTGGCCTCAAACAGCACCTGTACTCATGTGCACATACAACATCCCTACATAATTTAAAATGAAGAATCCTGAAAAAAATCCTGAAAAACCAAAGAGAAGTCAAAGGCTACATGAGTTCCAGTTACTGAGCCCAGCACGAGGTTGTCAAAGAATTAATCTGTCTACAGGAAATGATACATTCCAAACCGGCAATACAGAAAATAAGATGCCAAGAGCACTCTGAGAAAACCACCTGTGACCTAAGCTTATTTGTTCTGCTTCCAGAGTGGTATAAATAAAGGAAATTCAGTTAAGCAAATGGAGTAAATGAAAATCAGAAATTAACTTCACTAAATTACTATGAAATAAAAAGTACTGCTGCGATTATAAAAATTGAAGCAATAAAAGGGTTCAGAAATACACTCAAGTTTATAATCAATTAAATGGTACGCCATAATTTGACCCTATTCATCATCTGTTATATAAAAAAAAGAAACCACAATTCAGTTAAGATATAGGATAAATAGTTCACATTTAAAAACATTTATCATTACATTACCAAATTTGATAAATCTTATCAAAACATCTCAGCATTCAATATAAACCATATTATTAAAAGTTTAAGGTAACAACAACAAAAAAAAACGGGAGGTGTCAGGTAAATATTTCCTATTAAATACACAATTTAACATTCAGAACCACATAAATTCTCACTGAAAGTTGATTATGTTTTACAAAGGCATACTTTGTAAACAATTATAAATTTTCCCAACACCATTTTCCTTTTTTAATTCCAAAATTATTCTATTAGGTTATCTTGTTCTTACTTGTATGTCAAAATTACAGGTTTCCAACCAACAGTCCTTAACAGCAACATACCGAAATACCAAAGCAGGGTGGGAATGAAATGACTCAAAACTTATCAAAGAAAAAATAACTCCTCACTTAGATCTTTGAGAAAAAAGCAGGATGCCTTGTTTAGGAATTGTTCAGGAAGAGATTACATAAATGGCTTCCGATGTTTTCATTGAGTGACTTTACTTTCACTCACTACAACTTAAAAAAAGTATAATGAAGGATGCACACTCACAATGCCACAGTACACAACCAACACAGTCAGGTACTTAAATAAAGCAGCTGAGTACAGTTGTAAACATTAATGTAGTAAACACTTGTCTTTTCTCCCCCAAATGTGTCATTACAATGTTCTTCCATGAATAATTACTCTTCCTGGAAAAGTCTTCAAGTATACTTTAGTTTTGTGAAAAAACTAAAACACTGAAATAACATGTGAAAGGATTTAGTCATGGCAAATTTACTGAAGCTTTTATTGCCTCTGTTGGTAATATGACAGGGATTGTAAAAGACACACTTGAACTTACAGAGATATGCAGATGATATTTACTGAAGATAACCTTGATCTCAAGTATTTTTATATGTGGGTACTTCTCATTTTATACATTTTACTATTTAAAAAGCATTACATTAAAAATGTGTACCTGTTCTGACATTTGGCAAAAAGCAAACTCTCCCTATGGTTCTCTCTGAAAAAGTCAGCTTGGAGATCTGACCAACAAAGACTGAAACCCATGAACTGAAGCAGTTAAGTTTGCATCAGCTGACAGTGTGTGTGTCCTTTCTCTTGCAGACTCACTTATGCCCCTCCCCCAACAGTGTAAGCATTTTTAGTACAAAACATTCCCTATGACCAGACATTTGTCTTCAGAATAAACACATTAAATCAATTTTCTCTTTTGAGCCCTAGTAATAGTTTTGTTTAAATTCTAAGATGCCATCATGGTGAACAACCTTAACTTTTTTTTGCTACATAATTATATTAAAAGCTTTATATATTTTTGTTTATAATTACACAGTAATTGTAAATGTTTAGTACCAAACTGATGACAAACACTATTTTGTTAAAAAGTCTTGCATTTAAAAATAAAATCTTTAAAACCCAAAGCATTAGGCCACACACAAATATTAAGATTTTTATGAAAAAAAATTTATGAGGTGAGGAGAGAAGCTAATGGGCTCTCATTTGAAAACAAATCACACCTGAATCAATCAATCTGCAAATACCAGAACTCAAAATGTTCCATGTAAGGAATAAACAATATAGGTCTGTAAAACTTTTAAAGATATATATGTATATATCTTTAATTTTTTTCATAATTGAAATTCTTCATATTTACAAAAATGAAATCAAGAAATACTTAAAACAGCAAGATTCTTTTTTCTTTTAATAACCAATTTCTGTAACGTGAATGGAAATTTACTCTAAGCTTTCTTTTGGTAGAAATGCATTCCTAAATTAAAGTTATGATTGGATTAATGATATATTTTTACTGTAAGCTTCCTATGAAATTTCCAAATCATGTGACTAAAAAGCAGTTTTAATCATTTCCATATCTGCATAAAATGTTCTGCTATCCTGAAGAACATTCCTTGGTACCCTGTAGAGGACCTGGATACATGGAGAAAAATCTGTTCCTATCAAAGCCCAGTCACCCAATGTCTAGTTCATCATTTTAACTTCCTCATGGAAATATTTATGAGTACACCCTTTTCACATGTCAGTATGTTAACAGAGGAACAAACATTTTCAGCAGGAGAGTTATTCATGAGTCCTGTCACAAAAAAAAAAAAAACACAAAGAAAAAAAACAATCAAGACAGCATTCTGCTTTGATGTGAGAGTAGCAAATGCAAGTGAGACAAAAACAGTCAAAAGTTCAAATAATTTATAGAACAGAAGCCATTGGTATTCTGTACCAGTGCTCGCTTGTTTGAAAATCTCTGCTCTTGTAGGAAAGATTTGGCAACCACAGTGATTTAGCAGTAAAGCCATTTCAACACAGTAAGAAGTCATCAGGGCTGGTCTATGACCTGAAAGAGCAGTGCCTATATGAGAAAGATTGAACTTCACAGCTCATCACAACCATTTCTAAAATTTAAATCTTACTATCTTCTTATAAATTAAGTGAATTCCATTGTGTTCCATAGTGCGATGACAAAAATTTTTTAAAAACAAAAACTAAAACTCTCATGCCTAAATTTAGAATATTGTATAGCAATCCAAAACATTCAAAACAAATGAAATAGTTTAACTTATTCGAAAAGCACAGAAACATTTCAAAAGCATAATGAAATCCAATTACGTGGTGTGTGATGCAGATGAGAGTGGAGTCTAACAGTATGTCTCATTACAATAAAGTTCGCTGCAGGACCACTGTGTATAAACATGGGTAAGATAACCACAGACTTGTTTTGTAGAACCTTTGTGAGAGTCTGAAACACAAGACATTTCAGGTAGTCATCAAGTTATCCTATTTTTTTTTCCATGTGTTGGTTGTTTTTGACATTTCATTCATCAGATATTCTACTCACATAAACAGTACATGTGGGTTGCCAGGAAAATTAAATTCCCCCAAATCAAACACCATTCCAGATCCAGTACACTCAGGTAAATCACGCTCATTTGACGTGCTATCAGCATAGTCTTTGCAACTAGCCCAAAGCATATACTTAAGAAGTTTTTATAAATTGTTTGTGGTGTTCATTATTATGTTTAATTCTTAAGCCAAACTGTTTTCTGATGAAGACAGCATTGTGCTTTATGCAAGAATGGAAACCTCAAAATAATCACCATCAAGCTTCTATGACTTATGGGAAGACAAACTAAGATGGTCCACAGGTATAAGATGAGATCCACAATGTTGGAATTAGAAATGTTTAGAGTGGCCCAGACTAGAAGACAAGCCCAAACCACCAGTAGAAGAATGGAGTACGATATGGTCCAAGACGTATCCTTAAAGTTTTGTCCTAACCCTCAGTGTGAGCCGTGAGGATTGGTCTTCAGTCCAGCCAGCAGAAATTGACTGCGCATTTTCCGTTGTATTTATTGTACAGACTATGTACATTCTAGAAGGTTCCTTTAGTGCTACACTGTTGTACTTTTTGTCCCAGCAATTTGAGGGCGTGCAAATTCCACAAAGTCATCAATAAGAACAGGCCATGCTCCTGAATAAAAAAAGAAAAAAAAATATGGGAGGAAAGGGAATAAAGAAAAGCAGAATCAAAGCTAGTATTTCAATAGAATCCCTAGTTTTTTATAGTTTCCTTATAAGAATTACAGTATGTTATTCTTATCTACTCCCTCTGATCAATCTTAAAAAACTCAATCTTTATGTCTCCTATTAATATAGTCCTGTCTTCTTTCTGATCTATTATTCTAAAATGGGGTTATTGCTTAATCAATGAAATCATCTCTTCTAGGCAATAAATCAATAATACAATAGTATGGTTTTCAGAAGGTTTTATTAAAGTCAGACAACTACTTAATGACACTGTAACAAGTCCTACAGTCCCTCATGAGCACCACTCACTTTTCAGTGAAGAGTATCGATGACAATGAACATGCAAAGGAGAAAACAAACCATCACTGGTTAAGCCAAATGGTCCCAGGACATTTATGATGAGGTGAAGTACATGGGAGACTAAAAGAAATACCCCACATTCAAAAAATCTCAAAAAAAATTTTTTTTTAGTTGGTTCTCATGAGGAACTAGGCAACGGTGAGGATTGACCTGTGAATGCTGCTGAGGAGGGCCCGCTGCTCACACACATTTGGAGAAATGGTGGACAGAGTGTATGGACAGTGCCTGAATGCAACTACAACCCCCAGGCAGCTAAGGTCATTTCAAATTACACAAATCAGCACACTTCATGGGTTTACAGACCAGACTAACAGAAAACAAACAAGACCCAAAACCAACCTCAAAGGATTCAAGTGAGTATAAAATACATCAAGAAAATGTAACTCTTAAAATCAATTGAACATGTAAGATATGGATGAATATCTTTTTTATGGTACAAATCCTGGTTTAAAAAAAAAAATCTCCCATTAATTGTATGGTGCTACACAGAGAGCCCAGGCACCACAAATGTTCCGCAGTTTGAGCCATGACATCACCCCACCCTCCTTCACAGCAGTTGACAGAGGCAAAAAAAAACTGTGAATAGGGACTCAGATGCTCTTCAGTGTTATAGCAACTGCCTAGCAAATCAAAGTCTAGGTTCACTATCTACGATGTGTGCTGTCTCATGTACAAACACACACACAGGCATACATGCACACATATGTGCACACTCAAGCACTCACACAAATGGTATGTGGGGAGTCGTAAGAGTTCAGAAAAGGAAGATCACTTCCATAGAAACAGTGGACGAAAGTTTAGGCAACGCAAATATTTTGCTACCTTCTTCATCATAATTGGACATATCATCTGCAATCATTGAACTGAAGTCTAACAGAAGATTCCACGTGTCTTTTGGTATTGATCGTTTATGATGTTCCTATTAAAATATCAAAAACAAAAAGCCTTCAAACCATGGAAACAGTTGGGAAAAGTTAGTCCTGCTGTTGCTAAACAGAAGAAAATGAAACACTTGCATAATGCAATTCTGGTAATCAAATTTCTCACTGTATGTTGTGACATGCTCTAAGATTAATGATGCCTTGAAATAAATTAATATTTAATTATAGCATAATCTTAGGAGAAGACAGAAACTGCAGAAAATGTTAACTTACCAACAAAAATTTATTCCATAAGTCTAAGAATTTAAATCTTCCATTAAGCACTAAGTTCCAGTAAGCAATGGCCATTTCTAGATCTGTAATATTAAAAATAAATTATGAACTTTAATGCTTTGAATATATGACCCTGCAAAAGAACAGTGAAACAAAGAAAGCCATTTGCATTCTGAGTGTCACAGAGTAAACTTTTCTTAAAGACCCAAGCCAACATTTGTACCTGCTTCCTCTCCAGTGAGTGTCCAGGGCCTCTGGGGTAAGGATAACATTGGCTGGCCTCACAGTCATTCTGAGACTGAAAGCAGATGCAGTCATGCACTTTCCCACCACCAAGTACTCACTGTGGAGATCCCCAGGCTCAGCATGGAGCCTTCTGACATTCTGAGACATATAACTAATTTTATGCAGCATGGGCCACTTAGTAGACACAGGCCTTTATCATCAGACACCAACATGTCTCCTAGATAGCCAAAGACATTCTGGAGGGCAAACTTACTCCAGGTAAGAATCCCAAATGCACATCAATTGGTTGAAATGCAAAGGATTGCTCAATTCCTAATCCTGAAATTCTTACAATTCACAAGTGATGTCTAACTTGTCCTAACTACAAAAGGACATAAAAATATTGTGGGGTGTTTTTTATGTTTGGGTGTTTTTTTTAAGCACAAGTCTGTTGCTTTCTTCTCATAAAATGAGAATCAATCTCATAAAATGCACATTCACGACAGGGCTCATTTAAATTTAAAAATTGAATAATAAGTATAATATAATTAAATAATAAGTATAAATTAAATAATAATTATAACCTAAATTGTTTTTTTAATTTGCCAATGACAACATAAAAAGCTCTCTAGTTGGACATGAAACTGAGAAGGCTATAGAAGTAATCCTGCCAATATCTGCTGCGACAGAATCTAGACGAGGTCTGTAACAGAAAAGACAAGTTGGGTCTTTCCAAGGAGCTCAAGTATTGAAGCTGCCTAGCTTTAAAAGAGCCTGACATACCTTAGGAAAATCACACTTCAGGAACCTCAAAATCATTCCAGCTGTGACGTCAAAACCATGTGACAATCTGAGCAAGCCCAACAAACTTGTAAAGACTAAGGCAAACGCTGCCCAGACTTTTTTAAATAATAAAAAGAAACTCCATGCTTATTTACACACCAAAACACACACACACAGATGATTTGTAAGAAATCAATTGAAAGTCACAAATGCTAGAACCCTGGAAGGATCTGCAGTGGTTTGAATGAAAATGGCCATCACAGGCTCATATACTGATCCCCAGTTGGTTCCCCGATGGCGAGAACCTGAGAAGGATTCAGGGTGCAGCCTCATTAGGTGTGTCGTTCATGCCATTCCCAGTCCACTCACTCAGCTGTGTGCTGTGGAGCAAATGTAGGCTCTTAGCTACTGCCTTGGCAGTCAGAATACCTGAGATTAGGAAAACAACTTAAAATCAACGCTGCCAATGGCTTGGGGAAAGGAGACCCTCGTTCACTGTGCAGGCACTGCGCTGTGAATAACTGTTAAAAGCCAAAACTATGTCTCCCACATGAGCCACTTCCCAGCATATGCCCAAAGGACTTGTGGTGGTCTCACAGGAATGGGCCCCACAGGCTCATAGATTTGAATGCTTGGTTATCAGGGAGTGGCACTATTTGAGCAGAGTAGGGGGTGTTGTCTTGGTAGAATAGGCACGTCCTTGTTGGAGAAAGTGAATCTCTGGGGGTAGGAGGTCTTTGGGGTTTCAAATGTTCAGGCTAACCAGTGTTTCTCTCTTCCTGCTGCCTGAGGGTCCAGATGTAGAGGTCTAAGCTCCTCCAGTGCCATGTCTTCCTGCATGGCCCCATGCTAATAATGGACTATACACTGAAACTCTAAGCAATTCCCAGTTAAATGCTTTCCTTTATAAGAGTTACCATGGCCATGGTGTCTCTTCACCAAAAACTCTTGGAATACAGTCCATGAATAAAGCTGTGTGATGAGAATTCTGAGAGCTTGCAGGTAACTCCAAGGAAACAAGGCAAACGTCTTTTAACATGTTTTTCTGTAACATGGGTTGTTCTTGGAATGCATTTCTGTGCCTCTCCCAAGTGCAGTAAATAGGAGCGGGTTTACTTCATTATCTTACTTTTCATATGATGTTTCCAAGCACCAGTTGTCCTCATGACTTTATACAGCCTAAACTCATGTGACCTTGTCCTTGAGACTGTATACAGTTTGAACTCATGTGAACTTTGCTCATTTGATCTTGCTTAACCATCAGAATACCCAATAATGAAAACTGTGTGATGGTCTAAATAAAGCTGGCTATTGGATCAGACTTTAGTGCATTTTTAGGCCCTGCTCTCCCAGGTTCACACTGCCACCTAGAGCAGTGGCTAAGATAGAAGAATACCAGGAGTCGGGCACTGCTGTGACAGGCCTGTCAGTGCTTGTTGTTGGCAGAATGTGGACTTCGGATTAGGAAAGCAGTTGAATGCTTTAAGTGGGGCTTACGGAGCCATACTAATAGGGGCAGGGAAGACAACGGTGCTAAGAGCAATGTAGATTGTGATGGCCTGACTTAAGAGGTTTCAGAGAAGAGTGTTAGTAAGATCTGTTCTTATATTTTGGCAAAGAATGTGGCTG
Source organism: Pachyuromys duprasi (assembly GCA_028658305.1). NCBI lineage: Eukaryota > Metazoa > Chordata > Mammalia > Rodentia > Muridae > Pachyuromys > Pachyuromys duprasi. The sequence continues at coordinate 39,999,724 of CM053766.1, read as the reverse complement.
CTTTCTGCCCTTGTCTGAAAAGTCTACCTGAGGCTAAACTAAAGAGTTTTGACTTAAATGGCATCGAGAGAAGAGATATCAAGGCAGCCTAGTGTTGACTCTGGCTTGTGGCTGTTAGTGATTAGGAGCATCAGGAAGTGTAATAGAACTAAATCCAGGGATCAAAGGAAAAAATGGTTTAAAGAAAAACCTGATCCTAAATGTAATAAAGGTAATGGTAGCTTCAGGGCAAGATCACGGAGATGCAGTTAAGCTTCCAACTTGTGAAAAGGAATTAAAAAGCGAAGCTTAAGCAGTGAAGGGAACCCATCTAAGACAAAGGCTGATGCAGATGTAAAATGAGGGGGGGCCACGATCCAGCCTTAGCAAGGAACAGAACTTGGCAGATTCGGCCACATGGTTCTTTCTGGCTTTAGAGTCGAATGGGATTCAAGAAAGGAGTTATGGAATTTTCCTCCATGACTAAGAAAAGCTGCTGAGGTCAGGTGTGTGTCAGGGTTGTTCCTGCATGGAGGCCCAGAAAGGCCATTGTGTGTAGCTGTGAAGGTGAAGCTTGGATTGCTTTGGATACTAGATGTTGGAGATCCCAGAGCCCTGGGAGACCAGCTAGGGAGAGCTGCGGACTAGGTGTGGAACCATCCCAAGAGAAAGAAGTGTGTTTCAGTCAACAAAGCTGAAAGGAATTAAAGATCTGAAGGACTCTTTGACACCAACATGGAAAGTCAGAATTTGGAATTTGCCCTGCTGGTTTTAGGTCTTGCTTTGGACTAGTTAGTATTTCCTCCCACTTTGGAATGGTAATATATATTCTGTATATGTTGGAAATATGTGATCTGCGTTTTGATTTTGATTTTACAAGGGGTTGCAATTAAGAAAATGCTATGACTGTCTGAAAAGACTTTGGACTTGTAAACATTGTTGAGACTATGATAGACTGTGGGAGTCTTATGAAGTTGGACTGAAAGCATTTTTGTATTAGGATATAGCTATAAACTTATGGGGACCAGAAAGCGGAATATGGTGGTTTGACAAGGAGCTGCTCCCATAGGCTCATAGATTTGAACGCTTGGTCATAAGAGAGTGGTGCTACTGGATAGGGATTAGGAGGTGTGGCTTTGTTGGAGTAGGTGTGGCCTGGTTGGAGGAACTGTGTAACTGGGGTGGGCTTTGGGGTTTCAAGTGCTAAAACTAGGCTCAGGGTCTCTTTGTCTTTGTCTTTGTTGCCAATAGCCTAGATGTAGCACTCTCGGCTCCTCCAGCTCTGTGTCTTCCTGTGTGCCCCCATGCGTCCCACCATGCTGATAATGGTCTGTGTCTCTGAAAGTGAAAGCAATCCCCAATTAACTGCTTTCCTTTATAAAAGCTGCTGGGGTCATGGTGTCTCTTCACTGCAGGATTTAACTTCCTACTCCACAGCTACGTTCATTGTTCTAGTCATAGTAGCTAGGAAATGGAAACAATCGAAATGTCCTTCAACTGATGAATGGGTAAGAAAATGTAGTATATATACACTGTGAAAAACTGTAAAGAAAAACCAAGTCATAAATTTTGCAAGTAAATGGATGGAACTAAAAAAATATATTGAGTGAAGTAACCAAGACCCAAAAAGGCAAACATCACGTGTTCTCTCTCAAGTCTATAGTTCTTAAATCTTCAGATGTGAGTATATAATTGATGTGAGTACGTAATTTGGAGTAACTGCATAAACCAGGGAAAGGAAAAGGGGATCATGGGATAGGAAAAAAGCTTTAGAAAGGGGACTAGCAGGACACAGACCCAAAGTTTACACACCTCGATGAATTTCTATACATTTAAAATTACCTATTCTAAAACCGTGGAGCTTCACATTGGATTTTACACTTTCATTGCTGAATGTATTTTTATGTTCTTATCTATCATCAAAAATGAAAAAAAGTCTATGATGGAGTTAGAACTAGGAAATGATTATTTTGTATTCTCTTTCATAACTCATGTCCATTGCCTCTACTCCTCCCTCATGCCCTATGTTTATTTATTTATTTGTATTCTCTCATAGCTCATGTCCACTGCCTGTACTCCTCCCTTATGCATTAGAAGATCTAATGTTGCTAAAAATATCTCAAAACACCTAAACAACGTACAGGCTTAATGACATTTGTCAAAGAGAGAGGATAAACCAACCTTAAAATTCATGAAGCATATCCTGAATAAGGGGGCTGAAGACCTAACTCAGTGGTACACAACTATCTAGCATGCACAAGAACCACATTAAACCCCAGTGCCACAAAAATCCAAACAAGCCGAAGAAAGAGCAACAACAGAAACAACACCAGAAAAGCCAAAATGAACAAATACTAAAATCCGGGCCAAGTAAGGCATTTGCTGCACAAGCCTGACGACCGGAGCCAGAGAGGCCCCGACCCCACCCAGATGGGATGCGGAGAACCAACTCTTCAACTCTTCAACGTCGTCCTCTGAGGGCACACAGAGTGCAGCACGCAGGTGCGCTCACACACACACCATGGCACACATGCTCGCACTCAGGTATGCTTACACACAATAACAAATAAAAACATTGAAAACATCAGTGTAGACATTGGATGAGACCTCAAAAACAGGTGAAATCAGAATTTAAAACAGGAAGCTTCAGCATCATTACACAACTAGAGTGAAGAGAAAAGCTATAGAAAATACTTGTGAACTGTTCCTCTAACCAAAGACTAGCTCTAAAACTAAACAGGGAACTGGAGACAATAGCAGCAACCATTCCAAGACATAAAATGGGCAAATGGTTTGAATACATATTTCTCAAAAAGAGAAACACAAATGGCCAACAGATATATGAAAAAATGTTCAGTAAGTGCAAATCAAAGCCGGGCGTGGTGGCATAGGCCTTTAATCCCAGCACTCAGGGAGGCAGAGGCAGGCAGACCTCTGAGTTCAAGGCCAGCCTGGTCTACAAAGTGAGTCCAGGACAGCCAAGGCTACACAGAGAAACCCTCTAGAAAAACAAAACAAAACCTAACAACAACCAAATAAATTCAAAACCATAATTAGAAAAGACAAAAATCTAGACATGCTGGGGCTCAAAGGTTAAAAGTGTTTCTTGCTCTTCCAGAGAATCAAGTTTTCTTTTCAGTGCCCAAGTTGGGAATCTCATAACCTCATGTAACTCTGTTTCCAGCGGATCCAATGCCTTCTCTGGCCTCTGGTATATGTCCACACACACTGTAAGGACTCACATACACATAGTCAAGAAAAGAAAAAGGAAGAAAAAGATCAACAAGTACTGATAAGGATGTAGAGAAAGAACTGTGGGACTGTAAGTGACTGCAGCCATTACAGGGGAAAAAGGAAAACAAAACAACAACAACAAAAAGCCTCCTCAAAAGACTAAAATGAGGAGCCAGGCATGGTGGCACCCATCTCTAATCCCAAAGGGCTTAAAGCCATCCTAAGAAAACAAATAGACAAAAATCTCACATATGATCCGTCTATGTTCTAGGGAAATATGTGGACATCCAAAGAAAATAAACCTACCAAAGAGACAATTGCACGTCCATGCTAGGTAGTGCAGAATCTACCTAGGTGCGATGACAAGTAGGAGAGAAAATGGATTCCTAAGAGACTGGATCAGAAGGAATTCCAAAGATTTTTTAAAAAATTATTAGATTAGAACATTAGTGAAATTATAGGATACAAATAAAGAACCTAAATTCATCAAGAATACAGACAAATGTATTCTATGCTCCAAAAGACAGCAACGGCCAGCTAAGATTCCTATATCCTGCAAAATTATCTAGCATGATTGGAAAAGGAAAAACTGTATGGTAAACAAACTGCTAGAACTTAAAAAAACTAAGCTAATAAGAACTACACACAAAGGCACCTGAATAAGCTCTGTGTGCTGAAGAGAAAACCAACTATAGGAAAATAAAGGAAAGAAACACCATGGTAAAACAGTAGATAAGCAAGTACAGATTATGAAAAGGGTGGAAGGGATCAAGAAAATGGTGAGAATACATACACACCCTACAATGATAACTGCTGTAATATCTAATACAATAGACTTCAAAGTACATTGAGAAGAGATCAGTTCATACTGGATAAGCAATGCTGTAATACACACATTGCCTTTTGCTTGTTAAATTAGCATATGATGCACTAGATATCATGGATATTTCAAACAAAATATATTTGGGCAGATTTTCTTTTCCTCTTATCTCCCCATCTTCATGGTACCCCTAGATGTCCGTCTTAACCTCTGCCACCCAGGCTCTTTATCTCTTTCATGTTCCATACGCCCTTCTGCACACTCCTCATCCTTCCCTATCACCTGCTTTCACCCTCTCCAGTGGACTGAATGAGAGCTGCAGATACCATGGCGCTATATTATCTTCTGGGGAGGACAGCTGGGTCATATGATAGGCAGTATTTTAAAGTTTTTGAGAAACCTCCATACTGAACTCATAATTACAGTACTTTGCACTCAACAGCACTGCATTAAAGTTCTTCTTCTCCCACATTCTTCCCAGCACGTATTGCTATATTTTTTATAACCTTTCTGACTAAGGTGAGATGGTATATAAGGTGAGGAGGTATATTAGTTTTAATTTGCATTTTTCTGATGACTAGGAATGTTCAACAAATGTTCAACATTCAAAAACATTTGTTAGCTGTCGCTTCTTTAAAAAACTCTGGTTAACTGGCAGTTTTGGGGTTTTAGTGTTAATTTTTGTAAATTCTGTCTAAAGAATAGATAGTAATATTCGCTCCCATTCTGTGGGATGTACTTTTGTTGTTGTTGTTGTACAGAAACATGTTAAGGTAATGTAGACCCATCTGTTGATTCTTGGGGCTCGGCCATGTGATCCTGGAGAACAGTTCAGCAAATTCTGGCCTATAATTGACATGCACTTCCCACATTTTACTCTAGCAGTTTCAAGTTTTAAATTAAGTTATATGATCTACTTCAAGTTGATTTTTGTACAGGGAAAAGATGAACTTAATCTCATTCTTTTGCAAGTAGACATCCAGTTTTAGTGATTAGAACACAGTTTTTTTTTTTTTTTACATTGCATGTTTTTGACAGTCAGTCTACAGTTAGGTGGCCAGAGGTTTGTCTTAATTTCTGGACCCTCCAGTCTATTCCACTGGTCTTCCTGTGTTTGTATGCCAGAGCCAAACTGCCTCTTCCACTATAGATAGCTCCAAGGAATAATCTGAATTGCGGCACTGTTCTAACTCTGTGTTCTTTTCCTTATGACTACTTTGCTTATTCCTGGTCTTTCATGGTTTCACGTGAGTTCTTGGTTGTTTTTTCTAATTCTATGAAGAATGACACTAGAATTTTGAGGGGAATCACATTGAATATACAGGTCTACTTTTGGTGATATTGCCATTCTCACAGTATTAATTTTGCCAATCCAGGATCATGGAATGCTTTGTCACCATCTAGATTCTTTGATTTCCTTTTTCAGTGCCTTGAAGTATTCACTATAGCAATCTTATTTTGACTAGATTTATTCTTTAGGTACTTTATTTAGTTTCAGCTGTTATGAATGGGGTGTTTTTCCTAATTTCTTTCTCTTTTGTATACTGATTTTTTCTTTTAACCTGCAACTTTACTGAAAGTGCTTATTAGATCTAGAAGTTTCCTGGCAGATTCTTTAATTTCTTTTAAGAAATTGATGTATAGAATCATGCTGTCTACAAATAGGGATATGCTCATCCCCTCCTTCCTATTTTACCCCTTTTACACCTTTCTCTTATCTAGTTGCTACAGCTAAGACTTCAAGCAGTATATTGAATAGGAGAGATGAGAGTGTGTTTCTCTGTCCTACTTCTGATTTTAAAGGGAATACTCTCAGTTTTCTTCCATGTAACATAATATTGGCTGCAGACTTGTAGTAATGGTTTTATTATTCTGTGGGATGCTTCCTCTACTCCTAATGTTTCTAGGACTTTAATCACGAAGGCACAATGATCTTTGTCTTCTCCTCATTTATTGAAATGATTATGTAATTTGTCCTTAAGTTATTTACATGATTTATTGCATTTATTAATTTGCATATGAAGAACCAGGCTTCTCTCTCCAGAATGAGGCTCACTTGGTCATGATATTAATGTGTTCCTGATTTTGGTTTCAAATTATTCTGTTGGCAATTTTTGCATCTAATTCACTAGAAAAGTTAGTGTGACATTTTCCTTTAATCGTGTTTTTACCTGGTTTTGGTATCAGGATAATAAATTAATTTGGTAGTGTTCCCTCTCCCTATAGGACATATTTCTAAGTGTATTATTCTAATCCAATTTCACATAACAAACTCTTCTGGATCTGAAGACACCGAGTTTTAATCTCAATCAACAATAGTGGCTCACATCCATATCCTACTCTCACCAAGAAACAAGGTATTCAGACAAACCAAACCAAACAAAAAACAAGTCAAAGGATATCACTGACTAAACGGACCTAACAGTACTTTGAGAACATTTCATCTAAAGACCTCGGTATATACAGTGTTCTAGCAGACCGTGGCATTCTCTCTAAAACAAATCACATAGCAGGGCATAAAACAAGTGAGCAGCTTCTTATCCAATCATGATGGAAAAAACTACAAATCAACAGCAAAAGAAATGACAGAAAATATGCAAACTTATGATTAAGAAACAACATACTACTGAATGTGGGTCACTGAAGTAGTTTTTAAAAATTAAGAATTCTTAGAACCAAATGAAAATCAAAACATAACATACCAAAACCGATGGGCTGTAATAATTGAAAGCACGTTTATATACAAGTGCCCACACTGAGAAAAATCAAAGATTTCAGGCCAAGTAAGATGAGTCAAGGAGTAAAAGTACCAAGCCAACCAAGCCTGATGGTGGGAATACATGGTAAGAATGAATGATTCCCACAGGTTGTCCAACCTTTACATATGAGCCTTGTGTATACTCATGTGTGTGTGTCTGCCTCATATACACACAAACACAAAAGAAATAAACATTAAAAACCAGAGATCTAAATGTAATGGCCCAATAATGTACTTTAGGACCTGGGAGGAGGCAGGGGAAAGAGAAAACATGCCTGTAATTGGTAGACAGAAACAAATACTCCAAAGACAGAGACGGAAATAAATAAAATAGTGCTAGTGAGATGGTTCAGCAAATATGGAAGCTTTCCACCAAGCTTGAACAGGCCTAGGGTTTGATCCCTGGAGTCCATATGGTGGAAGGAGAGAACTGACTCCTGCAAGTTGTCTTCTGACCCTCCACGTGTGTCATGGCGCATACGTGCGCGTGGACACACACACACAGTCAATCAATAAATGCATGTATTTTTTAAGTTAAAGAAAGAAGACTGGTGAAATAGAAATGAAAGGGTAGGCAGTTGCTTTCAGCTCACTGCTAAGCCTGTCCACATCATCTGAATTCTAACTTTAAAAAGTTTAACTTTTCTTTTTTCCTTTTCTTCTTTTAGTAGTGTCAAAATCCTAAGCATGCCTGCCTTGACATCAGGTCTCTGAAGGCCCCTATCCCACTCTCTAATGCTGCTTATTTTCATATCGTCACTGTTGATTCTAACTCAAAAAGCAGGGCGTTCTCGCCTTCTCTCTTCCAGGCACCTGCCAAGAGTTAACAGCTTCTCTGCCTTGTTCTGTTTCATTTTTTTTCCTCTCAAATTCTAGTAAATGGTCCTTGAGTTCAGAAACTAACAACAATACAAAAGACCAATGAAACAGGTGGTTCTTTGAAAAGATAAAGATCATCAAATCCAATATTAGCAAACTTAGAGGTGAAAAAAGACACATTAAAGCAGAGAGTTTTGAATTGAAAAAAAATCATTAGGATCTACCTTAAAACATATTTTAGGGGCCTGAGGCAGAAGTGTTGTTGGCAGAGTATACATGCAATAGCTCGAAGGGTTGCTATAAGAACTACCTGAGATACTCAGGAAGGCACTCTCTCAAACGTTATGAATTTAATCAGATGTGGTGGCTTGTACCTGTAATCTCAGCACTTGGGAAGCAGAGGCAGAGGATCATTGTGAGTGTGATGCTAGTCTAGTTGACTTAGCAACTTCCAGGCCAGCCAAGACCACACAGGAAGAAACTTTCAAACCCTCCACAACCCAAAACAACAAAATACTGTAAATTATTTCTAAGCAATTTCTTTTCTTTTGAGCTAAGGTTTCACTATGGAGTTTGGCTTGGAACTTGCAATTCCCCAGCCTCAGCCTTATATGCTAGGATTTACAGACAGGTCTTTACAGGTGATTTACAGTCTGGCTTCAGAGTAAATATTTGAACAATGAGGTTAAGATCTTTGAAAACATCTGCACAGCTGTAGAACCACAACACAGAAGAAAATTACCTTCAGATTCTAGTCTAATGATTTTTTTCTTGAGATTAATTTATTTTAGTGTGTGTCTGAGAGCAAGTACAAGAGTGCCACAGCCTGTGGGTGGTGCAACACAGCGTGTAGACAGTGGTTCTCTCCTGCCACCTTGTGGGCTATCAGGGTCTAGCGCCCGTCGTCAGGTCTGCGCTTTACTGTGCCCACTGAGCCACCTCACTGGCCCAAGATTTTCCTCTAACAAAGGTTCAATATGGTCCTTAGAATGACATGGCTGTTACAGAAAATATATAACCTCTGACAAAATTAGCAAGACCAACAGTCTATGGTGCACTAATTTTAACAGCCTTCTGAAGATTGTATCCAACTTTTTATGTTCAATTTTGAAAGAAACCCAAAAACCTGGGGACAAGCAGCAGGAATGCCAAGGAGAGTTAAATACACTGGAATGTGACGTGGGGAAGGACAGGGATTGAGTGGTGCTGGTCTGTGGTTACACTTTCTCTGTTCTGAACAGGAGGACAAACATGACGAGCTCAGCTTATAAGAAAGCACTGTGTAGCAGGCAGCACAACACGCTCCGTGGCGGGAGTGGCAACGCCTCCAGTCACAGCACTGAACGCTGAGGTGTTCCTCAGCAGGGCTTGCATTTTAGGTAGATTAACACTTCACGCGGGGCTTACACAAATCACTTTCAAATTCAACATACACAGACTAATCAGAAACTGCAGGTGACTGAAGCAGATGGTCGAGAAAGGAGGGGGGGGGTAGGCAGGGAAACGGAAAATGAAAAATAAGGAAGCCACCAGCGCTCGCTCACGGCACAGCTGCCCTTGCCACCACGCTCACTCTTCCCCATCTGCTGGGAACTCACTGTCCTCCCATCAACTTCCCAAACTTGGGGATTCTCAGAAAGACCGCTGGGGAAAACTCTCCTTGTTAAGTAAGCTTTTCAGTGAAAAGTCACCAAGTTTCCTTCCACCTAACACGATGCATAACAAAGAGAAACTGTTTCCCTTCCTTTGCTTGCTTTTCTCCTTTCCTCTCTCATCCCCTCTCCCTCCCGCAGTTCCTTCTGCGACAATCAGTTCCTACCGGTAACTGTATCAGGACAACTGATAAATCATACAGATACACTGTTGTTAACTCCAAGCTCTACATTAGGGTTGTTTCATTGTGAAGGTGATGGTCTGGAGAGCTTTTATTGTGGCTGCAGACACATGACAAGGAACTTGCCTCTAACCTTTAGAAGTAAAATGTAGAATGTACTCATCATTAAGCAATCTCCTGAATGCTCTTTATAAAAAAAACTCTATAACCATTGAATCATGCATTTTTCTTAATACCAGAAAAATCACAACTATATTTTGCAAAATCTGTTTTTACATAATCATTTTCTAAATTTTTTCTAACCTAAAATTTCCAATTTATCATCATATTACTATATCAAATAACCATAAAATATTGATTTCATTTTAATATCAAACTATATATTAACTCAAAGCACCATTTATTTTATATCTTGTAAGGGCAGAAATATAACTAACTCATTTCTAATCAATTTGACATCCACAATGCTACGTGTGATTTTATCAAAATGCTATTATATTTCTAAATACCACAACATAATATTCAAGCTGAAAAGCTTTATCAAATTTTGACTTGAGGGAAAGAAAGAGAAAACAAGAAAAAGAAATACCAGCTAACTGGTGTCTAATTGTAGGCACTCCAGGCTTGCCTGCCTCATCTTCTGCAGTACTGCGACCCATCCAATCTGACCACTCTACGTTAACGCAGGCTGCTACCACAGCGCACCCACTACTTGTTACTTATGTGTTCATTTCAGATGCATTTTAAAAAGAGGACAAGACTGCGCTTATAGTGAACAATCAGCTCAAAAGAGGTATTCATTAGAACTTCATTTAACAAACATTTTGAAAAACTTTAATCAACTCAGTCCTGTTTCATCTCTCTTTAAGTTAATTCTCCATTACACACATACATTCATCCCTTCTCTAGCTTTCAGTTGCTTCCTTGGTCTAATTCTTAGTCATATAATTGATCTTTTCCCTCAATGTTCAATCTAAAATCCAGGGCAGAACTGATAGAAGAAGCCTCATTAGCCTCTCCAGCTACTACTGTATCTTCCACAGAGAAACCAGTCAGCACAGTGACAGAACACCTGCTTGGCAAAGGACTAGGTTCAATCCCTACAAATGCAAAAACAGCAAAACTAAGCCTGGGAGTGCAGGCTTGCAATCTAGTTACTTGGGAGTCTGAGCAGGAGAACTGAAAGTTCAAGTTCTATCTGGGCAAAAGTGAATTTCAGGCTAGCCTGGGTACCTAAGTGAGACCATCACGTTGAAGAATTAAAAGAGAGGAGGGGGCATTGCCCTAGCATGTGCTCGGTTCAATCCTAGTATCTCAGAAGCAAAAAGACACCACCACCTCACTTACCATTAACTCCCTGTGCCTAAGTTTCCTCTTTTGCAGAGCAAGAACAAAAAGTCTAGATTCTGAAACAGTGTAGCCGGTACCAAGGAGGTGGCAATGTATTGAACAGAAGGATAAAATTCTTCAGCACAGATGAAGCAGTATAGGAAAAAGGCTTGGCACACTATCAGGTACACTAAAAGCTCACATCAAATGGGACCACTGTCATCATTCAAACTTTATTTTGTCCAGTTTCTCACTCCAATTCAAAACATTTTTGACCCATTTTCAAAAGAAGTCTATGGTTATTAATTTAGCCTTACTGTCTCACCACTGTCCTTTCCTCCAGAATTCAATCAGTGCCTTTTATCTTGCACAGTCTCAACTTAGCTCTAAAGTGTGGGAACCCCAGCCCTTCATTCCTACCTTCCTTTATCCAGCCAGATAACAAGCCTTTCCACTGCTATCTCCCAAAGCCCAGAAAGCACTTTCCAGTCTCCCTGGCTTTAATTACTGCTCCTCGTCTTTGGAACGTTATCTTTATTTACTTTGTACTATCTACTGCTGTCTTAGCGTTTTAGGAACTTTGTAAATTCCATTTCACCTTTTACTTTCATAGCCCCTAAATGGCCCCAAAACATGGATGCACACTGCATTTAATACAAAGTGATTGATCTCAACTATTCATAAGATGAGGTGACACACGTGGGAAAAGGTACTCTACACTGTTAACTGTTTCTTCCTGTAAAATTAGGAGTGATGATAATTTTCTTTTTCACCCTTTCTTACAATTTTCAAATGTAAGAAAAAAAATGAGAGATAGAAAGAAATAATGAATAAACAATAGCCAGATGCAGTGGCACATGCCTGTAATCACAACACTCAGAGAGGCAGAGGCAAATGGATTGCTGTGAGTTCCAGGCTAGCCTGGCCTAAATAAAATGTAAGTCCAGGACAGCCTAGGCTACACGAAGAAACCCTGTCTCGAACCACCACCACCACCACCCCCCAAAAAAAGAAAGAAAGAAAAAAAACAATAGAAATGAAGTTATTGGGTATTCTATGACTCGGCAATCTTATAACAGTATTTTAATAGATCCTACGTCCTAAAAATCCTCTTGAACATATGTGAAAAAAAGATGTCAGTGAAATATTAAGAGCTACTTCTTTCCTGTACTTAGAGTCTTTCTGTTTTACTAATTCTGTGGCACACCTAAGCCATCCAGGTGACCCTCTGCTGCACCGTGCCCGCGTTACTGCTCGGTGTTTGCCGATAGCTGGATTTTCATAACATTATGTTCCAAACACATGACTTTCCACTGCAAAAGTTACTATCAATATATTTAAATATATGTAAAACACCAAATATAATTTTAAAATATTCTTACCTAATCCTTTTTGTCCTGGATTCTTTGCAAAATTAAAAGTAAACTGGTAAAAATCCTTAAATCGTCCTGGTTCTTTCAATTCTTGTTCCATCTTGGGTATTTGGGCCTTTAGTTTTTCTATGCTGTCACATCTACATTATAAAATTAAGTTTATAAACAGTTAACTTTCACTATAAATTAAAAACTTAACTTAATTATTCCTATGAGGGCTTGCATTTGTTTCCTAGAATTTATTTTTAAAAAAATCAGACAGGTGGGATTTCATGTTTTTACATGAGTCCCTCACTGACCCTTGAAACCTTGGTCGAACAACCATGCCCCAGATATTTGTGGCTTCTTCCTATATGCGCACAGCTGTGATACAAAGTGTAATTTATTAATGAGACAAAGCAAGAGATTAATTGGAACTAACAATAGGATAATTATACAGTAAGGAAAATGGTATGCATGTGTTCTCTCTGGCACGTCTTGATTGCCAGCACCACTACACTCACACTTCTGGACCACTGTCAAAGAGAGCAGGGCCATCCGAATGCAAGTTCTGGGATAACAGCACCACCAATTTGGTAACTGAGAAAACCTCGAAGTGACTAACAGGCAGCGTGCAGTGGAGCATGCTGGACAAAGGGACAGCTTATACTTCAGGAAGGACAGCAGGACAGTTTAAAATCTTATCGCCCTACTCAGAATGATGCCCAACTTAAAACTTAGGACATTTTTTTTTCTGGAAACTTTTGTGAACACAGTCAACTATAAGTCACTAAAATTTCAAAAAGGCCATGGCTAAAGGGTGACTGTTGTCTAGAGTTCGCTTAAAGAAGACAATGTCGGGATGATGAAATGTTAGAATGACTACTTCTAAAAGAAACTGGCTATTCTTTTTAAGTATATTAATTCACCAAACTCTCAACATGCTGACTCAGACTCCACGCCTGCCTCTGTGAGTAGACAAGCATGTACACAATGAGCCCACAGCCACCTCTCGCTGTGGTAGGCACATGAGCACTGCAGTCAGTCCCAGCTCTAGCTGCCAAACACCTAGGTCTCTTGCCAAGGAAGTGCTCTTGAAAACTTGCTTTTAATAAACACTACCTAAAACCTGTACTACCTTCAACTAAATTATTTAAAGCAGGATTAGGGTTTTTTGGGGTTTTTTAATTTTTCTATGTTTAGAAAACATTCTAAGAGCTAAAAAGGTCCATGTACCAAACTACTTTCCTCACAATAGAAATGTCCTATTTCTTAACGATTAAACAAATAAATCAATACTCCATCCTCTAAACATTTCTGCCTTTGTCTTCCTACTATATTCTATGTAACATTTCATAGGATGTACTTTATATTACATTTTCCATAAGCAGAGACATTGCTTCTCCGTAAGTCTAGTGAAATCTGTCTATCAGAAGGCCCAGCAGGTACAGGATGGGCTGGCTTGGCTGTATGTGTTAAGCCGGTCCTTCTCGGCCCTGCTTTGTAGATGTCAGCCACAGACCCCTGAACATCATTTCTCTTGCTGACTCGCTCAATGTCAGGTCTACTGACCAGGCTAAAAGGCCAGGAGAGAAGGGGAGATTCTGCGCATGTTGTTGTCAGTAGAGGGAAAGGGTGTTAGCAAGTGAAAGGCCCCAGGAAGTGTCCAGCGCTGACAGCTCTTACAGCGACTCCCACTGCCCTCTAAGCAGCTCTGCCCAGCTCAGTAGCAGCTTCTGCACAGGCACCCAGCTCCTGCAGCCCTGCCCTCTCCCCAAGGAGAGAGTTCTGGCTCACTTCATGCAGCCCCAGGGCTGGCAACAGCTACTGCCACTTCTTTACACCTCAGGGTTTCCTCTTACACAGAATATAGCACTTCTTTAAGTCTTCTGTGGTCAAATGACTGGTGAGGCTGTGTCCTGACTAGGTCCAGGTTTCCAATGACCCCAACTCAGTAAGCAGAATCCTGCTTTCAGTCCTGACTGGAATATCACCTACTTTCACCATCTCTTACAAGTCAGTAAACTACTTCCCTCACAGAGTGGTTATGAAGAGACAGGCAAAGCAGTTACTGGAATGAAGCCATGCTGGGTTAATACGAGCTCTTGGTTTTGTTATATTTTGGAGATAGGATCTCATGCTGCAGCCCGAGCTCCTATGTAGCTGAGGATGACCTTAACTCCTAATCCTCTTGCCTCTGCCTCCCAGGGGCTGGGATTCCGGGGCTGCCCACCATGCCCACCAGCTTCCAGCCTATTTCTGTAGTCCCACCAAAGTCCTCTAGAGACTGTCAGCAAATCTCTACCTATGACTTTTCAAGCTACTTATTCAAATCTGTTCATCTAAGCCAGCCACCAAGACACTAAGTATAGCCAAAGCATTCAATAATACCCATGTACCCTCTAGTTTTTAAATTCTACACTGTATCAGTTCAGAATACACAGTCTCAAATTAGGAAATAATTTACTTCCTCACTTTACTTTGTTATGTTAAATACTGATGTCAGATACTTTTAACACTAGTGACTCTCTCCTAGGAACACATGATTAAAGAACAATGCAGTTAGGAGGCTACACAATTATATAGGTATTTGGCAAACCCAGAAAATACCAGGAAAACAACAACAGGCTGACTCAGTACTGTCTGTAGGAAACACTTAAAATTTCCGTTTAAAAACACATGACAAATTGAGCTCCATCATTCTCAGAGCTACTGTGGAAGTTACATACTCACCCTAATTCTGTCATACCATCCATGAACTCCTGTTTGGAGAACTCGCACTGTGTGGCTGCCCTGAACTTCCATGCAATGATCAACACACTAATGCTGGCTGGATCGAGAGCCAGATCATCACAGAACTGCTGTATACCATCTATTCCAATTTTATTTTCATCTTGAGGATCTTTAAAAATAGCAATAAAAAATAAAATTAGTGCCATACTTTTTTATATTCATAACAAAAAGATACTGTTTTATTTTCTATCTTAAAACAAATCACAATATGATAAACATATGAAGCAGTATTTTCACAGATGTTTCTCCATATAACAGCCTAAGTCAGTGTAACCCTAAATAGCACTATTTAAGTAAATAGTAAAGTATAAAAGTAGTTGGACAGTTAACTTTTAAAAATCTCACCTAATGGAGTGCCCCATACTTGGTACCACATATCTTTAGTCCCAGCACTAGGGAGGCAACGGCAGACAGCGTTCTCTGAGTTCAACATCAGCCTGGTCTGATCTACACACACACACACACACACACACACACACACACACACACACACACACACACATACACACAGGTACCTAGCACTTATCCATGTGAAAATGTTACACAAATAAAATAAGACATGCCTATACAGGTACATGGGGTTTTTAAGTCATGACACCCATATTTTATTTAATTAGGCATTTATGTTTCCAAGGTGGATTATAAAATGTTTCCCTCAGGAGAATAAGAAACAGATAAACTGTTAATCTTTTCTTGGTTTGTTTTGTTTTTCTTTTTCCCTTTTCTGAGATGGTCATAGAGTCACAGACTTCAAGGCTAACCTTGAACTCTCAATCTGACTGCCTCTACCTCTGAGACAAAGACTTGTACCACTATGCCCAGCTGTTCAGCTTTTTAAAAGCATGTGTTGCTTTACAAAAAGTTATCTCACAGACTTTCTTAAAACCTGGCTCAGCAAGTTTTACAAACACAAGTTTAGGAAAAATTGGCTCCAATCTTTCATTCTCAAACTACCTGATCGGGGAGAGGCCAAGAAGATACTGGGTGAAAAGGAGAAGGATTTCTCTTCTAAGGTCTGTGTAGCTGCAGGATCGCCACAGTCTGGGAAGCTGATGTCTTAGAACAAGCCAACAAGTTTGGAAAACTTTGCTCAAAACATCTAAGTCACACAATACTCACCTTTGTATCTATTGTACAGTTGTTCCAACTTCTTCCTGTCCAATGATCCTTTTACACTCTCCCGTATATAAAGTTCTGGATTTTGAAAAAAATTATCTGTTGCAACATCTAACTTCCAGTCATTTTGAGAAAGGCAACTTACTGCAGTTTTCTCACTAGATTGTGTGAAGATCATAAACTGACGAACTTTATCCTTCTGCGATGATTTCAACTTGTTCTGTGAGAACCAGAAAACAAACTGAAACTGTGCAAAACATCACTGCACACTTCATTGTAGCTAAATCATTCTCATTAGTAATGTTTTTCTTCATAAAACACCAAAGTGTATTTTTACTGAGACTTGTGATCTATCATAATCAGCAAGAAAACTTAAAAATATCTGAAACACCAAGTTTGATAGAGTTCTGGAAAGCTGCAAGCAGAGACAGAAAAAGGGAGCTCAGCCTCCTTGCATCAAGAACAGACCAGCACCGGAGGGGACGGGTATCTGCTGCAGTCCTTGTGCCCAGCCCAGCTCTACTCCTATGCTGTTTCCACAAAATGGAGGACGGCAATGTCTCCTAGTTGGTGTATGGGAAACACATTAACTCTTACCAGAATTCCCTCAAATTTTCTTTAAAAAGGAATCTATCCTACTTGCATACAGCCATTAAAGGTGTTCTTTTAATTATACACCTCTTTTGGGGCATATGTGCCTGTGTGCATACACGTGTGTGTGTGTGTACCCGTGCACATACATGCCAAGATGCTAATATGTGGAGGTCAAAGGACAATTTGTAGGAACCACTTCTCCCTTCTATCATGAATGTTCTAGGGAAGGAACTCAGGTCACCAGACTTGGCAAGACTTTCCTTCCCAGCCACCTCACTGGCCACTGACAGTTCTTGCTCAGACCCTTTCTCCTTTACGTTTCCCTATGAGGAATCATCTCTTTTTTGTGCTTGCCTAAGAGGCTTCGTGTTTTTACTTTTCACTTGCCCCACACTGACAAGAGTTCCTTTTTTTTTTTTTACTTAAACCCAGAGCAAAATAAGACAGGGCCATCAGGCTCTTCATGCTCTCCTGCTGTCCCCCTTGTACCCAAAGTGGACTCCTGTGCAAGGCCCACTACACTCTTTTCCCTTTCAAGTCCCAATTCTGTTTTCTCAGCAAAATGCTTGGCTTTTCTAATACTGCAATGTAAATGGAGGGTCTGCAGTTTAAGCAGATGACTAAGAACTCCTGAAGTTCTGATCTAGCCCAGAGTAACAGATCTCATCCTTCAAACTCATGGAGGACCACAGGAGAAAACAGGCCCAGAAGGCAAGTACTCTCTTCACAAAAATCAGCCAGCATACATAGAAAAAACGAGAACAAAAGTAGCCTTTTGTTCAAATTCAAATACTAGTAATTTTCAACCTTCCTGCTTAATGGATATATTTATAAAGCTTTTGAGAATCTTGGAGAGGCTATCAAAGATCTAAGCATTACCACTATTACGGAGTGAAAATAAGACTGCAAAATCAAGTGTGGAAACAGACCCTGTCTCTCAGAACATGAACTGTGCTTAACGCCCTGAGTCTCATGTGTCACTCTCTCCTCTCTTGGTAAGCGTTAATGTGTGAAGCTACAGATTTCAATCTCATCAACTATCTGCCACTGAGACAAACACTGTAAAACGTACAAGCTTCCTGTACTTGACTTTTAACCCTACCTCCACTGGATACCACTAAGTTATAGCCCAGTGAGTCTCAATCCATGGGTCTCAACCACTTTGGCTAACTTATAGCTCCAAAAATATTTACATTGCAACTCACAACAGCAGTAAAATTATAGTTATAAAGTAGCAACAGAAATAATCTTGTGGTTGGGGTATCACAACATGAGGTACTGTATTACAGGGCGGCAGCATTAAGAAGGTTGAGAATCACTGCTATACAGGATGCATCTTTCAAAGACCCAGGCTTATTCTTACCCTTGAAATGCACTACCATTCACTGACAAGCCCAATGAAATAAGCAAAAAGGAAATAATTTAAATTCCTGAAAGTTAATTAACTGAAAGTAAACTACAACCCTATTCTTATTTCAACCCTGGAAAATTTTCTGAAACACGGCATACCTTCTCCCATGAACCACAGGGTATCTGACATATTTATATCCCTTTAAAGTAGTCTCACATGATCACCACGGGCCAATGTACAATATAGAGAGGGAAGCTGGAAACCACTTTTGAGTTAGCCCTGATAGAACTTGTGCAGCTCTCCCTCCGCTCCCTAAGGTTGGAGGCAGCAAGACAACTGGCTTATCTGGGCCTCTAACCGTAATGTGCCCACTGTGCTGCTCCCTGCTCAAGAGAGGAACCTACAGTGGACAGTGTAAATTACTCCTACAAGCCAAGAACTGCACTGGTGACTTCCTGACAGAAAGCTAGATACCAGAAATGGTGAAGGAAAAGACAAAGGACCTCCTGATTCAACTAAGTATCAACATTACACAAACTACTTAATTTTACTTCATACATCTCAGTTTTTAATATAATTAACTATTTCGTCTGTTTCAAGTGCAAATTTTTAGTCTGTGGGGAAATAAACACATTCTTAAAAAGAATGTGTTGCAACCTCATAAAAACAAACGAGCGGCACCTGGTAAAGAACTGATAAGAAAGCAAACTGGAGGGTAATGAGATGTCCCGTTCCTGCCTGCTCTGCCGTGTCCGATAAGCACCCTCCACACTTCTGGCGATGGGCTGTCAGCATTCCTCTCAGTTCCCCACCTAGGGCAAGATTCAACACTCATCTCCCTCGTGGAGGGCGGAACGCTTCAATGGGCTCTCTTAGGTAAATTACACCTGTTCTCTGCTAAGGCCCCTTAGAACTCTAACACTCACATCTTTTTCTTAAATTTAGTTTTTTTTATTTTCTTTTTTAAGATTTATTATTTATTATATATACAGTACTCTGCCTGCATCAACACCTGCACACCAGAAGAGGGCACCAGATCTCATTATAGATGATTGTGAGCCACCATGCGGTTGCTGGGAATTGAACTCAGGACCTTTGGAAGAACAGTCAGTGCTCTAAACCTCTGAGCCATCTATGTATCTCTGGCTGGCCTCGAACTCAGATATCCACCTGCCGTGCCACACCTGGCTGTAGATTTTCTGTTTCTTATTAAAAACTTAGTAGAGACCTTTTTCCATGAGACAGCCTCAATGATTCAGCAGACAGCTGTGTAGATTAGATTTATTTTACTATGTATTTAAAAGGAATAGAACAGGGTGGCTGTTAAATATGATAAATATGATATCTTCAATCCCTGTGTGTTAAAGCCACTGAGAATTACCAAGTTTGCAAGAAAAGTCAACAGTGGTAGGAATGCAAGAACATGTAATACTCTGGTGGTGTGTGGGGAAACCCAGAAAATTTCCATAATCTGAACAATAAAACTCAACTATTTGCTTTACAAAATAAAAAATGCCTAGACTGTGAACACATACCACTTTATACTTAAATCTGTCTATATTCCCTTCCCTCCTTTTTCAACTCAATAAATTTAAGAATCATATTATGAAAAATTTCTTTTCCTAGAAAAGGGTGTGGCAAGTTTAATCCCCAGCACCAAAATGAGTGGTTTATCTGAAAAAGTCCAATAGTGTTTTGGATCTAGCCAAGCACATTTTCAAGCATATTGTACCACAGAACTCAGAAAGCACAGTGAGTAGATTAACAGGATTACCCTACAGGGAAAAAAAAAAATAGTTAGGTTGTGAAAGTCTTCCTAACATGTTTGGTTTGCCCCAAGAAAGACCATGCACATGAAAAGCGTCTTTCTTGCCAACTAAAACCCCAAAATTTCAAAACAGAAGTAACATTAAGGAGAACATATTTGTTTAAAATAAAATTCCCATCCACAATGTTCATCTTCTTGCCCCTACGTTCAACTTCTGTCTCAACTCCAGAAAGATACTCAGGCACAGTTTCGAAGATATTGCTATTATTTTTAAGTGAGTATGAGTGTTGGGCCTGCAGGCCTGTGTGTGCATCAAGTGCCTGCCTGTAGAGGTTGGATGAGGGTGTTGGCTGCCCTGGAACTGGATCACAGATGACCTTAAGCTTCGTGTAGACACCTAACCTGAAGAGCAGCAAGTCTCTTACATTTTGAGCCATCTCTCCAGGTCTGAAATTAATGTTTGAAATGCAATTCTACTTAGTTAATATCGACTTCATAAGAGTTAATATTTCAAAATATCAGAATACCTTAATGAGGCCAGAGGGCCTTATAGTGGAACAGAGGGCAGATCTGGTCTACACAGCAAGTCCCAGACAAACCAGGACTACTTGGTAAGACTCTGACCCCAAAGCAAAACAACCTTATTGATCATGTGTCACTTTGTTTTGGTTTGGTTTTTTGAGACAGGGTTTCTCTGTATAGCCTTGGCTGTCTTAGACTCACTTTGCAGACCAGGCTGACCTCGAACTCAGAGATCTGCTTGGCTCTATCTCCTAGAATGCTGGGATTATATACTTGTACCAACACACCCAGCAAAAAATTATTTATTTATTTTATGTGTATGAGTGCTTTATCTGCATGTACAACTGCATGCCAGAAGAGGGCATCAGATCCCAATACAGATGGCTGTGAGCCACCATGTGGTTGGGCATTGAACTCAGGACCTCTGGAAGAGCAGACAGTGCTCTTAACCCTGAGCCATCTCTCCAGCCAAAGATTTTGTTATTATGTATACAGTATTTTGCCTGCCTGTGTGCCTGCAAGCCAGAAGAGGACACCAGATCTCACTATAGATGGTTGTGAGCCACCATGTAGTTGCTGGGAACTGAACTCAGGACTTCCAGAAGAATAGCCTGTACTCTTAACCTCTGAGCCATCTCTCCAGCCCATGTCACTTTCATTAAAAGCTCTGTGTGTAGTAGGTGCCAGTGAGACAGCTCTGCCTGTAAAGACACTTGCCACCAAGCCTAATGACCTGAGTTCAATCTCCCACAAGCTGTCCTGATTGCCAAATGTGCACTGTGGCACACATGCACCCCATACACAAGTAAATAAATGTAATGCATTTTTTAAAAAGCTCTGTGTGCCTATTCCTATGTGATTAGCATGTGCTTAACATTTTTTAATTCCTATGAGACGTATAAGTGCCAGCTTTAGTGTAGCAAGCTCTGTTTTCTTATGTGAGACCAAGTCTACCGCAGACACAGTTCAATGTTACTCATACCTCAAACACTCAGCTACAAATGGCCTTTCCATAGATCACAGGGCAAAGGTGCAGAAAATCAATGCAATGAGATGACCTGCTCCAAGAGAAGACTTTCAGCTAGGGACAAAGTTCTACTCCAGGCAGTCAGGCAAGGTGAGAGTAAACTGTGGAGCGTTCCTTTCACTGTAGGTTTGCAGAGTCGGCTTAAGCCTGACAAGGTTTCCACCCCACTCCTATCTCCTACCTCCTAACTGCTGTGTGATTTGGAGAAGAATAACCGCTGCTTCAGCAAACAAAGTGTTATAGTTCTAGGCACTTAACTTAACCTTAATTAATTTAACCTTAACTTGTACATAGTAAGGAGTCTTGCTCCATAAACTAAGCAAGAATAATGGGGGAGGGGTGTTGCAAATAAAAATTATTTAAATGGTAAATGAAAAATAATGACCATAATCAAAACACTAGAAGCTTGTATTTATTTGAGTTACAACTGTGTTTCAGAACTTATGCTAGCCACTTACTTTCTTCTTTTCTTTTCCTTTTTTGGGGGAAGTGGGGAGACATTGGGGAAAGATAAGATCTCCCTATGTGGCCAAAGCTAAATTGAAACTTAACCAGTCCTGTCTCAGCTGCCCAAGCTGGGCTTGGAGGCAATGGATCATCTTGATTCATACATAGCAACTCTGAAAAGTGGTCTCACTGGGCCCAGCTTATTGAAAAGGAAGTCATCTCAAAGTAGGATCTACACCTAGCAAGAAGAGCAGGGCAGTACTGAAAACATGGTGCCTGGCTTCAAATAACAGTTTTTCCACAGATTCTACACACATCTTCATGTGAAAATGAAAACAAAGGTTACAGCAGTGTGACCACTGAATCAGCAGGCAGTGCGTGAGTGGAGGACAGCATTCCTATCTATCTAACAGAACTGACTTTTCCCTTCTCCCGTGTAAACATCTCCATTCTTACTATAGACTCCCCACTGAACACTGGCTTCCAATCTAGTCCGCTAATACAGGGACGAGGACAGAACGTCTATTTCGGGCTTTGCTGCGGGAGTAAGGGGGTAGGTTATTTTTAAGACAAGTAATAAAACAAGATGAAAAGTATATTTATAGTCCTATGACAGTCTATTTTTTAAACAGATGACAATCTATAACTTTGGATAAGGAGGTAGAAAGAACTAGAGCTACAAGGAGTCATGGTTTCCTTTTCCAATGAAAAGGCTTGACACAAAGTATAAACAGACCTGTTGTGGCCAGAAAACCTAAGGAACTGGGTACAATTTCTAATACTAAGCTAAGTCAAAGAGAACTCTCAGACCATTCTTTCACATTATAATCTGCAGTATAGAATAATTACTTATTACTAGGCCTGTGCAGCTTATCACTCATTCTTTAGTTTCCTGCACCATGAATAACAGGTTCAATCATCTAAGAGGTAGGCCATTTCCTGCTACTGAGCAGAATGTGGCAAATACTGTGTAGTTATTTTGTACAATAATATAATCAGAGTACATCTATATGATTCAAAATGGTTGCATAGCATGTTCCTCACAGTTTTTTTTTT
>CM053766.1:39898949-39976825 GCA_028658305.1 Pachyuromys duprasi | reverse complement strand
TCCTCACAGGTTTTTTGAGACAGGGTCTTACTCATAGTATAGCCCAGGATGGCCTAGACCTCACCATGGAGCCCTGAGTAACCTTGAACTCACAGCAAGCCTGTCTCAATCCTGACCCTCACAGTCAGCATCAGAAGCCCCACAATCACACCTGACCTACACAGATGTTCTGTTCATAGACATTTAAGCAATTTTCTCTCCACTACTCCTCAAAACTGTTATATTGCTCAAAAGATGGCTGTTATTAAAAACGGAATATCTTGATTTTCTAACAAAAAGTGTTTGACTATTTAAAAGTTACTTTTGCTAATTTCTATTTACATATGGAAAGAGGACAGAAACAAGTGCCTTCGATTTTACTTTGTTGGTACTTTTCCATTTGAGTTTCCCTAGAGTTGCTTGGCCATCTAACAAGCAGTCGTAAGAGCTAACTTTGCTCTCCAAGCTGAGCCTAGTGAGCTATTCTTCCTCAGCCACTTGGGAAACTGATACAGAAAGCTCATTTGAGCCCAAGAGTTGGAGCCTAGTTTTGGCAATCTCATCTCAAAATTAAATAAATAAAAATTTGAAAAAAAAAAGTTTTCCTCCTTCCATAAATATTTTTCTACAAAAAAAAAGGAGAAAGCACCCAAAGAATTGAATATTTTTAAATTTTCATAGAGATAACTACAATGGTTAGCATTCAACCATTGATGCAATGTTTGTCTCATAAAGATTCTTAAAAAGTGGAATCTAATTTTAGGATTCTTTATCTACTCTAATAAAGTAATAGAAGTTTAAATGTAAGATAGGGTCTGTTCATGTGTCTCATACATAGTTGAGGATGACCTTGAACTTCTGACCCTCCTGCCTAGCTAGCCCTCAGGTATATACCACCGTGGCCAGATGATAGGGGCAGTGGGAAGGGAGCCCAGGCTTCGTCCAACCACCAGCCGCCTCAGGGTTGATTAAAATTAACCTAACCAACCCAACAAGGGGTAAGTTGTATATACTTCGGCAAGTGATCACAGTGCTCTGTGGGGAGAGATCCTTCAATACAATGCTTTTGGAAAATTCCTATTTAAGAGTAAATGTGTAAAAGTTTTACAAACCAGACCCACAGTTTAAAAAATATTCGCAAAATTAATGAAAAACTGCTTTGGGGGTGCCTTTTCTTTCTGAGGGGTGCAAACCTAAAGTAGTGGTACAAACCAGTCACTTAGCTACACAGCAACTCAATTCCACTTGAAACTATTTCTCTTAAAAAAAAAAAAAACTGTCATAGTTGACACCACCATGGCCTGATTAGCACAGTTCTATTTATGTTTTGTTTTGCTGTTGTTTGCATGCTTGCTTTGACATAGGGTCTTAATATATGGGCCTGGCTGTCTCTGAACTCATTATGTTGCTCAAGCTGGCCTTGAACTCCCACTTGTAATCCTCCTGCTTCAACCTCCAGCATGCAGGCAAGCACTACCATGTCCAGAACTGCACATCCTATACTTTAAAAAGGGCCTTTCTTGGGCTGGAGATGTGAGCAATGATAGAGTACTTGTCTACCATGCACAAATGTGAGCTGGGCCTCAACACCTCAAAAGCTGTGTGGAAAGGGGCCTCCTCAAAGTTTCTTTATGCATGCCCCAACCTGACACACCAGAATAAATGGGACTAGACTAAAATGAATCCTGCTCCTTTACAACTTAAATAAAACCCACAGTTTTATTTAATTAATCCAGTTAATTTTATTTACAATGTTTTCACAGATACTAAGAGTTTTACTTTTCAATCACACATTTAATGTTTATATCATATCAATGGTTTTAATATAGAAGCAACTTGGTTGCATTCAACATAAGAAACTAGAGTCAAACTAGGAAACTAGAGTCAAACTAGCCAGAAATTCTCTATCAGTAGTGAAATGTTGCCTTTTTTATTTTTATTTTTTTTTGAGGAGCTGGAAGAGGAATCAAGTATGAAATCAGGAACCTTGTTTATAATCCCTGCTCTTTCCTATGCTAGCTCTTCACCTTGCTCAAATCACTAAGAGCCACCATGGCATTTGCCAGCTCTGCTGTTGGGAGGTGGCAGTACTGCCTACTCCACAAGTGGGAGTAGGAGTACATAGTTATAAGCTGTCATGCTAGCATGCACTGTGTTCTCAAAAAGAATCTCAATTTCTTCTCTCCTCAAAGACCAAGTTTTCTGCATACACTCATTGATACACATTCAGATCACCAAAATATCCAAAAATTTAAGATTTTTTTAAATTAACTCTAGAACAGCTAGAGCGAAATGTTGTATTAAACATTATATAATGAAACAGAATTGAAAACTCTGTATACATAAGCTACGTAAGAAAAAACTTTAATGAGAGTCTTAAAATGACTATCATATCGTAACAGGATACCCGAGACAAAAGAAACACTGCCATGCCACTCAGGAGTTCAGCAGTGCTTCCCGTCCCTCTTGGAAGTAAAAATCTGCTATCTTTACAATGCTCACCAAGGCAAAAGCCCAACCTATCACTTCCCCCCTTTGCTCTAGTGACCTCTTCCACACACTTCACACACTGGTCTTCGGCTACCAGCCTTGCAAACACTCTCCTCCCTGCTTATTCTGCAAGGTTTATTCTCTCAACTCTCACTTTGCTCAAGTCTTATCTCATGTGTGGTGCAGACACTATTTTGCTATTTTGTATCCCTACTTCCACCAGGCCCCAGGACTCCTGTAACCATTCCCTTCCCTCAATACTGTCTTTCCCCCAGAACATTTAACACCTGCTAAACAGTAGGGAAAGAAATACACACAATGTTTATTTTTTAACTTTCCCTATATTCCCATCTGATAAATACATCTCCTCAGTGCTTAGAACAGTGTGAGCTACACAGCAGATACTTAATGAATGCCAAAAGCAATCAGGTCCTCATTTACTTTACTTGTGGATATACAAAAGATGTACAACAAAAAGAACAGCCCAGAACAGATTTACACATGGCATTTTTAGGGCCTGCTATTTGCAGAAAATATAATTATACACTTCAAAGTCCATACATTTCAAACCACTAAAAACAGTAATTAACAACATTAACTACCCATTAATTTTAATTTTGCTACTTAACATATCTACTGTAATACTTATTTTCCCATTTAATGTAACTTAATCTCTAATGCAACTCTCAACCATTTTTCTAGATTTCATGAAATTTTAAAGACTTATTTACGTGTTCCACAAATACCAGGAAATGATAGACTGGAAGAAAATAGGTACATTTTTGTAACCATCTTACAAACTTGCACCTGAAAACCCTCAGAGGCCTCAATTTCTACTTCGGTAATGGGGAAGGGGTATGCTGAATGATCTAAGACACTATAGGTCTAAAGACCTCTGTAATTTATAAACAATCAAATAGATTACACAATCTACATATTTTACACATTTAAAAAAATCACTGGAATCATAAAATTGTTAAACTTGATAGAACTTTAGAAGTGTCCTGTCACCTTATCAATAAGGAGAAAACTCGAATGTTTTGAATACTTCTTAAAATACACTTGCCTATCATGCATGGAGCCCTTGCCTTGGTTTGATACCAGCTCTGAGTTATTTTTGGTTTCTCTGTGTGTGTGAGAGGTAGGTAATTGATTTTTTTTCCTTATAGAAATATTCCAGATATTCTGTCATTTACATCTTTTCTAAAACAATAATTCATGATGTAGAAATTAGTTGGGGTGCACATAGCAAAAACAAAACAAACAAAACTCCTAACAGCCTAAAACTGTTTAGTAATTGTTTAAGAAACAATTGTAACAATTGTAAATTTATAATGAAATACTTTTACTGCAAGATTCTTCTGGGCCCATATTGACTTTGTAAACTAATGAGATCACACCAAGGCAGTAAAATGAGTTAAGGCATACAAAGTGCTTTAAGTTAAGGGCATCATAACAACCAGTTAACCACAACCAGTACGACTGCATGACTTGCTAAGTTCCAAAATGAGCTAATTTAATATTAACCAAATTGACAGAAGGCTACATGTCCAAACCCAAAGTGAGCTCTCAGGGAAACAGCATGAATCCTGTAATCCTCATGAGCACTGGCAGGCTGTGGATTCAAGGGGAGGTGGCTGATGTGGGCTGTCACAGCAGCATCCACACAACGCGATGATCAATGTTCTCCAGAGACCCGCACCATACAAGCACCTCAGGAGAGATGGAAACTCCAACATCCAAGGCCTATCCCTGTCCAGATAATTAAAGGAGACACTGCGGACTCTCTGTTGGGTCTCTTAACTTACACTGTACTCTCAATCCAACACACTAACCTGAACTTTACAGGAAAGCTTTCTTACAAATATAAAGTTTTACGAACAGAAGAGAAATCTTGACTATGTGGGACCAAACTACATGACCCACACATGACACCCAGGCAGCTAGAGGCAGGGTCCACATAAGTGTTACCGAGCGAAAACAAGCCCCCACCACTGAAGACGGGGGCACACACCCTCCCCAAACAGGCCTTTCTGCTCTCGAGAGCAAAAAGACCACATCACTTTTACTATCCCCCCCCCGCCCCCCAGCAGTCTGCCGGGAATTCCACGGTGTGACTGTACACTTCCAAACTGAAAAACAGTGACCAGCAAGCGCCAGGTACTTAATGACAAAGGACTCAGCTCACCCCAGAGTCTTCCAGCTTCCGTGACTCTTTCTCACCCAGACAAAAAAAAAAAAAAAAAACAGGAGAGGAGCAACTTGACAAACTGTTTTTTAAGAATCACAAATGGTCCCTAACTGCTATAATAAAGCAATTACTCCTCCCACCCCAAGCAAACAGAGCAGGCGCTCGGAAGCCAGCAGGTCCCGGGTCCCCCGGCTGCACTTCCGTCCGCAGCCCGGAGCCTCCCAGTCCCCTCGCGGGGACCGACCGAGCCTCTGCCGAGCTGCCCCAACTCCCGGGCGCCGGGCGCCAGCGCTGATCGGGAAGGCCGCCGCCGGCTCGTCAGGGCCGCCAGCACTGAGGGACCAGGCCGGGACCAGGCAGCACCGGGCCCGCTGCCCAGGCGCCGCCCGGCCGCACAATGGGGCGCGGGCCGTCCCCCAACGCCTCCGCGCCCGGCCCCGCTCCGGCGACTAGGCCCCGCCGCGCTCCGCTGCCCGGCCCTCGCGTAGCGGCGGCGCCGGGAAGGGACGGGCCGAGCCGGGCGCCCGCCCGAGCAGTGGTGGCGGAGCGCGGCGGGGCCGGGGGCCCGGGCCGGGCGGCACGGCGCCGCGGTGCCTCACCATGTTGGTGTCCTCCGGACCTCTCCCCTCCTCCTCCGGCTCCGCAGCGAATGGACGGCGGCGGCGGCGGCGGCGCCTCTCACGGGCTCGCCGGGCTCCCGCTCATGCGCAGTGCGGCGGCCCGCGGAGCGGCCGGGCCGCGGGAGGCGGAGGGCGCGGGCCCCGGGGTGGGCGGCCTGGCCTGCCGGCATTCGTGGCGCGAGCGGCCGGACGACCCGGCCGCCCGGGTTGCTGGACACGCGGCGGGCGGCCGCGGGGAGGACGAGGCGGCGGGGCCCTGCCTGCGCCCCCACTCCGGGCGCCCTCGTCACGGCCGCGTCCCGGCCGCCGTGCGCTTCCTATAGCTCCACGTCAGAGTTCCCCGGGTAAGTTTTGGAAAGAATCCGGGAGACTATTGCGCCCAGAGTCACTGTCATGCCTGGAGGACTGTCCGAGCTTGACCTAGCCTGGCTTCGGAGCTGCGGTCCAGAGGACGCGAGTGTGTGCTGCGGGGAGAAGGAAATACCGTGCTCCCTGCAGAGGAAGGAAATAAAACAGCAAGTGTGGCACGTAGAAAAAGCTGTCCAAGATTGCCCAGGTTTGTGTATGTCACCCAACAGCACCGTCCGCATCTTCGTCACCAACGTGGGTCTCCCACCAACACAACACCAGCTCAGCCCCAGAAGTGAACAACTTTCTATTAGAACAGCTGTTCTGTAACTCCTCAAGAGACCCCTGCTACTGCTTAGAGCTAGCCACGTGTTGGGAGCTCCCAGAGTCCTGCAGAGGCGGTTCTTTGGCACAACAGACCTGTCAGCCGATTCATTCTTTCCACCATCAGTGTGTGCATGCTGCTGTGTCTAGCTTCTTGCTAGGCCCTAAGAAAACAACACGGAGCAAGTGTGAAACTGGATCACACCTGTGGATATTCTCTAGGAACTCAGCCTAGCAACCTAAAATATTAACGAAGAGGATTCAGTCTCTTGCTGCACTCAAATAGACTTTGTTGCAGCAATAGCTTGTAGGTTTTCTTAAAGCGCTCTTTCCTAAGTGTCAACTCCAAGGGACGATTCCGACTCTTTCTCCTGCATTTGGACACTTCCTCCTGGAATTTCCATCATTTTCTATGACTTGGTTTACTTCTAGTCTCCCCTCCATTGACCTTTCTTCTTTGCTAGCTAAACTCTGGCTTTTCAGTGGTGGGCTTTCCAGAACCATCTCTGAAGCCCTTCATCTGTTGTACTTACTAGACCCTGTCCATATCCCAGTGAGTGCAAAAATCTTGAATAAAGCTCTGCAGTAGAGTGTCCTAAACACCAATTCTGCTCATTCTACAGACCCTCAAGGCTCTACAAAGCCAAAAATCTTATCCCTAAACTTGCTTTTCCCCCTGCTTTTTCATCACACACGCTAAATATCAGAACCATCCACAATGGTTCTACCTCATCTCCCATAGTCTAAACTTACCGATTTCATCACCTGAGCAAACCTGCATTTTTCCTCTGCCCCTGGGAAGAGGCCATCTCTCATCGGTACTCTCTTGTTTCAATCCCTTTTTGAGATGGGGGTTTCATCCTGTATCCCAGGCTAGCTGACAGCAGCCCTGCCTGAGATGCCTGGGATTATAGGCATACGTGCCTATAATCCTCTTTTCTCTATACTTTTCCTTCTGCACCGAAGTTGTCTGTCTGCGGTGCAAACTGGAATCTTGCTCAGCAGTCTCCAAGAACTACCCATACCACAAGCCTCTCTGCAGTCATAGGAGGTTCTCTCCCTCATCTTTCCACACCTTTGTCATGACTCTCTCCACACAAATGAGGCTCGGGTTTCAGTGTTTTCCTGCTAAGCATGTTATACTTCATGTTTCGTGGGTTGGTCTTACTTTGTCCCTGGCACACTAGCAAGAGCGAAGGACTCCCCATGTATTGTACTGTCTAAGCCCATAACACTCATTCACACTTCAGGTTTGAGCTATGCCCATTTTAAAGGGAGCA
Source organism: Pachyuromys duprasi (assembly GCA_028658305.1). Taxonomy (NCBI): domain Eukaryota; kingdom Metazoa; phylum Chordata; class Mammalia; order Rodentia; family Muridae; genus Pachyuromys; species Pachyuromys duprasi. The sequence goes on along the minus strand of CM053766.1, from coordinate 39,969,593 downwards.
CTGAAGCCCATAGTGGGTAAGTAATAGAGCTGGGCTCTCTAAACTCAGACAATGTGCTTACAGTGTGTTCTCTTAACTACTACAGCTTATTTCTTACTCTGGATTTCTGCAATTGAGGCCTCGCACTTTGCATTTCTTTAAGCCCTAGTGCATACTGTTAGATTTAACACTTCACCTGATAATTGTTTGCCTCCGTGTCCAGGGCAGAGGCCTGGTCACACCTATCTTTTAGCTAATTCTGTTTGTTTTGTTTGTGATGCCGTGGCATTTGTATGGAGGTCAGAGGACAACCTCATATGTCAGCCCATGCCTTCTGCCTTGTTTAAAGCAGGGTCCTCTTGGGGTTTCCACCCGATATGCCTGATTAGCTAGCCCTTGAACTCTTGGGGATTCTCCCTGTACGGGTACTGGGATTACAGACACATGAATTATGTGTCCTACTTTTACATACTTTCTGGGAGTTTGAACTCAAGCCCCCACACTTGTGTGGCAAGCGTTTTTTACCCACTAGGCCAGCTTATCTTTGTTTAGTGTTGGATGAGGAGCTGACCCACATTCCACACACATACACACACAGTAGCAGTTGTACAAATCAAAAGAAAAGAATCTGATGGTTCTCCATTGGTCCTAAGACTCCATAGGGCTGTGGGTGTACAGCTCAGTGGTAGGATGTTTACCCTGCACTATAAAAACACAGTAATAATTGGAGCAGGTGTGGTGGCACATGCTTTTAATTCCAGCACTTGCTAGGCTGATGCAAGTGGAGGCCAGCCTAGGCTACAGAGTAAGTTACAGCTCAGCCAGGACTACACAGTGAGAGCTACCTCAAAAAAAGTTATAGTAATAATAATAACAATAGTAGTGTCTATATGGTTTGCTATTGTAATAGGTTGTTCATGTTCATGCATCCCTTGACAGATGCACATTATACACATGATCATATAGTAAATGCAATAGCAGTGGTACCCATCCTACAGTTCTAGGCTACAGGACTGAATGGGAAATGGAGAGTATTAATCGTTGCTGTTGTGTGAGATGCATATATGTGAAAATTGACCTGCTATTTTTTTAAATGGGAGGTTTCTAAAGATAAAGCACAAGTTACACTATTTGATTAACAAAAAGGTACTCATTAACATGCTTCAAATATTTCAGTTTATATATATATGCATATATATGCATATAGTGTGTGTGTGTGTGTGTGTGTGTCTGCAGGTGTGCACACACCTTTGCACACATGGAAGGCCAGTGAAGAAACTGGATATATGCTCTGTTACTCTAGGCCTCACTGTTTTGAAACAGGGTCTCTTACTGAACCTGGATAGGCTAGCTGCCACAACTTCTAGTCTCAGCTCCCTCCCCCCATAACACTGGGGTTACAGACTGCCATGGCATGTGTGTGGGTACTGTGATCTGACCTCAGGTCCTCATTATTTAAACAGCAGGCTCTCTTACCTAGTGAGCTCTCTCTGCAGCCCCCCAAATATATGTTTTAAAACTACTTTTATAGCAGTAGTTTTGGTTCAGTAGAAAGAATATCTAGCTGCAAGCTGATATTGCATACATGCATACACACATTCTTTGTACACCCATAGCTATAAAGACATAGTATTGTAGATAGGTGACATTCCAAGATAAACCAATTTGGAAAATGTTGCTGCAAAAGCTTAAAATGTTCTTGGTAAGTGAATACTCACTGATAAAAATCAATGCAACTCTGTTTACAGAAACATGTAAAACCAAAGTTTATAATTCTGGAATCTGTATTTAGCAGGGAGAGGAGAAATCTGAAAAGACAGATTGCTAGCATTTCTGGTAGTTCATTTATCTAAAATGAAGTCTGCAGGCTAGCTCTATATACCCAACTACAATTCTGAGGCGTAAGTCTGAGCTATGTAGACACCAGCCTCTCATAACTTAGGTTCAGTTGAGTCCTGTGTTTACATACAACGCACTTATTGGGCCCAAGCTTGCTTATATAAATGTGTAAGTGGCTTCACTTCTGCAACATATTCTAGCCTGAACACAACTCTGTAGAGCTTACTGATGCAGATTGTAACGTATGTGCTGGAAACTGAACTCAGGGCCTCACACACTCTGAGCACACCTGTGTCTCTGTGCTTTACCCTCAGCCTCCAAAATACAACTTTTTAATGAAGAAGCCTTTTTAAGGGTTAGGCCTATGGCACACAGGGACTCTGTGGTAGCCACAGGCCCCAGTTCACACCAAAATTATGAGAGTGGGCTTTGAAATAAAAGCCTTTGTTCCCCACCCCAGTAAACGTTACCAGTGAAGCTGAAGGAATGACTGCCTGGGACTCTTTCCTCCACATTCTGAACCATTCGAAGAGGAATCCTTGATCAGGACAAAGGGAAAAACCTCAGGGAATTGGGCATCAGTATCCACAACAAAAAGTAAGACTGTGGTGGGTCACCTTCTAAATAGAAAATAGCAATATTCACCAGAGCCAGCCTGTCACCTCAAGGTCCATGCGGATCTGCTGATTTTAGTTGTTTCACACTCATGGTAGAGGAATGGGCTTGGAGCAAGTAACAGCTTGCACTCAGGGGTCAGCAATAGGAAACTCAGAGACCATCACTGCTGATGTCACAATATGCTACTGTCCAAGGGTGAACCTCCCTCTCTGCTCAAGTAGGTTCAGTCCTTCCTAGATGAGACCCCTCTCTGCTCAGGAATTGAACAACTCGTTCTCAGTTTCAATGTATGGATTCAATGGCGACAGCATGACTGCTGACAGGAGTCTACAGAGCAAGGCTGGCGGCCCCTGGCTCCTCAGGCATCCTCTGCCAGACACGGAAGAAGAATACCGCTATTGAACTATTACTGCTTCCTGTCTTCCCAGGGCTTGGCATCCTCAAGTACAAATGAAAATATTGTGTTCATTTTAATAAAATTCCACAAAAATCCTGTTTGTTTGATTCATTGCTGGTCAACTATTCCCCAAATCAGGGAAATTGCCAGGTTTGCACACCTGTAAACCCAGCACGGGGTGACTGAGGCAGAAGGATCTTGAGTTCCAGGCCAGCAAGAGCCACACAGTTGAGACCCCATCTCCCAAAACAAAGAAAAATTGCAGGGAAATATAATCAGTCTCACTTGCCTCAGTGTGTGAAGTCTATAGGCCACCACTGCTTGACAAATGAAATACCACAAGTGTGGGCAAATGGGAAACCATTTTAAATTTCTTCAAAGTGACATTACAAAATATTTAAGGCCTCATCTATGATTTAATCCTTCATTTAAACCAACCATATATTCAATGTAAAGTATTACTGAGGTGTTTCATTCTGTGCTCCAGGTGGGGTTTCCACTTGGTAATCACTCATACCCGTAGAGCATCCTAGTTCACAGTGCTTAGTTTTCAGCCCCCACTTGATCAGCACAGGCCTGGGCAATGGTTGGCCTAAAGCAGATATTCATCAATCAGGAAATTCGTGTTCTTTTTATTATTGTTGAGATTTGCTTGATTTTACTTTATATGTGTGGGTGTCTTGCCTGCAAGTATATCTGTGACCCTTGGAGGTCAAAAATAGGTGATGAATCTCCTTTGACTGGAATTACAGACAGTTGTGAGCTGCCATGTTTGTCCTGGGAATTGAATCTGGGTCCTCAGGAAGAACATCCAGTGTTTTTAATCACTGAGCCATCTTTCCAGCCCTAACATGAGTGTTCTTACCTTCAGAAAAGAAAGCAAAGTAAATCTGGAATATTTATGTATAGCCAAAAGAAAGCACAGAAATTTAGCACTTGGGAAGTTGAGATACTTCAGTTGGATCGAAACCCTGGTCAAGATAAAGATAGAACATAATCTTAGAAAGTAAACATCTCGGAACTAGAGGTGTAGCTCAGACAGTAGTGTTCACCTGCCATGCACAAAGCTCCAGTTCCCTCCCCCAGCAACCATACATCAGGTGTGGTGACATACCTTCTAACACAGCACTCAGGTGGAAGCAGAAGAACCAAATGTTCATCATCATTGGCCATATACTTAGTAGACACCAGCCTACACTATAAGAGATTCTGACTCAAAAATACTTTTGTACATGTATATGTCTGCTTTGAATACATGTTTTATTAAATGTGTATAGCAATCTAGGAAAATAACATATACAAAACTTTATTTTGAGGTACTGAGAAATGAATGTAGGATCTTATGTATGCCCTGACAAATAAGCCCTCTACTACTGAACTACATTTTCAGCCTTCTTACTTTTTAAATTTGTGACAGAACCTCCCTAAGTTGCCAAACTTGCCTCTATCTTGGCCCCAAACTTTTAGCTCCCTACCCACAGTAGGTAATAATATCAAAGGGAAATGACTCCAAAGAAATTATTTAGGATTAATGAGAGAGTTTTAAGAAAAAAAAATTCATTGCAAATATTAAAAAATGGAGAAAATAGAAATACCAGTCAGGTTAGCCTAAATGAATGAGAATAATAAAAAATAGCTAAATGCATCCAGGTGGTGGTGGCACACACCTGTAATCCCAGCACTCAGGAGGCAGAGGCAGGCAGGTCTGAGTTTGAGGCCAGCCTGGTCTAAGGAGCTGGTTCTAGGACAGCCAAGGCTACACAGAGGAGTCCTGTCTCAAAATCCATAAGCAAACTAACAAATAAATGATAAACAGATACTTACATTACAAAATGATCATTTTGAGGACATATCTACACATAAGGAAGAAATGCCAACGGAGAAACCAAAGGCAAAGCCCAGTGGGTTTAATGTTTGAAAGACTACGAACCTATTAAGGCAACTGAGCAAGGAAATGACTGGGCTAGATTCTTTATGGGTGAAACAGTGATGCGGCAGCTTTTAAATGAAGTGAGATTAAGTAAGGGTGTGACCACAGATTTCTAGGATGGACCCAAACCATGAATTTTAGAGAACTGGATGTTTAAAGGTTGTCTTTGCTTTTGTTTTCTGCACTGAGTTAGAAGCCCCATGGTTCTCTTGATTACCTTGACAGGGAGGGGTGAGGGTGGATGCTGAGTGGGGAGGAAGGAAGCCTGAGGCCCGTGACTGGGCAGGCCTGGTCAGCTCTGGGTGTGGGGGGTAACAGCACAGCTAGCAGGTCAGGCTTAGCTGGAAGCAGCAGCCTTTGGGAGGGGTTGAGAGAGAGAAAGAATATGTTTATCCTTCGACCGTAGCCCTGGAGAGTCAGAGCATAGCTGGGAAGTAGGGGAACACCATGCTTGTCTGTGCAGATGTGTGGCTCACAGCTCATGCTCTTAGCTAAGTAGCACTGAGCAAGGGTTAAGTTGGCTGATTTGGGGCCTAAGAAAGGCTTTGGCTTATTTCAGACGCCAGGGGAGGGGGGGGGCAGTCTTCAGAAGAACAGATAAGCAGCTTTGATATGTCACTGTGGTTAGAATTTTCCCTGGCACCTCTGAAGTTTAGATTCCTTAGGTCTTTTTTTTTTTTTTAAACATTTTTTTAACAACTTACAAATTGGAGTGTGACATCAGTTATGCAACTTCTGGACTAAGCCTGAGGGTTACATGAAAGAGTCACGGAAGAAAAGTATGTCCTACTTTATCACCATATGACTAGGTAAATGACACCTCCCTTATTTGAGGCTTAGTCCCTCTGTCTGGCAGCAAAAGGTGGTATTAAAATAAATATTTAGTTTCCTTCCTCTGCCAAAGTTTCTGGAAGTATAGTTGCTTTCGGTACGTCACCTGTTTCAGCACACAGAACGCGTGGGTCACTACACTCTAGAATGCTAGAAATACAAAATAGAACCACACAGTTTTGGCAGCCCTGCCCAAGCTACTCAACCAGGAGTTCTGTGTCAAGCCATACAGAGTCTGCGTAAGTGCTGGGGGTGAGGGGTGCACAGTAGCAGAGGGCTAGATTGTCAACAGGAGAGGCCAGCTTGAGTTACCTGAATTTGTGCTTGAACCAAACTGGTCGTTTTCCTTAGAGGTGATAATGGCCTGTTCCCTAACCTCTCTGGGCCTTAGGGTCTTCGTCTGTGAAAGGCCTGCCTCATAACCTTGTGTGAAGGTTAAAGAAGACAGTGCATACAGTGCAAACCGACAAGTAGTGGCTGCTCACTCTAGAGGAGGTGGCATGTGAATTGAGGTTTGAAAAATGAACGGCAGCGACTATCAAGATGATGTTGTTTTGTTTCCCCAAACTGAAAGTAACTTAATGAACTATATACCAAGACCAGTGAATTTGGAAAGAGGCTGTTTCTTTCAGTTGCATTATACCTCTATAACACTGCACTGCACAAACTAAACGATAACCCAAATCAGTCATGATCATAACAAGTATTGTGCATGCATGATGAAGGCAGCATTGGCTAGACAGGCTGAGCTCTTGAGACAACAGGTTTGTGGCTGACACACAGATTCTTCTGACAGCCAAAGACATAGATTCTTCTGTGTCTTGGCATCTGGTGACACCATACAGCAAGAGTATTGTTGATAACTCTTGAGGGCTATGCTATGACCCAGCTACCCCCACCCCCAATATTTGAGACAGAGACCTGTAGATTTATTTGAACAGCTTTGGCATAATAACTGGGTAGGTTTGGTTTAAACTAATCTTCTAAGCTAGTCTGGCTGTCTCCCAGCTGCATTTCCCAAGTTGCTTGCCAATAAGTCATCCTGTCTGAGGTGGATCTGCTCTATCAGGCCATTCCCTCTTTCTCCATCCTTTTCTCTCTCTCTCTCTTCCACTCCTTCCAGCCTCACAGTCCCTACCTGAGACCCCCAGCCTAGAAGCCAAAGCCCCGCCTACCTCTATTCTGCCCAGTAATTGGCTGTCAGCAACTTCATGTGACCAATCAGAGAGCAAAGTTTACACATAATTCAGTTATGAAATGAAAGATTTTAAAGCTATTAGAAAGATTTTAGAATTTGAAACACATTAGAAGGCTGCGAAGGATGCTACATTCTTGAAATCAAAATGCTTGAAAGACTAAGACAGGAGTAGCCAAAGTTCCAGAAAAACCAAGCTATATAGTAAGAATCTGTCTTGAAAATATTAGCAAGAAACTAATATGGAGTGTAGCTACTGGTTTTAGTCATTTGTCTTTATTGAGGCCCTGGATGAAATGCCCAGAACAGACAAAAGCTTGGCATATTAAATCAAATACTATACAAAAATACATAGTATGACCAAGTCCCAGAAATTCAAAGTTGATGTTATCCTTGAAGATCAACTAAACTCTCATACGATGTTAACAGAATCAAAGATACACCTAATAATCTTGAAGAAACAGAATTTAATAAAATCTTACACCCATTCATGGTACTTGTATCTGTCAGAGTTCTCTAGAGGAATAGAAGTGATGGAAAGAATATATATAAAGAAATGTGAACATATTAAAAAGGGACTTGTTAGGGTGACTTACAGGCTGTTGTCTAGCTAGTCTGAAATGCCAACAATCTAGTTGTTCAGTCCATTAGGTTGGATGCCTCAGCTCTATGTTGAAATCCTGACTAAGTGGGTTCCAATGGTAGTGAAGTAATGCCTTCAAAGCAAAAAAGATGAACTTGCTAGTGAGAGTGAGGGCAAGCAAGCAAAATGCAAAAGCTTCCTTCTTCTATGTTCATCTCTGTGGGCTGCCACCAGAAGGTATAGCCCAGATTCAGAGAGGGTCTTCTCACCAAAAAAATAATCCGGTCAAGAAATTTTTTTCAGAAGCATGCCTAGCTGCTTGTGTTTTAATTGATTCCAGATGAAGTCAAGCTCACAACCAAATTTGGCCATCACAAGTCTACCCCTTGTCAACTAGACACACAATCACATCTCCTTATGCCATGCTTAATTTACAAATGGAAACAATAACCAGGTCATAACTATGCTTAACATGATGCAACTCTTCCATGAATAGCCACAAAGTATCGCACGTATATTTACAAATGAATGACACATTTTAGAATGTCCCTTAAGGGACATTCTTTAAGTGTCTCATAACTTAAATATGACAGCCATTGATAGTATAACAACTGATATTACATGATAAAGAAATAGAGAAAGAAAACACAAATATCTATTTTGTGTGTATGTGTGTGTGAATGTGTGTGTTTTAGCAGGTCTTGTATCTTAGAGGAGTGAACCATACCTTCATTTCTTTAGGTGTGAGTTCATTGTCGTCGTCTAGCTTGGATTGTGATGCCATAGTTTTCCGTTGGCTTTAATCACAGGATAGTGTGACACCAGGAGAGACTTCCTCATGTACCTCCTTTACTCTACACAAAATCTTCCTTGCCTCCTTCATGGGGAAACAATCTAATTTCCTCCTGGTAATCCAGATCAATCACCCATCCTACCACTGCTATTCCTTGCTTAGCCTGCTGGCTTAAGGGCATCAGAAACCCAAAGTGGCCAGAGGAAAGTCTGAGCGTCCAGCTCAAAGGAATGTTTGTTGTGGCTCCTGGTAGGACTGCTCACCCATCTGGAGCCAAAACTTCTAAGCCAGCACAATTGAAGGTGACAGCGAGTGGGGTGATTCCCATTTCCACCCCTGGATTCTTAGACCCCATGAATCCCGACTAGAAGGGAAACCGCACCTTATATTGGACATTGATCCAAAGCTTCTACTGCCTTCTTGAGAACCCTGCCACCTCCCACCCCCTCCCAGCTACTGCCACCTAATTGGTACTGGAACTGCGCCTTCAAAAGCCCATTCCTCTGTTGTACAAAGCCAGCAGCTTAGGGGTGATGGAGATTCCATGAGTGTGGGCCCACTGTCACACTTCTCTGGCTGTGAAGCAAGTTCCTTGATCAGAAGCAGTACTGTGTAAAATACCATGGTGGTGGATAAGGCATTCTGTAAGTCCACGGACGGTGGTTGTGGCAGAAACATTACAAATAGAAAAGGCAAATCCAATATAAGTATCTACTCTAGTTAAGGACCAAATGCCTCCCCTCCATTGGAATTGATCCAATCCAACCTGCCACCAGCTCACTGGCTGGTCACACTGGGAAATGGTGTCATATTGGGGTCTCAGTGTTGGTCTCTGCAACTGGCAGATCAGGCACTCAGCCCCAGCTATCTCCAGGTCAGCCTTGCTCAGTGGCAGTCCATGTTGTTGAGTGCATGCTTAACCTCCACCTTTGCCATCATGGCCATTTTGTTCATGGGCCCGTTGGGCAATGACAGGGGTGGCTGGGGAAAGAGGCCGACTGTCCACAGGATGGGTCATCCTAGCTGCTTGATTGATGAATTCCTCCTCAGCTGGAGTCGTCTTTTGATGAGTATTTACATGGGACACACATATCTTCACATCCTTCACCCGTTTGGAGAGATCTATCTATACACAACTTCCCTAGAGTCTTCTTCACCAGTTTTCCAATCAGGCTCCTTCCAAGTCTCTGGCCGGCCAGCCAGGCCATCCACTACAGCCTATGAATCAGTGAACAGTCTCACATCTGGCCATTTCTCCTTCCAAGAAAAGTGTGTGATCATGTGTACGGCCTGAAGGTCCACCCACTGTGAAGATGTCCTTTCCAGGGCTTTCCCAAAAACGGTTTGTAATGCTGCAACTGTCTACTTCTGAATGTTGCCTGCACAGCTTGCAGACCCATCAGTAAACCAGACCCTAGCCTTCCCCTCCTCAGTCAGCTGATCACAGGACACACCTCCTGAAGCTGTAGGTGCATACACAGGAGCAGAAGGCATTTTAGAAGCAGTAGAAACCACAGGTGTCAGAACATGTCCCAAGATGGAGTCATGTGAGGAGAACTCTGAGTGCTTGTGAGAAAACGCCAAGAAAACAAGACAAGAGTCTTGTGGCCTCAGTTTCTTCAAAAACACAGCAGTGTTTTTAGGATATGTTTTCATGCTTCTCCCAGGTGTAATGGATAAGAATTTACATCACATTGTTCATTACACCTCACTATTGTTTATATGCCTCTAAGGGAAAACATGTTTTTGCTCCATGAAGCTGGTCTACCACGTATGACTTGCTCTTGCACATTTTCCCCATGGGACTCCTTTTAGCCTTCTGAGTGTAAATTTTCTGATGCTCTGGAGTTGGCTATCGCATGAAATTAGACTGCCTCATTTTTCAGCTCCATTCCCCCAGCTGTCACCGCCTCTGAGCAGTAGACAATAGGTACTGGGGGAATAGATTCTTGTGACTTTTCCCCCTTTTTTTCTTTCCATTTTTGTTTTTCAAGATAGGGCTTCTCTGTGTAGCCTTGGCTGTCCAGGACTCCCTTTGTAGATCAGGCTGGGGTCGAACTCACAGAGATCCACCTGCCTCTGTCTCCCCGAGTGCTGAGAGTACAGGCAAAGGCCACCGTACCCAGCTTCATGGAACTTTCTTATGCCCTCAGGCTCACATATATATCACTTCGACTTAATAATGGATTGCTGCTGTGCACATCCTACTTAATGGCTTGGTGGGTCAGATAATACCCACCTTAGGTTCCATAATAACCTGGGGGCCATTAGCAAACATTCAGTTTCCACTCAGACCCAATAGCAAACCAAGAGCTGTCTCTCAAAGGGAGAGTATTTGTCTCCAGGTGATGGTAGAGCCTTATTCCAAAATCCCAAGGATCCCCTCTGTGATTCATCTATAGGAGCCTACTAAAAAGTCCAAATAGCATCTCTGTCTTTCACTGACACTTCTAGTACTATTGGGTCTGCTGGGTCATAGGGGCTAAGTGGTAGACCATTCTGTACATCAGTCTGAACCTGTTGAAGTTCCTTTTTGTGTTCCAGGCTCCATTCAAAGCTTAACAGTTTTCCAAGTCAGTTGGCTTATGGAACAGAGTAAAACATCCAAGGTAGGAATGTGCCGTCTTCAGAATCCGAATAGTCTAACTGTTATGTGTCTTTCTTGGTAGTGGGTGTGTGTGGGGGGAACAAGTCCAATACCTTACCCTTCACATTCAAAGGAGTATCTCTGCATGCCCCATGCCGCTGGACTCCTAGGAATTTCGGTGAGGTTGAAGGCTCTTGAATCTTGATTGGATTTATTACCTATCCTCTGATTCTCATATGTGTTTCCAAAAAGTCCAAAGTGGTTGCTACCTCCTGCTCATTTGGTCTAATCAGCATCACGCGTCATCAATATAGTAGACCGTGGTGATATTTTATGGATGAGGCAAAAACCATAACAATCCCTTCAGGTCATGTTATGACATAGGACTGAAGAGTTATATATTTTGGGGTAAAAACTATAAAGTTATAATGCAAATTGCTTCTGGTGATCCCTACAGCTAGGTATTGAGAAAAAGGCATTTGCGAGATTCAATAGCTACATATCATGGATCTGGAGCTATGCTAATCTATTCAAGCGAGGACACCACATCTGGGACAGCAGCTGTGGTCAGAGTTACTACCTGATTAGGTTTGTAATAACTATCTGTCATTCTCTATGATCCATTTGTACCCTGCACAGGACAGATAAAAGAGTTGATGGGAGATGTGGGAACCACCATCTGTTCATCTTTCAAGTCCTTGATGTGCCACTAATTTCTACAGTTCCTCCAGCTTCAATATGATCTTTGCCTCACTGTTTTCCCTAATAGAGACAACTCCAAGTATTTCCATTTGGATTTTCCAACCATAATAGTCCTCACTCCACTCCATACACAGTCTAGGGAACCAATACAAGAATTCTGCCAAATTCTAATTCTATCTACCCCAATTATGCATTCTAGAACTGGGGAAATAAACACAGGATTTACTGGGAGATCCACTGGACCCACTTTGGTGAGTTGGATTCAACCAAAACTCCATAACCACCTAACTCTATAAGCCCCACTTTAACTGGAGGATTACAGTGTGTCTTGGGGACTCCCATAATCAGTCCAATTTTAAACCAGCATCCAATAGATGCTAGAAAGTGATTGTTTCCTTTCCCCAAGTGCACGGCAAGGATGGGAGAAAGGCTAGCAGTAAAACTCTTAGGTATTTTAGCAAGGTCCTTCCTCAGGTAAACCCGTCCATTCCTTTACTTAAGGGGTCTTGGGCCTGCAAACTGGCTCAAGTCTGGAAATTGGATTATAGGCCAAGTTCCCTCTTGCTTTGGTCCAATGTAGCCTTTCTTTCATTAGTTCCATAGTTTTTCTCCTTATATAAATTGAACGAAAATGTAGAAGACTGATAAGTTTCATGGAAACACCATTACTGATTAGCCAAAAGCAAAGATCCATATGCTACCAGAAACACCACGTTGCCCGCTGCCTATCATGACAACTACAAATATTGTGCCTCTGGCAATTCAGTGCTGCCACCTGGTCCCTGCTACTGTGGGGCCCAGTCAACCCATCGAGCAGCAGCCCCTCCAACCCTAAGTTCTGGCACAAGGAAAAGAGCTACCCAAAAGCTCTTCAAATGTACCCGTTCCCCTTCCACAATTTTGGTTCTTATAGGATTACCAAAGGCCGTGTCTTCTGGGCTTTCCCATTGTGAATGAGGATTAGGTTTTACACGGCACACCCACTCTGCCACTGTAGTTTCCCTAAGCCTTAAAATCTCTTCATCAACACCAAGCCAAGGGAATATGAAACATCTCCAGCTCCTCTTCAGTACACCATCTTTTGAGAAAAGCTTCAAACAACCAATAAAACAAACTTTCGACACCTTAGAAAACTGTTCAAGTGTCCATATTAAACCTAGAGTCACCACTCAGTGGAGATGTGAGGGCTATGTGATGTGTGATGGCTAACTTTGGTTGTCAACTTGACATAAACTGAAACACGAACAGCTGGTATGCATCTGAGGAAACTTTCTTTCTTGGATCATTTGAAGTATGAAGAACCACCCTACATCTGGGCCACACCTTCTAGTGGCATGGGAGGACATGGAAGAAGGAAGCCCTTGTTTTTTGCCTGCTTGCCCTCTCGCTCACTGGCAGGTTCATCTATCTTTCCGCTCAGGCATCACTGTGGGACATTAGAACCTACTTCATTGGGATTTCAACACAGAGTGAAGACTAGCTGAGATACCCAGCCTCACAAACTGAACAACTACTGGATTTATTGGCCTATTCTTTGGGAGCCAGCTACTGCTGGACTAGCTGGTAAACCACTCTAATAAATGCCCTCCCTCTCTCTGTCTGTGTCTGTCTGTCTCTCTCATGTGTGTGTGTGTTCAATTAGTTCTGTTCCTCCAGAGAACCCTGATTAATGCTGATTGTGGTACCAGAACTGAGGTGGGTCTTCTCACCTCAAATAACTCAAATTTTAAAAAAGTCCTTCACAGTGTTCCCAGCTGCTTTTGTTCTGGTTTTGATTCTAAATGTATTTAAGTTGGCAACCAAGATCAGCCATCGCACTTAACCTTTCTCAATAAACTAATAATAAAAGGAAATTCCATACCTCACAAAGGCCTGAAGGAAAACCCTACCACCAATATCATACTTATTGGTGACTGATACAAAATGAAATGAACAATCTGAATTCTTCTCCCTAAAATGGCAAGAAAACTATGTCTAGCATCACGATTTGTGTTAGCCTATTTCCCACTGCTCTAACAATATATTTAAGGCTAGTGTATCAGGGTTCTCTAGAGAAAAAAAACCAATAGAACAACTCTATAAAGTACTTAGGAATAAATTTATCAAGTGAAATGCAGGAGTTATACATCTGACAATTATAAGCCATTGCTAAGAGGAGGTAGGGGTGACATCAGCTGATGTTATCTCACACTCGTGAACTTGCCATGTTGCTCACACAGTGCTTCCTCCCCAAATTAACTTTCTGCCTCAGTGCAGTTCCTACTGAGAGCTTAGCAGGTTTTGTAGAAATAGATAAACTGAACCTATGAAAGATTTATATGAAAATTCAAAGGACCTAGGGTAGCAACGCCACCTGGAGAACCTATAGCAAAGTCCGCTGACTTCTATTTCCTCACTGTGGCTCTCACTAATAAGGCTGTAGTGGCAAAAACATTATGGCAATGGCGCAAAGACAGGCATACGTCAGCTGCCCATAGCAGAATGCCCAAGAAAATCTTTGCATTCATCTTTAATTGATTTTCAACAAAAGGATCTGCACAAGCTGGTGGGGGAAATGATACCCAACAAATGCTGCTGGGACAACTGGAATTTCAAAGAATGAATTTGATTTTTTCTTTGTACTGTGCTGAATAATTAAATAAAATATGGATCACATACTGAATGTAAGAGTTAAATCTGTAAAACATTAGGAGAAAATAGAAGAATATGTTCATGGCTTGGTGAGTTCCTAGAAATGACCCCAAAGCATTTCATTATCAAAGAAAATGACTTATCAAAAATTAATTTTTTACTTGCAAAGACCGCGGTAATAAAATAAAAAGATGAGTCACAGACCACAGGAAGTACCTGTAAATGCTGTTAGATAAAGGATGCCCAGAATGTGTACAGAATTCTTGCCTTTTTCAGGCAAAAGGTAAGAAGCTCAGCTTTGAAATGTACAGGCGTTGAATAGACATTTTACCAAGAAAGGGATCTGAATGGCTGATAGGCATATGAAAAAGTGTTCATCCTTAGTTACCAGGAAAATGCAAAATAAAAATCCAAGAAGGCTCCATTGCATACTCACCAGAAGGGGTGCATAGACTATTACTTTAACTATGACTAAGACGCCATCATTACTTTTTTTGTAAATGTATAAAATGCCAGGATACGAAGGAAACAACAGTGCTTAACTGCTGGCGGAAGTAGAACTGGGTAGGTAGGTTATTCTCTGCATTTATTTAATTATAAATGATATTTTCACTCTTCCAGAATTCATGCATGCATGCAATGTATTTTGACCATATCCACCCATTCTTCCCATTTGAACTTTCCCTGGACCCCCTTCCCAGCACATCTCCTCTCCAACGTCAATATCATCTCTGCATTCTCTTTGTTCTTCCCATCCCCAGAACCCTTCTTCCTCCCAACCCACTGTGCTCGTTACTACTGTCTGCACGTACCCGAGTGTGGTGCCATCCACTGCCACATGGGCAAACTATCAGTAAACACTTTCCCAAAGACAGATGAATACCCCTCGTCAGCAGCCATCAGCAGCCAATTGTTTCTCAGCCAGAGGTGAGACGTCATGTGCCCCTTTTCTATCCATGCTATAATTTTGACTGCCTTGATCTTGTGCAGGTAACTGCAGCTGTGGTGAGTTCACGACTGCAGCTGTCATGCCATGACTAGAAGGCAGTGTTTCACACATTTCCTCCTATCCTTCAGTTCTTAAGACTCTTCCCATGATGTTCTCTGAGCCTTGTGGGACAGAGTTCTTGTGAATAGTCCATTTAGGGTCGACCACTCACGGTCACTTATTCTCAGCACTCTGACTGGTTATGAGTCTCTGCATTAGCTGTTACACAGCTCATACCACTGTGGGCCCCTGGGAAGGTGGTCCTGGAGTAAGAACACAAACTGGACAAGCCAGGGGGAGCAGTCCAGTGAGCAGCACCCCTCCTGCTTCTAGGTCTGTCCCTTGAGTTCCTTCCCTGAGTGATGGGCGACAAGCTGTAAGGTGAAACAAATCCTTTCCTCCCAACTTGGTTTTAGTCAACATGTTTCATCACAGCAATAGAGACAGTAATAGGTACAAATTCTCTTTTGTAAAACAGGTCTTGATTCCATTAAAAATGTTTGGTTACCTTTATAATTTTTGCCACCCCTATAAATCTATGCCTCTGTTATATCAGTACGCAGATCTTGCCTGGCATGTCGGGGCTGTGGCACACAGGGTCAAGCTCTAGGTAAGACCTTTTTTTTTTTTTTTCCTTAACACCTTCTGCCCTTATGAAAGCTAGAAGCAAGAAGGACGTTTTCTGTCATTTCCAGATAAACTTCTGTGTCCTGAAACCAAAGTGTGTGCTATCTTCAACAATAGGCTCTTATCATGTAGTTTTGGTGGGCAATCATGGATGACAATAGCCTGTGTTTATCTGAAAGTCTCTAGGGGCTATGCCTGCTGGTGAGATTGCTCTTGGAGGCCAGTATTGTCCACCCACGCTGTGAAACACCATTTAGTTCCTTTTCTTTCCTTCCTTCCTTCTTTCTTTCTTTCTTCCTTCGTTCCTTTCTTTCTTTCCTTTTTTAAAATTATTAGTTAATGAAGTACTGGGCTCATAAAGCTTTTCATATGTCCTTTCTTCCCTTAAGCTTCTTTTCTCAGGGTATTTTAAAGCAGCAACAGAAAAAGTAACTCAGTCAGTTTAGGGCGTGCGCATTAGGAATTAATCCCATGACCTTACACAGGCTAACCACATACTCTGCTACTGAGCTAACTCCTTGAGAATTATTTGTAACCCAATCTAAAGGCTTAATAAAGCAATAATGAGGGTTGTCATATACAAAGAATTGAGTCAGCCATTACTTAGAGTAGAAGAAAGTCACGTCATTGCTGGGGCTTGCAGGGTTGTCAAGACAGTGTGTACCTTGGGAACACACTATGGGAGACTGTGGAACTAAGGCCTTTTGATCACAGAAGGTGTGAAACAAAAATCTAGTGGTGAGGATGGTTTGGGAATCCCGTAGTGCTGAAGGAATAATGTCCCCAGAGTCACTGTAGGATCTTGGGGAAAGAGCAAGCTGCTTCCACTCAGCCTGAGCTTGAGCAGGGCTGCCAGGGTACCTGGGGGAACTTAAAGTCTACTATCAAGGCTGCAACCTGAGAAAGTGTGAGCAAAAGTGTGCAGGCAGGAGGGCAACCCTGACCAAGGGTTTCCTGGATTGGGGACTGTGGTAGTTTGAATGAGAAAGGCCCTCACAGGCCCATATATTTGAATACTTGATCTCCCATTAGTGGAACAGTTTAGAAAGGAGTTGGATGTGTGCCTCTTGCTTGCTGATCAAGATATAAGCTCTTTGCTACTGCTCCTGTACCATGCTTGCCTACCTGCTGCCATGCTCTCCACCATGGTGGGCACGATCTCTGTCCTTCTGAAACGTAAGCCCCAAGTAAACCCATTCCTGCTGTTTTATTACAGCGACAGAGATGAACCTAACACAGGCACAAAGCAAAGCGTTTGGGACCTCCATCTTCTCTTCTCTTCTCTTCTCTTCTCTTCTCTTCTCTTCTCTTCTCTTCTCTTCTCTTCTCTTCTCTTCTCTCTTCTCTTCTCTTCTCTTCTCTTCTCTTCTCTTCTCTTCTCTCACACATAGTCAAACCATATTTTTTTTTCCTGTCTTCCTGAAAAATTTAAGCACTGTATGGATAGCTAGCAGTGTTTCTTGAGATACTCTGATGACAGGTGCAATAGAAGTACAAAGTGTTGCTATCAACACTGCAAACTTTTACTCACAACAGAAGTGCAGGGCCAGGAGCTGTACTGCAACTTCTAACATACCTGAGGGTTTTGTTTTGACGGTTAAGCACAGTGCATGCACAAGAGTGAGAAAACCTGACAACAAAAGAGAAAAATGGTAATGAGTTCAGCTATCAAGACAGCCCTATGCTGCCAGGGAAAGCAATGCTATCCATCCACACTCAAAGTGAAGCCAGACACAACAGCTTCCCTCCAGTGACAGAAACAGGTGTGTTACAGCTAGCAGGCAGATAGAACAAATCCAGGCCCAGCCTTTATGCCAGAGATGAGCTGCCCTCTAGGCATGCTGATACCCCTTTAGCTCACAGAGTCCAGTGACATGGCAGCCTGGCAAACACTGGAGGTTTTCTTAGATAGTCATGTAATCTGCTTGTGGTTGACAAGTGTCATGGTGTCACTGGAACAGACTAGAGACCAAGGAGGGAAAAGAAAGAACTGGCTGATGTATGTCTAACCAAGGCTTGTCCTCACCCTCGTGTTGGCAAGAGTAACCAGTGAGGTGGAACTTAGCTCCTCTTTCCACCTCTGACACTCCTTTCCTCTCTCTACATGGGCGCCAGAGTCTTGTGCATGCTGGGCTAGCATTCTACATCTAGCCTGGAAGAACTACTTTTAAATTAAGGGCTCACAGCTGGATGTAAGGTCTCAAGCCTACAACCCTAGCATTTGAGAGACAGGCAGGAGAACTGCTAGGAATTCAAGGACAGCCTGGGCTACAAAGAGACCCTGTCAACAAAAAAAATACAAACAGGATAGCTCATGCCTGTAATACCAGTGCTTGTGCGGCAGAGGCAGCTACAATTTCAAGGCCACTTGGTCTGTGTTGAGTAACAGTTTCCTTCCAGATTGAAACATTCCAATGGGTAGGGAAGCTCTTTAAGCAAGAAGGTTAAATAACTCAAAATAGCTTCAGGAAGTTCCTAAAACTGACCCAATTCACTAGGGCCCCTCCCTGCCAGAGTAAGCAATAACAGCCAGAGTTACTCTCAGACTAAACAATCTAATCTAAAACGCAAAGAGAACTCTCATACAAACCAAGCTGCAAAGAAAACTGAGACCAGACCAGCTTCCTGGAGAAAAACAGAAACCAGCTGAGTTGTCTGGAAGAGGGTTAGAGCAGACACTGACCAACCCACTGAGCCTCCTGCAGGCTGTGCAGTGTGCTCCAGGTTCCCAGCTTCTGGGAGCTGTCACCCATTCTGGGGAGGGTCTTAGTGCTACAGCTGTCTGTGAGTCATTTCCGGTCCTGTAAGTAACACCTCGCCCATACTCCTGTAAGTAATTTCACTGGTTCACCAGGCTTGACTTTGGTGGTGTCTGCTATGGGATCTCTATTTAGGCTGAATAGATGTGTGTATTGCCTCCCCCAGGAAACATTTTTGTCACACAACTGTTTACACAGTGAGTTCTAAGCCAGGTGTACTACAAAGCAAGGTCCTATCTCAGAGGAAAAAAAGAAAAAGAAAAAGAAGTTAAAACAAATATATACCAAGGTTTGTCTTTTCAGCTCAGCCCTCAGCCTAACTTGGGGCCTCCATTTGGTCTCCTCTGAACTGTGCCCATCCACATTCTCTGAGGTGTACTCAAGATTGTGCACATCATACAACTTGCAAAACATAAGTTACCAGAAAGTCCAGGAACAGACTGAAGCACAGATAGTCCTTGCCCCTGTGGGCCTCTGCTTCCTGAGTCTGCCAAGCCCATTGTCCAGCCCATGCTAGAGCACTCTGCCTAATACATCGTGCCTTCCCCGCCTTTCCGTTAGCCTCTGCTAGTCCCTATGCCTGAAGTATCCTTCTATTACCTTTTCTGTTCTCCACATAGTAAATGGCTGTTCCCTTGTGCTCTCGCGCTCTCTCTCTCTTGATCTCCAGTATGTTTCCACTCATTTGGTTTTCTTAGCACCTAGTACCTAGGTACTTCTTACTACAGGTTCATTACTTTTCACCTCCCATTAGACAGAACCAGGGAAGGCATTCCTTCCATCTTTGTTCCCAGGGACAGAGGCAAACATCGGGTGTCTGCAGAACTGACACGCATGTGTGCATAAAGGAACTTTTCCTGCTACCAGATCAAGTCTGGCCACACACAGGCCCATTAAGGTGAGACAGAACAAGAAAGGTAACTATTTCAGGTTGGCTTAAGGAGAAGACAGGTGCCTCTTATACAGTACATCTTGCTGGAAGGCTGATTTGGGAATGGTTTAGACCAGCAGAGAGTGTTTCCACACTGTCTTATAACAGCTCATGTCACACAGACCTTAATTGCCTAACCATAAAATGCTTTTCAGTTCTGCTAGAACAAACATTACACCCTTGGGCTTTTGCTTTAATAAACAAAAACCTTGAGGTCTCAGCCAGGCAGTGGTGGTGCACACCTTTAATCCCAGCACATGAGAGGCAGAGGCAGGTGGATCTTTGTGAGTTTGAGGCCAGCCTGGTCTATAGAGTGAGTTCCAGGACAGCCAAGGCTACACAGAGAAACCCTGTCTCAAAAAACCACAAAACCACAACAACAAAATGAGGTCTCACTATGTAGCCCAGGTAGGACTGCAACTAGCCATCCTCCTGTTTCAGAGTGCTGGGATTAGGGGCATGCATCACCACACCTACTTCCTGTCACTGATTAGTCTGCTGCTATGCAAGTCCTGACATATAACATGAAAACTGAAGCGTGATCTGCTCCATGTCCCTTTTTCTGGTTGTCAAACTTGTAGCAGTAAAACTAAGAAGAGAAGCATTTAATTGGAGCTTGCTTGCAGTGTCTGAGGGTTAGTCTATTGTCAGCATGACAGGAAGCATGGTGGCACACAGTCAGGCATGGTGCTGGAGGAGCTGAAGCCACAGTCAGCAGGAAGAAAGACACACAGGGACTGGCTTGGGCCACCTTCATTAATACACTTCCTCCTACAAGGCCAAACCTCCTAATTCCTCTCAAGTAGTGCCATACCCTGATGACCAAGCATTCAAATACATGAGCCTATGGACAGCATTCTTATCCAAACCCCACAGCTGATAACGGGACTGCTGGCTTCAGATTCTCTCTAGGCATCTATTCCCATAGCACCAGCATAATTGTTTAGCAAGCTCCCTTTGCTCTACTGGAAGGTCTAAACTGTATTGTTTGAAAGGGGGCAGGTAGAAGCTAGAAATTTCCATCAGAAAAACTTTGCAGTTGCTTCTTCCAGAGAAGGAAAGTTTGGTTGCTGGAGACCCAGCCCAGGGTCAGAGCACCTGCCTACAGGAGCAAGGTCCTGGATCTGTCCTCCACCACCAAAAATAAGCAAGTCAAAGAGAAAGTCTTGTTTGGAGTGGAAAGTATCTGTTGACGAAACTACAGCTGGAGAAGCCATAGTTTACATGGTCTGGAAGGTTATCACCTCTCACTTCTAAGAATAACTTTCCCACTGGCTTCCTAGCCTTTCCTCCCAGCTTGGATGCTGCTGTAAAATACATTTTCTTGAAGTATATCTTAATGTAACATTTGATTTATAAAAGGTTTAAATGTAACTCCGCATGAAGTTTAACTTTGTAACAAAACGACCACTCAGCCAAACCAGACCATTTACAAACCAGACCTATATGTACTTCATCAAGCCCAGGCTTTGGCTGGTACCCGGGGACAATCACTGCCTGCAGCTGGGAGGTCTGCAGTGTTTTTGTTCCATCTGAAAGAATACAGCTTACTTCTCCAGCCCAGCTAAACACTGTGTTGTCAGGTTACTGGCTTTGGAGTCTGAATGAGCACTACACCACATGTCACCAAGGACAGGCTTAACGTCACTAAGCACTGACTCCAACTGCTTGTTTTGTGGCAGTGTCCAATGTGTGTCCAAACTGCTTTCTCCCTTTTTCTTGCCAACTGTTTCTGATGAGGCTGTGAACGGATGTGTGTGTATGTGTTTGTGTATGTGTCTCGGCCTTGCACATGCTAATGTTCTACCAATGGATTTCAGATTACTCTGAACATGCCTCGTACTCAAAGGCATTTATTTGGAGCTTTCTAGAAGTAGGTTAGATTGGGGGTCATGCAAGTATTTGCTCATGTGAATACTGTCGGTGTTTCTCAAAAAGGCTCTAAATGCTAGACAGATTTCTTTATTCACCCCCTCAATATCACTGTGTTCCTTGCTAAAAAGTAGTTCTATATAATCACTCCTCACCCATTTTTCATCTCATGACGTGATTTTCCTCACCTCCTTTGCACACTTTTCTCACATAGCCCAGCCAGCTTGGCATCTTTCCTTCACTTGTGCTGAGTTTTTCAGGCACAGGACACCACAGGCCGACTGTCCAGTGAGGCACCACTGCCGCCTCATTTTAGTCTATATCCCCCACATCACCTCATGTCCAGGTTCTCCTTCCTGAATCTTAAGCCTGATCCTATCAGCCCAACAAACATCCCCCAAAACACCCATTTCCACATCAGTCAGGACAGCCTCCACCTTTGTTGACAGTTGGGAGATAGCGCTTTGTGTTACCTCCTTGAAAACGTGGACAGCCTAACTAGGGCATGTAATCAGACCAGGGTGGAGACCCACACTCCTCTCTCTGGCATTAGTGTCTCTACTGCTTTTGGAATCACTTCCTTGACAGCAAGTTCTGCAGAGTCCCCGGAAGTAGGCTGGGAGGAGAGGTACCCACAAACAGTTGCTGCAGGCGTGGACATGAGACTGGAGGCTGTGATGGAGGGCAGGGGGGTGAGGACTCTATGATTTCCTTGGAGGTGGGCAGAATCATGTCAAAAGTTTCCAAAATATGTGTGTGCAGAACCTTGCTGCATCCCCAGCCTTCCTCCTCTGGACCCTCCTTGCTAGCCCAGCTCCGTTCCTTTGTATCAGCCATGCGTGGAGAAGCCTGAAGTTGCTGTCAGGGATCTTCCTCCACTGCACTGCACCTTACTGTGAGGCAGGGTCCCTCCAGCAAACCCAGAGATCGCCAATATGGCTGGTCTAGCTAGCTCATACCAGGGACCCAGCCTCCACCTGCTGACAGTGGAATTATCAGCAAGTTGGCACGCTCACCTGGCATTTTCAAGGGCTCTAAGAATCAAAACTCAAGTCCTTGCTTCTTTGCAGGCATTTTAATCATTCAGCCTTCTTCTCGGCTCTTGTGTAAAATGTTTTAAAAATTTATCCAAATTAAATGTTAAGCAATGTTCTAGTATGATACAAACACTTTTTAAAATACACACTGAGCAAGTACAGTACTGCCGTGTCCAGCACAGCTCCAGGGATGGACCTGACTGGGGTAGCAGGGAAGGAAGAGAAGACACATACTAGAGACGCGGCAGAAGACTGGATCAGATGGGCTGGGCTGTCCAATGGAGAAACCACGGCACCTTGGACGCTCGGAGTGCTTATTACATAGAGTGGGTCAAGGAGGCAGGGTTATTGCATACAGATAAACAAGGAAGCAGGTACACATCTGCACCAAGGCCACAGGTCAGCTGATCTCGGTAGGCACAGCCTCTACAGGACAGCAGGCTTGATAACATCCTGGAAAGGGGCAGGAGGAAGAAGACTACAGTGCCACATTTTTTTTTTTTTTTGCACACAATATCAATATCTGCACATGAAACGGAGGAAGGCTTTGCCGAAAGTTCCCCTGAGCCTCATTCCTCGCCCCTGCTACCCAAGAGGATCCCGGCAGAAGCAGAGCCTCTACCATTTTTCTTGGATCTAAGGCTAAGGTCCTTGACATGGCAGTGCCCAGGTCAACACCACACACTCAAGACTTCACTCACTTCCTGGTCTCTCCACAAGTACAATAATGACGGAAGATCTGGAGAGAAACTTCCCCAAACCAAGGGCTAGAAACAAGCAATGCTCACGTTCTCAGCCACTCAGCTAAGTTCCTCTTGGTTGTATTCGGTTCTGCGACACCTGCCTCTGAAGCATGTTAACTGTAATTTCACCAGGGTTGACCGGAAAGCCATTTATGTACACGACTTTTGACCAAACTGCTCCCAACCTTATTCTTAAAAGAGTACAACATCTAAAATTTAAAGAAAACATTAGTTTCCAATTAAAAATGTACAGCTCGGTTTTATTTCTTTTCTTTTTTTTGAGGCAGGGTCTCTCTGTGTAGCCTTGGCTGCCCTCGACTCACTTTGTACACTGGGCTGGCCTTAAACTCACAGCGATCCGCCTGCCTCTGCCTTCACCACCACCGTATGGCTCAGTCTTATTTTTATGAAATTTTTTTGAGATAATTTGTATGTGTGAAAGGGTTTTCCATAAATCACAGCATCGTTTATTTAACAAAGCTCCTTCTTCTGGGATCTAGAGGTTCGAGAGGCACTTGCTGGTCACAGACAGAGAAGACGCTGTGCAGTCCGCCATTTCTTTACGGACACGGCTCATTCTGACTCGCCCTTGTCAGACTCTTCCTCCTCAAACTCCACTAACGGTGCATGTCTGTTGGCTTGGGCTCCTTCTCTGAAGAACACCTTTTTTATCCTGCCGTCTTTTGGAGCTTTTATGGTATGCTGCAGGGACAGAGAAAACAATGGCAGGCATGCCATTGAGGGCCAGGCACACACCAAGCCAGGAGGGGCAGACAATCAGGAAAACACAGCTAACACCTTTAACACTTTGTAGTTTCTCAGTTTGTTTGTTTATACACATCTCTGGCCGCCGAGAAGATGGGAACACTCTCACAGCTGAGAAGAGTCAAGTCTGAGCAGTAACACATTTGAGAACACGGGTGGGAAGCTCCTATCTAACTAGCAATGTCAACCTGGTTCTACATTGGACTCTTGCATGGGAAGCTTAAGAACTAGGACTCGGGGTGCAGTTCAGTGTACCTGCCTAGCTGTATAAGACCCTGGGACCAAACCCAGAATTACAACATAGTACTGATCCCTGAGCCTTACTGGAGGAGGTCCAACTTCAACTTCTCTCTGAAAGCAGGTCTACAAAGCTTCGGAAGTGAGTGTAGTATTGGCCCATGGCCAGGAGCTACTGGCCTACAGTCTACTGCTTGTCATCCTTAATTCAGCTGTAGGAAATAGTGACAGTGAGTATTCAGCTGGGATACTGCGGATGATAATTTCATTAAGTTCAGAATGTCAGGTACCGAAGGATGGTTGCTTTAGCTCTTTTCAATTAATTTATAGCCAGTTCATGACCTTTAGTATTTAAAGTGTTATTAAGCCATCAAACAAAGCAAACAACAACTAGGCTGGGCTGTTCCTAGGGCTGACTTGGCAAGTAAACTGTGACTTCACATACCTCCATCTTCATGGCAATCATAACCATCAGAGAGTCTCCAGCTTTTACTCTGTCTCCAGCTTTCACGAACACCTAGAGATTGAGGGATGCATTAAAACACTGCTCCTTCTCTCTCTCCAGAGTCAGGACATAAACAAACAGAACGGAAGCACCTGCCTGCATGTCCGTGTTATTTGCTAAGGACAGACAGATATACCAGGTAAACCGGAGGCTGCTGAAGTCCACCCAGTGTTGCTGGCACTGTTGAGTGTGTATATTCTTAAGTCTCTTTAGGTTATGACCCAGCTGGGCTTGATTCACATGAAAGGATCTCCCATAACTTGGCACTGTTTTTTTTTTCCCAATGAATGTATAATCAGGACAGACGCGGACACCTCGTATATGTAAAGGACACAGGGAAGGACGGATACTTGCAAATGTTTCAATGTAAAGGATGAAGGTCCTGACTAGTTTTCTAGTTGAGGGATTGCTTTCTATAGATAGTTTTCCAAATCTGTAGTGTCTATGTTATAAATGTGTAAATAGTTCTCATATGAGAACTGAACAACACCATCAAAAGAACATCCCTACTTTCAGTACTACAAGTCCTAATGAGCTGGTACAGGCTAGATGTCTTTTTAGTTTATCTAGTTTCTAAACGGTTTATAATGACATTACCAGGAGAAGTGGATCTCACAGTCACAAGCAACAATCATCTTTGGATCCTCCAAAGATCATTTGATCCTTGGTGATACTTCTTTGGTACAGCCTCCTGAAGCCATTGTGTACCCATCTTTAGATGCAAGATAAACATTCTCTGCTGGCATCCCTCACTGGAGACTGGGGTGAACTGATATTGACCAACCTAAAGGCAGATCTAAGCCCTTCAGCTCACAGAGTTGAAAACAGTGGGAGATTAAATGATTATTTTCCCTTTTTTTGGTGTGTGTTCCAAGAATATATAGCTGAATTAATTTTCTTGCCATGCTGGTCAATGAACCCAGGACTTTCTTCCATGTGAGGCAGGTTTTCTATTTCAGAGCCACATCTCTAGCACGATGGAACTGTTAGGACTTAGTGTACTGGGAAGACCAGATATCTGTCCCCACAGAAGTTAGTTCATCCGGCTCTACCATATGAACGTCTGCATCCTGCTGCAATTCATGCTGAAATATTGAACCCAAGGTGATGGCTTGGAGGTAGGGTTTCTCAAAGGTGATTAGGTCACCGGGGATCTGCACTGTCACAGAGAAAGCCCAAGACAGGTCCTGTGCCCTTGGGTCATGTCAGAGGAGACGGTCTGTCCACTGTGACACTAAGAAGCAGCTTCTCAACAGCCACATTCTGCCATGGGATTTCTCCAACCTCCAGAATCATGAATAAACTTATGTAGCTTCAAGTCCTCGGTGTATGGAACGCTGTGCTAGCAGCCCAAATGGACTAAGAGAGTAATTAGCTTGCTGGGTGTGGAGGTGTGTGCTTGTAACTTTGGCACTTGGAGAGCAGGGCAAAACAATTGCTCTAAGTCTGAGGTTAACCCCGGGCTACACAGTGAAATCCTGCCTCAAACCCACAAACACAAACAACTTCCTTTCCTACCGGCATCCCACCCCGAGCCACATGGTTCTCCCCAACAGCTCCCTAACAATTTTATTTTAATAAATACGCAATTATTTCATTATCTCATGACGAAATTGTTAAGTTTTGCATTAAAACGCTGACTTTTTAGATAATGCTTGGTGAGTATTCTATTTTCCTTCTTAGAAATACATTCTGAGTTGGCTGTGGTGGCATGCACCTGAGAAGCTGAGGGAAGAGGGTCACCTTGGCCTAGGAATTCAAGACCAGCCTGGGGAATATGGCACTGTTAAAAGAAAAAAAAATCGCTTATTTGTATTTGGACTTTAATTCACCCCTCCTCTCTCCCTTTCTCTCTGTATCTCTTTCCTTTTCTTTGGCACTCAGACTGAATCCGAATCCCTAAGCTAAGCACATGCGCTGTACAGCACTGAGCTGTACTCCTAAATCAGCAGTAGTTGTGCATTTTGCCCAGGTTGGCCTCAAATTCTGGTGACCCTCTAGAATGTGTCAGTGTGCCAAGTTGCTGAGATCACAGGCTCAAGGCACCAGGCAGAACGGGGTTGTACTGTGATGTAAAGTCTTCCTTTCAAAATAGCAGCCTCAAGGCTGCAGAGAGGGCTCAGTGGTAACGAACACTGGTTACTCTTCTGGAAGACCCAGTCTGGCTCCCAGCATCCACATGGAAGCTCACAGCACTCTCTAACTCCATCCAGTTCAGGGGTTCTAATACCATCTTCTGGCCTCTGTGGGCACCCTACACAGGTGGCTTGTAGACATACATGCAGGTAAAATAACCCCACATCTCATATCAAAAACAAACAACAAAAAAACAACCTCTCCCAGCAGTTTTGGGGTAGAGTTCAGGTGTAGGGTTTTTATGTATGTATGAAGCTCTGGATTTGAATTCAGACACTCACTCACACACACACACTCCTCCCCAGCCCCCCCAAAACCAGTAGTCTTTATAAAAAAAATAGGTAGTTATTTACATTGACAATTGAACCTCTATACTAAAATTTTCCTATTTGCTTGGAGTGTTTTCCAATGAGTAAAATTTAGGAGGGGAAAGGATATAGAAAGGAAGGATACACCAAACTCCAAAAGGACATTTACGGCCATCGCTGGCATCATTTCCCCTGATTACCTTTTCGATGGTCCCAGTCATAGGAGCGATGGCTCCTCCCTGGGTTCCTTCTGGACTCACTGGAGACAAGTACTTGGGTACAGGAATGCCAATTTCAATACTGCCTTCCTATACAAACAGCAGACATAGAATCAAGATCTTCCCTCTTTATTTTCACTAGTCCACCTGAGGGGTTGATAGTTTTCAAGTTATTAATAACTACTTGATATCATTGACACCCGGGCTCTAATAAACCTTAGCGATCTTAACAGGTTACCAAGCCTTGCTCAGCCTCATCTCCCACGACACAGAGGTAATGGGACAGATGCCTAACCAGGGATTAAGAATTAAGAGACAGGACTGCAGGTGACTCGATGGTCCCTTTCGGGAAGTGCTTTTTAGTGGCATCCTTACAATGGAACACAATATACAATAAGGACTTTACACTTCTGGCCTTTACACACACACTATGCCTTTAACTGTCACAATTCTATAAAGTGGGTATGCTTACTAGTCAAGGTTACGGATGACAGACTCAAAGCCAGGAAAGTGTAATTGTACAAGGTCACACAGCAGCTGAGTGGCAAGGCCAGGGTTTGATCCTGGACAGCCTTATCTTCTGTGTCCTGCCTCCCAGCCTGGCGCTCTGACAGTATTGTTGGCTACAGAAAGGAGGGGCAGGGAAAGTGGCCTGTGCTGGACTTTATGCACAGTTCAATCACAAAAGCCATTTCATGTAAACACCAAGGTCTTCATATGGTCGCATCTCTCTGATGGACAGTCTACTCTCCTTTGGCTAGAGGCTGAGGACTCCTTGGTCATCAGGCTCTAAAACAAAGCAAAGCCAAACTTGTCCTGGCTCTCTTGATGATTGCCAAGCCAATTCACCTTCCTATTGCCAGCAACATCCAGTCCAGACTGCTTTCCCAGTGGTCACCTTTTCCCTTACCTCCAGGACTTTCAAGTGTCAGGAGGATGAGTCTGAGTAAAGTATCAGAGAATGCCAGCACTGACAGCAGGGCCTCTGACAGGCAGAGTGTAAGCTTCATTTCTGAATTCAAAGAAGAAAGCTCTCGTGTCTAACAGCGAGAGTCCGTGGGAACAAAACAGATAAACAGAACTAGAGAAGGTACTGAAATGCTTCTGTTTAGTCAATTCCTTCCCAAACCCCAAGAGGGATATCACCAGACCCAGACACGGTAGCTTACACCCAATGCTAGCACTTGGGAAACTAAGGCAGGAGGATTGCCATGAATTCTAGCCCAGCTTGGGCTGTAGGATGAGACCTCATCAAGAAAAGAAAAGACAAAAGTGGGAGACGTTACCATAGAAAACAGGTAGATAGTGTTGTCCAGGATGATGAACTTGGATTTCCTAACTACTCCATCAACAGAGGACTTCAGGTAGGTACAGCCTTCCTCACTGGAAAGACCCCCAAGGACTCGGAAGGTCTTATTTTCAATCTGGGGGGAGAAAGGTCTTTAAAATAAGTGACCGTGTAGAATTAATAAACTCAGAACATCTTCATCATTATCACTAGCAGTTTCAAAATTATTTTTTTCAAGGAACTGTGTAGAACCCCACCTCCCTGCAAGATTTCTAACCAGAACAATTTCGATATAAACAGCAGCAAGATAATAAAAAAGCTATACGTTATCCATATCAGAATAATGCTACAGATGACAGCTCATCTGGAAAAATAGCAATAAAAATGTCTAATAAATGTACAAATAAAAGGGCTGGAGAGATGGGTCAGCAGTGATGGGCATGCAGCTGTATAATGGGTACCTGTGTGAGCTCAGATTTTTGTTTTCTTTCTGCAACTCAACAGCAACAACAAAGCAGTTGGATTAAAATATAGATAGGCAAATGTAACAGAGAAAAAAAATTCCCCAAAGGAAACACCAGTGGCCAGTAATTAAGCACACACACACAAAGAAAATAATAAAATAAATAAATAAATAAATAAAAAGGAAAAAAGAAAAAATAAGAAAAAGAAAAAAAGCCATTATTCTTAAGTCACTTATAACTCAAAGCGTCACCACCTCATCACCTCATACCCATTAAGATGGATGTTATTAAACAACAAAAAAAGGTGCAAAAAATCACAAGTACTATGGCCAGGACGTAGAAGAAGTCCTGCGATTCGTGAGAATGCACAGTGCTTCAGTTGCTACAGGAAACTACGGTAGTTCCTCAAAAAGGAAAAACAGAATTACTGCATGATATAGCAATTCTACTTTTAGATACATACACAAAAAAATTAAAACAACTTTGAAGAACCATCTGTACATACCCACCGCTAGAGCATTTTCACAATAGCCAAACATTGGAAAGAACTCTTTGCATCCACAGATGAGTGGGTAAGGAAAAGAGAATGTATGAAAATTATCGACCTCCAAAAGGAAGGTGTGATGCTCGAAGACATTATACTAAGTGAAATATGGCAGCCACAAAAGGACAAATATGAAATTATCCCATACGGCAGCAAACTCACAGAGGCAGGAAGTAGAACCATGGTTCTCAGGGATGGAGGGGAAGATACAGCAGCTCAGTGGCCTTCAACCTTCCTAATGCTGTGAGCCTTTAATGCCGTTCCTCACGTTGGGGTGACCCCCAAACACAGAACTATTTTTGTTGCTACTACTTAACAGTGTTTCAGATGGTCTTAGGAGACCCCTGTGAAAGGGTCACTTGAACCCCAGGTTGAGAACCACTGCTGTAGCTGTTTCACGGGCACAGAATTTTAGTTTCAAAAGATGAAAATGAAACAAAACAAAAAACTTATGTTGTCACACCAACTGCCTTCTAAATATTTGTGTTTATGCCACTAGATTAGTGCTCCTCTCCACCTTTGGTAGAGATGCTCCTTTTTGTAATGGCTAATGGTTGACACAGAGACTTACATGTGGCCAGCGGGCTGAGAACAAGAGTTCTGAGAGCTCACCCACAGATGGGTATCTCCATCACCCCCTCCAGAGCCCAGCATTATGGAAGAGGAGGTAGAAAGGAGGTATATATCAGCAACAACAACAACCAAAACCAAACAGAATGAGGAGGTGTACTTTAAAACACTGCAGACAGACAGGCGCAGATGTTTATAATCACGGGCACACAGTGACTGTGCAAACCTGCACAAGGCCTGCTTGAGACTGGGCTCTGCAACATTCTATTACGGATGGGGTGGGGCCCATTAGGCCTCATGCCTCGCAGGGGAGAAGGAGGAAGAGGAGAAAGAGGAGAAGGAAACGGGGCCACTGGCAGTTAATGGTTGCTGGAGAAGGAGTATCATTTTCTTAAGTGATGTGACCAGCCGTGAGCTGCCTATGCTCCAGCAAAGGGCTCCCTCCCCATGCTTACCCAAGTCACCCTAACCAACTCAGTGGATTAAAACAAAGTCATGAAAGTTGGAGAGGACCGGCTGGGGAAAAAAAAGTGTTGGTAGGGGGACAGGGGAAGGTTAGGAGGGCAATGGAAGAGGGGACGTGCTCACAATACATTGTACTTATGATGGAAATTGTCAAAAAACAGAGGAAAGAAAGTAAAGGTTTTGTTTTTTATTTTTAAACAGCTGTGTTGGGTGGCGGTGCTGATTACACAACAGGGTGAGTGTATTTGTGCCACTAAGCTGTACCCCTGATTTTCTTACGTTTTCTAATAGCTCTTGTACTTCTGACCTCTCAATAACCTTTAAGTGGGTCAAGAATTCCTAAGCCTGAAGATCCAAGGGATGCTCTTTGGCTGAATACGTGCACATACTGAGGGCCTTATTACCTGTTTAACTCAAAGCTATCCTTTTTGCTAAGTTTTATGCTTAAAGGAATCACAGTCAAACTGAGTAAACAAGTTAGAAACAATTCGGGAGTGATTCCTTCAAACTGCTTTGAAATAAGAGCACCAGCACTCATAACAGTTACAATAGTCAAAGGCGTAAGGGAAATTTGAGAAAGAAAATTGACCATATACAATATGAGGGAGATAGGATTTGGCTCTGAGCCACAGACCCAAACCAACAAGGCTTACCTGCATGTCATATGACCCATCACGGTTATATGTCACAGCTAGGATTACATCTTTATGGAACAGGGAAAATTGAAGGAAAGAGAGAGAGAGAGAGAGAGAGAGAGAGAGAGAGAAAACATTATATAACAATGGAGATGACAAATTGTCCCTCTCAACTTTAAGTTAGTCAGCTATTCAAAGAAAAGGCAACATTTTAACTCCTGGGGATACAATGTTTTTCCTAGCAGAGTCCCTGACTGGGTTCAGAATAGCTGGATTGGTAAAACTTTCTCTTTGGAAAATGGACTTTTAATAATTCACATATTTTCACCTATACACAAAAGCTACAGTGACCGCAGAAAAATGTAATCACCTAGCAAAGAGAAGGCCTGCTCTGAGACTCACATCTACCATCTGATTACCCCTGCAGTGTTGGCTAAGTCATTCTTTCTATGTGCTTTCATTGTCCAGCTGTTAAATGGGTCTGAGGATGCAGTAACTTAGTAAACGTGAAAGTGGTTAAAAACTGTAATAGATCATAAGAATGTAAGAAATTGTTCATGCTACACATGAATATGGAATTCGGTGAAGACTATTCTCCAAGTTGGAAATCGAAAGTTGTGTACAGGTATTTTCACATGGTATCTACAAGGCCCTGGGTTCAGTCCCCAGCAACAAACATTGCTGTGACCAGAGTTATGCAAGTTAATAGCAATTGAACTCCGGAAGGCCTGGCATCACCTGGATGTTTCCAACTTGAATGTTTTTAATCTTGATCTTCTCCAGAACTCTGATTAGCTGGTTATGTCCTGAATGATACTAAAATCTCGACATGAACATTTTAGGCCCATTATTGTCCCCTCCTGCCTCACAACCTCCATACTGGCATGGCTCCTCTCCTGTCATCCAGCCTGACGCCCTTTAGTCTTGCCTTGTGCTATACCTTCTATGTCCACGGGCAGCATCTGGCTGCCCAGTTCTTTCCTTCCTGATGCTCTACCTGATCTAGGCTGACTGGCTCTGAACACCTCCTGAGGTCCCCCTGCTTTCCACCAACCCTTGCAGTTCCATATTCAAATTACTGTCCTAGTAATGAGGGCCCAGTTTCTCAGCATTGTTTTCTACCTACCTAACCACCTACACACACACATAGGCACAAAAAATGATTTACTCTTCTCACTATCAGCATAGCTGTTTTCAAAAGTTTTACACTGACTGGGTGGAAATTCTCCACTGTATGTACTATAAATATGCTTTACATTTCTTTTTTCTTTTTTAGGAGAAAATGCCTTCAATTACACCAGATCATTTTTTTTTAATTACAAAAAAGTAAAAGTGTTTAAGTGACATCAATGCAAGTGAATTACAGTGAAGATTTGATTATAATTTCACAGATTTATATACATAAGTATACATACGTGTCATGTTTTATATCCCCCGGATATTTTTGTTTCCTACCAGCGAATCTTGACCAGCTCATTATACATTTAATAAGGCATGGAAATTTCATGGGTATGGTGTTATATAAGCACGCGTTAATTGGAGCATGGTGTCCACCCCAGGCTTGAATTATTGTTTTTGGAAAAGTACTAATATCTGAGCTTTGTCCTTGGCTAAGAGAGATTACTTGCTGCCGATAAAGGTGGTATTACTAACAGCCTGAGTCCTGTTGGCCTGCTCTGAGCAGTGCAAATGAGTATTATCTCTGGAAAACGTTTAACACTGTATCTAACAAGACATTCTCAGATTTTGGAGGTTGCCTTATAGGATGATAGGAGTAAACCCTCCAGCCCAATGACAGTGGCTAACCACTTACACTGGGGGGTGGATGGGTATTTGCCAACTTCCCTGGAGGTCACCCAGTGTGGTTCTAGTAATGCCCATCTAGGCTAATGGTGACATAACAGTCACAATGCAATCAGTCTGTGAAGAACGCATTTGTTACAGAGGAATGATGTCTATGATGTAAAGAGCCAAGAAGCTCCCGCTCCGCTCAGGGAAGTGGGGATGGAGCTGGCAGGGAGCCGCTCCAGCTAGTAGGGATGCATCTAGAGAACGGCCACAGCTCAAGGGTACTCACATGCTTGCGTCCAGCATACTTCACCTACTCTGCCTTCTCACGCAGACTGTCCTGGAGCAGAACGGATAGTCACTGGCTCTCACACCATTCTGACCCTCTGTGTCCTACCTGGTCATGCTTCCTTAACCATCTTCTGGCTCAGGCGCTAGCACCTTCTAACTTTAGTTAAAATGTCAGTCTTTACGCTGAGCCTTCTCAAACTACTACACAGTTAAGAAAACAGAAACAAGACCACCTAACCGGAAAGTGTTGGGGACAGCACAGAGTCAGTATCAAAAGGTGTGGGCATCCATAAGGCTCTGCCCCGAGTGGCCTTCAGCAAACCACTCTACTTTCTGTGTGTCAGCATCCACACATGAGCGGTGGCTCCCTCATTCCCCTCAGTAAGTTCTTGTGGAGATAAACACTCATACGGTGAGGTGAGACATACACTAAATGGCAGTTCTTCAGTGACCCAAGCCACCCAATCTCAAAGCAATGCCTGAACCGGGGTTGACCCTCTGTCTCCAGCAGTTCTGAGCACTGTTTTCTTATCTAAAAGCAATGTTCTCTGAGCAGGAAAACCGCAAGGGCAATACAAAGTGCAAAGAGGAGAGAGACCTTGCCTCAAATCATACCCTGCACATCTCACAAACTCTTTGACAAGTCTCATGTCAGTTGTTTGCTAGGTATGACTTACGGCATATTTTCAGAATACTTAAAAGCACAGAAGTGGGGAGAAAATGTACACCATTAACCCCATGACCCTGAGCCAATCGACTCCAACTTGGCCATTTAAAAACTCACAGCTGACCGAGCAAGACCAGGCTGAAAGCTGTTTAATATGCTGTGTTCCTACACTTGGCCTCGCTCTTGTAACGAAATATTACTCACCACTTTTACCACTTCTCAGAGTCATGTTTCTGGTGTAAGAGAAATTCAGTCTTCTCCCACTGCTGAATGAAAACGGAGAGAATTGATCTAGAAAAAATTTAAAATACAACAACAAAATTACAAGTATCAAGCCCCCCAAAAATGCATACTTTACAAAAGTGCACAGAAATTATGGGTCCTCGGTTGGGAGCTCAGACGTGTATGCCCTGTTCTTACTATTTTAAACTTAAGGCGGATTCTCTCCCTTACGTCTCAGAGACATTTATATGAGAAGTCCCGGATTCTCTGGAAGGCTCTGAGTGTTTGTAATCAGCTCTTGTCCTCTGGTGACACAGACTTCCCATCATGCCCGAGCCTCTACCACTCAGTTTTCCTTTCACTGCATCTCTGTGTCACTGGTCCAGCTCTATGTGCTGAGGCACACACAGTCTGCTGGCTACAGCCCAGGGACTGTGGTGTAACTAAGCTGAATCCATTTAGTGTGAAGCCTATAATTGTGATAATTATAAATTTGAAGAGCAAAGGAACAACGTGAGAAGAGAGCACACAAATGTAAAGACAGAGTTGTATTCTTTAAGCGTTCAATAGCATCATCTTGAACAAATCTAAAAACCAAAGATGCTAACAATAGAATCCTATAGGAGGCAAGAACATACAATAATCCTGGGGCGAAAGAGATAGTTTAGTAGTTAACAGCAGTAGCTGCTCTTCCAAAGGGCCAAGTTCAATCCCCAGATACATGGAGGTTTACAACCATCCATAGGTCCAGTCATAGGGTATGATGCCCTCTTCTGGCCTCTATGAGTACTACATGCATATAAAACACTAATACATATAAAATAAACCAAAAATGAAAAATTAATATCATACTACTAATAAAAGATAAATAGATTTCAAAATTATGTTTAATCCAATGTCCAGCATTATCCCGAGTAAACGCTGTGGGGCAAGCTTGAGAGAGCACAGATCCTGTGTTAGTTAGCTAGCAGAGCTGACTGACACTGTAAGCCGCCCTGTGAGGTACCTGGCTGCCATGAGGAGTTGGCCAGCCTTCGAGGGCACGCTAGAGGAAGAGCATATGTGTGGCAACCATGACGAGCCCTTCCACAGTGCATACTCTGACATCCCTGAAGGGCCTAAACCTCTGTGCAGACAGAGATTTAATCATGGGACGGGAAAAGAGAGGAAGAAGAAACTCAATAATGAAACAAGGCTAACTCGAAGGGCTCTGACTCTCCAGGGTTCTGTGCTTAGACTCTGGGAGACCAAAGGCACTGCTCTAGAGTGGGTCCAGGGAAGCAAGCCACGAGGAGTGGTGGATGCACAGTCAACAGGGTCAGCAAGCTTAGAAACAGCCCCGCTTCTACAATGCTTAGGCATCAGTCGGGCAACAGTGTCTGTGTGTGCACCTGTGATATATGCGCTTATGATATATGCACTTCTGCTTATGTGTGCATGTGTGATATAGAAAGAGTTCTTTTCCACACAGAAAAACGCTTGCAGAATCAGCCACTGGAAGCTGAAAAGGTAAGAATGTCATGCACACAGAGAAGCATGTTTCTTGCTGACTCAGAGAACACTGCGAGGGAAGAAAGGAGTGCTCTGTACCTCGCGTGTGAAGTCCGAAGGCACTGGTCATCTCTTTCTCTCTGAGGATGAGCCCCAGAGCTGCCTGGCACACAGACTCTTTGTCTATGGTGCTGTGAGTGGGCAGCAGCTCCTTGTGGTGTTGGGGGATGAAGTCAGTGTGCACATTCCCAGCTTCAAACTCCGCGTGGCCAGAGAGCCGGAGCAGGAAGTCCACGTTGGTGCGCAAGCCGACAATCTAGGAAGAGAAGCAAACCCAGGGTCTGTTGACTTCAGAAAACAACATATTCAGGAAAGTGTCTGTCTGTGACCAACTAAGGGGTCATGTACAGAAAGGTCATACTCACTGCCACTGGATAGATTATCACATATCTGGACTTACACTTCAAAATGTAGCTGAACAACAGAAACTGGATGTACGATGTGGTACAGCAGGAAGGTTTAACTGTCTCATGTTAGGAAAACGATGAATTAAAAAAAAGCAGACATGAAATTTATTTGCAAGAGACCAAAGATTGTTCTCTATAACAGTTCATGAAATAGGGTGACTGCAAACGGAAGCAGGATTGGGGTATTGGAGGAGGAAGAAGAATAAACGGCCTGCAAGGAACTTCCTTCTAACATTGAATTCCAAAGTTTATTCATGGATTACAAAAAAATAATAGGGAATAACACGGTCTGTAATTCACCTCAAAATAAATAAATAAATAAAGGGTTAAAGGTAAAGGTAACTATGGCCTTGGGTTCATGAATTCACTCTCTTACTCAGCCAGTCCTTATTTTACTGAGCAGTTTTAGATGCTAGGCTCTGACACAGGCTCTGGGGACAGCGAGAGGCAAAACAGACGCAGGCCCTGACTTCGTAAGGCCGGGACTGAGGCTGGCCACAGTGACAGAGAACCTCAAAGCGTCCTGACATAAATGGAACACCAGGAAGTGGACCCTGAGGAAGTGAGAAGGCCTGAGGATGGTCAGCACACGGCATGTGGTAAGGATTCTCTAAAGGAGAGGCAAGAGGCAAGAGCCCTTCTCTGTGCTGGTGCAGTGAATGATAGCAGTGTGGGCACAGTGCTGGGAGCCACAGAAACCATGGATTCATGGATTTTACACAGATTAATAACACACAATAATTTCAAATCATTTGGCAGAAAAATAAACTCTGCCAAATGCATGAAAATGAAGATGATGATGATTTGGAAGAAAACTGATTTGGCTCACTCCTAGAGTTGGCTTTACTTATAGAAGACTAGGGTTTCACTGAAATGCAGTGCTGACATTAGTGGGTTTTTTTTTTTTTCCTTTTACAATCCTTCATTTTCCAAATGAAACAAAGAAGCGCTCAAAGCCTGCACTCGCCTTGTTTGGGGACCTGCCCTGTGCAGACCTGCTTCGTGTGTGACATACAGGAATGCAGGCATGAGGTGCCCACACCAGGCCTCTGGCCTCAGCTCACTCACGTTGTACTGTTGAAGGCTGTACCTCAGTTTCGACAGGGCTGACGGGCGATCTGGAGCCCATACAACGAGCTTTGCAATCATGGGGTCGTAATGCACGGAGACTTCATCTCCTAGGAGAGAGAAACACCGTAACCTGTTAATGCCAGATCTCTGAGGAATGAAGCAGGGCTGAGCAAGATATTCTTCCTGTCATCCCATGGCCAGTCCTCACCAATTCCTGCGTGGCAGGTGCACTGAGCACAGTTTTACTTTCAAGGAAACCGAGGCTCAGAGGATTTTAAAACTTGTTCAAAATCTAACAAGGATTAGTCATTGACAGTGCCAGGCTTTCCCATGTGACTCAGTGACACACAGGCTGGCTTTCTTCACCCTTTCTTCTTTTTCTTTCTCTCTTTGGAAGTCAAGGCAAAGTTCTACCCTCTCACATTAAACTTATTTCCACTGTGAGCTTCCAAGCCTTCAATCCCCTGGGCCCACAGGGCACCAGAGAAACCTATGTGTTATCCTAGGATCTGATCATGCACACTGAGCACATATACACCAACCCACCCAACCCCACCAAGTAATTAAATACACAAACTGTAAAACAAGAACCCACAATGATAATGCAGTTAAAGTCTGGGCATGGTGGTGAGAGCCACAGTTCTAGCTCATTGGCAAGTGAAGACAAGGGTACACACTTGAGCCCTGGAGTTTAATTCCGGTCTGGGCAACGCAGTACGTCCTCATCTTAGAGAAAAGTACCTTCTTAAGAGTATAATCCGAGTGATAGCTTTGGCCTTATTTAATGTTACCTTGCCGTACTCCAGTTTCAATCCTCGTAGACATGTCTGCCTGAGGGGTAGAGAGGTGAACCAATGGCCCAGCCCCGGGCATGAAGTTATTGTCAGGATCTTCCGCATATATCCTGGCCTCAAAGGCGTGGCCCTGAAGAGGGATTTCTTCCTGCCTCAAAGGAATCTTTTCTCCTGCTGCAATCTGGTAAGAAAACAGCGCTTCTTATGAAAATGCATCTTAAGAGTTGCTAAGGGACCTACAGGTCAATGTTCACTGCTTATACCCTGTGGAAAATGGACATCTATCTTCTGAAAGGCAGTCAATAAAAATGGTGACTGGCCACCCCTTGAGTGTTAGGTAAGGCAGACACAGATCAAAAAACAGGGACAGCTCGGGGATAATCTATTAATTAGGATGAGCTCTATAGAGTTTTAAGTGGAGAAAGCCTATTAGATGGCTAACTTCTAAAAACTGGTGTATAATAACACGAAAACCTAACTTCCTTACTGGTAAGATACTATTTTCAGTTACAATATAAAACTCAGTTCCCCACTCATCTTTATAAACATTTGGCATTTGGAATTACATTTACACCCATGAAAAAGGCTGTGAACAGAGTAGCTGTCATTTTCATCACCACATGAGTGAGAGTAAGGCAGAAAGAAGAACTCAGGGGTTTGTGACTCCAGATCATAAGCTGTGATCATTCATTGTTTCTAAATATTTGTCATTTTGGCTCTTTTCTAAATACTTGTCATTTTGCCAATTCAATAAAGTTCACTCTTCAATTAGTATAACTTAGAAAAAAACTAATGGAGAATATGTGGCCACTTCCTCCCTCTCTTCAAGTTTTGTTACAAGATATAAAAAAAAAAATAAACAAAAAACAAATAAACACAAAAAGGCAATCTAAACACAGGAGACAAAATTATAGGTAACTTCATATGACTCTGAACTGAAAAGGAACAGAGACAAGCTCATTCCTCAGAGCCTGCAAACAGGAAGGGTCAGGAACACAGTATCTGTATCCATACTGACTGGGTTTAGTTTATCTCTACACCCTGACCAGAGAAACTTCTCGACCTTTTTCCAGTCAGAGCCTGATTACAGTAAGTACCACAGAAGTGTCTCCTAGTGCCCTTTTCGGTCCTATGTTTGAAAAATGAAGCTTTACTTACTCATAGAGTTCTTACTGTCTTCTTACACAGAAGAAAAAAAGTGTTGGCCATATAGCCCATGTTCTAGGCCATAATCTTATTTTTATCGCACAAACTGTTTTCAAACTGCCTTGTCTTTACTGGCTTTTTTTTCTTCTTCTTTTTCTTTCTGAGGCTGGCTTCCATCCAAGTCTAAGAGAGACTGGTCCTGATTACACCTTCAGGTTGGGAATTCTGTGCCATTTTTGCTCTCAGAGAGACAGTAAGTATCCGAAAGCTCTGACCCATGTTTCAATGCACCCCTGTACCCTGCTGGACATGTGTACTGTAGCCTGAACTCAGCTGTCTGAACCACAGAACCCCATTTTTTAAGAAGTCTTTGAGCAGCAGGCTGTGGTGTGGCATAGCTTTAATCCCAGCACTTGGGAGTCAGAGGCAGGTGGCTCTCTGTGAGTTTGAGGCCAGCCTGGTCTACAGAGCAAGTTCCAGCATGGCCATGATACAGTCCACCTGCCTGCAGCCCAGGGCCTGAGGGGAGGTGAAGTTAATTGACAAGTTAAAAGTTTGTGCTCCAAAAGTGCCAATAATATTACAGCCTCAGATGCAGTTTTTTAACCTTTCATTTTCCTGTCCTCATCAAAACCACAGAAGTGAGTTATACCCAAAGCAGCATAAATGGAGTCCAGAATGTACTGTGCTCTCCACCCTGACCTTGTTTCTGGTGGTGCTGGGGCTGACCCCAGGCACCACCAAGCTGGGCAAGCTCTCTAGCACGAAGTGACACCCACAGCCTATGACTGCCATTTCTCACCCTGAACTGCCACTCCACCAGGTCAGTTCCGGTGATCATTTCAGTGACGGGGTGTTCCACCTGCAGCCTCGTATTCATCTCCATGAAGTAGAAATTGTGCTGTGAGTCCATAATGAATTCCACAGTTCCTGAAAGATACAGCAGAGTAGTCGCACTTCAGTGGCGTATAATCAGCAGCAAACTGGGGTTTTCTATGAGGGGAGCTGGACAGAGGTCAGCAGCAAGAAGAGCATTAGACCTCCACAGGTTTAGTTCCCAGCACCCACGCAAGGGGACTAACAGACATCTGATGCCCTCTTCTGGCCGCTATAGGAATGGCACTTAGGCGTACATGCAGGCCATAGCAAAAATTTTAAAAAGGGCGGGGGGAGTGGTTTACAAAATATTTTCTCTGATGCAGCACATTGAGTTTTACTGCTGAGGACTTCATTTATGGAACATAATTTGGATTTCATGAAGAAAACACTAAATCTCTCAGCAGCAAATGAGTCTCAGTTTAGATTAGAGAACTGTATGAAATGTAGCAACAGAAAATATCTTTGGAATCCTGAGCAAATGCTAAACCCAAATTATACACCAGCAGTATCTGCTGTAGTAATGAGGGCATATTTGGACTGTGAGTTACTGTTCTAGCACACCTACCCCAGAAGCCTCACGCTGATGGCTCACCTCATTTGAACTCTGGAGGAAGACATAACTTTCCTCCCTGATCACTGTGGGTCCAGCAAGTTCTCTCTTGAAGTCTTCATGAGGACTGGGGCTGTAGCTACCTCATAATTTTTTTTTTTAATCTCAGATGGCCTAGGCCCTAAGTTTGATCTTCAGTATTGCTCCTCACCCCAAATAAGAAAAGCCCTTCGGTTAGGAACAAACTGAAAGACTTTTTCAGCTGTTCAGTGTCTAAGCTATATGCTGATACCAAGCCTATTGGTAGTCTGCTAAGAGCTGCAATGCTTTTCTAGTCCTCCTGGGGATGGATCCCAGACCCTACTGTAGGCAAACATCCTTTAGTTTTATTAGGCTTAATTTTACACAATACTTTGATTATTTGAAGTAGAGGTGAGCTGATTTTGTCAAATGACTACAATCATATCAGCCTTGTAAGAAATGTGTGTCTATATAAAGGAAGAGCATCAGAAAATAAGTAGGTGAAAGTACAATGAACTCTTAATTTGTTTGCTTTAATTGCTAGTTGATTTAACAAACAATTTATATGTGTCTTCATATATACTCTTATATAGAAATAAAGGGCATGACAACAATATCAGAAGGGACAAGAGGGATATATTAGAGATGCCTAATTATTATTATTATAAAGTACCTGTGCTTATGACATATGATAAGGCTTTTAAATTTTAAAAAATTTTTTATTCATTCATTTATTTAATATTGTGTGTGACTAGGAGCGAAGACACATTTCAATACATTTACATTTCAATAGTCCCATACAAAATAAAAGACAGAAACTGCATTAAGATAACAAAAAGACCCAACTGTATATTGTCTACAAGAAACTCATCTTTAATTTAAAAAAATAACTGATTTAAAGTAAAAAGTGTAAAAGATACTGCATACAAACAATAAAGCAAGTAGGAGTAGCTATTTCAGATGGATCATACTGCAGAGTAAGGAATGTTATCATGGATGAATAATAATATAAAGATAACAATACAAAAATGGTAAAGGGGTCAATCCTGCAAAATAGATATCAATATCAAATACCTAACAATATCAAAATACATGTGGCAAAAACTGAAAACAAGGAGAAATAGGTGAATTCATCACAGTGGTTGAAAAACAATAGTGTTCTATTAGATTGAGCAGATCCAGCAGGTAGATAATTAGCAAGGATATATACATTAACTCAATTGCACCATTAATCAACTAGGTAAATTGTTATCTATGGACCACAACAGGAGAATATATTCTCAAGCTTTCAATGATTAGTCACCTAGAA
The DNA here is from genome assembly GCA_028658305.1 of Pachyuromys duprasi. Taxonomy (NCBI): domain Eukaryota; kingdom Metazoa; phylum Chordata; class Mammalia; order Rodentia; family Muridae; genus Pachyuromys; species Pachyuromys duprasi. Next base: position 39,927,720 of record CM053766.1, on the reverse strand, counting down.
TCATCTAGATCACCTAAAAGAATCATATTCTGGGCCACAGAGGACTCCTTATCAATGAGAAACAGAAATGAGATTAGAAACATATTATCAGCTACTTGACTCGGGAATAGAATCAAAGCAACCAGGGAAGAGATACTCTTGAAGATGTGACTATGGAAAGGTGATCAATTTAGTTTCAAGCTGATACTTGACAAAACCCGGGCACCTTGGAGAGCAAAGGATGAGAAGAGAGTTTTAGGCAAACACACCACAGTGCATCCCAGGGTAGGGTAAAGGTAAAGGACATACCAAGAAAGCCCAGTTAGGACAGGCTGCAGCACCAGGAAGAAGGGCAGTTTACACACACGTTAAGACCTAGAATCTTGGTTTGCATGTGACAAGACATTCTGTAGTGACGCCGCACTACAGATTATGATTAGGGCTGTGTTGAGAATTATCTTGTCTGAGCTTGCTGGTTTGGGAGTCAAAGGTTCTAACATTTTTCAAGAATCCACAGCCAAGGCTATCCATATGCACTGGCTTCCACAGTGTCTCCACTCTTGGTAGATCTGCAGAGAAGGCAAGTGGCTTGGGCTCCAACACAAAATGCACTGTACTGAATTCTACAACCACGAGCAATAGAAGCCAAATGACAGCAAGAAATAAGTTGTAATTAAAGGCAACACTACACAGATGAATCTGTCAACGAGGACTGTTTCCACATAAACATGTGAGGATGTTCCACCTTCCCAGATGTGAAATCTCAACATAGAAACACAAGAGATATGAACCAGAAAGCCAACTGGACTCCTCAAAAGTTAAATACCCTAGAAAAGGACTCCAGAGACACTGAAGAGGATGAAGTGCCCCCCAAATCTCAAATGATTGGTCTTAAAATTACCACCAAATTCACACGAGTAGCTGGAAAAGTTAAAGAACACATTTATGGAGCATGAAAAAAATAATTCTGAAAAAGAACCAGAAATCTTGGAAATGAAAATTCAGTAAGTAAACAAACAACAACAAAAAGCTGTAGAGTGGGGGCTGGAAAAGCAGCTCAGTGGTTAGGAGTACTGGCTCTTTTTCCAGAGGACCCAGGTTTCAGTTTCAGCCCTCACTTGCCGGTTCACAACTGCCATTAATTCCAGTCCCAGGGATCTGACACCTTCTTCTGGCCTCTGAGGGCACCAGGCATGCATGTATGTCTACATACCACATCCTATAGCTAAAATAAATAAATAATTTTAAAAAATCACACTCACACACACACACACACACACACGCACGCACGCACAGAGTGGAATCAGGCTTGAAGGTACTCACCTATAATGTCAGCATCAGAGAGGCTGAGTGAGAAGGATTACCACACTCAACCTGAGCTACATCATGAGACTCTTTCTCAAAAACGAATACAAACAAGCAAACAAACCCAGTTCAAAGAATCATCAGTAGATGAGATCAAGTGAAAGAAAGACAGTTAGGGCTTGAAGACCAAGTCAATGGATTAGAAAAGACTATAATAAAGAAAACTGTAAGACTGCATTGACCATGCAGGGCCTCTGTGGCCCCAGAGAAAGGGCACACAATGATGAAGGAGCCGCGATCTGGGTTAATGCTGTAGAAAAAAAAAATGTATACAGTGAAACAACAGCAGAACGTCTCAAGTCTTGGGAAACACAGACATCCAGGTACAGGGGTTTTTTGAACTCCATCAGACATGACCAGAAAGGAACCTCTCTCTACATGTTCATTAAACTGCCAGAAGTGCAGAGAACCTCAAAAACAGTGAGAGTAAGAAGTACTACATCAGCCATGAAGGAAATCCCACCAGGATAAGAGACTTCTTCACAGAAACTCTGAAGGCAAGGAGGAAATGGAATGCTGCATTTATGTATGCATGTATGTATGTATGTATGTATGTATGTATGTATGCATGTATGTATGTATTTTTAACAAGGTTTCTCTGGTAGCCCTGGCTGTCTTGGAACTCTGTGGACCAGGCTGGGCTCAAGCTCACAGAGATCCACCTGCCTCTGCCTCCCGAGTGCTGGGGTTACAGGCCTGCGCCACCACAGCACTATGGAATGCTGTATTTTAAACTCTGAGAGAAAATAACTGGCAATGGAGAGTCCTATGCAGAAAAACTATTGTTCAGAAATGAAAGAGAAATAAAGGCATGCCAATATAGGCATAAGCTAAAGACACACATAGCTGATAACTCAGTATTATACTAGATCTATCTATCTATCTATCTATCTATCTATCTATCTATCTATCTATCTATCTATCTATCTATCTACCTACCTACCTACCTACCTATCAATTTACCTATTTATCTATTTATTTAGTTATTTGAGACAGGATTTCTCTATTTAACTCTGGCTGTCTGGGAAGTCACTATGTAGACCAGGCTGGCCTCAAACTCCCAGAGCTCTGCCTGCCTCTGCCTCCTGAGTCCTGAGATGAAAAGCGTGTATACCACTATGACTAGTTTTATAGAAGATTCTTAAATGAATCCATGTCCAAAAGTGGAAGCAACATTAACAAGCTTGAGAACAGGAGAAAGAAGGAAATTCAATTAGACGAATAGTCAAGCAAATGAGAATTGGGTAAGATTCAGACACCCTTAACTCATTAAACCAGAAGCCCCTAATAACAACAAAGCAGAAAGAGATGAACACAGGATACTGAGAACAGCCAGAAGAAAACAACAAAAATGACAAGAACTGTTACATATTACTTGCAATAACTCTGAACATGAATTATTTTAATTAATCAATTAAAAGACTTAAGAGTATCTGAGTGAATTAAAAACAAGAACCACCAATTTGCTGCCTCAAGAAACTCAAGCATCAACAAAAGCATATACAGACGAAGAGGGAGAGGGTAAGAAATGGAAGTATGAGGAAATGGAATCGGAAAGCATGCAGGAACAACTATACTCATATTGGATAAACAGGCTTCACACAAAAATGCTCAAAAAGGATAAAGGTAGATACATCAAGAAAAGGAACAATCCACCATAAAACATAAAACTAGAAACACATATGCATCAAACATAAAAACAACCATTTAAAAATAAATGTGACAGAAAAGTGTCCTTGTGGTATGGTTGAGCATCTTTTGGGTATATGCCACGAGTGGCATAGTTAAGTAGAGCTATTCCCAATTTTCTGAGAGACCACCAAAATTGTACACAGTGGTTGTACAAGTCTGCGCTCCCACCAGCAATAGAGGAGGGAATGTTCCCCTTTCTCCACAATCTCACCAGTATATGCTATCACTTGAGTGTTTGATCTTAGTCATTCTAACAGGCATGAGATGGAATCTCAGAGTCGTTTTGATTTGCATTTCCTTGATGACTAAGGACGAGCTATTAAAATCATGAAATTTGCAGGCAAATGGAATGGACTAGAAAAGATCATCCTGAGTGAGGTAACCTATAAGCAGGAGGACACACATGGTATGTAGTCACTTATAAGCAGGTATTAGCCATATAATACAGGATAAGCATGCTACAGTTCACACACCCAAAAAGCTAAGTAACAAGGAGGGCCCAAGGGACTCTCACTCAGATGGGGAAACAGAATGGACAGTGGAAGTGGATGAAGATAGGGAACTGGGTAGGAAAGGGTGTGGGGAGGAAAATGAGGGGGGGGGCAATGACAAATGTGAAGAGAGTGAAGAGGGGAGATGAGAGGGCTTGGAGAGGAGAGAGAAACCGAGTGTGAGGGCATCTCCGAGACAAGATGGAGACCTGAGACGAGGTAGGCTCCAGGGAGGATATGGGGATGACTCCAGCTGAGATTCCTAGCAGCAGGGGACATGGAGACTGAGAGAGCCACCCTCTAGCCAGGCAGTGGTAGGAGGGGAACACCGATCCACCTGTAAACCCTGCTACCCAAAACTTACCTGCCTACAAGATGTGCAGAGACAGAGGGACTATTCAACCCCTGCCTGGCCCAACCTCAGACCCTCCCATGGGAAAGCGCCAGCCTCTGACACCATTAATGACACTCTGCTATGTATGTTTGCAGACAGGAGCCTAGCGTAGCCATCTTCTGGGAGGCTCCACGCAGCAGCTGATCGAATCAGATGCTGAGACTCACAGCCAAGCATTAGGCAGGGCCCAGGGAGTCCTCTGGAAGAATTGGGGGCGGGGGTTGGGAATGACAGAAAGACCTAGAGGGGACATGAATTTCATAAGAGGACCAACAGAGTCAACAAACTGAGGCCCATGGGGGCTTTTGGAGATGGAAACACTAGCCAAGGAGCATGCATGGACTGGGCATGGGCCCCCCTGGACATGGGTAGGCAGTTTGATCTTCATGTGGGTCCCCTAGTGGGTTGAGTGGGTGCTGTCTATGACATGACTCTCTTGCCTGCTTTCAATCACTTCCCCCTAATGACTGCCCTTATTTGGCCTCGGTGGATGAGGAGCTCAGTCCTGATTCGACTTTATGTGCTGGGGTGGGTTGGGAGGCTCCACTTTTCTAAGGAAAAGGGGAGCAGAGATAGGGGGAAGAGGGTGGAAGGGAGGGACCGGGAGGAGGGCAGAAAGGCAACTATGATCAGTACGGAAAGTGAATATATAATTATGAACAAACAAATAAAGGATGCAGGATGAGCGAGCCAGTCAATTACCTTCTCACATGACCTGAAAGTAGGACTCTTAGGGAGGGGAAGAAGAAGGAAAGAGGTAACTGAAGGGAAGGTGAACACTCAAAAGCATTAGATGTGGGAATGTCACAGTGAAAACCCACTGATTTGTATAATACGCATTAATAGTTTTAACAATAAAAACAGCATCAACGGTGTCTGCTCTCAGAAGACAATGGTACTAACTAGAAACCAATATGAGAAATAGACCTGAAAAGAGAAAACTTTGACATTTTCTATTAAATGAAAACACAATTAAAATGAATGGATGTAACACAGAAAATGCTCATAAATTTATAGCTGCAAACATATAAGAAAGGAGGAAAAAATATATCAAATTAGGTCCGGTAATACAGTAATATGAGTCAAACAGTACAGATTACAGCAGAGGGCTAAGAGATGGTTCAGAGGTCTTGCTGCCAAGCCTGATGACCTCCGAGTTCAAGCCCTGGAAATCACATGGTGGAAGGTGAAATCTGACTCTCAAAAGTCACCCCAACATCCTCTTGTGCACTGTAGCACACCTGTGTGCCTGAGCACCCAGATCCAACTATCTATTTGCCTATGCTTACGGTAGCACTATTCACAGTGGCAAAGCTATGGAGTCAAATGAATGGATAAGGATGAGATTGAGGCTGGAAAGATGGAAATCAAAACACATTTTATAGGTCAATCAATTAGACCGGCTAATTAAAAAATATCCCCCCCAAAAGGTACACACACAGAGAGCATAAGTAACTATAAAAACAAAAAATTTAAAAATTATAGCAAAGTTGGTGTGGTGGTGCACGCCTATGGTCCCAGCACTAGGGGAGGCAGAAGCAGGCAGATCTCTGTGAGTTCAAGGCTAGTCTGGTCTACAAAGTGAGTCTGGAACAGCCAAGGTGACACAGAGAAACCCTGTCTCAAAAAGCGAAAGAAAACAAAACAAACAAACAAAAAAAAAAGGAAGGAAGGAAGGGAGAAAGGAAGGAAAGAAAAAAAACCAAAAAAAATTACAGCAGGCTGGGCATATTTGGCACATGCATTGAATTCCAGCACCGGGAGGCAGTTGGAGGCAGGCACAGGTTTGCGTGTTCCAAGCAAGCCAAAGCTATGTAGCAAAACCTTGTCAAAATAAATAAATAATAAAAAATAATATATAGACAGAAATCAGTGAAATTATAAACTCAATAGAGAAAAATAAAAAACATAAACAGTTTCTTGGTCAGATAATTAAAATCAACACGGTTTAGACAGGCTGATGGAATAGAAGAACACGGAGAACAATGTCAGAAATGGAAGAACTTAAGCACAGGTCTCAGGGACAATTAAAGAGAAAACTTTGTCCTTTCTTTATGGTGCTAGGGATTGAGCCTGGAGCCTTCCACATGGGAGACATGTGCTTTCCCACTGATCCGCACTGCCAGACCTAAAGGAATATTATCAGTAAGTGTTTGCTCATGAACTCAATAATTCAGATGAAACAGCCCAATTCCTCAGAAGGCACAATAGGCTGTCGCACAAGAAACTGACAATGTGGACAGTCTCTTTCTCTGTCACATTCTCTCTCCCCCTCCAATTCCAGGGGATCAGCATTCTCTGCTGGCCTCTGTAAGCACCAGGCACACACAATGTGCATACATACATGCAGGCAAAATACATACATAAAAATAAATCTTAGAAAAATGTAAAAAAAAAAACCTGAATCAATTGTTGAGTTAACAATACAGGAGAACAGCAAAATTGGAGGAGTAATAATACTCAGCTTTAAGCCACAGTTGAACTAAGAGCGTATAGTATTGCTAATGAGCAGATGAACGAATCGAAGGACTAGAAAAGCAAGCCTAGCTGTACAGTCATGTAAAAATATACTAGCCTATGGCAAAGGGGCACAGGCAATACAATGGCACAAAGTCTTTCTATATTCTTGAGTTGGTATTTGGGGCCCTTTGCATCTTAATATAAACTTTAGAATCAGCTTATTGATATTCACAAAATAACTTGCTGAGATAATGGTACTGGAACAAAAACACTGAGAAGGAAAACAAAAAAAAAATCTGGACACAGATTTTATATTTTCACAAGCCTCAACTCAAATCAGATAATATGTCTAACAGAAACTGCAAAACTACAGCCCTCGAAAATAACCTGCAAGAACATCTAGATGAAGTCAAGTGTAGAAATGACATTTGCACACACCAAAGGTGTAGCCCATGGAAAAGCTGACAGGGTAGACTTAATCAAAATTAAAACATCTACTCTTCACAAGATTGTATGCATAAAAGTGAGAGGACCTGCTGCAGATTGCAAGTCTGGCCTTCTGTTCAGCTTCTGAAAACTGCTCTTAAAGACTTTTGGGTGTATCTCTGTGGTAAAGTTCTTGCCTCCAAATGTGAGGCCTTAGCTTCAGTTCTAAGCTCTGTAAACGAATAAAACCAAAAACTGTGCTCTGAAAATAAAGTTTAATCATTTTAAAAGAAAAAAAACCCCAATTGATTCATCTTATCTTGAAATAGAATAGGGAGTAACAAACTTCCTCGTATATGATTGGGCTAAGTACTGCTTAGAAAAATGTCTGTTTCTTAAAAGTCCCTTTCCCACTGTAGACATCCAGGGAGCCTGGTTTATGTCCCTCTTATCTCCCGAAAGGAGGTGTTAACACACCTGCACCCACATACTTGACAGCCTGCGCAGCTCTGACTGCGGCCTCGCCCAGCCTTCTTCTTACTTCAGGGTTAACACCAGGCTACAGGACGATATTGAAGACAATTTCCATTAGTCTCACCATGCATTTCCACCAGAATGAAAAACAATTAAAATGTACACTAGATAATAACGCATATTAAGTAACAGCATTAAAAAGACAATACACCAATTTGTCTGTCAATACACCACCATTGAATGCTTCTGCTAGTATGTCTATGAACTACAGGCATTACTCCGTTCTAGTACCTATCTTTATCCTTTGCATTTTCATTACAACTTCCAAAACTATATAAAGGATGACAAGTACTGAGCTGGAAAGATGGTCATCAGAGTGTGTACTGCTCTCACAGAGAGTTACTTTGATTCCCAGCACCATTATCAGGCGGCTCAACCTGTAGGGAAACCAAGGGGAATCTGATGCATCTTCCACAGGCACTGTTCACAGCAATACTCCACATATAGACATCTAAATAATCTCTGCTTAAACATTAAGCTTTACTGATGTTGTGGACATTCACTCCAAATATCTAAGATATTCTGCAACAAAAAATTCTATTTTGAATAGTGTAAGAACACTGGTTAACTAGAAACCTCAGGACCCTGATGTAAGCCCTAAAGGAACATAACCACCAAATAGGTAGCCCAGGCTCTGACCCTCCTAAGCAACCTGAACCAACCAAGGGATGGGAACAATATTAAGGGGAAGTTGTCAAACAGTGACTCCATTTTCTCCATAATATAACTATGGGGCAAGAAGATGTCTAAGGTACTTAAGGAAATGCTGAAAAAGCAGTTAAAACAAGAGTCTTCTCTCTAACCCCACCCCCACCTACCCCCACCCCACATCCTCAGCTCTGCATCAAGGTCTTATCATTACGTTACTATTCAGATGCTAGGGATGGAAGATATTAGCTTTATGAATCAGATGTGAAAATGTGACTGTAGAAGGTTTACATTCGAGAGAACCTCAGAAACGTCCCTTCAGCTTCCTTACCGCCGGGGCCTCTTCAATGATCTTCTGATGCCGCCTCTGCACACTACAGTCTCTTTCAAACAAGTACACCGCATTGCCATGGTGGTCACCAAACACCTGGACTTCCACGTGCCTATTTCAAAATTACAGACGTGTTAATATGCTTCCTTTAAGGGTCAAGAGATTTCACATTTACTAACCCAAACTGTTGGCCAAAATAACCAAGATTCCTCCATTTTCTTTGAGAAAAATATGGTCTTCTAAACTCCATATTGAGGTGATAATTTAGAAACATAGATACAATCTTATAAAATCTAAGTTAAAAGGTTTCTATTTGTATGATAAACACTAGCAAAACAAATTTATGTACCTGAAATGACTGGTAGGTAAGAAGAGTGAAAATATAGGAGACCCCCAAATAGGAGTTAATCACAAAGTAAAAATTATTAAAAACTGATTAATTTGTGTACAAAAATTAATTACAAACTATAGTTCGTAAGAAGGCCAACATAACTTAACCAGCTTTAATAAAACAAAACAACCTTTTAGTCAGATTTTATAAACAATGGATAACTGAAATCAAAATGTCTTATCTAGAAAAGAGCTCAGAAATAAGTCAAATAAACATAGATCATTAGTATTTCAAGAGCGTGCTAACATTAGATCATGAAAAAAACTAAAAAGGCACTTTTTAACATAAGCTAGTAAAATTATGGTTAAGTCATACTGAGAGCAGAGATACATAATGTCTTGAAAAATGAGGCTCATATACACCACTACCCAGGGCTAGTGAAGTCACAGTCTTGGAGAAGAACAACCTACAAGCCCCACTTTACTACACTAGCATAATCCCTAACAACAGTCTAGACATCTGCCTTTATAGCCACAGACAGTGGCGTCCTCACCCCTCATCGAGGAAACATCTCTTTGCAACAGATGGAGACCACTACAGAAAACCGCAACCAAGCAGAGTGCAGAGTTGTAAAACCCAGTCCCATTGAATCCATCTATGATCACACTTGCCAGCCCTGGGGAGGCAAAGGTAGGAGGACCACCATGAGTTCAAGCGCTCTGCATAATGGGCTGCGGGTCAGCATGGTGGCCATGGCTACACGGTGAGGCCCAGTCTCCAATAAGCAATGTTTCCTGGACTGAGTCATCCTCACTGGGCTATCCAGAGAGTGCTCCTATGATTATCACGTAGAAGGATGCTGATTTGGATGATTTGTCCATTTTCTTTTGAAAGGTATTACCAGAGGAAACATTTTAGAACCTTCTGTATTTCTGTCTTACTGCCCACTAATACGAAGCATATGCTGTGCTCTCCTAATTCTTGATCTGTTTTGAATTGATTTATTTTTTAGCTATCAAACTGCAATTAATAAATTTCATTTATTGTGTCATGTCCAGGCATAGTTTTTTTAAAGATGAACTTATTTCTGTTTTATGTGTACTCGGGTCTTGCTGTGTGTATGTCAACGCAGCAGACACGTGCCTGGTACCTGACCTATAGAGGCTGGAGGAGGGACCCGGGTCCCCTGGAACTGGAGTTACATGGCTGTGAGCTGCCATGTGGGTGCAGGGAATTACACCTGGGTCCTCTGCAGGAGCATCTTATCTGCTTATCTGTCTTAGCCCTTACCTGCTGAGACATCACTGCAGACCCCAGTTCCACCATTTATAAGGTATAAAACAAAACCAAACACAAGTCAGGGCCCTTGTGCGAAGATAATGTTAAAAAAAAAAAAAAGAGTCCTTTCTGGACTTTCTTTTAAGGAAAGATCTTAGTGTTTCAGCTTCATTGCTTGCAAGGTAAAGCCTTTCTATCCATGGCTTACAAATGAATTGTTCTTTCCACTTGTCTAAAAGGTTTTATACCTCTAGGACATAGGAAAGTTTATAATGATTATCTTATTTTTAAAAAGGGTAAAAGCTGGTAATCTTTATGAGCCTTCTATGGCGGTATTTAAAGACACACCTCAGTGCAATGGTTTAGAATGTGAACTCTGAGGTCAAACTGCCTGCCCTCAGATTCCCGCTTCACAACTGAGGGTGACCCAGGCAGCAATACTCACTCTATTGCCTAGTGCCTTGGTGCACAAACTGAAAGCAGGAGTACATATCTGGGGCACTTTGTTAGAACTAGGACAATAAGACTACCTAGAATATGAAAAACATAGAATCTGCCATCTGGCTAGTCTAGGCCACAGGGGTTACTACCTGTTAAAATATCACAAAACGATGACAGAAATCCTTAATGGACTCTAGCTAACTAACAAGCTCTGTTTTTCTGAATCTTTCGACCAATGTGTAGAGCTCTGTAAGTACAGGGGATTCTTAGAAGAACACATTTATACTGGAAGAAAACCCTAAGCGTTACCAGTAACAAACACACTCTGGGACATCAATGTCACAGGGCCATTCTGCCTTGAACAAAGGTACTAAGACAGTTTTTCTTATTCACTAATAAGGAAGGATGCCTGTGGTATAGCGTCATAATGTTAGAAATGATTCTATCCACTGTTCTTTTGGACATATTTATTTCTTATGTTTTCATGCATGAGTTTTCTATTAGCATAAAAGAAAATGTTTAGAAGCAAGCATACTTGACTACATGTATGTAACCCATGACTACTGAAGTTGAAGTGGGAAACTTCAAGAGCTTATATAGTATTACAACACCGTACCTTACAGTATATACATGCATTGCTTAAAACACACAAACAAAAACAACAAAGCAAACAAAAACAGAAACAAAAAAAAACCCAACAGTTGACCTTGGTGTGTCCACAAACTTCTCAATCAACATAGCGTCATCATTAAAAGACTTCTTTGCTTCCCTCCGGGCTGATTCTAACTGCTCTTGAAATTCCTTCTCTGATCTAATGATCCTCATGCCCTAGAAAAGAAAGAATTGTGTGACCACAACAGAAACAGACCTCTAGCCAGGAATGGCAAGGGCAGGTACCCACAATCTTACCTTTCCTCCGCCACCACGGACGGCTTTGATCATAACAGGATACCCGATTTTCCCAGCATGCTCTTTCAGGCACTGATCAGACTGGTCCTCGCCATGGTACCCTTCCACAACAGGCACTCCAGCAGCAGCCATGATGGACTTGGAGGTACTTTAGAATAGAAACACCAACACCAAGATGACCCAATTTTATGATATCTATAAATCATAACTCTTAAAAAAAAACCACAAACCCATCCCACAGGTAAAGAAAGGACTTCAGTCTGGAATCAGTATTAACACATACACACTAAATTCCTTGGAACACAGTTGCCCTTATTTCATGTGGTAGCCCATCCCACCATCTTTTAACCCCAGACAACTAATATACATCTTAGAATTTACAATATAATTACTTGTTTATTTTCCAAAATTCCGTGGAATTTTCCTACATGTCAGAAGAATGACAACGAATGAGCATCATTTAAAATACCTTCTAATGGAGCTAGCAAGATGGCTCCGTGGGTAAAGTGCTTTGCAGACCTGAATACTTGAGCCTGGTCCTCAGAACCCACGTAGAAGTGGAGTGGCTGCATGTGTGCACTTGCATGCACGCACACAAACACACACAGTAATAACAAATATAATTTAATTTTAAAAATACCCGTTGTGATAAAATAGACTACTCCAGTTTGCCTTGTAATGCTTACCTCTTTATACCCATGTCTCTAATTGCAGATGAAGGAGGGCCTATGAAAATAATTCCCTCTTGCTTACAAAGTTCAGCGAATTCCATGTTTTCTGAAAGAAAACCATATCCTGGATGGATGGCCTACAAAGTAGAGAAAGCACAACTACCTTACTCGCTGGCTCTCGGCTGGCGAAGCTTTGGTGCTAGCAATGCTGCCCTTGTGAGACCTCTCTAGATGAGGCTGCCAAGAGACCAAGGTCTCTGTCATAACCTGCTCCCAAAGCAATGTCTGGAACATTCATACTGAAAGTTTGAAGCCTGTTTTGCACCAGAAAAACCCAAGACTTTGTCTTCTTTTTTTTCACAACAAACACCGCACATGTGCTAGACGAGTTGTCTACCACAGCCTTGTATCTTTCCCTGGAGTAATAATGTACACAGTAAAAGCTGACACGGTACCAGTTTAAGCACGTGATCCTCACAGATGTCGCTCTTCCACTGTCACTGCCATGTGTCCAGATGTTATCATCCAGCATAATTCCTGTGACCAGGCCACCACTACTTCCCTTTCTGTTTCTATGAATTTACAAGCCTAGATGTCTCCTACTGATAAGAATTGTATACCGCTTCTCCATGATTGGCTTATGCAATTTAGCATATTTTCAAAGTCTATCCATGTGGCGGCTTGAACCAGAACTTCATTCATTTTTAAGGCTAATATTTCACAATAGGTACATTCTACATTTGTTCATTCACTCATCTGTTCACAGACATGTGAGTTGTTTCTATTTTTCACCTTCTATAAATAACATGACTGTGAATGTTGGTGTACAAGTATGAGCACCTGCTATAAATTCTTTGATATATACATAGAAGTACAATGAATAGGCCAGTAAGAAGTTTCAGTGGGTAAGGTGCCCACAGAAAGCCTCATAACTTGAGCTTGATCCCTGGAGGCCATGAAAAGGCAGAAGAAGAAAACAGATTCCACAAAGCTGATCTCCACATTCATAAGCTCCCAACCCCTACATCAAACATGTACACACAGAAACAAACACACACATATATACATACATACAAACACATATATTCACACTCACACACATAAGTGAAAGTTTAAAGTGGAATCAACACACACATAAGTGAAACTTTAAAGTGGAATTAATGAATTATATGGTGGTCTCTAGAACAACATATCTTTATAGACACATTAATTTGATTTTTTACCTTTATACAAACCTTTTTACATTTTTAATAATTGAACTTTAAAAATGCTTAAATCAAGAAATGACTATTATTCATTATAAATTAAATTTAAAAACAGAAAGCATACTTTTCCTTTTTTATTTGAAGACATGTTTTAGGTTAAGTGGTAGTAATAGTTATTAATCAGCTGTTACTACCTCTTTCACTTTGAAAGTGGGGGGGTGCATGTGGAGGTCAGAGGACCATTTGGAGGGGTCAGTTCTCTCCTTCCACTTTGCAGGTTCAGGAACTAAACAGGCTGACAGGCGTTGGCAGCAAGTGCCTTTCCCCTTCTCACCCTAGAACAATCCACACTTTAACAAGAACAAAAAACATTGCTCTTAGGGAAAGGAAAGGGCTGTAGCCTGGGGAGAAGGATTTGTTTATTGTTTTTGTGCAAAATGGGCCCTAATTTCAAACATTTGAGGTTCCAAGAAGCACCCTATTCTCCTAATTCTAATGTATAGTTTACATTCCCCCTCTGCTGACTTCCCAAAGATTTCAGGTGCTGAGGGCTCGGTAAGAAGGCTGAGGAAGAAGGGACAAATGCAGCTTACAGAGATAACAAATAATCACATGAGAAAACTACCTGAAAAGAGAACATGTCTACAAAGAGGTAGTTTTGCATAAATTATACAAAATTTGTTTGCTTTGCACTGTGAATTCTTCCAGGTCTTACCTGTGCTGCAGAGCTCTTGGCTACTTGGATGATTTTCTCCATGGAGAGGTAGCTCTGTTGGGACGGGGCAGGGCCAATGCTGTAGGCTTCATCTGCCTGTTAAAGACAGCATGCCCAGTTTGAAGCTTATCAGCCTTATTTACTATTACAATACAGTGATATGCATAACAAGGAAATGATGGTGACATGGAAACCGCAAGGATGTAGAAGCAGAATCAGCCAGTTTGGAACTCAGTCTTGCACGTAAGGAGAGTCAAATCTTGATTTTTCCTAAGAAACCACATTTTAGACTCCATCACAGCATTACAATGACCTTAAATGTAATTAATGCCAAAAGTTATAATTTGAAAACAGACACAAACTACATTAACAGAAATAAGTTGCAAGAAAAATCTTACAAAGCTGACATGATCTCTCATAATTTGTGGACTATCCTACACTACCCTTTAAACTTTGATATGACCAAACTTCGAATCAATGGTTAAATCTATATAGGTGGGTGGGATCCACAAAAGGACAGAAAGAGGGGAAGGTTCTGAGGCCTGAAAGGCAGCAGGAAATTTTATTTCTAACAAGAGGAAGTTGTTTACTATGGTTAAAATAAAGCCATCTGCAGCTGGAACAGGAACTTCAACTGACGCGTACAGCCCTTCTGTGGGCCTGCAGAGACTCGGGCTGAACACATCCCTGCTGGAGGTCCCCTGGCAGACAAGAACTGGTAATGACTGGGAACACAAATGTCGAAGGACAGTGTTGTTAGCTGGGATTTTACTGATGAACCAAAGATCAAGTGACTTGTCTAAGGTAGCTCACGCCAGTAGGTGACAACTGCTAACCACAGTGTCTTGGTCTTTTTGTCCTTTTGTATCATGCATCTGGGATGAAGCAATCCTTGATGAGATCAAGTACCTTGCCTATTACTCAGCTATGCAACTAAACAAGCTATTTGGTTCAACTGGTGTTACATCTTGAAAGTGTCTCCAACAGGAACGCTAAGTGAGTAGTTGGAACCTACCTACATATACCTTGTTCACACTAGCAAGCATCAACTGTCATCATAAGGAACTAAACTGAGCCAGACAATAGTGGCACATGCCTTTAGTTCCAGCACTCAGATGCAGAGGCAGGTGGTTATCTCTGAGTTCGAGGATAGCCTGGTCTATAGAGTGAGCTCCAGGACAGCCAGGGCTACACAGAGAAACCCTGTTTCTAATAAATAAACACACAAATAAAAATTTTTAAAAAATTAAAAATGCAATGCCTATAACAAAACTTAATCATTACTATGGCTGGAGAGATGGCTCAATGGTTAAGAGTACTAGCTGCTCTTCCAGAGGATCTGGGTTCGATTCCCAGCACCAGATGGTAGATTACAGTTGTCTATGACTCTAGTCCTAGGGAATCCGACACACTCATACAGACATATACACAGACAAAATACCAATGTACATGAAATAAAAATAGAAGTTAAATAACTAAACCCAACACAAAAGCCAATACATGCAACCACTAACAAGATTTTGTTTCCAGCTTTTTACAACATACCATATCTACATGCATGGAATTCCTATCAGCCTCACTGTAAACAGCCACAGACTGTACGCCCATTTTTTTGGCTGTTCGTATCACCCTGCAGGCAATTTCTCCTCTGTTTGCAATGAGGACCTTCGTAATGCTTCTTCCTGTCAAAAACCATGAGGAGAAGATAACAATTTTATCGGGAAATAAATTAAAATATGTTATTAGTCAGGTCTTAAGGGTTTGCTTTGGTAAAACTACATACCAAAGGCTAAGATTACCATTTTATTATTAGATAGTGGATTTCTTTTCTATTCACTCAAGTTCTCTATTAACGAAAACTCAAATTACCCAGTAAAAGAAACATAAAGCTTAAGAAAATATACTGTATGATATTCCTGTGGAAGGGGTTAGGACACATACATCGAGAAATGCAGTATGCAGAAGACAGGACTTGGTTCTCTCAGTTTTTCTTCCTCATTATGCTGTGAAGTCCCCTGCTGTTCTTTCGAATGCCATCCCCTCTATGCTTGTAGCATCTGCACTCAGCGGCTCTAGCTCATTATGCTTCTAACTCTCTACAGGCAATTTCCACTTGAGAGTCTGTCTCCTTGTCAACTTAGCATCGGAGACTCTAAACCAAGATCTTCTTTCCACAAACACTCTTTTCCCAGTTCCCAAACTTCTGGAAAGTTAATATCGTCATTGAGCCAAGCATGGCAGTGCACACCTGTGATCCCAGCACTCAGGAAGGCAGAGGCAGGTGGATCTCTGTGAGCTCAAGGCCGGCCTGGTCTACAATTGAGTCCAGAACAGCCAAGGCTACACAGAGAAACCCTGTCTGAAAAAACAAACAAACAATTAATTTAAGATGTTCTACATCATTGCACATCAAAATTCACACTTAAACCCATAGCCAAACATTGAGTGCAGGGAGTCTTGTGGAAGAATAAGGGGAAGGATGGATGGACTCAGGACAGGAGCTCCACAAGAAGAGTAACAGAGCCAACTAATGAGGGCCCAGAAGGGCCTACAGAGACTGAAGCACCAACCAAGGACCATGCATGGACTGGGCATAAGCACCCTACACAGATATGGGCAGCTCCGTCTTCATATGGGTTCCCTAGAAAGGAAAATGGGGGCTGACACTGACATGGACACTGTTGCCTGCTCTTCAATCATTTTCCGCTGTTGGGGCTACCTCGCCAGGCCAGAGGAGAAGAGGATGCACTCAGTTCTGATGCCAATTGGCATGCTGAGGTGGGTTGGAAAGGGAGCTCCCTTTCTCTGAGTAGCAGGGGAGGGGGGTGACATGGGAAACAGGGAGGGCAGGTGAGACTGGGGGAAAGGAGAGAGGAGAGGCTGTGACCAGGATATAAGGTGAATAAATAAATAAGTATTTTAAAAAATCACACTTAATAGCAAGAAGGATTTGACATACAAAGCAAAACTGGTGACATAACAATAAGAAAGTTACTGTGACAATGCAAAAGTATGAAGGTTTATGAGAGCCAATTCTCTTGTGCACAAATTAAAGACTGAACGTTTCTTTTCCTTGGCTCACAAGAAAAAGAGCTGAAGTCTGCCAGTACCTGAGGTCATTCCACACTTCATGGTTCTCTGCTTCCAAGCCCATTCCCTGTAATATAAATTCAGACAGAATTATCATCCATCCGAATACACGAGATCAGCTACTGCTCTGTCAAAACGTACAAACAAGTCCAGACATAGTGGAAGGTCGACCTTACGCCCATTAGCAAAGTGATTTAGTGAGACTGTGGAAAGAAAACTATCTAGAGCCTGTGAGACTGAGTGTGGCCAGTTTCCCTTTGTGCTCATGTCTTTGAATGAGTCCCCTATCCTGTTTAACACTCAAAGCTGCTATTTGGCCAGGGAGACAATTAAAAAGCTAAAGTTCTTTAAAGCAGCTACCTCAGCTATTTAAAAACCTTTTGTTGGACAGTAGGTAATAGTAAAAACTACCCAGCAAACACACAGTTAGAATTGTCATGGAGGATGACAAACTCTGCATTTTGACACTTTCTGTTCTATTTTATTAAATCAAATATAATAATTAAACTACAGCTTGAAAATACAATTGAATGCAAGCCCCTGATAAGACAGTTTTGACAGTAAGCCAGAGAAACCAAGGGAAGAAAGCTGAAAAGGGATAACAGAAATAAGAAATGTTGGCTATGGCCCAGTTCCCATCTGCTGCTCTTCACTATGTGTTGCTCGGACAGATCACTACACTGGGGTTTCTCAGTCTTTTGTTTCCAGTAATACATACCCCTCCCATGAGAAAACTTATTTGGTAAGGAATACATTTTACAAGTAGATGAATTTAAGTTTTTGAGGGCCACAAGCATGCTAGCCACGAGCTTAACCTATAGTTCCTGGGCTGTAAGAGGCAATCTTGAGGTACTTTTTGGTTTTAAAGTCTACAATTTTCCCAAGCAAAAGCACGGTTATGTATAGACGGATGAGCTTAGTTCCTTCTCAAAGCACAAAGATCACACTATACATTAGCTATTAGGTGACTGCAGCAATACACATACACCCTTTGCATGTAACTAGGCAGACAGCAGGACTAGTATCTCCCAACGGTCACATGAGGAACAGTATGCACTAGTGTCCTGGGAGGCACACTTAATCAGACGCTGTCATCCTGAAGCCTACTTGGAAGACATACATCTTTGGTATGAGAGCTCACACATGGCTTCCCCAGGACACTGGTGCTCTCTCAACTCTTTCCAATGCATCCCACCTCACATTCTTGCTCTTCAAGAAGGAAGGCTTATCTTCCCTGATCTTTAAAAAAAAAAATTCCAGCTTGGAGCACTGTCTTCCATTTGACCTCTTCAGGTCAAGTTAAAATTTAAGGCCGTTCCAGGAAGTTGTGTCTATGAAACAGCAACGTCGTAGTGTCCAACCTAGGACTGTTGGCAGCCTAAAGCCTTTTTTTCTTTCAGCTAGTAAAGACTGAGACAGGCAGGCAGACACACCCCTTAACTGCAATCCTCTAACCTGACCTTAGATTGCAGTATCCAATTTTTCACAGTTATTTTTGCTACATCTTAAAATGTTTCAACGAGATGAGTAAGTTCCCGCCATGAGAGATTACACTGAGTAAAACTTCTAGGTTTCTACTCTCCAGCCTAGAATGTTACACTAGGGATTCTCTTCTCCGAGATGTTAGAGGAGTCATGGCTGGCAAAATGTTTTTAAAAAGCTAAAATTTTCATGCTGGTAAGATTTTTAATTCTAAAAACCATCAGCAAGGATGACAGCAATGAGTAAGATTTGAGAGAGAAGAGACGAGAATGGGTTCGTGGCAGTACCTGGAAACGTAAGGAAATTCACAGGAAAGAAAACGGCATTAACACTACTTTCACTATCTTTCTTACTATGAAATACAGGGCGAGTCTTCGTATTAACTGTAAATCCGGGCATCTACCACTGTTTGTTGAATGGACGATAACCTGGTTAAATTTTTAACTACGTTTCGATTTGGACAAATGAGAGGACTGGTATCGTCATGATACCATCTCTGCTAGATAAAAGCATCATCGCCCTCTCTTAGGAGAAGAAACTGAAGCTCAGGTATCAGGTTACTCGTCACAGGTGTAGTGAGCAGCTAAGCTGGGGACCCAGCCTTATGCCCGCAGCTCTTGCCCTTGGACGGGCACGTCTTTTAGAATGCGGGGAGGTGAGGGTAATGATGAAGCAACCTAACTAGCTACGTGAGTCGGGGTTTTCACTGCAGAAGTTAGTGTCCCCAAAGCGTGGCGCTTCATCCCCAAAACCACCTGGGATACGAGCTCGTCATCTGTAAGCTTTGTTCAAACTTGTGAACAAGAGCGTTAATTTGATTCTTTCCAGCAATGGGAAAAAACACCCAGGGATCCTCTGTATTGCACTCGAATGGGGGAGCGCGGCTGAAAGGGGCTTTGGGAAGCGGGGGTCCTAGCCCACGCCTCTAGCTGTGCAATCTTCGGTTACAGCAGTGAGCGGGGTTCCCAGGCCCGCGAGCTCAGAGCAGAAACCAGCCAACGTCGCCGGGGCGGTGGGACCAAGCAAAGAGCTCAAGGGGGACGACGTCAATCTAAACTACACGCAGACACGCAGAGGGCCGCTCACGTGACCCCGCGCCCCGCAGCTCAGCCGCGCACCGGTCGGCAGCCTGTGCACTGATTCGCTGCCCCCACAGTCACCTTGGCTGCAGCAGCAGGATCGGGACCCGCCGCAAATGGTTCCTGTCCACCACAGCCAGCAGCGCCGCCGCCGCCATCTCCGCACAGCCCTCTCGGACACCTGAAACTGCTTGGTTAACGCCGGAAAGCGTCCCTCCTTGCGCAAGCCTCTTGTCCCCGGTCGGCCACCGTAGCTCCAAAGTATAGGTGGGCGTCTCCGCAACAGCCAATCACAGAACTGGGTGTTTCAAAGGCACCGATTGGCAGATTGGACCGCTTGGGCGTGGGGAGCTGTGGTCCATCTGGAGGGGCGGAGCCAGGTCTACCTTACACAAGCACTGAACTTATTTCAAACTACACCTCTCAAGACAGGAGCCTAGCGAAACGGTTCTCGGAGAGGTGCTCGAATCAGATGCTGAGACTCACAGCCACGCATTGGTCGGAGATCCTGGAGGCCTAGAGGTGTGGGGGCTCATGATGGGAGGACCCGGAGGAGACAGGGACGCCGCAAGACGACCAGCAGAGTCAACTAACCTAGACCCCTGCGGGGCTTTGTGGAGATGAAAGCTTCAGCCAAGGAGCATGCATGGACTGGACATGTGTAGCGATGGACAGTTTAATCTTCCTGTCCGTCTGTCCCCTAGTGATTTGAGCAGGTGCTGGCTATCACATGGACTCTGTTGTCTGTTTTCTGTCCCTTCCCCCCTGCGGGGCTGCCTTGCCTGTCCTCAGTGGATGAGGATGAGCTCAGTCCTGATGCGACGTGATGTGCTAGGGTGGGTTGGTGAGGGCCGGGGGTACTCCCCTTTTCTGAGGAGAGGAAGAGGGGGTGGGGGGGCGGGGAACTGGGAGGAGAGGAAGGAGGGGGCTGCGGTGGGGGTGTAAAGTGAATACATAAAATAAAATAAAATAAATTTAAAGTAAGCATTCCCAATGAACATCCGGGAAAAGGGGAATCAAAACCGAGTGGCAGAATATCTAAAAAATAAAGACGCGGTAAAAGCTATCTGTAGTTTTTTTTTTTTTTTTTAAATTTGATACAGCTGGGGCAGTGCTCATATGGGGATAAAACAGCCAACCGAAGAGTTAAAACAAATACAAAAATTACTCGGTCATAGTGGCGCATATTTGTAATGGCAGAACTAAAGAAGCTGAAGCAGAGGGATTGTGGTGAGTTAGGGGACTGACTAGACAGTGAGTTCCAGGCCACCCTGAGCAATACTTCGAGGCCCTCCCTCAAAAATCAGAATATGAAAAGCAAACATGAACGCAGAAGGAAAACAAGGTAAAGAAGGATAAATTAGCGGATTCATAAAACTAACACCAAAGGACCAATAAATCCAGAACTGAGGAAATAATCAGAAATAAGTGGGGACCAGTGGAGGCAGGAGGATCAGGAGTTTAAGATCATCCTCACCCACATAGCAAGCTTGAGTCCAGTCAGGGCTATGCCAGAACCTGTCTTTAAAATGTGAGACATTGTCTTGAAAGTTTTGAATTTTTATTAGCTCTGGATACAAACTGGCTTGGCTATTTTCAAGAAGATTCCTAGTTATCAGCTCCATTGGCTACTACAAGAGAACCCGTTCCACCGTAATTCACCAGTAATGAATTCCTTCCATCAGAAAGACGATCAGTATAGTCATCAAATAGTTCCAAAACCTCACTGGGAATACTGTGACATTGGCCTTGTTATTGTGTCATTGGCCTTGTTATTTTTTTAATTTAAAGATTTATTTATTAATGTATACAATGTTGTGTTTGCATGTACACCTGCATGCCAGAACAGAGCACCAGATTTTATTATAGATTGTTATGAGCCACCAGGTGGTTGCTGGGAATTGAACTCAGGACCTCTGGAAGAGCAGCCAGTGATCTTAACTCCTGAGCCGTCTCTCCAGCCCCATACCTTTCTTTCTTCTTTCTTTCTCTTTCTCTCTGTCTGTCTGTCTGTCTGTCTGTCTGTCTGGCTTGCTTACTTGCTTGCTTGCTTTTGCAGAGTTATAAGAACTCTATTGACATTAATATTTTCTCAGTGTTACTTGGGGCCAATATTTCCTCGGGTTTTAATTTAATTGTTCACTTTTATGCTGTTTTGGCTGTGAGGAGTCTCATAATTTTTAATAAATCACACACTGTTTTTTGAGGGTGAGGAGAAATTGTTTCTATCCTATACTTAAAATTAATGTAAGATACATTAAAACAAAAAGAAAAGGTGAACATGGCCCCCAAGTAAACAAGAAATAGAGAAAAACTTTCCCACTTGACTTTTTTTTTCCTTTTTAAGATAGTGTCTCCCTATGTAGCCTTGGTGGTCCTGGATGCCCTTTGTAGACCAGGCTGGCCTCAAACTCACAGAGATCTGCCTGCTTCTGCCTCCCCAAGTGTTGGATTACAGATGTGCACCACGGTGCCCAGCTTGACATAAAATTTTAAAAGTAAGAAAATCAGATATATAGAAAATAATAAATTACCAAGAAGCTAATTTTGTGCAACTTTAAACAAAGCAGAAACGAAGCGGATGCTACAAGAAAATAGTGTGTGCTAAAATAGACGCTGGAAGAGAGACAAGATCTAAACAAACCACCAATACAGGGGAACTAGATGATATGATCAAAGAACAATTCCTCCAATTGTTCAACGATGCCAACCCCCTCTTTACCTCTACCCCCAGCTGATGAATAAGCCTGCCTTCTCTTACAAAGAAATTTCATATAAATAGTAAACAATGGTTCACTGCATTGATATTTTTTCCTAGAGCACAAAAAGATGGAAAATTCTGAAGTTCTTTTTATGAAGTGAAGATGCCAAAACCAATGAAAACAACATGTACTTCAAAAACATATTGATAGTCCAATGCTACTTAATGGGTATTAATGAGAAAATCCTATATAAATATTGACTAAAATTTACAATGACATACATAAAGGTAAATTTTGCTGTAGAAATGTAAGGTTGGTTTACTACCAAGAAGTCACTAATATAGTTGATCATGGTAGTACTTAAAACATTATGTTCATAGGTACTTCACCAGTATTTGACAAGACCCAGCCATTGGTCACAAGATGGGGTTAGGCTCTGTGGAAAAGCAATGTTGGATCCTTATTCACTTTTGGTACTCAACACCAAATAAACTTTAAATGGATAAAAGCATATGAATACATAACAACATATACACATATGAATACATGCACATATAACTTCTTTTACCCTTGTCTCCAAATATTTTAATTGCCATAAATTTAATTAAAGTACACATTAAACACATGCTTGGCACTCTAAACAGAATGCATAAATTTTACAAACATGAATCTAGTTAGCATACAATACTTTGCTCACTGTTAGCAGCTTGTTATGTGAAATGCACACTCTGACTTAACTGAGCTTTTGAATCTCAAACTCCTCTGAAATTTAATGTATTGCAATAAATAAAAACCACAATAAAGAATTGAATTTTTGGTTGGAAGTGTCAGATTCCTAGGTATTTGGATAAATGTGCAATCTTCTTTAAAACAAAAACAAACAACATATCCCTGGAGAAACAGCAATTTTGTCTATCAGCAGGGGTCTATAAAATTACAGAGGCCAGGTGCGAAAACAGCCAGATGCATCACAGAAGACAAGTGGATCCTGTCTTAGAAAGATGATGATGGAGAAAATCAAATATGACAGAGAAGCCAAATGTTTAGTGGGAAAGCCACAGAGGGAGTTTGTGGCCAGTCTGGGCTAAATGAGACTCTGCCTCAGTAAAATGGAAAAGATTATCTTTTTCTGTTATTATATGACGGCTACAGTTACATTTTAGGTTTTAATTTCTGTACATTAGAGATCTAAAAAACAAAAATGCCTGCAACTGGTAAATCTCACTTGCCCAAGAACAGATAACCTCCTGGAATGCTTGTTTGTGTAAGATAACGAGGCCCTTGTTTTCACTTTTGCAGACAAGGTTGGTTGCCACGACTGAACGCGATGTGTTTGATCACTTGATGTCAGGAAGTACCTCAATGTAGGGAAAGCTTATCCCTGATTAGACGAAGGTGATGCTGTCTTGTGAGTTTTGCCGTTATAAGCACCGGATAAATGTGATTCGTGGCCATTCTCTGGGAACCCTGGGCATGGACTTGGCCCGTGTCCATTGTCCTGCTAGTATTTAATAAGGCTTGCTTCAAATTTGGCTAAAGAATTGTGGCAGTGGTCTCATTCTTGCTCAGTGGGATTAACAATTTCTTGCCCAAATTATTTTTTAATAAGTTATTTAATTTTATTTTATACGCATGAGGGTGAAGGTGCCAGATCTCTTGGAACTGGTGTCCCAGACAGTTGTGAGCTGCCATGTGGGTGCTGGGAATTGAATGCGGACCATTTGGAAGATCAGGCAGTGCTGTTAACCACTGAGCCATCTCTCCAGCCTCACTTAGGATTCTTATAAAGCATTTTTTTCTCAGTTGCATTACTTGGGTGACTTCTAAAACCATGACAGGGTTCTTTCACTATACTTTCCTCTTCAAGCTAGACTGTTCTACTTGCATGAGCCCTGTGTGCCACAGCTGAGAAGACACAGTGCTTCCCAAGGCCAGCTCAGTATCATAGATTCTGGGAGAAGGCCAACCCACTCACAGACTTGATGTCAATTTCTATTGGAAAGAGCAGAAAAATTGCACTTGATTTCAAGCACACTACAAAAATCAAGGGAAAATTGTTTTGTAAATCTTTCCAGTTATTTCTACAGCTTTTTCTTTTCTCCTTGGTCCTACATTTCTACAACAAGATAAAACAACTCAGCATTGGATGTTCCTTTTCCTCCCCCTTTTACTGAGACTAGATTTCTTTTCTCACTTAATGTATCCTGATTATGGTTTTCCCTGCTTTTACTCTTTGTAGTTTCTCCCTACTTCCCCTTCCATCCAGATCCACCCCCCCCCCTTTGTCTCTCATCAGAAAACAAACAGCTTTCTAAGGGATAGTAATAAAATAGAATAAGATAGAGCAAAAACTAACAAGTTGGAATTGGACAAAACAAACAAACAGAAGGGAAAGAGCTCAAGAAGAGACACGGGAAACAGAGATATACTTATTTGCACATTCAGGAATCCCACAAACACACTAAAGTCAAAGCCACAATATATATGCAAAGGACCTGGTGCAGACATGTGCATGCCCTGACCTGCTGCCTCAGTGTCTGTGAATTCAGATGAGCTTTGGCCATCTGATTCAGAAGGCCTTTGGTTTGTTTTTTTATTTTTGTTTGTTTTGTTTATTAACTTCCCTCTTTTATTAAACATAGATTCTTTTCTCATCCAATACAAATCTGAATAGTTTCCCTTCTCTTTACTCCTCTCAGTTCCTCCCATGTATAATATTTTAAAAGTTCTGTAACATATTATGGGAATATAACAGGGAAGGATTTTGAAAATACATCACAACACTCAAAATATTGACTAAGGTAATGCCATCTTGTCCTGACTTCATTTTGTCTTTATGTCTTGGCCCTCTACCCTCACAATAATCACGACTGTCTTGGCAACAGATTTGAGAATTCTAACCCAAAAAACTAATGTAAACTAAAGCAACTGAAGAGGATATAAGTAAAAAAATAATTACCATGTTATATCTGAAATAAATACTATGCTCTGCCAGGAATGAACATTCCAAGGTTTTAATCTGACGGTCATCTAACACTGATGTAAATTATGGTTTTTAAAGGTTTAAAAAAATATTGTACCTCTGAGCTTCAACACCAAGAGACCAGAATCATATTCATAATTTTCATTGGCTTATTCAGCATAGTTGTCTGTATCGTTCTTGTGTGTATTATTACACTATAACAAAAAAGAGAGAGTTAACTTTAGCTGTATAAAGATGCCAAGAGCTGGGGTGATGCCATGTGCTGTGGTCTTCAGCTATTCATTAGGCTGTAGTGGATGAACTTGGGAGTGGGGTATCAGGCCCAGCAACAGTGAGAATTCTGTTTCAAAAGTTTTATTTGTTATTTTTTGAGACAGGGTTTCTCTGTGTAGCCTTGGCTGTCCTGGACTTACTTTGTAGACCATGCTGGTCTTGAACTCACAGAGATCTACCTGCCTCTGCCTCCCTGAGTGCTGGGATTACAGGCCTGTGCCACCACACCTGGTTAGTTTCAAGTTTTCACTAGGGTAGCCTCTGAGATTTCAAAAGCCAATGCAATCTCAGGTATCTCTCTCTGCTTCTTGCTTGCTGTTCAAGATGCAAGCCCTCAGCTGGTTTTGCTGTTGTATCTGCTGCCTGCTGCCCCGATTCTCCACCACGATGGATGCTTGCTGGGAGCCATTAGCCCCCAATAAACCCCTTCTTTTGTAAGCTGCCTTGGTCATGGTGTTTTACCACAGCAGTGGAAGAGCAGCTAAGACAATTATATACTTTCCTTACGCTATAAAGAGCCTCAGATGAACTAAGGAAAACAAAACTATAATGCAAGGGAAAATGGTCAAATATGAAGAGCATGGATTAGAAATGCTTTTGGATCACCTGACACTTTTAAGCTCACCATCACCTTGTCATGTCTAGCACTGGTTCCCTTTCACCTACTCACCTTTCCCGATAAACTACCCTCGCCTGTAATCAGACAGCAAAGCTCTCTGTATTTTGTTTTTTTTCTAACTAAAGACTTTCCCCCAAATTGAACCTGTGCTATTATGGCCACTTGTTTCTTGTCAGCCTTTCACTCTCACTGACCGCACAGTAAATAGATGTGGACAGCCGTCAGTCTCACACCGACTGAGAGAAGTTCAATGTAAAGGGAGGTGGTCTAGTATCCAGCACAGATACTAGACTGCACCTCTCATATTAACACAGGGAAATGGGTTTAGCACACTATCCTGAGAGGCATGCAACTTTTACGCTTTACTAATATAAGTGAAACTAGACATGATCACTATGGAGTACTCTATGTACTCCGTGTGCACTATGTACACTATGGAGTACAGTTCTCATCTTAACTGGAATAAGAGTTTATTCTTGAGCCATTTGAGTGAGCATGGCCTGGAATACAGATTTAGGTTACCCTAAACTCCATGTTCTGACGTGGAAGCGGTTTCATGAAGTTTTGTAGTTTTACAGAGCAACACATTCATAAGGCAAGGCAAGTTTGAAACGAATTGGTGTGTACATTAAGGAGGCTGTGAGAGTGTGAAGGGGCCTTGAGAGGCTTGAGATGCTCTCTGGTGATGACAGTCTCAGTTTTGGAGTTGGTGGAAGCCAGTGCATCTGCTAAGCCAATAGATTCCAAAAGCTGTTGTGGATTAGTCACAAGATCTTAGTTCTAACACAGAGGTGGCCGAGGAATGTCTGACTTGAGGGCTAAAGCTACCCCAAGAGAAGGTGGCCTCAGGGTCTGTGACCTTCCAATCTCTCCACAGGATTGAAATCCTAATCTCTGCAGACACAGCTTTTATTTTATCTTATTTTTCAGGAGTTTTCATTTTCACTATTCTGACACTATAAAAACTGTTAATTTATACTTCAACCTACCAAATTATTTCTTGACTCTCAGCACACAGAGAAGATAGTAGCGAGCCATATAGGAACTATTCTGAACTAGTGCCCTGTGCTACAGGCTGGGAACTTTATAAGAGGGGGTTAAGCTCTGCAAATGCCTAAGCAGAAAATCAACCCAGAAAGTAAAACTGAGACACTGTGGCAGATGAGCAGATACTGGAGACAGTGGCATAGAGAATAATATTGAAAGAAACCAGTTGGCAGAGAAAGACTGGAAAGCCTTTCCCCCTGGGTGACATACAGCAGAGTGTACCTGAGAATATACTGCACACAAATCTGTGGGAGAGGAGAAGGTCTCAACCCCTGCCACATTTTCATGCAAACAGTTCCATGGGTTGAGTATGTGGTTTTACATCTGCCTGTTTTTTTTGTTTTGTTTTGTTTTTGTTTTGTTTTGTTTTATGGAATGGAGTGGCCCTGCATTTGGCAGATATGTGTTTAGGGTTTTGGTATCCTGTTGGTAGTTTTGTTTTTTTTTTTCTTTCCTTTGATGAGAGTGGAGTATCCCTCTCCTTATCTCTTTTGGCTAGTTTTGGTTTGAAGTCTATTTTCTAAGATAATAGAATATGGTTTGTTTTTTTTTTAGTTTCTTTCGGTTTGAATACCTTTTATATATTTTACTCTAAGGTCATGTCTACTTTTATGTGAGGTATGTTTCTTAGAGGCAGAAAAAATGCTGTTTTCTAAACCAATCTTTTAGTCTGACTTTTTCTTAGGGAATTGAGACCATTACCATTCATAGTTATTAAAGAATACAAGTCAGTTCCTGTCGTATTGTTAATTTTGTATGCTTTTTTCATAGCTCGTTTGATACTCTGTCATGGTATTGTTTATTCCATTCCTGTGATATCTTGGGTGTATTTATCCTTCTCTTCAGATTCAAGTATTCCTTCTGGTTCCATCTGTAGAGCTGGCTTGGTAGTAGAAAATTCCTTTTATCTGATCTTTGTATGGAAACATTTTTACTTCTCCAATTTTCAGAGATGGTTTTGCTGAGTATAATAGTCTGGGCTGACAGTGTGTTTGTTGTTTTACAACTTGGAATGAATTTTTCCTGACCCCTCTGGTTTTAAAGGTTTTAGTCAAATAATCAGGTGTTATTCTAAATAGTCTAGCCTTTATAAGTGACTTGACTTTTCTCCCTTGTAGCTCCCAATTCTCTTTCTTTAACCTGTGTTTTTAATGTTTTAAATATAGCATGCCACGGGAGTCTCTTTCCTGGTCTTGTCTGTTTTGTGTTGTGCAGGCCTCTTACAGTGGAATAGGCATCTCTTTCTCTAGGTTTGAGAAATTATCTCCCATGATTTTACTGAAGATAGTTTCTATACTTTGGTGATGGTTTTCTTCTCATTCTTCAATGCCAATAACCCAAGGAGATGGCAAGGCTAAAAGTCTCTGGTTTTTCCAAGGTGTCTCCAGACTCTCCCACATTTCATTCGTGTAGTTTTTAGAGTTTCTCATTGACCCTTACAGAATTAGCCAATTACATTTTGTCTTCCATCCCTGACTATGGTTTTGATCTGAGCAATTCTCTTGGTAAGGCTTTCCACTGAAATCAGTAATTGGTTGAGCATTTCATTTCCAATACTGATTTTCAGTTTGGGTTTCCATTAAAGATTCAGACTTAATTTTCATGCATTGGATCGACTTCCTTCCT
>CM053766.1:39850634-39898449 GCA_028658305.1 Pachyuromys duprasi | reverse complement strand
CATGTTGCCGTGTACTTTTGCATGCAGTCCTGCATCTTCTTAGCGCATTGTGCAGGCTTTTTGTGTTGGTCCAGGGCTTCTTGCAACTAAAACAAAGGAAAAATCCTTTACTAATAATCTGGTATAAATACGGCCATTCTGGGTTTTGTACTAAAATTTCAGTGGACACAGTCACCCTTCACCTAAAGACTATGTATAACTACATTTTTGTTGTTGTTGTTGCGAGTAAAAATTAGCTAAATTACAGACACATCCAAAAGTATTCCTCACACAAAACAGAGTTTATGATTTACAGAGCCTGAATAACTCTATCAGTCCTTTAGAAAGTTTTTTTTTTTTTTTTTTTTTTGAGACAAGGTTTCCTCTGTGTAGCCTGGTTGTCCTGGAACTCATTCTGTAGGATACTTGAACTAGGGCTGAAAAATTTACTGTTTTTAATTTATGTATTATCACATTTTTCACTGTCCGTGTCACTATGATAGACTACACTATGGAAATAATGAGGAAGATTCATTTTGGCGCACTCATGGTTTGAGGAGTACATTCCTTCATGATGTGTAAGGTATGTAGTGCTGGAAGTGCCTTACAGTTGTCGGGAAGGGGCCTGAGGTAGCTGGCTCAAGGCAGACCATGTAGCAGAGGGAAATTCTAACACTTCATCTTTCCATACTAGGACTTGGGAGGTGGGGTTTGATCTTGTGCAAGCCTTGTGCTTGCAGTCACGGCCTCCGTGACTTCATGCTCGCAATGGCCCTGTCATGTCTGGCAAATAGTATTTTGCTGCAGATACCTATTACCTTGGCTCTTACAATCTTTCTGTCCCCCTTTCTGCAATGAATTCTGAAACTTTAGAGATGGGAGTGTGAAACAGATGTCCCGTTTAGAGTGAGCATGCCGCTATCTCTCACACTCTGTGCATTGACTGGTTGAGCATCTCTGTACTAATTGCCACCATCTACTAAAAGAGAAACTCTACTTTCAATATTCTAAGGCTTCCTTGACCCCAAAGTACAAACTCTCCCATATTCTCCAAGCAAACCAGTTCCAAAGGCCCAACCACATGACCAGGTTTATAAAGCCCCACATTTTGGTACCAATTTTCAGTGCTAGTTTCTCTCCTCTTTACTGTCCAGAAGTGACTCAAGAGAAGAAAAACTCAGTTTTCTGGTGGGGAAGTCATGGCAGCAAAGGTTGCCACATGGTGGAAAGAACCTGGTGCACAGCTTTCTGTGTCTCTAAGCTCAGGAAGCAGAGATAAGAAAGGAAGGCAGGCTAGCCTACATGCCTCAAGACCTCCCTCCCTGGAACCCAGTTCCTTCATCTAGGCCTCATTCCCTCAAGGTTCCCCAGTTCAGCTCCCAACAGACCAGACACTCAAACCTGTGAGCTTGTGGGAGACAGTTTGCATTCAAGCCACAACAACACTAAAAACAACAAAACTGGCACAAAAGAGAGAAGATATTCCCCGTGGTGAAATTTTACACTGTTGTATTCCCAAGACAACCTCAAGTGTCAAATGAAATGTTCTTGTGCATAGAAATGACTGCCACTATTTCAATGACAGTAGTCATTTGAATGTCACATTCAATACCTGCACAGAAGTCTAACTGCTGAGTCTGAAGCCCAGACTCAACAATTACTAGCTACGTGATCCCAAGAAGTTATCTTTTCCATGTCTATGTCTTCTCTGTAAGATGAAGACAATAATATTATGTGCTTCATTGAATGATTGGGAAGTTTAGTGTGTATGTAAAGAACTTACATAGGCTCACAGTATTATTATTAGCATTATTAGTATATGTTAAGTTTTATTAAAACTTGACCTTCTAGGTAAGTGGCATGCCAATGGAAGAAATAATCTATGTGACGTGGACTGAATAGTTCTTTCCTTCTAGAGAGTGCAAGAAATGGTGACTATGAGTTCCAGAATATATTCTTAATACCCCATGAAGCCATTACTATCACTAACTGATGGTACCTTTGTCCACTTATCATTAATTGCAACCTATTTGTTCTAAGGACTCCTTGGTGGACAGTATGATGTAGCACAATGCCAATGTTTCCTTTTGGGTTAAGTAGTCTGCAAGGTGCGTAAATATCAGAAGTAAGCTAGAGACAATGCTTGAAAATATTGGACTTTAATGTGAAATCAAGATTCCTGAATCAATTTGTTCCCAGTCACTGTGAATGCTGGGATGCTTTAGTATGTACTCTGTCGAATACTGAAGATTATATGGAGTGATGGCATATCAGAAAAGTTGTATCCAGGGCATTTTAGTTGGCAAATTTCTATACATCCATAAATCCCAGCTCCAACTGCATTTTGAAGAACGGTGGCAAGTCTTATTCCTTATCCATAGTGAGAAAAATGCAACACAGTTTTTCACTGTTAAAGTGAGTGCTATTAATTTTGTATTTAATTTCTTAATGTATTTAGAATGAGAGCCTTATTATGTCAGTGTCTTAAGTAAACTATTGCTATGGAATAAAGAATATCATTTTATTCTTTTTTTCTTTTCTTTATTATCATATTTTCACTGTGTATAGCAGTGAGTTTCAAAAATAAACTTTCATCAGTATATATCATGTGTGTTGACCATATTTAACCCCAGCCAACACTGTCATTTTCTGTCTTTCTCTTCCTCTTTTAGGCTAGGCTAATCCCTTCCTTTTCCCAAATAATCTGTCACTTTAATAGCATCCATATACACCACACAAATATATAATTTTGTTCTTCTTTATAGCATAATAAAATTCCACTGTGTATATAAACCAATTTTTCTTTATCCACTTATCTGTTGAATAATGCCACAATAAATATGGCTGTGCAGGCATCTGTGTAGTGTGCTGACTTAGATCTGAAGAATTAATCTTATCCTAACACCCGGTAAGCACACACAGTTATGATTTATTTAACAATACAAGACATGTAGCCTTGTATAGTACCTTATGCCTGGAATTTAAGCATTTGGGAGGATGAGGCAGGAGACTCATCATGAGTTCCAGGCTTACTAAGTCTATATATCGAGTGCTAGGTTTATCTATCTGGCTGCAGCATTAGACCCTGTACACCCAAACAAACAGAATAAGCCAACAAGAGCAAAGGGAGAGAGAGAGAGAGAGAGAGAGAGAGAGAGAGAGAGAGAGAGAGAGAGAGAGAGAGAGAGAGAGAGAGAGAGAAAGAGACAGAGACAGAGACAGAGAGAGACAGAGAAGGCTAAACCAGCCCAGGTAACTGAGAATAAAGTCCAGCAGAAGGGGAATATACTATTATATACCAGTACATCACAAATGAGAGTTCATGGCAGTATTTTCAGTAACAGCCAGTGTGGGTAGTTGAGTGAGAATGACTCACATATTTAAAAGGCTGGTCCCCAGTTGTCAGAACTATTTGGAAAAAATTAGAAGAAATGCTATTCCCAGCCTCTTCCCCATCTCCCTCTTTTTCTCTTGCCCCTCAGTGCCTTCTGCTTATGGATAAAGATGTTAAGTTCTCAGCTACTATTTCAGAGCCATATCTGCTGCTATGCTCCCTCCAGAATGTTCATGGACTCACCCTCTGAAACTGTAAGCCCAATAAAGTTTTTTTTTCAGTAAGTTGCCTTGGTTATAGTGTTTCTTTATGGTTAAAAAAAAAGTAACTAACACAGCCATCAGGCAGAACCTTGACATCTGTCAGCCGAGAATGGATAATTGGAACAGATGCATAATAATCAGAAGGGAAAAGTACTCACACTTGATATAACACATACCATTAACACATAACACATCACATTATGTTAAGAGAAATAAGCCACACAAAAAGGACTACATATCAGGGGACTCTATTTGCCAGAACAAAGAAATTAAAGAGACAAGGAACAGGTTGGTGGGTTTCTAGCACAGAAGAAGAGGGGGGGACTAGTCACTAAGAGTTTCCCAGATAAGAGTTTATGGTTTCTTTTCAAAGTCATGACAATGTTCTAAGATTTGTGGTGGTGGAAGTGGTTGTGAAACATGCTTGAATATATTATCAAACAGTGGGATTCTATACATTAAATATATGAACTATATGACATGTCTGTGCTATCTAAATAAAGTTGCTTTTTTAAAACTCCAGTGACAGAATCTAGATAATTTTCTTTTTTATTTACTTTGGATATAAGTACTACACTTGTTCCTAATATTTCTGTACTTTAAAAAGTATAAAAGTACCTTTTATTTGCCTGATGTAATTGTCTCTGAGGATTACTGCCTCCATCTGCTAACCTAAGTCCAGTCCTGGAAATTTCTAGCCTCCATACAACCTAATCTAGGCATAGAATGTTTCCAGCCTCTGAGACTTACTGCTGAGCAAGATCACCCTTTTTAGTCCTTTTTTTTTCTTTATTACAATTTATTCACTTTATCCCAGCTGTAGCCCTCTCTCTCTCATCCCCTCCCAATCCTGCCCTCCCTTCTTCTTCTCCTCCCATGCCCCTTCCCCAGTCCACTGATACTGGATGTCCTCCTACCCTTCCCTCTAACCCTACCCTATCAGTTCTCATCAGGAGTGGCTGCATTGTCTTCCTCTGTGGCCTGGCAAGGCTGCCTGCTCCCTCCCCCAGGGGGACATGATCAAAGAGCCAGCCACTGAGTTCATGTCAGAGACAGTCCCTGTTCCCCTTACTGGGGCACCCACTTGGAGACTGAGCTGCTATAGGCAATATCTGTGCAGGAGTTCTAGGTTATCTCCATGCATGGCCCTTGGAGTAGCAGTCTCAGAAAAGACCCCTGGGCCCAGATTTTTTATTCTGTTGCTCTCTTTGTGGAGCTCCTGTCCTCTCCAGGTCTCTTTAAAATCATGGCTGGATGGTTTAATGCAACTGTTCTGGCCCAAAACTCATGTCTAAGATTACTAATTCACACTGTCTTCTCTCTGCTTCTGACTGAATTGTTCTGCTTGGCCTCAAAATAACACTAGCAATCTGTTATAAATATTCTGGATCCTCATTCTCTCACTCTTTCTGTCTTCACCTGTGTCTGCCTTTTTATCTCTTCGAAACCTGTCTGTAAATTGTCCCAGTAAAACTGTCCCCTCTCCCTCTCTTCTCCGTGCTGCTCTTTTAAATTCCTGTCTGTCTTGTGAGAGTTGCTGATATTCTGTCCTGTCAAAATTTTCTCTGATTAGTCAGTTTGTCTGCCTATCTATTTGACATCACTTTTTAACCTGGATGTTTCCTTCTACAAACTATACCTTCATTGTTTGGGGTTAAAGGTGTGCACTAAGGACACATCTGTATACAAGCCAGAGGAATTAAAGGTGTGTGCTAAGGTCATGTCTCTGTTCTAGTCATGATGCTGAATTAAAATTCCTCTACAAAAATATGTCTAAAATGAGAAAGAAATGCCTCATCTTTCAAACTCTTTGAATATTTTCTGAGAAAAATGGAATAGCCTTTCTATAGAGTCATCTTGAAACAAATACATATACATATATATTTCATATGCATATATTTCAAGATAAATATATATTTATATGAAATAAAAGTTCAGTTCTGAGATCAGCAATATGCCTCACTGAGAGAGCATCTGTACAGCATGTGTGAAGGCCTGGACTCCAGCCACAGCACTAAGAAATCATAGCACAGAAGCAAAAGCCTTTGTTCTGGGTGAGACTAAGCAATAAAGCAGTTCTCTGTCTACAGGAGATCTTATCGTTGTTGTTAAAAGCTCTTTGTACTGAAATAAAGAATTGGAGCAAGCTGCTACTCTTCTGGAAAGAAAGGAAGTGACATCTAAAATATGTTCTTTGCTTGTTGTGTTTTTCCTCTTTCCAAATGTTGGAACAAATAAACTAATCTCTCCATTAACAGATCAAGAGGGCAAAGTCACAGTCCCAAAGCAGACGGCACTTTGTTACTAGCAAGGCTTCTGTGACCACAGAAAGATGAATTCTCATGGGAAATACCAAAAAAAAAATCTTTCTTTGGATGAGGCCACTGTCAAGTCATCACTCTATGCTGTCTGAAACCGGACTTGAGTGAGCATTTGGATGAGGCCACTCAGAATGTGATCACTACACTGTAACGATTGGACTTGAGTTAACAGGACTTTATCCAAGTTGCTAAAAAAAAAAATCTATTCCCACATCAAGTATGCATATTAAGTATATCCACATAGGGTTTTAAAAAACTCTGTACTTTTCATGAATCCTTTAAGTCTCATTAAAACACCATGTACGCATACAAATACGTAGATAGAGATTTGAAAGTGACTAAAGAAAATACCTGAGAACTAATTTTTTCTTGTGCCATTTCTAGTTCCTTTTGTTTGTGAAGGTGCTTTGCCAGAATTTCATCCTGTAAGATTCTGGCATTCTGCTCTTGCAAAAGCTGCCTCTCAGTGCCATGTCGTTCCTCTAAAACCTAGAGACACATTTAGAGACATTTTTATTCCTATGCCACATGGTAGGATAAGTGGGGAGAAGGAGTCTAAAATATTAAGAAACAAATTTTGGAATAATGTTCCAAAAGCATATAACACCCATAATAAGAAGACCTCCACATTAATTACTCAAAATTTAACTGGATAAATGATGGCTATCTTTCAACAACAAAACCCAAAACTTGATGCCAGGAATATAGAGTGCTTGCATGGGGCCCTTGATTCCATTCTGAACATATTGTAAAATTAGGAATTATGCCACGTGCCTGTGAGTCAAGAATTTAAAAGGTAGAGGAAGGAAGATTAAAAGTTGTGGTGTTTGAATGGGTTTGGCTCCCATAGACTCATGTGTTTGAATGTTTGGCCCACAGGGAATGGCACTATTTTTTATTTCTTAATTTTTATTATAATTTATTCACTTTGTATCCTAGCTGTAGCCCCCCTCCCAATCCCACCTTCCCTCTCTCTTCTTCTTCCTTACCCCTCCCCTCGGTCCACTGATAGAAGAGGTTCTCCTCCCCTTCCATCTGACCCTAGCCTATCAGGTCTCATCAGGAGTGGCTGCATCATTTTCCTCTGTGGCCTGGTAAGGCTGTTCCCCTGCTCAGGGGAAGGTTATCAAAGAGCCAGCCACTGAGTTCATGTCAGAGATAGCTAAGAGGTGTGGCCTTGTTGGAGGAAGTGCCTCACTGTGAAAATGGGCTTTGAGGCCTCCTATGCTCAGTCTCTACCCAGTGCAAAAGAGTCTCCTCCTGACTGCCTTTGGGACTTTCAGCTTCTCCAGCACCATGTCTGCCTGCACACTGCCATGTTTCCCACCATCATGATAATGAACTAACCCTCTAAAACTGTAAGCCAGCCCTAATTAAATGTTTTCCTTGATTGGCCTGGTCATTGATGTCTCTTCACAGCAATGAAACTCTAAATAAGACAGGAGTTCAAGGTCATTTTAGGGCACATGGTGAGTTCAAGAATAGCAGTCTCAAGTACGTTACTTGATGAAGACGCTGGATGAACAAAGGTGCAAGCTGAACTCTGAGAGGGCCCAATGGAGGGCCTTGGGTTCTAGTACTTCATAAAATAGCCATCTAAGTCATAGATGAGTAGCATTATTTTGTCATCCTTAATACCTCCTGGTGTTTGTTCACCGATTGCTGTTGTGTGAGACTTTCCTAAGAATGGTGGCACAACTCTAGACAATGCTGTAGTAGACTCTAGTGTTCTTCTCTTCACTCTTTCTGTCCCTCTGCTTCTACAGATGAATCTCAAAGAGGACTTTCATCCAGAATTTCATTGCAAACTCTTGAACCAATTCCAAGAGCCTCCTGCTTCCTAAGAGTTCCCTCTGTCTTGGACCAACATTCCCCCCATTGCCTCTCGTCCCCTACCTAGACGCTACCCTCCTTAGCATGAAGCAGCTAATGTTATCATTGCCCCTTCTCTGCCAATAGTTGGTGTCAAGCTCTAACGAGCAGAGAAATGAAGGAGGCTTAAAGGGACTAAATAGACAAGGGAAGCAGAAGTATGCTCCCCAAGACGGAAGGAAGCCTTTTTTTCCTAGAAGATACTGTGAGGAAAAGCAGTGGGAAGGCATTGGGGAGGATATCAAGGTAAGACAAATGGGGAGGAGGAAGGGGAAGACTTAGAGACTCTACGGAATATCCAATCCAGTGTCTGTTTTGCAGATTCCCAGGGTTTAGACCCCTCCATCCCAAGGGGTTGATTTTTTTCTCTTTTGCTTTCCTCATTGCCTGATCGTTTGTTTTTCTTAGATGCTCGATTTTTCATTAATCCCAGGAAATGAGCGTGCCAATTCCTTAGATGACTACCAGCACTCTCATGACACTATTATTATTTATTTTGTCTTTTTTTTCCCAGAGCTGAGGACCAAACCAAGGGCCTTGCGCCTGCTTGGCAGTACCCTACCACTGAGCTAAATCCCCAACCCTGACACTTTTATTATTTAAAGCCTAGATAATATAGTTAGTCATGTACCATATAAGAACATACAGTGGTCCTGAAATGAGACAGGAGCTAGCTGCCCTTTGGTAGTGAGGGCAGGACTCATGGTGGATCAACAGAGTCATGAACCATGCGTGACCCCCTTCCTAATCAGATGAACAGGTCTTGGGTAGAGCCAAGACAGCATGCACAGGGCATATAGACTTCTTATTAGCTGGGCCCATGATGTACACAAAAAATGACTAACCTCTGTAGACCATACCTCAGGATCTATGAAATTCTCTCCATAAAACTCACAAAAGGTAAGGGCAACCCAAATGATCAGGGTAACACAAGGGTATTTTTCTTTTGGAACCTATCCTACTCTTGTGATTTCATTCTCATTTTTTAAAATGAATCTGTATTTTCCTTATCTTCTTCTTGCCCACATGCCCTTATTCTTTGTAGACCCGAAACAATGAACTTGGAAGCTCCTAGCTCAGGTGGCTTTGGACACAACTGGCATGACCTAGGTCTCCTTAGTAAGCCTAAAGAAAGAACCAAGAAAGTCTTCATTCTGTTCAAGGAAGCCATAAGAATAAGATTATGTTGCCCGAGTGATGAATTAGATGTGCTATGTTTGTGTGAGTGCACACTTTTAATGATTGCAGGATCAATATGCCAAACATATTTCTCAAATCATATTCTCATATGTAGGATATATTATTATATACTTTTATATTCAGTATATCAAAAGGGATAAACAATTTTGATAAAATAAAAGCAAAATATAAATTTAAGTGTATGACTAACTTACCTTGTTAAGATTATTTCTTACAGTCTTCAATTCCAGATCCAGTTCTCTAACATAGATTTCAAGTTTTTGTTTCATTTTAACTTCTTTATTATATTGCTCTTCTTTTTCTTTTAGCTGCTCCTTAATTTTTTCATAAACCCAGTCGGCATTTTTTCTCTTCTCCTCTTCTTGTTTTAAAGCAAATCTATAGTTTAAAATGCTTATGTTAGGAATGCATTCTGTTATAAAATGTTTGCTTACCTGGTTCATCATATACTTATCTATTATTCTAAGACTTCTATGTTCTAGAGTGTTTAACCCTCCTCTGAAGCACTCTTACTTACTGTTTCCCCTTCTGATGTTTTCTGCCATTTTCAGACATCACCTCAAAACTTGTCAGGGAGAATGTCAAGTTATACACCAACAAAGGCAGATAACTCTGTCACCTTGATCCTACTTATCATGAATACACACCGACATACACTCGAAATCTTACAAAATTTAAAAAAACCAGAGAGGAACCTAAATCAAGCATTCTGTTTCCTATAGCGCAATAAAAGGAGGAAATGTTTTCTGTCTTTGTCAGTCTTTTCCCAATGCACAACTCAGAATATATGGTCATCTGAACAACTTTATGTAGGTCATAAGAAGGACAGGCACTCTGGGACCAGCCAGTTGTTACTGGACTCCTCAGCAAATTTCCTGTGTAATGTAAACCATTGAATTTTGTTTTATGCAGAAGCAAATGCCTTCTACATATACATTATATCGATAAATCGTATGTCCTGTTAAAGCTCACCAAGAAGCTGGCTCTGGAGATGAATTTGGCCTTCCTACTTCAGCCACAAACATGTTTGTCTCAGTCTGTTCTCCTAAATCCCTATCTGGGGTCAGGGTGCCCCCTGACTTTGTGGTGGAAAAAAGAAAAACAAAACAGTCCAAGAGTAAAGATCCTTTGTCCTTCAGAACGACTAAGAAGTAAACATTCCCAACAGATTTTTTATTTACCTCAAAAGGATGTCTATAGCAGAAACTAATTTTCTATTGTAAATAGTAGAAATTAATTACGGAATGCTCTATTTTGTCACAGCAACAAAAAAGTAACTGATACAGATGAATACAAGAATATAGTAAGTAACAACGTTTGGTTACTTAGTAAGTAAACCCACAGGATATATAAAGTGGAAAAAAAGACTACTGAGATCAACCCAGAAGTCCCCCTGTGCTGCCTATCCCACCCACTCTCTAGCTAAACCTCCCACATCCTTCCCTATTCTGGTATCACCCCATACTTGTTTTTCACATCCTGCTAGACAAAACTCAGATCCTACAGTCAGTACCGTAATCATATCTGGTGGTCCATGCCTGGTAGTCATGACTTCTAGGCTTCTACAAGTTCCCCAATCGCACAGCCTGATCTAGTCCCACTACTTCCTCCTAGATGTTTCAGCTGACATCTAGGCTTGTGCCCAGATCCACCCTACCACCATCCACCCACTGGGTCCTTTGTGCAGCCTTCACAACCCCATTCCATATCCATACTACTCATACCCTCCTCCAGGGTCCATCCTGGTGAGTACCTCTGACCTCGCACCCACACTTTTCTATAACTTACTAAGACTTAGCTTTTGTTCCATGACAAATGCATCAACCTAGTCTGGCCTTCCCTGCCTTCACTGCAAAGGAGCTCTAGGCTTGGTCCAGAATCCCCTCTCCCTGTCTGCCATACAATAGGACTCTCCCAGGTCAGAACCAATCTTCCCACTCAAACCTATCTCCTCCCCCCCGCCCCCTACATAATCCCAGCTTGGAATAAGAAATCCATCCTGTATACCAGCCAAGTCCCCTCTGCCCACCTGACTTCTACTTCCAATCTCTAGAGTCAGCTGGCTCCAGTATTTTCCCTATCCTCAACACTGCTCCATCCACACACTTAAAACTAACAAAGGAACTCTATATACCCAGCTCTCACCTTAGGAATACCGACCTATGAAAGATCAAGACAGTTCTTCTCTCCAAAACCTCCTAGTCCTGTAGAAATGCTTGCCGATGAGGATTACTTAGATGAACTCCAGGACCCAGAATTTAAAAGAACAATCATAAACCTCAGAGAATTCAAGAAGTTTAAAGAAAACACAAAAAACAGCTCAGTGAAATCGAGGAGAAAGAGCTTAAAGAGAATTAATGCCTGAGTGATGGCCAAGAAAACACAAACATAAAATTGATAGAAATGATGAGGGCAACCCAGGGCTTGGAAACAGAATTAAATAAAGAAATAGAAACAAAGATGAGGACTCAATCCGAAATGAAGATGGAATTGAAAAGTCTAATAGCTCAACTAATAAACTCAAAGGAAAGCCATGCAAGTAGAATGAATCAAGCAGAAGATAGCATATCATGTCTGGAAGATGAAGTAATAGAACTAGACAAAATTATCAGTGAACATGAAAACAGTTAGAAACACAGAAAAGGAACACAGAGGAAATGTGGGGCATCATTTTTTTTTAAAAAAACCTTTAAATTATAGGCATAGATGAGGGAGAAGAATCCCAAGTCAATGACATAGACCAGATCCTCAACAAGATCATAGAAGAAAATGTTCCCAAACTAAAAGAAAAAGCCACACTTACACAAGTACAAGAAGCACATGGAACACCTAATAGACAAGAACAGAAAGAAAATTTCTACAGCATAGCATAGTTGAAACATTAACAAAGAAAGTGTGTTGAAAAGTACAAGAGAAAAATGCAACTCACATATACATGAAAATCCATCAGAATAACAGCTAATTTCTCAGTAAAAATGTTGAAAGCCAAATGAGTCTGGAGCAATGTATACCAAGCCCTAAAAAAACCAAGGACAACAAATCTAGACTAATATAGTCATCAAAACTCTCTACCATTACTACAGGGGGAAAAGTAAAACTTTCTACAACATAAATAGCCTTTAAAATTTTATATCCAGCAAACCAAACCTGAAGAAAACACAGGAAACGGTATTTCAGGCTGATGGGAAGAATGAGCAAAGAAGAGACCTGAGAGAAACACAAAGCCATAATTACTAAAAGAAAAAAACACCACTGAGAACACAAAACTAACAACAGGACCACAGCAAACACACACATTTCAACAACTTGAAATATCAATGTCCTCAATTCCAATCAAAAGACACAAACTGAATGTGTGGACCAGGAAACAAAACCCACCTACCTGCTGCCTATAAGAAACATCTTTTTAAAACAAAAAAAAATTTTTTTGTTTTTTATGCTCCATTTTTCCTTTTATTCTTATTTTTATTAATTACAGTTTATTCACTTTGTATCCCAGCTGTGGACCCTCCCTCTTCCCCTCCCAACCCCACCCTTCTTTCCCCTTCTCCACCCATGCTCCTCCTCCAGTTCACTGATAGGGGAGGTCCTCCTCCCTTTCCATCTGACTGTAGCCTATCAGGTCTCATCAGGACTGGCTGCATTGTCTTCCTCTGTGGCCTGGTAAGGCTGCAAAAGATTAGCAACATCAAGGAGAAAGAAACTCCCTATGCTATAACGGGATGATAGGAATGATGCCTTAAGGGCAATCCCCTACTCTTTGGAGACTCCATCTTGTGAAGCCTCAAATTCATTTAAAGACAACATCTAAGTGGAAGAGATTCCCTGATCCTTAAAAGCAACTGCCCAGGAAAGTGTATTTTCAGAGTTATCACACAAAAGCTGTTGTCCTAGGCAGGAAAACACTGCATCTCAAACAGGGGCAGCAGCATCCCTGTGATGCTGGTTTTCCAGACATGAAAGATATAGAATTGAGGGGGTTCATCAGGTCTAGAGTGCAGCTGAGGCCATCTCAGTGGGAGCCAGACAAGAATCCCGGTAGAAATGTAAACAGTGGGGACCTGGCTCTTGATATTTCTGTTGGACTTCTGACCTGGAGAAGCAGCTAAGGTACCTTTTGTACCAAAGTGTACCTGGCTCCCAGGTTCTCCCAGCATCTCTTGGCCCCTACCTTATTCAGGGATGGCTAGTGTACCTTGTTCTCTACCTTAAACTCCCTAGCTTAGGGGCAGGCTTCCCCTTCCCTTTCACTATATATTCCAGACATTTTGGTTTCCCTTTCTCTCTTCCCTCACTTTCCACTCTTTTTCTACGCTCCTTCTTCTCTTTTCTCTCTGAGCACATCTTTTTCTGCTTCTCCCACCCTCCACCTGCATGGTGGCTGAAAGCTGTTTCCAAAAAAACTGCATTTACATACTTTAACATGTTTTGCAAGTTAATGCTCATATCATCACTTCAAGCATGTTTATCAATTTTATAGATTATAAATAACTGTAGACACAAGAATTAATTAATAATATAATATAATTAATCTAAATTAAATGTAAATGTTTTAGTTTAAATTCCTGTTTCTCTCATCTGCCTTTATTTCTTAGGGATATACTTGTTCTTGATTTTAACTTTGAGTATGATACTTTTATTTTATGTCACATATACATGTT
The DNA here is from genome assembly GCA_028658305.1 of Pachyuromys duprasi. Classification (NCBI taxonomy): domain Eukaryota; kingdom Metazoa; phylum Chordata; class Mammalia; order Rodentia; family Muridae; genus Pachyuromys; species Pachyuromys duprasi. The sequence goes on along the minus strand of CM053766.1, from coordinate 39,884,819 downwards.
ATGTTAAATACAGAAGATGAAGAAGAAAAACCAATCAGAATCACCATGGCTAGATAATGTGAACCAGGGATTTTCTTTCTTGATGGCTTTACCAACTCCCCTCTCCCCAATTTTCTCTTGATTCAGCCTCATCTATAACAGATCTTAGGAATGAACCTTCCTGGTAGAGTGGAACATAAAACAGTATTTGCCTCTTTTAGCACAAAATGTGCTATTGCCCAAAGACAAACTATGACATGAAGCCCCCTCCCAAAGCGCTACATCTGATTGACTTATTAAAAAGTCTGTGATTGTGGAGAGCTGGAAGGTTGCAGACCCCAGTTTGGCATGGGCTATCTTCTGCTTCCTTACAGCCACCGATTTTCCCTCTGTCTGAACTAACGTCCCTCTGAATATGGGTAAGCTCCTTTTCAAAAGAAACCATTAGATTTCGACCCAAAGCCTAAAAATGTTGTCAGCTAGCATCTGTGGTCTATCATAGATACTTCTCTGCTTTACATAATCTGGCTAGTGTCCCCACCAACATATTTTTGAAATATCTTCATTTATGACTTTCTCTTTTCTTTTACTATTGAAAGTCCACACAATAATGACCACATTGGTATTTGGGCCATGGGTACTTACATTTGGCTCCAGAATCAACTGTTATTTTCTTTGAGGTGATTGCTGACTTAGTGTCAATGCCAAACTTTCATATTCAACAAGACTATGAAAGCTGCTGCTGCTTTTTCTTCTTTCCCATCCTCCTCTTCCTTCTCACCTTCTTCTCCCCTGTTCCTTCTCTTTCCCACCTTCTGCAATAATGTTTCCCTGTGTATCTCAAACTGCCCTTTGGCCTTGAATTTGAGATTCACCTTGCTCTGCTTCACAAGGGCTGGGATTACACACAGTACTACAACCCCCTGGGTAGTCATGGAGATAAAAGCTGGGCCTTACAGATGCTAGGCAAGGGCTCTGTCAAAAAGCCATATCCCATCACCCGCAGACATTTTAAGCTGAGAGGTCATACCTTAGTTTGTACAGTTCTTGTTCCTGTTCTAGTCTTTCATGTCCTGCTTCTGATAGCTTCTTTTGTAGTCCATTACCTTCCCTTTCCATTGCTGCCAATTTTCTTCTAAGTACTTTGCACTGATTATTTTTAAGCTGTATTAGTCTTTTATATGAATGAACTGCATCTTGGATTTTTAATAGGCTATTAGAATCTGAATCAGGGAGAAATCAATATGGAAATAAAAGTTGTGAATACTTTTTGTATATGAATGACTGTACTTTGTCACATTCTTTCATTCTTATATTGAACACATACACACGGGCATGAGGCAGCTGAATGAGAAAAGTCATCTTTACAGCCACATAGCACAATAAGATAACTATGCTTAACATTAACCAAATATTTCAAAAGAGCTAGTAGAGACAATTTCAATGTTCTGAGGGCAAATAATGACAAATATGTGAGGTTATAGATACATAAAATCTATATTTTGGTAATTATACATTGTGCATATGTATTGAAATGCTATGCTTAGCCCTAGAAATATAGGTAAACATACTTCCCTATGTTTTAGCTAAAATAAATGCTATTTTACAAAGCAAACATGGTTTTATCAAAATGTCTAAAATACAGATAAAAGCTCTAAAATGTAGAAAGATCCACAAAACATGATTATGCATATGGATACACACATGTCACATATGATGCACAAAGACATGAAAATATAAAATGTTACCCATGAAAGTAAATGCAACCTATTGCTTAGTAGTTTGAAGATTTACTAAGATATTAATGCTTGACAGTCTAATGATTAGCAGGACCCCAAACTTTATTTTTAATTGACAAGCTGATTCTAAAATTCACATCTACATCAATGGCTACAGATTTAAGGAGTATATTCAAAGGCTTATGTTTTGAATCCTTACCATCATACAATAGCAAGCACAAAATCAACCAACCAAAAAAAAAAACCCCATATGAAATGCAAAAGATCTAGAATATAAAAATTATCCTGAAAAAATAGCAAGAACGGGGGCTGATCTAAATATAATAAATATATAGCAATTAAAACAGTGTTGACCTTAACATAAAGAAAGCCAAATAAATAAGTGAAGAACAATAGAATCTACTGGAACAGATTGAGCATTTTTTAAAGCTGCTTTGGTGGCACAATGAGAGCACTGGGGAGAAAGGATGGACTTTCCGACATGTGGATCAACAACGGCTGGATATCCACAACCACAAAGTGAACTTGGCACACATCTTAGCCTACATATAAAGATAAACTCAAAATGGACCTAAAACTACAAGACTTCTAAACAAAAACTGGGATAGACACACATTTGTTAGGTCTTACCCCAAATCAAAATCCATAACTGAACAAAATATAAATTAAAAAAAAAAAACTCTTGCTCTTCAAAATACATTACTAGGGCTGAAGAGACGGCTCATTGGTTAAGAGCATTGTCTGTTCTTCCAGAGGATACAGGTTCAATTCCCAGCACCCACATAGAGGCTCATAATTGCAGCTTCAAGATCTGACACCCTCACCCAGACATACATGCAGGCAAAACACCACTTCACATAAAACAAGAATAAATACATTATTTAAAACACAATATTAAGGATAAGGACTTACCTTAGTGTTAGAATGCTTGCCCCTCAACTCATTCCCCAACACAAAAGAAAAGACAGTACTTAAAAAGGTAGTTTTAAAAGAATCCATAGGCAACCCAGAAAGTAGAGCGGGGAAAGTCCTATCACAAAGTACAGCTGATGAAGGAATGCTATCTGGAACATATATAACAAACTTAAAATCAAACAAACTAACCAGCTTATTTTTAATTGGCAAAAACATGGAGATGACAGTTTACCAAAGAAAACATACAAATGACAATAAGCACGTGGAGAAATGTTGAACATTATTGCTGGTGTATGTTATATGCGCTACAGTCCATGGAAAAAATTAAAAACAGCTGACCATATCTATGCCTGTGAAGAAAGGAAATGGAAGATGGTGCAAACATGGAAACAGGTTTGTGAGCTCTTAGTGATGACAAAGGGGCATGGAAAGAATGTTGTTAGTGCTGGATGTGTTCCTATCTTCGTATGTTGACTAAGCATGTGCTTAACAGATATGTCAAAGCTTTTCAGATGCTACACTTTGCATATGAACAGTTCATTGTATATAAAACACATCTCAGTAAAACTACAGAAAACAACAGGCTCCATTACAGGAACATACCCCTAAAGCAGAGGATGGACACATGGACGGGGAGTATAAATGAATTTACAGAAATAGCTGTGTCTGAAGCAAGGCATTAACATGATTGTATCTTAATTGTTAACAATGCGTGACTGGGGTTATGAAGCACACCGGAGTCTCAAGAGATGGGTGGGGTTAGCAGAGAAACTATCCTAAGGCATTCCAAGGCGTGCCAGGTAGAGGCAAAGAAAGCCTGACCCAATCATAGCAAATGCTCAAGACTGTGCCTTTAAAAAGACAGGGTGTGCCACTCACAGTGAGGAAAACACGGTAGGAATAATAACATGTCTGGCTACGTGTGTGTGTGACGCTCGTTCTCCTTACGTGTAGAGCGTGTCTGTGACACGCAGCACTAAGACACCTCAGAGCTCATTGCTCACCGTGCACAGCCGCTGCTGCTCCAACACACTGGACTTACCTTTGCATTCCAGGCTAAGGTGTTCAATTAGCTTCAATACAGCTTCGTAATTAGGGCAAGGAGACCTGCCATATTCTGAAGCTGTTTCAGACGACTGAGTTAAGTCGTTAAAATCTTCCATAGCCTGCCGGTTTCCTTTTTGACCTTTAAAATAAGTCATATTGGTTCAAAGTGTACTTTAATATTTTTACCAAATGCTATCGGTACAGAAAAGGCAAATGGAATTAGAAGCATGGGGATTTCTGAAAAGAACTGATGTTTTCATCAGAAGAAAACTACCCACGAGCCAATGTTTCTCAATCTCATTTTAAAAGTTAAATATCTTCACATAACAAGAGATTCTCTATTTTTACCTCATCTTTTAAATGTAGCTTTTAGCATCACTGTATTAGTGTATATTAATAGTACAAAATGAAGGGGTTCATTGTGACATTTCCATACATGCATATATATATATATTCACTTTACATTATTTTAAGATTTATTTATTCATGTATTTTCCATATATGAGTGCTCTGTTTTCATGCACACCAGAAGAGGGCATCATATTTCATTACAGATGGATGTGAGCCATCATGTGGATGCTGGGAATTGAACTCAGGACCTTTGGAAGAGCAGTCAAGTGCTGTTAACCACCAAGCCATCTCTTCCCCCCACCCCACACTCTCTTAGCCTCTCTCCCTTTTCATCTTTCCTCTCCACATCACTGAAAGCTTCTCTTTATTTTTAAAAAATGCATCACTTTGCATTTTATATTTTAATGAAATATTATTTTGTTTATTTTATAGAAGCTTACACCATTGCCTTACTGTTGCTCTTTGTCCCAGAACCATAAAATTCTTTTAAGACAAATACTAAATCTGTAAAATACAGAAGAGTATGTGCACTTGTTGTCACTTTACATAAAACATTACATTTGCCATTTATCTTGTTCATAAAATTTACAAACTGTTTAAAAGTAATTTCATACCGGGGTAGTTTCATTATTTGTTCCATTCATAATGTTTAGAAACTATGTAATGGGAAGAGCAACATTAAGGGGCAAAGGCTACTATTTACTATTACGAATAATGTAAATTATTAAATTTAGATCAAACTTTCAGACAAAGCAAGGGCGAAACAACATTACTTTCACTATTCAATAGACATACGCCAGGTATTTTGTTGTTAATGTCGTATTTTTCATAAAATAAGCTTTTATGAGAATTAAACTCAATTTGGAAAATATTACTGAAATCCTTATGTGGGGGAAAACCTTTTCATAACTGATAGGAGTTATCTTTCTCAGGACCTACTGATGTGGTTGGAATAGGAATGGCCCCCATAACTATTTGAATGCTTGGCTCACAGGGAGTGGCACTATTAGGAGGTGTGGCCTTGTTGGAGTGGGCGTGGCCTTGTTGGAGGAAGTGTGTCACTGTGGGGGCGGGCTTTGAAGACTCAAGTGCTTAAGCTACACCTAATGTGACACAGTCTCCTGCTGCCTGAGGATCAAGATGTAGAAGTCCCAGCTCCTTCTCCAGCACCATGTCTTCCTGCGCGCTGCTTTGCTTCATGCTGTGATAGTGATGAACTACGCTCTGAACTCCAAGCCAGCCCCAGTGAAATATTTTCCTTTATAAGAGTTGCTGTGGTCATAGTGTCTCTTCACAGCCATAAAAACCCTAACTAAGATACCTACTATGTAATTACATGTAATATTCTAAGCACTGGTCATGTGTTGCATTCATTTCAATCCTCACAGAATTGTTACACATTAGTTACATTATGTAGAAATGAATTAGAAAAATTCCTGGGATCCTGGGCTAGCAAGGTGGTTTAGCAGGTAAAAACAGCCACTCACTTGATGCTAAGCCTGAGGACCTGAGTTCAATCCTCGGGTCCTGCAGGGTAGAAGGGGAGACCTGACTCCACATATCATCCTCTGGGCTCCGTACATGTGGCATGTAGCAAGCACGTGTGCCCCCATCAATCAATGTAATTAAAGAGAGAGAAAGGGAAAGCCTGAGTCACTTACCCAAGCCGCTGAGCAGATCGTGGCTAAAGGAGAATTTCAGCCAGCCCAGGAATTCTGACTCCACAGTATGCGTTTCACTGTGTGCTGTGAATGAGGTATCTCCAACCGTGTTTGAGTCATATATTGGCAAATGAATCCATATTCTCACTCCCTATCTTGTTAAAACTTATAATTTCTGAATCTAGTAAATATTTGTGTGTGTGTCACGCGGGCATGTTTTACCGACTGTGGCGTCGGCACCACGTGTGCCTAGCCACCATGTCAGTGCTGAGAACCCAAAGTGTGTTCCCTAGAAGAGCAACAGGTGCTGTTACCCGCCATGCCATCCTCTAGGCCCCTTGATTATTTTTAGTTTTACGTGTGTTTGTGAATGCCCTGTGTAGGTCTGTGTACCACGCTCATGCTTGGTGGCCAAGATCATAAAAGGGCATTGGATGCACCGGAACCAGAGTCACAGGCAGTTGTGAGCTGATGTGAGAATATGGGACCCAAACCCCATTACTATCTTTTGCAGCCGTCTGCAGCAACAGCACCACGTGCTCCTAACCGGCGCGCTCTCCGGACCTACGTTTTTAAGAGAGTCTCTTGAACCTGGAGTGCATCATTTGTCTAGTCTTAGTCCCGGGAATCCTCCTAGTGTCGGGACGGCTGGAGCACCACCATCCCTGGAGGGTTTGTAAGGGTGCTGGGGACCAATCTCCTGTCTTTATGCTTGCCGGGCAAGCATTTTATCCCCTGAGTGGTAAATCTTGAAAATATTTTTTTAAAAAATAAAATAACAATAAGCATAGGTAATTTGTGGAAACTCCAACCCCCTTTTTTTCCAAAAGAAATTCCTCAGTGGGAACGTATTTAGCTATTTACTCATCCACCGTGCAATCCAAGGTAGTGACAACGCTGGTACTTTGGATCTCATAGTTTATGAATGGCTGTACTTTACTTTTTTATTACACATAAATAAATTCTTGCCTTTCTCTAGAATCTAAACAACGGCTAAACCGATTCGCCTGGGTTATAGAGTGACTTACAAAATCACAACTTTGAATTCATTTCAGCACACTTGACAAGTTTTTCCAGAACCACATAGCAACCCTTATTTCTCACCTCTTCACCCTTCACCGAAAACACAAGAGCCCACAATGGCTTCTAGCTGCGCCCTCCTGCAAGGAGGGTTCAACCGCCCCGTGGAGGCCTCGTGGAGATACGGCTAGGCACGCAGAGGCCTCTGGGAGTCTCCAGCAACGTGTGTCCTGTGGTCTTTGGTAATTGCTTCAACCTGTGTTGCAATGACTTAGTGTATCTTCAAGTCTTGGAAACACAAGACAACACTTAACAGGCGAAAGCAAGAGAATCAGGTGTTCAAGGCTAGCCTCCCCGTGCTTACATGGTGATCGTGAAGTTAACCTGAGCTACATGAGAGGCTGTTGAAAATCTGTAACAAGAAAACAAAGGAAAACACAAAATAGAAGGAAGAAAGTAGTAAAAGATTAGGGCAGAAATTGATGAAATGGAGATGAAAAGAACAATATTAAAGAAATAGATTTATTTCTTTGAGATAAACAAAATTGAAAAACCCTGTATTAAACTAACCAAAATAGATAAAGAAGATCCATTAATAAAATTAGATATGAAACAGGCAACACCACAATAGTTACTAATAAAATCCAGAGGGTTTTTTTTTTTCACCTTGACACAAGCTAGAGTTATTTGAGACAACAGGACCACATTTGAGAAAATGCCTTCATAAGATGGGTTTGTAAGCAGGCCTATGAGGCATTTTTCTTAACCAGTTGTTGATGTGCATAGTTCCAGCCCACACGGCACACTGCCACACGAAGACCTCTGGTCCTGGATGGTATAAGAAAGCAGGCTGAGCAAGCCAGTAAGGAGGTTCCTTGTGGCCTCTGCATCAGCTCCTGCTTATAGGTTCCTGTCTTATCTTTCTACCCTAGCTTCCCTAGGAGACGGACTACAAGGAGTAAGTTGGAATAAACCCTGTTCTCCCAACTTGCTTTTGGCCATGGCATTTTATCACAGCAATAAAAACCCTGAGACATTTAAAATATACAATCTCTTTAAAATATATAAATATCTCAACAAAACAAAGTCTCTGTTTTGTGATACAGATTTTATTAGTGCTATATAGTATATTTTTCCTTCATTAAATTTATTCCTAAATATTGTTTCTTATAATTAATTTTAATGTAAAGGATCTTTTCATGTTTTCATCATTTTCCTTCCTCCAGTTTTTCCCAAATTCTCATCTCACCCACCCAATTTTATATTCTTTTTCTATTTAAAATAAGGAAACAAACAAACACACACAGACACAAAGAATCCCACAAATATATAAGTCAAAATAAACAAACAAAAGATTAATAAGAAAAAAAAGCCTGAACAAAGGTATATGAGACAAAATGTCTGCAGAATAGTATTGACTTTAATTTGGGTTGGCCAACTACTCCTGGGTATAGGGCCTACCATGAAGTGTGATTAATAAACTCAGTGAGACTTAGAGAAAACTGATTTTTCCCCTCTCAGGGCCAGCACTCCATGTGGCTTGATCCTGTGTAGGTGTTCTATGTGCTGCCACAGTGAGTTCATATATGTATCAGTCGTGTTGTGTCTGTAACACGCTGTATTTTAGAACCGTCCATCTCCTCTGGCCCATAGACAATCTAGTGGAGGCATTTTCTTAACTGAGGTTCCTCTTTCCCAACACCTCTAGCCTGTGTCGAATTTAAAAAGAAACTAATAAAAAAATAGAAAAAAAAACTAGCCACAACAGAAAGCAACACTACTAAATAAAGTTTTGTAAAGCCAGTTTTACCTTGATACTAAAATTGAATAAGATATTAACAACAACAAAAACAACTACACATCATTGTTCCCAATGAACAGAAATATAACATTTTTCAATATCTTCTTCCAAGGTCCACATAATAATATGGAATATGAAGTGGAGAGACTGTGTGAGGATGGAGAAAAGTGCTATGAAATGCTGTTTTCTGGGTATGATATGGCTGTTGCAATCATGAACACAAAGCAGTTGTGGCTGCCTTCTCAAGAAAAATTCACAAAACGAGACTTCACCCCTCTCTGAGGAGCCTTTGGCAGTTAACGTTTGCCGGGGGAAGGCAGCACTGTTTGCAGTGATGTAGCCACTGGTGTTAAAGTTTTGTGCAGCCAACCCTGTTTACACTTCGTGAGGCAAACAAATGCTCCGAAGACTTGAAAGTAGGAGAGAGAATAGAAAAGAAGAACTAAAGGGTCAGTGAGATCTGGATAAGTGAGGGCAATTGAGAGTAAATAGTATCACAGTGTATCATATATACATGTCTGAAGTTGTCAAAGATAAATCAAATCAAGACAACTTAAGTATAAAATGTTCAAAAACTAAATTCCACAATGCATTAAAAAATCCATACACTATGACCAACTTGCATTCATTCCAGAGATGTAAGAATAGTTCAAAATACACAAACCAACAGATGAAATATATATTTAGACTCAACTTCAAAGGTCACCCAATCACCTGAAAAGCTATAGAAAATGACTTCAAAAAATATCAACATCTCTTTATAAGTCTTGAAGAAAATCGCAGCAGAAGAAACATACCTCAACATAATAAATGCTATATATAGCAAACATTGTTTTACTTGGAAAAATACTGAACTCATTTCCTCTAAAATCAGGAACAAGATGTATTCTTTCAATTCTTATTCAACATCGTGTTGACATTTTACCAAGAGTTGTGATGCAAGAGAACAACATTTGAGACAGACAAATAGAAAAAGAAGTTAAATTACCTCTATTTGCATAAAATATTATACTATACTTAAAAATCCTAAGGAGTCCAACAGACAATTCTGAAGTCAGCTAAGCACTTTCAGCAAGATAGCAGGATACAAAGCTAAAGGGAGAAACCAGTGAGTTTTTCTTTTAAAAGGCCTTTTTATTTATTGAAAATTCCATATAATATATTTTGATCACACTCTTTCTCCTCTTCCAACTCCTCCCAGATCCCCCTCCCAATTTCATGTTTTTTCCTCTCTTAAAACAAACACAACCCCCGCCCCAAATAACCCCACAAAACCACCTAGTCTAATTTGTGTGGGCCACTTACTCCTGAGTGAGCATGGAATCTGTCCTGAAGTGTGGATGACATGTCATTACCATACTTTCAAAGAAAACTGATTTTTCCTTTCACAGCAGCTACCAATTGCAAATAGCTTCTTTGTGCCCACTTCTCGCTCTCTGTTCTGTGGTTTGGGCTTAAGCTTGCTCAGGTTTTGTGCATGCTGTCTCAAATTATGTGCATTCATATGTGCATCAGTCCTCGGAGTGGTTTACCGCTTCTGTTCTCGCAGTCTTGCACTTCCTCTTACACATAGATCCCTGGGCCTTGAGCAGAGGGGTTTGATAAAGGCACTGCATTTAGGGCTGAGGGCTCCAAAGTCTCTCACTCACTACACGATGTCTAGTTGTGTGTCTCTTTGTTAATTACCATCTCTTGGGGATGCTTCTCTGGTGAGAGTTGAGTGAAACACTGATCCGTGGATATGGAAATGTCATTGAGTAGTTTTACTGGGGTGATTATTTAGCTGTGTAACAATTGGCTTTCCCCTCTAGGGCCCATTACTTACCTAATCTCAGGTTCTTGGCCCCATGCACAGTGTCAGATATGGGTTCCATATAATAAAGCAGGTCTTAAATACAATCGAAAACTGGTTAATTCCATAGTATTTATGTCAGTATTGAATCAGTGGGTCTATCTTGCAGGTAGGCCATTATTGTAGTTATAGGAAGGATCTGTGGGTTAGTAGGGAGTGCCCCCTGGGTATGGGGTGGAAGGTTAGGAGGGAAAGTCTTTCAGATCCACAGGAGCTAGGGATGAGACCGTGGGATTGGATTTGTAGGAGAGGAGAGAGTGGTGAAGGTCTTGAGTGAGCATATGTTTCCCTGGCCTGCTCAGCTGGTGTGTTCCCAGGGAATGCTAATGGTGCTGGAAGTCAGGGTAATAGAACAAGTTTGGGGAAGGAAGATTTTTGTGATCTGTCTGGGATGGTGTCAAAGAGAAAATGGAGACCCCCTTCAGCTCCAAAGCTTGGGAAGAGACTAAAATAAAAACATATTTTTTGTTCCTAAATTTTATTTATTAATACAAAACATTCCAGACCAATGTGTCTTAATCCTCTTCCTCGTCCTCCTTCTCCTCTTCATCCTGGCTAATCTGGAAGTAATGCAATTGATTATTCTCTTTGCTGTTGGCAACAACATGCAACCAGTCTTGAAGATTGTTCTTCTTCAAATATTTTTTGCTGAGAAATTTCAAATACCTTTTTGGAGAAAGGCACCTCAGGAGTGAAAGTAATCTTGCTCTTTCTCTGTTTGATGGTCACAACCGCTCTGCCAAAATGCCCAGCTTTCCCATTCAGTTTCATTCCTTCCTGGAGGAACTGCTCAAAATTGGCAGTATCCATGATTCTGTTTTTACAGGATGGGTGCAATCCAGGGTAAATTTCAGAACCTGCTTCTTTTTTTGCCACCTTTTCCCCACAAGCTTATTCATGTGTGCCACAGTGACAGAGGAGGCAGCAAGGGAGCCCAGACAAAAAATATTTTAACTAGCTATTGTATACTAGTAAAATATAGATCTGTAGGGACAGTTTTTAAATGAACCCTAGCAATAAGCATAACCTCAAAGGTTAAATTAACCGCATAACCAGAACCCCTAATCCTCAGCTAACCTTAACACCCTAACCCATTTGTCTTAGGGTGACAACTTCTGTGATGAAACACCATGACCAAAAGCAACTTGGGAAGGAAGAGTTTATTTTGTTTACCCTTTCACATCACAGTCAATCATCCACTGAAGTCAAGTAACTCAAGCAGGAACCTGGCGGTGGGAGCTGATGCAGAAGCCATAAGAGTATTGCTTACTTGCCTGTTCCACATGGCTTGCTGAGCCTGCTATCTTATACAACTCAGAACCATCAGTGCAGGGGTGGAACCACCCACAGTGGCCTGAGCCCTCTCTCATCAATCACTAATTAAGAAAATGCCCTGCAGGCTTCCCTATTTTTTTTTTAAATTTTGTATAGTGTTCTGCCTGCAAGCCAAAAGAGGGCACCAGATATCAGTATAGATGGTTGTGGGACACCGTGAGGTTACCGGGAATTGAACTCAGGACCTTTGGAAGAACAGCTAGCTCACTTAACCTCTGTGCCATCTCTCCAGACCCATCTCACTATTTTGTTGAGCTTTTCCAAAGTGCATAGGTCACCTCTCTTGTTTTACTCTCTTCAGCATACCAAATTCCCTTAAATATGTGAGTGGAGTGATATCATTTTGTAGGAGAGATTGCACGAAGCACTGAAAACAGTGGCCACAATCTTGACACTTGCTCTCTCCACCACTCTGTGGACAAGACATATCACTTGTGTCAGTGACCTCCCTTATGAAACTAGAAACATTTCTATGAATGTCCTGTATCAGGGGAAGTAGGATGAGGCAGGGTCTGTTTTGGCTTGGTTAAGCTCTCACATCCGGGAACTTGGTAGAGGTGGGTGAGTAAAATGGGGCTCTTACCGTTTTATTATATCCATTTAACAACATTCTAAGTCCTACATTAAATGAGATGAGAAGAAAGGTTTTCTTCTAAGTTTACTTCCTGAAATCTATTCTTCTACTTAAGGGATGTAGTGAGAATAACACAGAGGCTCAAGGGCCATGCTTTGGGAGCCCAGATAGTGGTTTTGCAACTTCTGAGTATTTTCGTTTCCTTGCTGGCAAAATTATAGCAAGGACACAACAATTCCTAACCTGTTCGGATGATTAAAAGAAATTACAATTTCTGAATTGCATACTTAGAAGTCACATACAGCAATGCCTAGCGTAGGAGGCATTTATTAAACATTCCGGAGTGACATGCCAAACAACCTTGGTTAAACTTTCCTCCAGTTTCCGCTCAAACACGTCATCAGGCAGCGCAGCCCGTCCATCATCAGGAGGGGCGGGCTAGCTTCCGGTGGAGGAGCTCCGCAGAAAAACCTCGGCTACCCAGCGGGCTCAGCGTTCCGTCCCGCGGACGCGGGTGATTTGCGTCATCAGGAGGCGCAGCGGGACTCCCGGTGACTTGAAGTCTGCAGTCAAGAGCAGCATGTCTGGCTGTAGGCTGTTCTCGCGTGGGGCTGCGGCGGCGGCGGCTACGGCGCGAGCTTCGCGGGTGCTGAGGGTCTTCACGGCTAGGCGCCGCCCGCTGCACACCAGTCTGCAGAGCCGCTCTTTCGCCAAGGAGCTCTTTCTGGGCAACATCGAGCAGGTAAGGCGAGTCCTGCCTGCCCCTGTTCTCTGCCTCCACCTTTCGTTGCTACCTGGCCGCAGTTGGATGGAACTTTATCTCAGTCCTTAAAAGACGAACACCTGGGAGGCTGGGCTCAGGGAATTGTGGCTTAAATGGTGTCGCAGAGGTTTCTGTTTTGAGGCAGGGACTCATGAAATGTTAGCCCACGCTGCCTCTGGACTCCGTAGACCAGGCTGACTGACCTTGAATCATGATTCTCCCGCTTCAGTCTCCAGAGTATGAGTTTACAGTGGTTCGCCATCACACCTGCCTTTTCAGCTATACCTTGTCAGGGAAATTTGGGGGATCCTTGAAGAGGTGATTACGAAGACATCTCTGTTCCGGCAAGGATATATGATTTCTAAACAGCTCATTCTCTGTCCTCTCTTCAGCTTCGAGACTTCCTCCAGGTTTCCTTTCCCATTTCAGAGATCCATAACCTACCTTGGAGCAACACCTACGCCATAACGCACCTATCATATTAGAAGTGAGAAGGCTTTTCAGTGAATTTGTGTTCGATTCTTTTTATGTGTGGTTTCTTTAGAACAGTCTTCCCATATTGTCTGACTGACTTCATTAAAGCAGAAGCCCAGCCCTGGCTAAGAGTGGCTGCTCTGCTGTAAAGTTCAAAGCTAGAACTTTGAAATATGGGGCTGGGGGTGCTGTGTCTTGGATTCCCGTGCCTTTCAAAGGCACGAGGAAGAAAGAAGTCATCATTTATCCCCTTTCAATTTTTAAATCTACCCCATCATAACTAATCAGCTTTGCTTCTGACATAGTGAGAATCCCTACAGTTCGCTGTGTCCCCCAGTGCCATCTACTTTCCACTACTATTAAGAACTACTGTCCACTTCTAGCAAAGGCTGACCTGGTCATTAGAACTCAAGTGTCCCACTTATTCAAGGATAGCTCTGCATCTTGAACCTCTACCCTCAGGCTTTGTCCCAACAGCCAGTGGCATCCTGCACATTGCCATATCTAAGTAATTGCTTCTCCTTCCTTTCCCACCCGACCCATTGGTATCCATGGCAGACAGCTACTTATTGTTTTTTCTGAACGTGCTTTAATCCCCTGGCTTCTGAAAAACCATACTCTCTGTCATCCCCTTTGTTAGTTTCTCAGCCAACCTGTAGGTATTGGCCAGTGTCTCTGGTAGCCCAGTTGCAGTCAGGGGGAGTTTTTGTTGCTGTTTATATTGTTTACTTTCTTCTTCTTCTTTTTTTTAATGGGGAGCTGGTGGTTGTGTTGACTGCTCGTTTTGAGATAAAGTCTCCTTGGAACTCAAGATACTTCTACCTCTGCCCTCCTTCCTGAGTGCTAGACTGCAGTTGTATGCTACACTTAGCAAAGCTGAAGTTTTCTGATGTTCAAGTCTGTGGACCTTTCTTTTCATTACAGCCAGCCCCTTAGTGACCTAATTAAATGTCCTGGCTTTAAATACCGCCTGTTCTTATGACTCAAGTTTATTTTTCAACTTAAAAGTTCTTCCCTTATGTCCAGACTTATCTCTACCTTTCTGCTCAAAATCTTCCCGTAGATGCCTAATAAGCATCTTTAATAAGCAAATAGGAAACTTCTCTCTTGATCCCACCCAGTCCTGCTTCTCCCAGCAGCTTGTTTAGCATAGATAATGACTGCTCTGCGATTCAGCCTTTTCAGTACTTTCTCCAGTGGCACCTTTCATTCTTCTTATTCTCACAGTCACATTGAATCCCATAGTAAGTAAATCTTTGTCTTTCTTCAAATTATATTCAGGATCTGACCACTTTTAAGCAACTTCACTACGACTTCCAGGATTAGACAAACAGCAGCTCCCAAAGCATTTCTGGGCCTTCATTAGGAGAGTGGCAGAGGTACTTTAGAGACTCAGGGGTGAGAATTTCCCAGCCATCCATGCTAGTGGCTGGCATACTACACTTAGTTGGATCTGAGGCTTCCACAGGGTCAGGGGAGAGGTTGAGTGGATGAGGTTTGTGTGACATAGACTTAATTACAGCCACATGGCTTTTGTAATTGACTTCTGCAGTAGGATTTCTTGAATAACAGGTTCTGTTGCTTTATCAACTTGAAAGATGCTAGTTGAAATTAAGCTCGTCTCCCATGGTGTGCCTCTTTCAGGTTTTGTCTCTTTTGACTAGAGGATGCTTCCTTCCAGCGCCCAGGCTCTCCTCCTGAAGTTTTATGTTTTTGTTTTTGTTTTGTTAGGGGTTTCTGTTTTGTTTTGGGAAGATTTATTTGTATTTTTTTGTTGGGGGTTTTTGAGACAGGGTCTTGATGTATAGCCTTGGCTGGCCTGGAACTTGCTTTGTAGACCATGAATTCACAGGAGTCCACCTTCCCCTGCCTTCCAAGTGCTGGGATTAAGGGTATGCATCACTGTGCCTGGACCCCTGAAGTTTCTACCCTTAATTATGTCTGAATACCAGCTACTTGCCAGGTTGTCTGCTCTTGTTTGCCTACTGGGATCAGGATCACCTTCTTCTCACACAGCCATTTGACCAAGACTAGGTGAGCAATGAGGTTGTGAAGATGATGGAATTGGGGTAGTTCAAGCCTCAGCTCTCCACAAAAGTGTCAGCCTTGTTCCAAGAGGCTCAGTGTGGTGAGGGGCCATGTTTCCCTTTTAGTCTGCTGTGGCGTTGGAGTGCTGGTGGATAGCAGCATATTCCTTTAAGTCAACTGTCTCTTCTGATTAGAGACCCATGAGCCTCTTGTCCTTGGGTGTTCAAGGAATATTGTTCTAGAATATTGTTAATGTGGAGGAGTCAGTAAAGTGAGTAATAGGACAGGGGAAATTGAAGGCTCCCCTGTGATGAGAGGAAACAAGGATAGGGGAACTCCTGAGCCTGGAAACTTGTAATTTGTCCCTGTTTTACAGCTATGGGTCCAAATATGCCACCCCATACAAAGCAAATATAGGGGTGCCTAGAGCTTAGATGGTCACAGATCTGCAAGCTGTATGAGGTGATTTCAAAGGCCAGCAGGAGATCCTGGCTAGTTGGCCACTAGTGATTAAAAGCCAAGTCATTCTCGAAGAAATGAGAGTGGACACAAGAAGAACTAGAATCTCACACATAGTTATTTCATGTTCCCGGACTTAAGTATGTCCTTTCTGACACTCAAGCTACTTTCTTTGATGAACAGGATTAGAAACCAGACTAACAGAGGACATATAAGTTGCTCAAATCCAGTCACACGTGTAAAGAGTGGCTGCGCTCAGGTTGAGTTCTTGTCCTATGACCCTGCTACCTCATATTGCCTGGCACAAGGTAAGAAATAGCTGCTCAACGTGGGATACAAGTGATGATTAGATATGTTGCTGTTGTTGGGAACATGATGTCCATTTTAATGAAGAATCCTCATATCCAATTGCCTTCTACACATCTCAAAGGAACCTTGAGGAAATGTGACTTGCATAGTATGGTGACAAAATGGAAATGTTGCTGGAATTTGAGGGCCTCAAAATTACTAAGTAGCAGGAGATCTAAATGTAATCCCAGGCTTTTTGTTTATAGGACACTCTTCACCACTTGTTATTGATAAGGAAACTTTTGAAGATTAGGATTCAACTCACCTGCATGGGGAGGAAAATATGTACAAAGAGTGTTAGATGTTAGGCCCAAATCTGAAGTATCTTGTGAAGCCATCTTTCTGCTTTCTTCCTGGGACCAGATGTGCAATGCAACAGTTTTCCTCTTTCCTTTTTGATAAATCTTACAACCAGAAGTAGCTGAAAAGAAAATTCAATTTGTCATTTGTGTTTTTCATTTTTAGAAAGGAGTTTTCCCGTTTCCAGAGGTTAGTCAAGATGAACTTAGTGAAATCAATCAGTTTGTGGGACCACTGGAAAGGTTCTTCACTGATGAAGGTATATGTGACTCTCTTTTTCATTGCCCTCTTCCGTCACAGAATTAAATAGATTGCTTACGTCAGAAGTCAGAAACACTACTGAGAGCGGAAGCTTTTATATCTATTAAATTACAAAGGGTTTCTGCTCATAAGAGAACCTTCAGGGATCACCCAGTTTCTGCTTAGTTAAAAGACACTAATTCAGTTCTCCTCTAGGTCTCTGTGGGAAGGAACCTCTTTTAAATGTTTCTGCACGTCAGTGGGCTAAAACTTGTATATGTCATGCTAAAGTGAGTAGCTAGAAAAGATGAAAATAGCTGAGGGCAGGTAGTTCAAACTTGTTAATCCCACACTGTGGCAAAGGCTATATAAAATGACGCACATGTTTCTACGGCTAGGTCTAGATCTTTGTGTTTTAGGAACCATTCATGATCTGTGGTCCAGCATTTTCCCAGGGACTGTATGCTCTTCTGGTTTCTTCCAGTGGTAACATCTTGGATAACTCATCTAACATCACAAACAGGATATTGATTGATATCAGTGCAAGTCAGCTGACCTCGCTCAGATTCCACAAAGCTTAGCGTCATGTACTGTGCATAGGTGTATGTTCTTATACAGTGCTGCTGTTTGTGTACAGTCATGAACATGCAGATGTAGTTAGATGGTGAGAATTCCCATGCTATCTTTTTATGTTCAAATTTTACTAGATTCCATGACACCCTGAAAATTTTCATTATTTCGCCATTTCTGGTATGGGGTTAGTGTTGGATGGGGTTGTTTTGTTTTTGTTTTGTTTTTTTGTTTTGGAGACAGAATCTCAATCTTCTGTTCTTTCTTTGTTTCTTTGAGACAGGGTGTCTGTGTAATAGCCATGGCTGTCCTGGAACTCATGTACATGAGGCTTGCCTTGAGCTCACAGAGATCCACCTGCCTCTGCCTCCCAAGCACTAGGATTAAAGGTGTGCATCACCATGTCGGGCCAGGATCTCACTTTAGAACCCTGGCTGATCTTGAACCTGCTGTAGCTTTCCAAGTGCTAGAATTACAGATGAGTGCCACCATACCCAGCTAAGAATATTTCTTGTTGGAACTATTCCATTTTTAAGTAATTGTTGTTCTGTTTTTTATTTACATATTTATTCTTGAGACAGAATCTTAATATATAGCCCTAGCTGTCCTGGAATTTTCTGTATAGACCAGTTGGTCTTAAACTCACAGAATCTGTTTGCCTCTGCCTCCTCCTGGGAGTAAATGTATATGTCACCGCACTTGGCCATATACAAGGTTTAAATTTGTTCTCTTTATACAGCATGATTCACTGTACATTAATACATGTTTTCCAGATATTGCTTGACAGCATTTCATGGCAAACATGTACCAGCTTATTGAGCACACATAGTATATTGAAATTTTTACAGTTTAAAGGTACTTAGAAAACTGGTTGTTTTGTGGCTTTGTATTTTCATTTCTTTTGCACAAATGCCTAGGCATGTCACTGATGGGGTTCTGTGTTAGGTTTCTATAAGAGTACTATGTTTAAAATGCTCTGCTATTTTGCATTCTCATCAACAAGTGAGATCTGTTTTTTTCTACCTTTTTCACCTGGATTTGGATTTTATTTTAGCCTGACAATTCATTCAGTATCACATTTATGTTCATCAATTACCCTCAAGGGCTAATAATGTTAAACATTTTTATATTTCTTTTTTTTCCTTTTTTGTATCCTGTTAATGTAATTGGATTTTGCTATAGATTTTATATCTAGCCCCCAAGGGAAAGGAGAGAAAAATGCGCTCTTTTAGGTCATACCTGGCATGATCTGCTTCCTCCAACTAGGCCCACCTTTCACTTTTCATGGCTTCCTAATGATTAAACTCATTTACCAGCTTAACTGCATTAAATCTAATAGTTTTAGAAGCTATTTTTTAGAAGCTATTTTAGAAGGATTTTGTGGAGTTTTCTGTGGATGATTGTGTTGATGATGAGCAGTTTTCTTCCTTTCCAGCCTGGAGTGCTTGTCTGTGCTCAATTGCACTGGCCAGGCTCAGCATTTTGATGCTGAACAGGTGGCAAGACCAGGCTTCCTTGTCTTCTTCCTTATTATACAGACATGGTGGCACACACCTGTGATCTCTAGCTCTTGAAGGACTGAGATGTTTGAGAGATTTGGATCTACTTGGGAATATATAGTTCTCTTTATTGACTTGTATATGCATAAGTATATGTTATGACATTTTCAACAGTTTATAATAATAGTGATGTTGTTTAATTTCATAGCCAAAGTATACTTTGATTACTCTGATGCATACAAGCAATACAATTATAGACATAGAGCTCATGATTGCTCACTTTTACCCTTGTATGAGGGGTTTTCATATTGCTTTTATTGTGTGTTCATATTTTCATATATGTGTGCCATGGCATATTTGTAGAGCTCAGAACATGCCTTGTGTAAATCAGCTGTCTCCTACCACATAGGTCCCAGGTATCATATTCAGGTTGTAAGCCTTGATAGAACGTGCCTTTACCCACGGAGCCAACTCTCAAGCTCTAGGATGAAGTTAGAGCCAGTGACTGAATTAGCCTTACACAGAGTAAGGTGTTCTCAGAACCTGTGCACTGTAGTGTAGGCAGTGAGGCTTCTGATAGAACGCTGGATAGAACGAGGCCCAGCCACAGCCTGCACAGTGCTGTCTATGATGCCTCATTACAGTTCTGAGAGCTGTGTACTTACTCTGTAATGTTTGAGAAGGTACCAGTAATTTATTTAACGATCCAGTAGAGTATGTATTACTTGCTTCTCTCATTACTGTGACACCATTGCCTGCAAGAAGCACCTTCAGGAAGACAGGTTGTTTTGGGCTCATGTTTTGAAACTGTAGTTGGTGGAGGGGGAAGTCTGGTGACAGAAGCAGATCTTAGCTGTGACTCCTCTCATACCCAGACAGAACCAGGACAGATGGTTTTGAGCTGGTGCTCAGCTCATCTTCTCTCTTGCCCTTTTCATGGAACCTGGTCTGCAGCCTGTGGAATGGGGCTGCCCACATTTGGGAAGGCTCTCTCCTTCTCAGAAACTCCCTCAGAGGCACACCCAGAGGCTTTGTTCCTACATCATTCCAGATGCAGTTGACAAATAAGATGACCCATCATAGTATGCCCCCAGGAATCTGTATCTTAGAAGAACATGACACACTACTGATTTACATGACCCCGGTGACAAGCACCTACGTTAGGAAAGACTGACTCGGCACCAGTCACTTAAAAGTACAGTTCTTACATGCCAAATTGCACAAAATCAACAGCATGCTCAGTGATCCTGACTACATAACTTTAGGTTTTGCCACTGGTATTGGTACACTATGTAAAAACCATTCTGTATAATTTTATTTATATGAATATATCTTATTTATTTTTCCTTGCTTAATTAAGATATTTGCTCTTTTCAGTGGACTCTCGAAAAATTGACCAGGAGGGAAAAATCCCAGTTGACACCTTAGAGAAATTAAAGAGCCTGGGACTTTTTGGGATACAGATCCCAGAAGAATATGGTAAGTCAGAACATGGCCACTCACCTGGTGACCTTCTCTTCACCAAGTGCTTCTTGTGTGCATAAAGAGCTTCTTGTTGAGGAACGGAGTCTTTAAGTGTACTCTTCTATACTCTGAAGCACCAGATGATGTATAAAGCTGTGCTTCTACAGCCTTCACCTGCCTGAGCTATGGACATTTGCCAGGGCAGCTCCTGTCTGTGTCCATCTGAAAGGTCCCTGAGATGTAGGGAGAGTACAGTTGGTAACACTTTTCAGGGTTGGACAGATTGTCTGTCTGTGAACTGCTCATTTGCAGATGTTCTATTTGGGCATTTCCCCACCCAATGATATTACTGTAGCAAATGGGAGATTTTCTTGTTCTTTTCTTTCTTACCTGTTTGTTTCTCTAGATTTTGAAAGTATAGCTTCCCTTCTACAACAGAAGGTGGGCTCTCGGGAATACAGAGTAAGTCATAGCGGAACCAGAGCTGGAGCTGGTCCAAGCTGAGACGCAGCTGAAAAGCACACTACGGTGCACAGGGTGGCTTGCCCAGCAGAAAAGAACAGTCTGTCGCAAGTGTTCCTGTGCCACAGCCTAGGAGCCTTGCCTGCTGCCATCTGGATGGGAAATGGCTTTCTGGTAGAGGGTTTTTGCAGCATACTCAGTGACTTCCTGTTTGCCTATTATGTCTATATAACAATTCAGTTTCAAGTGTGTTTCCTTGCCTCAAAGAAATCTGGAAGATATACACAGAAATGCCCTGGATAATACCATAGATGATAGTTTGTGTTTTAAAACATTTTTTAAAATGGTATTTGCTGTTACTTTAAAATTAGAAAAATAAAATAAAACCCTTTTCCCCAGTTGGAAGGGTCTGCTAGACTTGTCTGTCTGTCCTAGGTGGCCTGGGCCTCTCCAACACCATGTATGCTCGGCTTGGGGAGATCATCAGCATGGATAGCTCTATCACGGTGACCCTGGCGGCACACCAGGCTATTGGCCTCAAGGTCAGCTGTCTCCAGTTATATTTGGGCTTTCTGGAGGAAGTAGCGGTCAGGGGACTGTTTCTGTGACATAAATGGGCTTTATAGCTCAGGGTCCAGAGGAGGTGCCTAGCTGCACTTGCGCTTTGAGACACAGGTTAGTACTATCTTTGGAAATCAATCCTTTCCTGAGCTGTTCTGTCTTTTTTTATACCTTACTTGCCCCCTCAACTTAAAGCATGATGGGGCAGTTTCAAAGGCACACAGTCCTCAAGGGTTTCACATTAGAAGGATACATCTCTGCGGTATACAGGTGAAAGGCAGCTAAATGGACTCCATGTCCAGCTTTGCAGCCCAAGATTAGGTATCCAGACTGCAGTTATTTAGCAACAGCTAAATTTAGCACACCTTTGAAATATGCATTCCCATAGTAGTTCTAGCACCCCATGTATTCACATTCCGTCATCCAAGCCGCCCATCCATACAGGAAAGGTCCTCAGCTTGTAAAGCATAAGGTAGAGACTCAGAGAAAAGTCATATCTGACCAACAGTCACCCAGGAATGCACTGCACTAGGCAGCAATGCGGTCCTAGATGTGTATTCCAAAGCTGCCATTGTATCTGCCCCTGTGCATAAGTAGCTGGCCTTCCCTGGGCAAGCTGGTCTCCTAAGTCATGTCTGAGGCTGCTGCTCTGAACTTATACTATCTTCCCCTGAGTGAAGTAAATATTGTCAGCAATATTTGGGGCTGCCTCATAAATCTGTCTCACTCTCCTCTTCCTGTGGTCTGTGTGTTTCATCTAGGGAATTATCTTGGTTGGCAATGAGGAACAGAAGGCCAAGTATCTGCCCAAACTGGCATCTGGGGAACACATCGCAGCCTTCTGCCTAACAGAGCCAGCCAGGTCTGTCTCCTCAAACTGTCATTTGGACATTCATCACTGTCCAAGCTCCCTGATCTCGTGGAGCTTGTGTTTTTTCATCTCTGAGGCCTTCAAAGAATCTATAACCATTGACAGGATAATTATCTTATCTCTGACCCATTGAGACTGTTGGACTCCCGAGGTGGGAGACCCTCCGTTCCTTGGGATAGACGCCAGACCTCAATAACCCACAAAAACAGAACTCTTGATGCAAACAGCAAGAGGTTTAATTAGTAGCCGGCATGCCCGGGCTCTGCACACAGCTCCCACGCAAGGGGGTGGTACAGAGTGCCCAGCAACGGAATCACAGAGTTTATAAAGGCAAAAACCACAAAACAGGAGGGGGTCTAGGGGTAAGGGACTTTTCTAACAGGGCAGTCTGTGATTGGCTGTGTCCAGGTGTGCTGACTAGGGGACGGTTAGAGATTGTATCCATAACTACAGAAGGGTGTCTCTTAGAAACGTTTTGTATCAGATCCAGGTTTGGTAATGATTAAAGCTCATAAGTCTCAGTTCCCATGGTTAGTTCCCATGGTTAAGGCCAAGTTAAAATTTTCCATCCTTACAAGACTTACAGATGACAGTCCTGCAGTATCTATTAACTCAGTGTTTGTGGTTCACAGGCCTCTTGACACTCAGGGATACACTCAGACTTCACTGAGTCTTTGAAAGCACATGGGTGGGTGCTGAGTCCACATTTTCAGATTAGGAGCTGAGGCTCAGTGAAGTTGTAATAAGTCCAAGGTCACACAGCTAGGATGCAACAGGAGTGGACAAGACTTAGATTCTGATGCAAGTCCAGCTGGCACCTTGTTTAAGCTTGTTTCTCTTTGTGTAAAAATCTGGAACAGGCTTCCTACTGCTCTGGCCTGAACACACATAGAAACTCTTGATAAGCCCTTGTGAAGCTCACATGCCTGTGTTGAAGCTTTAGCCCAGATTGTTTCATTACCATGTTTTTATGTGTTACCCTCACACACCTTATAGTTTTACTGGAATGTGCCCATGTACTTCCAGACTCTGGCCACTTTCCTTGTTGAAGCATCAGAAGTAAAGTGAAACAGGCGTGTTTTTTGTCTGACCATGTATTTTAAAGGGCTATCTTACTTCCAGCCTCCAGCTCATTCTACTCTTATTCCTGGTGGTGTTCTCCCTCAATCCCATCTTTCCGTCTTTGCAGTGGGAGTGATGCTGCGTCCATCCAGACCCGAGCTACGTTAAGTGAAGATAAGAAGTACTTCATCCTCAATGGCTCCAAGGTACAGCCATGGCCTCACTGCCCTGCCAGCTTTAGTCAGTACTTGCTGCCTCTGTGTCTGCCTTCTGTACACCGTGGGTTTGCCAGTGTTCCTTTATCAGAACACCTGAGGCATGGCTGACTGGCCGGCCCATGTCCCTCAAGTGGTAGAGCCAGGGCTCTAGCAAGGCAGTCTAACTCGATAATCTTCTTGATTCTGTTCTTACAACTGCTTTTATGTATTTATTTTCAACTCCAAAGAGGCAATGTCTCTTCCATGACCCTGGCACCTAGCTAGAGGAGTTACATACTCATGGCTGGTAGTATTTCTTCTGTTGACATCACCCCCTCTGGATGTTATCTTTGAGATTTAATCAAGGATTGCTTAGAGATAGAACACTGTAATACCATTAGCAAATGGGGAAAGAATGATAATGTCTTCTTACCTAGTTAGCATTTCAGATTTCCCTGCTTATCTCTTACCCTTTTCCCTTGAGCAGTTTGTTTGCTTGGATCAAAAAGTAGATAATTCCCATACAGTGCAGTTCTTTGAGCACTTTCTTTTCCTCATCCCCCAGTTTCACTTTTTTAAGTTCATAATTAAATACAGCATATGAAACTTGTCCGTTAATGTTGTGAAACAATGATAAAAAGTTGCTTCTTCCTTTACGTCTGTCAGTGGTCTGCTAATGAATGAGGCTGTCGTAGTATCATTAGCTAGACTACACTCCTGCCCGGCCACTTGTTTCCTGAGAACATCTTTGCTCTGCAGAGACTAAGCTATGCTCCTGTGCTCTCTCACAGGCTTGGCATATTTGGAGCATTCTCCATGTTTAGCCTGATGTGGAACACTGTTTGTCTGGCTTGAATAGAGCTGAGGGCTGTCTCCAAGGATCTTTTGTTTTTTTTCCTCAGGTTTGGATCACCAATGGCGGACTGGCCAATATTTTTACTGTGTTTGCAAAAACTGAGGTGGTTGATTCCGATGGTTCAATAAAAGACAAAATCACAGCATTCATAGTAGAAAGAGACTTTGGTGGAATCACTAATGGGAAGCCTGAAGATAAATTAGGCATCCGAGGCTCCAACAGTAAGTAGTGCGGCAGATATGCATGTGCACGCGGGTGCCAGAGAGACTTGAAGGAGGCTCCCTGTGCACTCTGACAGGCTGTGAAGGTGAAGTGGCATTGAATTGTTTGTGGTTTTAGTTCAGCACTTTAGCTCCTTAGGTACATTCAATGTTGATTCCAGGTGAGTGAGGCCAGTTGAAATCCTAGCCTCAGTGGGAACAGGAATATACACCACACAACCATAGCTGTCGTGGATAAACATCCTGTAGCAGGCCACGGCATCTTTCTTCCCTGGAGTCCCCTTCGTCTCTCCTTCTACCTGTCATTCCTTTCTTCAACCCTCACTTCAGTGGAGGCTGATGTCCTGTTTGTTGCCCTCAGTTTACCCATATGGCCATGGTGTTCTTATACTAGTCTTGTGGTGTAGTTTTAGAGTAGCCGTCCTGTAGCCGACTGTGTTCCGCTCTTGACATCAAGGTCCACATCGGTGTACGCTGTGTCTTTGGAGCTAAGCATTTCAGCAGTGTCATTCACCTGTGACAACTGGGAGGTTGGTTTCCCAGCAGCTTGCAGGACCCCAGAAGATGTTCCAGGAATATAAGATGAAGTCAGAGAGGAAGGAAGGTGCTCCCCATACTCAGTAGAATAGCCTTTGAAAGAATGGCCAGGTCCTCTAGCCCAAAAGAATCTCATTGACTTTTAATGTCTGATGAGATGCTGGTATTCTCCGTTTGCTTTTCTGTCTTTGGCTATTTTGGTCTTTTCAGCTTTTGTTAAATTTCACCATAGCCTTCCTTTAGCTCCATTTCTCTCTGTCCTGTGCTCTTTATTTCTTCATAGCACTGACCATGCCTATGTGTCCTTGTATTCATGATTTGTCTTCCCTGCCAAAGAATGAAGTCTGTGAAAGTAGGAACTTGGCCTTTCTTCCCTGCTCTTTATCATGCTGAGTGGATTAGTCAGTCAGTCACAGGCCTGTAGGTCAAGAGCAGAAGTGTGGTTTGCATTTGTCAGTTACCATCTTTAAATTCTGTGTGTTTTAGCATGTGAAGTCCATTTTGAAAATACCAGAGTGCCTGTGGAAAATGTCCTTGGGGAGGTTGGAGGTGGCTTTAAGGTAAGTTGCAGGCCAGGCTCATGTAAGGGCTGTGCCATTTTACATGTGAATCTCAGGTTCTGCTCTATCCTTTCTCCTGGCGTGCTAGCCTGTGCTTTACCTGTGATCTCATGTAGCTCCTTGGCGTGGGAAATCAGCAGTATGAAGGCTGGAGATTTGAATGGCTTTCTCCTTAAGGAGGGAGTCTGGGTAGGATGATGAGGAGTCTTGATTCCCCTTAGAGAACTCTATCTGGAGTGAGGAATGGCGTTCCCCTCCCTGGCAGGTGTGAAAAGCAGGCTAGTGGGCTTGAGAAGCTCGGGTTCCTAGAAGCCGTCAACTTGAGTCCCTGCCCTAATTCCCCTTATGATCAGGGTTATGTTTTAAAGATTTATGTTATTTCTCTGTGACAGTAGAGTCTCACTATGTAGTTCTGACTGGCCTGGAACTCACTTTGTAGACCACACTGGCCAGAGTCCCACCTGCCTCTGCCTCCCACCTCCAGCCCTGTGATTAAAGGCATGGACACCTGTGTGTCTGCATTTGTGTATGTGAATTGCATGTGAGCCTGGTATCTTCAGAGGCCAGAAGAAGTCATCTGATCTTCTGGAACTGGAGTCTTCACAGGCTATTGTAAACCACCGTGCAGGCCCTCTGCAATAGCGGCAAGTGGTCTTAGCCACTGTGCCATCTCCAGCCCCAGATTTATATTTTATTGAGAAATAGTTTATGTGACATTTAGTTTATACACATTTCTATCAGTTTTAATATATTGTCTGTTGTGCCCTCATCCCTTCTAACTCCAGAAATGCTTCCAATTTTATACCCATCCTTCGGCAACTGCTGTTTCCGTTATTCTTCTCTGGGATTGTAGATGATAAGCATTTCATATGACTAGAATCATACACAGTGCATTTTGTGCCTGGCTGCTTTCACATCATATTCTTAAGCATCCTCATGTCGCAGCATGAGTCAGTATTTCATCCCTTTGAATGGATAAATAATCTACTGTGTGGGTGAACCACATCCTACTCATCTGCTCATTAGGCTGAATTGTTGACAACTTTGGGGCTAGTGTCAATAACACTGTTGTGATCTTTCGTCTTCAAGTTCTGTTTGAAAAATATGTTCTCAATCCCTTAGAGTGTAGAATTGCTGTATATTTGCAGAACTTTTTCCACAGTAGTATATGAGGTGTTCATGTGTTGCTGCCCATTTTAAAAATTAAACCTGTGACTTCTCTCAGTTCTTCACTTCAGCTCTAGTTGGTGAGGAAATCCCCTGTGACCCTAGATGAGGTAGCACAGCATGACGCCAGAGCTGTATACCTGTTTGGCTCCCAGCCTTTCACTGTACTGGGTCAAAATAAAGGGCAAGGAAGGACGCAGGGGCCTGGCAGAGCCATCAGGCATTGTCGTAAGCACCTGGCATCTGCCACTAGGGTCATCTCTGTATACAGGCTTGCCTGCCAGGTGTGTGCTGGCTGTAGTCCTGAGAAAGTCATGATGCTGCTCTGAACCACAGCCACTTCACCTGTAAAAGGTGGGTGGTGATCCTGAAGCCCAGCTGGAACGTTCTTGCTGCTTGTGGCCGACTTAGATCAGTCTGAATTTCTGTCTCTTTCCCAGAGACAAAGAGTACTGACAGGCATGAGCTCACTTTGAGTATGAGCAACGACTTTCTGTGGTCAGAGTGAGGCCAATGATGTTGATGGAAAGGTACAACCGTGACTAGCCACCTGTTTTGCGAGTTAGAACTGCTTGCTTCTGGCTTGAAAACGGGCAGGGTGATGAACTTGGCGTGGATTCTGGCATGGGATTCTGTAGACATCTGCTTTTACCTTCATGGAAACAAGGTGCTATGGCTGGCTCCTCAGCCTCCTCCAATGCCTCTGGGCCTTTTCCACCCTCCCTACAGGTAGCTATGAACATCCTCAACAGTGGGCGATTCAGCATGGGCAGTGCTGTGGCCGGGATGCTTAAGAAGCTGATTGGTAGGTATATCACTGCTTAGCTCATTGCTGTGACAACATGCGCTATAAAAACAGCTTTAGGAAGGGAGTACGGATTCTGGCTCCATCTTGGCAAGGTATGTCTAGAGAGCATCTCTAGCTTTGGCTGTTGGTGTGTTGAGTCGGTTGGTCACATTGTGTGTGAAGTCAGTAAGCAGAACGTATGAGTGTTGGTGCTCCCATGGCTTTCCCCTTTTTCATTTGGTCTGGAACCTCAGCTCATGGACTGATACTGCCCATATTCAAGGTGGCTTTTCCCTCCTCAGTTAAACATGTCTGGAAACTCCCTCACAAACATGCCCAGAGCTGTCTCCTAGTATCTAGATTCGAGATTCTAAAGCCAGTCATGTTGACACTGAAGATTAGTCTACACCCTAGGTAAGTCAGGAGCAGGAGCCCTCCGCAGCACCTCCTGTACACCAAGAATGTCTGCATCATTTCTGCTGGGTGGGCAGGTCTGAGCTGGACCACTTGGACAGAGAGCTTTCGTTTAGCATCTGACCTTTGATTCAGACCAAATGAACTCCTTCCCCAGAGGCTGTATATTTCCACATTCCTCTGCTTTACACACTAGTCAGGCATTCTTTCAGAACATGAAAGGTTGTTGCTCTGTCCATGAAAACATGGCTCTTTAATGAACTTCAGTCCATGAGCTGGGCACTAAGAAAACATTAGCTGTGATCTCACTAGAGCCATGGCTCTTTGGGCAGAGCTGTGAGCTGTGAAATGCTAGAAGCAGAAACAACCCTGTGTGTTTTGACTGTTTGAGTTTACAATAATGTAGGTAGATGTTCAGATTCTTCCCTCTATGTGGTTACTGGACAAACTGAGGCCCAGAGAGGGTGGTGGTTTCCACAAGCCCACACATCATGACCTAAAGGCAAACCTGCCTTCTAGGGTCAGCTGCTTTCACCATGCTCTGTAGATCTCATCAGAGAAAGTTCTCACAGTCTAGAAACGTGGGCGTAGGAACAGTTGGAGACCAGCAGCACCTGGGTTGTGCCAGAGGAAGGATTTGGAAAACAAATCGCAGGCAGAGCTAGAGGTACTGGTGCAGGGCAGAAGGCTGAGTGTCGCGGTAGGGCTCCTAGAACCCAGCACTGTCAACAACCATGCACAGTGAGGCTCCAGCCAGAGCTCTGACATGAAGGCACCGCTGATGCTGTGCTTGAGTATCTGTGAGCCCCTCCCACGTCTTTCTAGGGTGCCTTGTGCACCTGGCTTTGTGCTGGATGGCCTCCGGCCTTCACCTCTTTGTATCTTCCCAGCATTCCTGTGTGCTGGGTAGAAGGGAGGTAGAGAGTTCCCCTCCACGGCCTCACAATTGACTCAGCATTCTGTGTTGTTAACCTTCCCTGCTGCCCCATGAGGACTGAGAATGCACATCCAGCCAGCTGCCAGAAAGTGGGAACTCTGGTTTCGGGGCTTCTGGTCTCAGTGACAGAGCTCTCACACTACCATCAGGGTGTTGAAGGGTCATCATGTTGACCTTAGGGAATGGTTTTCCAGTAATCAGAAACCAGTTTTGTTTGTTTTGACAACTGTGTTCTTCTTTAGAACTGACTGCTGAATATGCCTGTACGAGGAAACAGTTCAATAGGAATCTCAGTGAATTTGGTCTGATTCAGGTACTGAAGACTGATTGACTGTGGGTGGGGGGAGGTTTTCAGTTGTTGTCTCTGTACTGTGCCTATGGGCAGGGACTAGGAAGAAAACCGTACTGTGCTGGGACAGTAAGGCTTCTGATGCAGTTTGCTTCTCAGGAGGAGAGAGGGTAGGAGATTTGAGTCTGTGAACATACACATCACTTCTTGATTTGTTTTTTCTGAACATTTCAGGAAAAGTTTGCGCTAATGGCTCAAAAGGCATATGTAATGGAGAGTATGGCTTACCTCACTGCAGGGATGCTAGACCAACCAGGATTCCCCGACTGCTCAATTGAGGCCGCCATGGTGAAGGTAATCCCAGCAGGTAGAACTAGCCAGTAGGAGGTGAGCCTTTCTGATCACGGCATTGTCAGTCATCTTCCTCCTCTTGTTAGATGTTAGAAGTTGACCTTATGATTTCCCCTGTGTAGATGTCTGGGTTAGGGCCCAGGGTGAAGCTGGGAGAGGGTACTCAGAGCAGTGTTCGCCTGAGTGTGAGTCTGTGGGACAGCCCACTGCTTCCCAGATAGAGGCATGACAAGTCATGCTGGTCCTGGAGCACACAGGCTGCTCACTGGTCCAGAAAGACAAAGGAACTTGCCTCCACTTATCTGAAAGTTCCTCCTGATACCACTCATTCCAAGCTCTGGTTTTCCTCACGTTCTCCAACTGCATCCTGGGCAAACGCTCCCTCTAACTCAGGTCTTGCTCCTAGGAAACCCAAGGGAGTGACTCAGTGGTAGAGCACTCCCATCCGGCTTTAACCTCACCTGTGTCTGTGGTAGGTGTTTAGCTCCGAGGCTGCCTGGCAGTGTGTGAGTGAGGCCCTGCAGATCCTCGGGGGCTCGGGCTACATGAAGGACTACCCCTATGAGCGGATGCTGCGTGATGCCCGCATCCTCCTAATCTTTGAGGTGAGTGTGCCTTCTGACTGTACTTCCTTATACCCCCTTAGTGATATCTTGTGCTCCTCCCAACCTTCCTTGCCCTGAGAGACACTACTAAGTGTCCAGAAATGGCCTATAATGATGTAGGCTTGTTATGTTCCCTGGTTGGACCCTGTTAGTAATATGAAAGTGCCTCGACCCCTCCTTGCTTTGTAGAGGGAGTTTGGGCTGAAAACATAAGGCGTCCCCTCAAGTCATCTCTGAAGCCCTATTCACTGAACCCACAGCTGCCCAGTGACAGCTGTAGTTTTGCCAAGTGCTGGCTGGGCAGACAGATCTGCGGGGGACCCAGGGTCAAGTCTCAGCTCCCACTTTGCTTTCATCTCATACTCTAGATTATGGTTTTACTTTCAGTAAACTGAAGTAGTCCAAGGAAGGCTCACTCACCTTTCTCGTTTTCGAATTGTTACCTTTCATGAGTTTATAAGCCTACAGGGTCCAGTTGAGTTGAACTATACCACGTAAGAGGGGATTTGGACCAGACACACTTGGGAGGTCATGGTGTGAAGACATGTAGGGCCTGACTGCCTGAAGGAGGCTGACACACAGAAAGCATAAAAGATGGGAATATTCCCAAAGGGAGTGTGTGTCTCATGATGACTTGATGACCCCAGCAGAAGGAATGCCTTGGGAAAGGGTTATGGGTGACAGGTAGACAAATGGCATGTACCGGACCCAGACAGGACTCAGGGTTAGCACTAGGTAAACAAGGAGTAAGGAAGTCTTTGTGGACACATCGGGTCACCCTGCTCTTGATGTGCATATGGTAGTGAAACACGACACGGAATTGGAACATGGAGGCTGACATCCAAGGCTGGGCCTTGGATGACCTTGACCAGCACAGGAACTTTGGAAGCCATAGGACATTTGTGATTAAGTTGGTTGTGGAATGCTCCTACCAGGAGGGAGGACCAAGCAAGATGGCTAGGTGTTTGCAGTGTCACAGTGGCCATGAGATCTGACACTTACACAGAGCAGAACTCACAATGAGCAGAACCTTGGACTCTTGTCAGCACTAATGGAAGCACTGGTGTTTTGGCCCTAGGGAACATCTCTGCCTTATCAATCAGCCACCACCTAATAACAGAAGGGTTAGCTCCCTCGAGAGCCAGGCATGTCTAAGCTGTTTTGTCTGGAGGCTACTCTCCATTGGTCTCTCTGCAGGGAGAGGCCTGGGTTTCTCTAGATCCTGGCTAGGTAGTGTGGTCAAGCAGGGTTTGCTCTCAAGGCCATAATTCGCAGAAGGGTGGGGAAGTTATCTTGGGTAGACTCAGAGGTGGGGCAATACCACATTAATCTCCATGCCTAGCTCTTTCTCCTGCGTGGGGGGAGAGGGGGCTTCTCTTTCCTTGATGCCAGTCCAGCTACAGGATTGTGCTGGCTATGAAGCCTGGGTCAGGGGCCTACAGATCCCTGATCTATAGTACAGTTGTGCTAGAGGCCTAGTAATCTTGATGGGTACTTTTCAGTAATTTCTTGCATGGAGAAGCAGTGTGTGTGTCTGAGAGAGAGAGAGAGAGAGAGAGAGAAATCAGTCCCCTGAGGAGCTTCCAGCTACTGCTGCTCAGCTATCTATAGCTTCCCTGAGGATTCTGATCTAAAAGAGCCAACGGTTATCTGTTCCACATTTTCTGTGTCCTGGGAAATCTGGTTTCAGTTTTAATGAGGATTGTGGAACCTAGAGAAAGGCATAACCATAGAGGACAAGCAATTAGAGATAAAAGTCCCAGTGGGAGGCCATACTGGTCAGTCTTACCACATTCCCTAGTCACAGCCTGCTGCTGTGCCTAGCTCCCGAGCTGCTTCAGTGGCAGCCTCTACCATGTGGACAGTGGGTAGTGTCTGTACCTGACCAGTCACAGGCTGCACTGTTGGGCTACTTTTGACCTTCATACTTCTGGCCACAGGGAACCAATGAGATTCTTCGGTTGTTCATTGCCCTGACAGGCCTGCAACATGCCGGACGCATCCTTACATCAAGAATCAAGTATGTGCTATTTTCCCATCTGTTCCTTGGTCCCTACCTGTCAGGATGGGACAGAGGAAAAGGCTGCCTAATCTTGGAACAGTGGGTGGGTAGTACAGCCTGCACAGTGGGTCACTGCAGAGCTGCCACAAGGAAGGACAGTAGCATTTGTGTCGTAGTGACAAGGTCTGGAGACCCATACCTCTAGCTTGCCCCTCACCTGGAAATACCAGGAAGGATAACTGCATAGGACAACCTGCATAGTTGTCTCTAGAGTCGTGTTGTCTCCTAGGCATGCTTACTCTGTCTTCCTCTTCCCATGCTAACTCTCATCTCCCACACTGGAGGGTACCAGTGCTTGGAAATGTTTATCACTGTGGCTGGGCCGCTGAGACCCCCAGAAGCTAAGAAGTGAGGGGTGTCCCACTAACAGTGGCCAGTCTGAGACTAGTTTTTCTTCTTTGCCCCTCTTTCTCTCCTCTGCCCTCATTGTAGGGCAGAGGAACCAAATCCCTGCTGGAGCACATTACAGGCTGCTAATAGGATTTTGCAGACTTCTTAACTGTTTGGAAGCTGGCCGTACAACTGGCTTCCCCCTGCCAGGAGGAGAAAGCTACCCTGCACAGAGCCCACATGCTCAGCCGTAGATGAGCATGAGCTCTGTGGTGCTGTACTGCTGGTCAGCGGGAACCACCTGTAGGGTCTTAAGTACAAAACTGTGAACTTCCCGCAGAGAGCTTAAAAGGGGCAATGTGACTACTGTCTTTGAGACAATTGGTCGGAAGCTTCGGGACTCGCTGGGCCGAACTGTGGACCTGGGGCTATCAGGCAATCTTGTACACCCCAGTCTTGGAGTAAGTATTTCCCTTCCTGTACATTCCCACAGGAATTCCCAATCCACAAGGGTGTGACTAGCATGTAGGCTCCTCCAGGAAGCTGGGAACATTCAGATTCCCCTCTCTATCCCTGCTCTGTCTCTGGAACCCCAGACTGAATATTAGGTGAGTCAAGTGGAACCTCAGAGAGAAGAGATATTAAGTCTGTCTTCTTCACTATAGGACAGTGCCAGCAAGCTTGAGGAAAATGTGTATTACTTTGGCCGGACTGTTGAGACCCTGTTATTCCGATTTGGAAAGGTGAGTGGGTCCTGCCAGGTGTGGGACACTGCCTCCCCTACACACAGGCCCCATGATCAGGAGCCATGGTGCTGCTTGGTACCCATTGCCCACCAAGACCAGGCCTAGAACAGCTTGATCTCCGTAGAGCTAGAACTGCTGCCACTAGAGCCCCTGGAGGGCCCCTTCTGGTGGATTATTAACGGTCCTCAGCGCCATCCAGAGTCCCTGGAGGGGCTGCATGCCAGGAGTTAATCTCTGAGGGGAGTCTTGCAGTGACACTGAGCAAAACAAGCACCAGTCTCTGGTGTCAGACAAGTGTCTGAGACCTGTCCGAAGCCTACAGAGGGGCATCATTGCTCACTGAACCTCTGTCCTCAGACCATTGTAGAGGAACAGCTGGTGTTGAAGCGGGTAGCCAACATCCTCATCAACCTGTATGCCATGACAGCCGTGCTGTCGCGGGCCAGTCGCTCCATCCGAATCGGGCTCCGGAATCATGATCACGAGGTAAGCCCTACACACCCCTAAACAGGAAATACTGGATAGATCCACAGTGAGTTGGTATCAGGGTCATGGCTACAGGTGCAGCCCTTAATCCTACTGTGCTTTAATGGAGCCTGGAACTGAGGAAGGGAGAAATTGGTGGTGTGGCCTGTTGGAGAGTCTCAGACAAGAGAGACGGTGAGTCAGGGTCTCCAGCACGGAAGTGGTGGTTGCAGAGAAGGGTAGATGAGTTTGTGGGTGTGTCATTGCCACACTAAGTTATGGCTAG
>CM053766.1:39813731-39850134 GCA_028658305.1 Pachyuromys duprasi | reverse complement strand
CCTTAAACACCCATGGACTTCAGAATCAGGGCGAGAGCATAAAGCTCGCAAATGAATCCTACAGCCTGAGGAGGAGATAGCTATTGGACTACCAGGGATTCTGGGCAGTATAGTTTGTATAAGCATAGAAGAGGCTCCTGAGGACTGAATGCTTTCAAGGATTCAGAATAGTTTAATTCAAAACTGTATGGTTTTGCATTCTACTAAAAGAGCTGTCAAACTAACCAAAACTTGCTGCAAATGCCCTTGGTTGCAACTAAAAGTATAGTCCAATGACTGCCATATCCCTAACATTTCAATTCTAGGGTTCTATTTAGAAGAATTTGGTTCATATTCATACAAGCTTACACACTGCCTACCATACACCATAGTTGGATGCCCTTTTTATAGATAAGTCATATACCCCCACCTCCACAATGTCTGGAATTCTGTAGGTAGAACAACATTCAGATGGACTCTGGAGGTGATCAATGAAGCCTACTGCCTCTGCATAGCTTGGGTGTTCACTCATCAAACAAAAACAAATAGTTCAAGAGAACAAGCCAGGGACTCTAAGGCTCTGGAGATTGACATGCAATGAATTTATTTTATATTTTGAGGTGGTGTTCTATATGGAGAACAGTCATGATAGATTGTTTCAGGTTTAATACATGAGTTTGTTAAGAATATAGTAACCAAAGTTTTTAAAAAAGAAAGAAGGAAGGTAGAAAGGAAGAAGAAAAAGAGAGACAGAGGGGAGAGAGAGAGAGAGAGAGAGAGAGAGAGAGAGAGAGAATGAGAGAGAGAGACAGAGACAGAACATTGGATTGCCCACTTATATCTGTATGGTTTACAGGAAAGTGAGACCAAGAGGCCAACGAACAAAGCTTTACTGAGGTACGAACTGCTGGTCCGTATCTGAGAAAAGGGAGAACAGTGTTGCCTAAAGGGAGTTCGGATTTTTCTAGGATGGCTGAAGTTGGATGGGGTAGTGCTAGGAGAGCATTAAGGTGGGAAGGGAACTGCTGCAGCCAAAAAACTGTTCTAAACAAATTTTAGGAGGAGACCTTTGGTCATTGAGATAATGGGGTATGTGGGAGTTAAGATAATAGAATGCAGTGGTGGCCTTGGGTCAGATCCCTGAGACATGCAGAACTTGTAGCTTTTATTTCTCCCAAGGTCCTGATTCCTGTGCACAAGGGACTTGGGTCAGCCGAATAAAATCACCCAGCTGAAATGGCTGGAGAAGCCCAGTGAAAAATCACATAGAGCCCCTGATAGATTAGGAGACTCCCAGGCAAAGCACTTTTCCCTCAGGTGAGACTTCCAAATAGCTGTTCCAACACAGGCTTTTTTATATTATGGGATTAACGTAACTGAATATTAAAGGTTAGGGAAGGTGCCATAGAGTCCTGAGAACAATTTAGCTTCTAGCTATTCTCAAGGGCACAGGGGTTTTTACTCAAACAATTTGCCCTCCTTGAGTTTTCAAAAGTGTACGGTTGTGGTTTGAATAGACTCATGGCACTGTTGGGAGGTGTGGCCTTATTGGAGTAGCTGTGGCTTTGTTTGAGGAAGTGGGCCACTGAGGGCAGACTTTGGGGTCTAAGAAGCTCAAGTCTGGCCAGTGTGTCTCAGTCTCCTGCTTCTGCTTTTCGATGGAGATGTACAGCTCTCAGCTCTTTCTCCAGCACCATGTCTGCCATGCTTTCTGCCTTAACGATAACGGAGTAAACCTGTGAAACTACAAGCTAGCCACAATTAAATGTTTTCCGTTATAAGAGTTGCCGTGGTTATGATATCTCTTTACAGCAATAGGACACTAACTGAGACAACAGTGTTTTCACTCTGGGGTTGTTTTGCTATTCTCCTTTCTTCTTGTCTCAGTGTTGGGGACTAACATATCTCTAGAAATCAAGTCTTAGAGGACATTTTGAAACAAACGTGATTGATTCTGAAATGGGAGCATGTGCAGGCTGGATTTATGTCACCTTGACACATAGTCATCGGACAGGAGAATAACCTTCATGAGAAGGAGAAAATGCCTTCATAAGATGGAGCTGTAGTTCAGCCTGTAGAGCATGTTCTCAATTAGTGGTTGATGGGGCAAGGTCAGTGGTGCCATCCCTGAGCTGGAGGTCCTGGGTTCTACAAGAAGGCAGACTGTGAGGTCGACACCTTCTGTAGCCAGGTGGGACTTCCAGTGAAGGGAAGGAGACACCAACCCTGTGAAAAATACTTTTGATGCAAAATTTGTCTTGCCTACATGAAGTACAGAGATTAACATGGAGCAGAGGTTGAGGGAATGGCAAATCAATGACTAAATGGTCTGAGCCTCTTCCAGGCAGCTCAGCAGGTTTCTTCTTCTTCTAGGCATGTCTCAGAGTCTGCCTTGCAGCGAGGCTCATCTCAGAGTGACTCCTCAGTCCTTATTAGTTGCTTTTGGGGATGAAGGGGCCTAGTGAGTTTGGTTGGTTTCAGGGCCTTCCTGAAGTTGTTTTGAATTGTTTACTTTCTACTTTAAAGAACTTTTCTATATGGTGGAATGTTTCAATCTGTGATATATCTGGTACACAACAGGGGTCTAGAAAGAGGTCTTCAGGTCATTGAGGGAATGCCCATGAAGAGTTTTGTGGAACCCTGGTCTTAATGTTTTTTTTTTCTCATCCCCTGACCCTGTACTAACAGATTCTGTTCCACCACATATGCCTCCAACATGAAGTGCTACTGCAAGCCTCAAGCTACAGAACGATTTAATTATGAATTAACATTCAAAACTATGAACCAAAGAAATATTTTCTTCGAAATTGATTGTGTCAAATAATTTTTATAGTAATGGAAAGCATTATGTAATGTTAATCAATTTTATATTTTGGAAACTAGAAAAAATATCTAACTTTAAGAGTTAGTAGAAAAAATAAAAATTATAACAGAAGGTAATGAAGACTAGGAAAACAATAGCTAAAGTCAGTGTAGAGCTGGAGAAATGGCCCAGTGGTTAAGAGCACTTGCTACTCTTGCAAAGGACCCAGATTTTATTCCCAGTATCCACATGGTGGCTCACAACTGCCTGCAATTCTAGCTCCAGAGGATCTAATGACTTTTTTTGGTGTTTATGGGCACTGCACTCATGGTACACAGACATACATGTCGATAAAACACCCATCCACATAAAATAAAAATAAGGCCTTTAAAAAAGAAAATCAGTAAGAACTAGAAATTTTTGAGATTTAAAAAAAAAGTGACAAAACTTTAACTAGAATAACTTTCAAGAAAAGGGCTAAAAACTGGGTACATAAAAGCCGTATGCCTGTAATCCCAGCACTTGGGAGGCAGAGGCATGTGGATCTATGTGAGTTCGAGGCCAGCTTGGTTTACAAAGTGACTCCAGGACAACCAAGGCTACACAGAAAAACCCCGTATTGAAAAACGAGAGAGAGAGAGAGAGAGAGAGAGAGAGAGAGAGGTTAAAATTAACCAAATCCTTTTTAAGGTTTTCTCCATCCATGGTAAGATTTTCTTTAATTACTCCTGATTGATTAGCATAGAAACAACAGGCTTCTCCCAAAGGCCTACACAGTCTCCCCTCTTTTATGAAAAGTAAGTCTAAACTCCTCTGGTTTTGTAGAGCCACTTCTGCAAAGTGATCTCACTGTTGTTTTAATTCAGAAATGTAATCTTCTAATACAGTGGTTCTCAACCTATGGCTCACAGCCTCTTTGGGGGTCAAATGACCCTTCCACAGGGGTCACCTAAAACCATCAGAAAACACGGATATTTACATTATGATTCAAAACAGTAGTAAATCTACAGTTACAAAGAAGCAACAAAAATAATTTTATGGTTGGGTGTCACCACAACATGAGGACCTATATTAAAGGTTCACAGCATTAGGAAGGTTGAGAATCATTGGTCTAGTAGTGCTAGATCCTGATCAACCTGTCTGCTTAGTTTCTTAAAGTTTCTATCGCCCACGATAAAGGCTGATAAATGTATGGCTCTTCAACTTGCTATGTTGGTTCCAACCAGGAGTGGGATGAGGACAGGCTAAGTTCTTCTTTTCCCTCTGTAGTCTAGAGTCCATATTAAAAATATTCTCCCCTTTACTCCATTACACAGGTATTCTTGTGACAGAATGTCTATTAAGACACATAAAAGGGGTTTCTCAGTTTAGAAAGCATCAGAAGAGGCACATTTAGGCAAACCACTGAATATGCCCACTAAGTAGTCTCAAGAGTTTGGTAATATTACTGTTGTTCAGATGAGCTATCCAGCAAGGTAGAATAGCAGGCATACCAACAAAAGTTAATGCCTAGCTTAAAAATTTCAGCCCCTGCCTTATGGCTCTCGCTCTCGCCTCTCGCTCTCGGCTCCCGGCTCTCGCTCTTGCTCTCACTCTTTATTTTTGGCTTTTTAAGACAGGCTTTCTCTGTGTAGCCTTGGCTGTCCTGAACTTACTCTGTAGACCAGGCTGGCCTCGAATTTACAGTGATCTGCCTGCCTCTGCCTCCCTGAGTGCTGAGATTACAGGCGGCTCCTTATAGGTCTTCTTCGTTAATTTGGGCT
This sequence comes from Pachyuromys duprasi, assembly GCA_028658305.1. Lineage (NCBI taxonomy): Eukaryota > Metazoa > Chordata > Mammalia > Rodentia > Muridae > Pachyuromys > Pachyuromys duprasi. The sequence continues at coordinate 39,845,589 of CM053766.1, read as the reverse complement.
CTCCCCAGTTTCTGGCCAGTAATGATTAAGAGGTGGACTTGTCAAGAGTGAAAAATAGAATTGGGGATCCCTCAGCTTCCTGGAGAGTGGGAGGCAGTATTCTGTTCCTAGTTGTGTTGAGATAGATTATTTGGAGGGGAGAGTTGGTCAGGGCTTTGACATGGGTAGGTCTTTGTTAGGACTCTAAGGTCTGAGGACCTGCCAGGGAGGGTTACTTCCTGACAGTAAATCTATCCTAAGGGTTCCTTTCTGTGACATAGAATCTAGTTACCCAGGTTTTCCCTGTTTCCCATGGGCCAGAATCTTTCTCAAAAATATTCTAGGCCTTTAATTTTATGGCCATTGGATTACATTTTCCAATCGTGCATTCCTTGAGAGAGACTTTCTTTCTCTATATATTTATCCTTGTGTTTCCAGGGAGCCTTTGTTTCACAACCCCATTCTTCACAATGGAAACTCCCTTGCTTTTGGCAACTAGAGGCCCAGCCACAGGGCATATGTAGAATTGCAAACTCTATGCCAATCTCAAAAGATAAACATCCCCATCCACCCGTTCTCCAGTACAACCAGACACTTAACATGGACATCTGTGAGCAAAGGTCAACGTGGAGTGTGGGTTACAGGTTTATACAGGTTTATAGTAGTCATGATAGCTAACACATCTCCTTTATCTGTCTTTCTCATTTCCCAGGTCCAGGACTGAAGGCAGTTGGAGCTGGACCATGCTCCTCTCTCATACCCCTACCCATAGGGCAAAACACAGACTCAAGAGGAGGCAGAAAGATATCGAGTAGAAGGGTCTGAGACCAATGAAACCTTAACTTTAATGGATCCATAGTCTGGGAGACAGTCCATTTGTTATCATCTTCTGTTGCTTCCACTTTCTTGACCTGGGTTTCTTTGACCATGGTATAATGCCAGCTACCTTCCTAACCGTAAGAGTGATAATCACCATAAGAGTGATAATCACCATGTAGGGTAACTTCCAAGTTGGTTCGAGAGCCCCTTTGGCTACCTGCTTAACCTAGATGGTACTGCTGGGCTAGACCAGGAGGAAACTGACGGTGGACTTGGAGGTCAACTGGGTCTCCAGTGGATAGCCGTTACGCAGGGCTGGAGAGTCTGCAGTACCTTGAGAAAGGAGTGGCAAAGAATTTTGCCAACTGCTGATCTCTGACCTGGGGAAATAATCGGGGAGTCCTCCAAACATGGCCTTATAGGCGTAAATCCCTCCCTATTTGAGGTGCAGTGGGCCTAAAGCAAAGCAAAAGGAAAAAGTCTATTCACCCTTTGCCAGACTCTAATGAGAGTTTTGTTAGGATTTCTTTTAACAATCTGTTCAATCTTCCTGCACAGACCTCTGAGGTCTATGTGCACAGTGGAGTTTCCAGCCAATGCTTAAAGCTTTAGCTGTTAATTGAGAGGTTTTGGCTATGAAAGCTAGGTCATTGTTGGATCCCATCACTAGGGAGAGGCCAAAATTGGGGGACCAGTTCCTGGGAAGAGTTTTTTAACTACTATTTGAGCAGTTTTAGTCCTGGTGGGTAATGCTTCTATTCATCCAAAAAAGCTATGTATAAAAACCAGCAAGTACTTGTTATTATGTTTCTCTACCAACATAATAAGCCAACTCAAGCCAAATTCAAAGTATAAAAGCAGGCTTATTTGGGAACCACTCCTAGGTGAGTTCACCAGTCTCAAAGAACATGGCCAGGGAAGTCGTGCCCAGGCAATGGCAGGAAAGTTTTTATGGATTCTAGGCAAAGGAAAATGATGTGTCAGCCACAAGCTGGGCTTGTGCCCAAGTATGGTCACTTAGGCATGAGTATGGGTGGCTGGTGACCTCAGGAGAGATGGTTGTGGCAGCTGTCAGGAATGTGAAACTGGACTTTTGGCACCTTTTCTCTGTTATGAGGGACTATCTAAGCTAGCAGGGTTAGAGAGAGGAGGAGGACGTGAATTTACTGGATCTTGGCTTTGGGGGAAAGTGGGAGTGTTGTAAGGTAATGATGGGCTTGAGACTATGGTGATGGGTTTCAGAGACAGGAAGCTGCCTTCTGGAAGGGAAGGAAGAGAGGTCCTTAAGGTGAAGTAGGACCAGATGGTGGTGGGTAGCAATCACCAGGGTGAAGATATCCCATAGTTGGAGGTCCACTGGACTGGCAAGGTAGGGGCAGAGCAGTCTGGGGTAGGGATCTGTGAGACAACTATGGGAAGAAGAATATAGGAGTCAAGAGAAATTATGGAGACCAGGGAAAGGATGGGCCCAAAGTGGCTGAGGATATTACAGCCAAGTAAAGGCACCGGGAGATGGGCATGACCAGAAAAGAGTGTGAGAAAGAGCCATTTTGCAAGAATTCAGGGAAAGTGGCAGGGTCGTAGGTGGAAAGGAGGGGGCTCCATCCAACCCTGTGAGAGAAATTGGTGATGGGGCCATGAGACCTGAGTGAGGTGTTCATCAGGAAGGTGACAGACTTACCCACACCTGGAGCAATCACCCTGGGCTTGGCAAGGGTGAGGAGAATCTCCGAGTCTGGGGCCATATTCACTGCCAGACCAAGACACTTGAAGACTGGAAGAGTCTTAGGTACCCGCCCTAGTAGGGCTGGGCCACCATAGTGTGGCACAGAAGATAAGCCCACGTGGGGGACACTCCGACTTCTAGTGGCCAGGCTGTTGGCAGGTAGGGCATGGCTTCATGGGCTGCCAAGGGTTGGAGCACCTGCGGGACCAATAACCTTCCTAGCCACATTTGAAACAGGCCCCAGGTGGAGTTGACTTAGGCTGGACCCTAGCAGGAAGAGGCCTGGCAGACCTCCCTTGTGCCTGGAGCATAGTCTTCACTGTAGCTGAGCCTGTCAGGAAGCCTCCTCTCAAGGGCATTAATGATCCTAAAGGCTATTTTCACTAACTCCTGTACAGGGGTTTGGGGACCATCCTCATCCTGTTTTAGTTTTTTGTTGTTGTTGTTGTTGTTTTGTTTGTTTCTTTGTTTGTTTGTTTTTTGTCTCCCTGAGTATCTGGCAATGGCTGAGAAATAAAATGGATAACCAGAACCGTGGCTCTTGCTGGGGAGGCTGGGTCAAGGCGGGTTTATTGAATCATGGTCTCTTGTAATTGATTTAGAAAAATGGCTGGATTCATTAGCATTTCACTGAGCTTATTAAAGTTAATAACCTTGTTTGAGACCGTTTCCATACGCTATAGGAGGCAGGAGATCATGAGGTCCTTCTGGCAGCCATTTTGACCTTGCTAATAATCCCAATTGGGCTCCGCAGCACTGTGTCATCCACAGAGACTGTATGTCCACTAGGTGTGTCTGGTCTGCATTCTGCCTGGTGGCTTCCTGAATCCATCCCCACTTCTTGGGAGTGATAGTGGAATCCTGAATGACATGGCACCAAATGTTTGTTTGTTGCTGCTGCTGGCCCGCCTTCCTGATCAGGTAGGAAGGTGTCCCAAAACCCACATGTCTGAGAGCTAGGAATCCCAGCTCTGAGGCAGGACAGTGTCCCAAGGGTATACTGAGACACAGGAGCCCAGGGACCACACAGCTCTGAGAGGAGGCATCCTCAGCAGACACAAAACAGCTCCCAGGGGAGGGTGGGGGGTGTCCCAACCTTTGATGAGCTGGGGGAGCCTAGGAGCCTAAGCTCTGCTCCTTCTTTGTTTCTTCTTTCTTCTCTCTTCCAAAGAGAGAGTCACAGCAGACAGTAAATCTCTTAAAGGAGATTTATTGGAGGGATGAATCCAGGAGTGGCTGCCTCTGCTTTCAGGAGAAGGCAGCAGGGAACTGGGCAGACAGCCTTTAAATAAGATTTCTTAGTGAGCAGAGCTTTCTAGGGCAGGGATTTCCAGAGTATAGATTGGTGGGATTCAAGTCCTGAGCTTGGGAGCTCAGGGATTTCTGGGACTTTCTCTTGCTCAGGGGTTGGCCGGTTTTAGTGGGAAGCTCAGGGATTGGTTAGTTTTCTTGCTCAGGGACTGGTGGGTTTTGTCCAGACTTTTTACTTCAAATTAGCATAATGTAGGATGAATCCTACTGAGAAGCTGGAAATGACCATTACAGAGGTCTGGGGGAGGGAGAACCTGGGTTGCTGGAGTTTCCTCAGGCAGGGGTCTGGCCACTTTTCTGCCTTGAAGGGTTATGAAGTATGCAAAGAGTCCAAAATTTAGAGTCCACTATGAAGGCGGCAGGCTGACGCAGGAAGGTTGCTGTCATCGTGGACAGCTCCCATGGCAGCGGCAGAAGGCATTCTGGGGCAGGAAAGGCTTTGATTCTCACAGCAGTAGGCTGAGGCAGGAAGAGTCACCATGGACAGCGCCACAGTCCCAGGGCTGATAGGACTGCCAGCGAGCCACTTGAAATTCGAGTGGCCCACGGCTCAAGGGCTAGACATACCTCTTTGGGGAAGGATGCAGCAGGGGGCCAGTGTCCTCCCCTGTCCCCGCCCCCGCGGCTTAGATGAGGCAGAATACCACAGGGCTGTGGGGAGTACCACAGTTTGGAGGAAACAGCGGGCCACCACAGCTTGAGGTGGATCTTTATCACGGGCTCAGGCTGTGGCTTGAGGCACTATCTCCACTGCGGCCACTTTGATCTGGTGGCAGCTGCAGCGGGCAGAAGCTGAGGCTCTTGGCTCTCTTGGATGCAGCAGCAATGAAAGCCCTACACTGAGACAATCCCAATTTGAATAAATTTTGTAGGATGCACCCCCATTGGCGTCTGAGGATACAGTTTAGGCCCAGCAGTGCCCATTTTACCAGTCTGTGCTGGAGACTGAAGACTAGGGCACATCGTCCCATGCAATATCCTGGGGGTGGGGTGGCCTTGGATAAGACATCCTTCAATTCCAGGAGACTCCCCTGAACAGAGACCATCTCTGTTCCAGGAAGGGCTTGCGCTGGTGCTGCTGCAACTCTTGGCAGGGAGTCCGATAGATCCTGGACCTGGAAGAAGTGCCCAATACTTCTTAGGCGGTGGCTAGGAAGGGCAGCTTACCTCAAGTCAAAAGTAATGGATCAGATAGAGAGAAATAGAGGGAGAGGGCCAGTGGACAAGGCAGGCCCAGCTGGGTTTTGGCACCGAGATAATAGGTTTCTCCATAGTGACTTCTATCAAGTACTTAAAGAATTTATTCCGATCATTCTTAAACTCTAAAAATAGGGAGCAAAAACCATTGATACAAAGAGTTGGAGAGATGGCTCAGTTGTTAAGAATACTGGCTGCTCTTGCAGAGGCTTTCAGCAACCCCATGATGTTAACAACCAAATATAATTCCAATATCTGAAATCTGATGCCTAAATGAAAAAGTGCTATAAAAGGAGGAAGACATGGCTACCCCTTAAGTATGGGGAAGATTTTTATTGTATATATAAGGGAGAAAGCAGGCAGAGGTAAGAGTCCAGGCTGAACATGCCTGGTAAACCATTCAGAGTGGCTGACCAAGAGCCCAACCCCCTACCAAGGGGGTGGTTAAAAAGTCAAGAGACTGATGTAGTCAAAATCCCTGAGTTATATAGGGATCAGGCTGAGGGAAGGGAAGCAGAAGCCCAGACTCTGGAAGGGGGAGGCTTAGGGTAAAGGGTGGGGTGCGAAGTGTGTGGGAGCTGAGAGAGCTGGTCAGCCTCTGCTTTGGCATGCTAGTAGGTGCTTCAGTTAGCTCTTCATCCTGGGTTTCTGAGACCCAACACTGCCCTCTTTCCACCTGGTGTCCAGGCCAAAAGGTGGTGCACAGACATACATGCAGACAAAACACGCATACACATGAATAAATTTATAAAAAGAAACACTGATTTTATAAAAACCAGCAATATCCTCCTATCAAAGCCAAATAAGGACAACACAAGGAAAAAAATAGAGGCCAATATTTCTAATGAACTTGCGTACAAAAATCCTAAACATGGTAAAGTTTATTCAACAGAGCACTAAAGGGATCATCACCTAAGGGTTACTGTGATGGCTCAGCAGGTAAAGGCATGTCTGCCAACCCCGACAATTTGAGCTCAGTCCCTCCAAGGCATTGAAACTGAGTAAGATTTGAGACTGAACTCATGCAGATAAAAAGATGTAATGGAACTGAATATATGGCTTATTAGTCAGGTGCACTTAGTGCTCGAACGAAGCTGGAGAATAATTTTGTTGATCAAGAACATTCCAATTGTTATATTCAACAGTAGACAAAAATTCTCATTAATTTTCAGGTTGAAAATGGGCAGGGCCAGCTAGGGTTGTTGCCAGTCACTGAAAAGGATGCCAGAAAGTCAGTTTTATCTTGAGTTTGACTTTGGGTGAGAATGCAGGCAAAGTCATAGTGAAAAGAATATTGTATGATATAATGAAATTTTATATAGACTTATGTATTTTAAAACTTACGTCCTCTAAAGAGGTGCTACCAAGACTGAATGAAACATGGTATTCTTAATATAAGACATACCTTTCAAAAAAGCAAAAGGTCAAAAGCATAATGGAAATAATATTGGTATCACTGTAGAAACACTCTAAGATTTTAAAGTGTCTTTATTTATGTGTCTATGCATGAGTATGTACGCATTTTAAAGTACTGAAATTAAAAGAATACCTAAAGTTTGTAAAATATATATAATGAAAACAAAATAATTGAATATATAATAAATAAATATATAATAAAGTGAACTTGGCCTGATAGTAGTTATCCAAGTTAGAAAGCAGACATATAGTACTATGTCCTGGTTAAAGTAGACAGCAGACCACATTTGTTGAAGGTAGACAAAGATATCTTCTCAGCCTTTGGGAGGAATCCTGCTAGAATCTAGTATAATGTGAGATGCATGAGATGTAGATCCAGATATCAAACCACAACTGAACGGAAGTGAAGGCACCTTGGACACCTGCATAGAAGTCATCATGCTGTGATAGCCGGTACAGCAGAGTACGTCACCATCTCCAGAGAGGGACGTGCTGTGAAGCAGTCACACATGCAAGCTGACCTCCAGTGAACTTCAGGAATCCTTATGAAACATGTTAAAAACATATATTCCACCAGCCCATAGAACTTAAAATAAAAAGAAACTTGTAGATGCATATGACTGACTAAAATCAAGCCAAGATGAGATAAGTAGTTTAAAAATATCTATTTCAGCGGACACTCCACGTGTCTTTCAGTCACTTGTTTTCATAGTAAGGTATTGTTTCAGGCATAACAATTTCATCTTGCCTGCATCAGAAACAAAAATATCCTACAAATACCAAAAAAAGTGAAAAGAATTCCCACGCCTGTTGGGCACATTTTACATGTCTTCAGATTTCTCTTCTAATGAGAAGTGGAAAATGTATGGTTGGTTCTTAATATCCCAAACTTTTCTTTAATTTTTTTTTAGAAAAACATTTCCCCAAAGTTATTCTAGGTTTTTTGGCAGAAGGTATAGAAGTATTCTGTCAAGATCATTTCCAATGATGAAGAATAGCTAATGGACACAAATCCTGTTCTTTTCATTAATTATCATTATTCAAGTCCTAAAAGGACCTCTGGCATATTTTTAAAAAAACCTCCATTTACATTTCTTACATCTCTTTCTCCCTGCTCCACCCCAATCCTTTCCAACACCCCAACACCAGAAAGGAGAGAGAAAGGGTTAGTAGGAGAAGAGGTGCAGTTCTCTTAGCTGCTACCTGCTGGTTAGGGTCATTGGATTCCTCGTTTCAGGACATCTCCAACTTCTTGTCTCACTGCATCAACAGTAACAGGAGCCACAGGCGGGAAACAGCAACAGCCTTGTTCTTTCTCGGAGCTGTTCCACACTCTCTGGGCTCTTATAGCTACTCTCTCTCCAGAGTCCTCAGATTTAAACTATCTGCAACTGGCAAAGAGCTCCTCCCAGAGCCCTCACAAGAAACAGTTTGCTGCTGTGGACCCTGTGAATCAGTCCCACATCCCATACCTGGGATTAAAACAAAAACATGTTTATATTCACAACAAAGGACAAAAGAAGTTGGGTGGATCATGTGTTCTAGAGTAAGCATTTGGGCTTTGGAAGCCAGAAAGACTTGTGACATTCCAACCTTCTTTCGGTAAATTTCTTGACTTGGAACAGTTAAATTAACCTAAATTAAAATAAAAAGAGGCATAGTGCTACTGAATGCAAAACTCTTAGCTTGTCTTCATTCCTTCCTATATCTATGACTTAGCCAACATACTTTTTCCCTGTACTTTGCAGCTGAATTGGTCTCTTTTTGCCATGGCTCACATAACATTGTATCTATTAAAGTGTATTAGTCTGATACATAGGGTGAAAGGTCTTGAATGCTTTTCCTTTTTCTTTGAAGACCTCTGCATCTCTATGAGAACAAGTTTGCAGTAACCTGCTGGAAAGATGAGCTATCATGGGAGCGGGGGTGGGGGCATGGTGGTAAAGGTGTGCCAGTTGGTAGCCAGCTCACCCTTCTGAGGCTGTGTCATCTTGACAACCATCAGTTTACCAGATGCACCAGAGGTAGTTCAGCTGAACCTCAATTGAGGAGCAGCTCAACCACCAACTACTAAGTTTTGGAGTGGTTTGTTATCCAGGGATAAAAAAGTGATGTATCCTTATAGACATGATGCCATGACTTAGTGATATTTTAATTGTAAGTTGCCTGGCAAGTGGTAACTGCTACATATGCATTAATTTCCTTTCCCACTAATTAGAGTTGGATCTCTTGCTAGATGGTATTGTGTTACACAGAAAATTTTGCAGACATGTGTGCATTTGGTTGGGTCCTTAAATTTACACTGTACTACATGTCACATCCACAACCTGACAATTAGATCCAAGGCCAAACTAAAATAAAGGGAGGGGGAAGGAGGGAGGACTTTGTCTATAATCTGTTCAAACTACAGAGGGCAAGGTTGTGGAGGGACAAGACAGGTTTTCCTCCTCAGGTGCCCACCTTTGAACACCTCCAGGTTGGACCCCCTGCTCTTATTTACTGAGACCTAAGGGAAATACTGTCAGGGAACTGTATTTCTTCACCTCTGACATAAATGGGAGAGATTCAGGCCCCTCACCTTCTTGGGATTTGGAAAGTCAAAATTATCAGAGGAGGAATTTGACAGACCTGAACTGAAATCTGCTGAAGACTTGATGAATTTCGACGACTTAGTATGGTACCCGATTATATATATATATATATATATATATATAATATATATTATATATAATATGTGTGTAAAAATAATTCTATATAATGTTAATAGTTTGGATATACTGGGTTTTATTACAATCACTACCCCGTTTTAATTTTCATAGCAATACTAGAAAATTTTAAATGACATTTGGGTGTTACTTTCTCCCCGTTTTTTTATATTGGATATTGCTGATTCAGGGGATTTCTTCCCATTTTAAAATTTAGAATTCAAGAACAGAGCTCCGGAAAAAAAAATGGTTACAAAGTTCCTCTCTATTGCGGATAATACACATCCATATGATTCATCTTACCTACAACATTGGTTTCATCTCACATACAATATTAAATGCCAATGTCACCTTTAGGGTTAGCTTTACTACTACTGTACCATGAACTTGTCATTCCAGCTTCCGAGGCTGGTGCGGGGGCCTGATGGGGCGGGACCTGAAAGCCATCCAATCAGCAGCACGACGCTGAGAACTTCCAATCAGACGTTTAGAAAGGGTGGAGGGGGCGGGCTTCCACGTTTTGTTTCTGAAGTCCAGGATCCTGGAATCCTCCTCAGGCTGGGTCTCTTCCGGTGTGGACGCTCGATCGGCCGTGCCAGCATCCGTTTTCCCTGCATCTTGCTGGTGCAGAGCCATCCACCGGGGAGGACGCCGACGCCGAGGAAATCAGGCCACAATGGTGAGTGTGCCTGGCGCCATGAACCCGGAGGGGGACTGCGTGGAGCCGGTGGGAACCGGCTGTGGCCTGCGACCGATGAGGGAGGACTGGGGACCGAGGGCACCGCAGAAGCCTGCTGATTTGTGTGTGCGTGGCGTGGCGAGGCTGGAGGGGGCCTGTGTGCAGCTGAGGGGAGCCGGCGGCTATGCAGACCCCGTCTTCCCGCGACCTGTTCTGGGGCTGGCCGGGTGGGGGGCCGTGGGTCGTGCTGGAGACCCCCGTGCCCTGCCGCGCCCCCGGGCATCTCGGCGGGTGGGGCGAAGGCCCAGGATCAGACCCTGCTGCCCTGTCTGGTCGCTCGTCCAGCAGCCCGGCTCGTGCGGCGGTGACCAGGACGGTCTGGCGTTTCGCAGCTCCCGCAGGGAAAACAGCAGTGAAAGAGTTCCGCGAGGTGCCCGGCCCCTCCTCCCGAGTGCTCCGAACACACCGAAGCGGAATCTTCTGTCGAGATGCCTGCCCTTGCCTTAGCCTTGCTTCTCCTGTGGGCGGCGGAAGATTCCTAAATTTCCATCTCCTGACTGCATTCCCAAACACCCATTAAAAAAAAAAATAATTAACGCGTACTTCCCATGCTGCATTTCAACTATACGTAGATTTTGTTTGGTTAAGTTTGGTTTTTCTTTTTTCCTTCTGCACACTGGGTGGCACTTTAAAAAAAGAATTTACCCTGTGGATATTCCACGCAAAATTACTTGGCTTTTTAAGGAGAAAAAAAACCTTGATGTCTCTCTCTTTGTCTTCCTTAGACATAGGAACCCAGTGAGAATGCTTTGGGATTGAGCCTCCCGTATGGAGATTTTACGTAGGGATAAACCTATCCTCATCGCACTCTCCACCACCTTTTTTTTGGAGGGGGGAGGGGGCTGGGTTTCAGAGATGCTAACACCAGCCGCCATGTCTCCCGTGTCTGTCAGTTTCTGGGCAATCTGAGGTGTGAGGGTAGATCCTATTGGGGAGCATCTGGGTGTCTGGAGCCTAGGAGGAGGAGTGTGGTGTAAACCAGTTCTGGAAATAAAGGGATCGCTGCACTGTGGCCCTTCTCTGCGTTACTTCTGGGGGTGGAAGGTGGTCCCTTGTTTAGAATCGTTGGTTTTTTTGTTTGTTTGTTTGTTTTGTTTTGTTCTTCGTTGTTCTTTTATTACTACATCCTTTTCATTTGCTAATCTTATCTTCGGAGTGGGACAGGTGAATGCCAGCCACGGCGGTCCTGTGCGGTCAGATTAGAGGACATCTTGCAGGGGTTGATTCTGTTTTTTCACAATGTGAATCCACGGCCCCAAACTTAGCGTCTCAGTGGTGGCAGCAGGTGCCTCAGCCCCCTGAGTTGCTTGATTACCAGAAACAGTCGTGGAAAAGCAGGCTCTGTAAACAAAGCAATAGTAAAAATTGTTTTTTCGAGTTTACCTTTTTCGGCATGAAGCCTGTAAACAGGGTAAATCCCTGCAAGGTGAGCCTGCCTTTCTCGGCAGGAGACCTGGTGGCCCTAAACAAAGCAAGGCCTGCTTTTTACGCATGAGACCAAGTCCTTTTTAAAAAGAGACTCAGATAATTTAAACCCTTTAAAGTTTTTAAATTTGTGTAATCTGCCTTTAATCCCAGTATTTAGGGAGGTAGAGGCAGCCGGATGGCCGTGAGCTAGAGGCCAGAATAATCTACAAAGTGGGTCCAGGACAGCCAAGGCTATACATGAAAACCCTGACTGGAAAAACCATATATGTATATGTGTGTATATGTATTCATATATATAATCAACAACAAGCACAACTTTTGTACCCAAAGTTATTGTAAAGCCAAAATATTTGTAAGGTGAAACAGACTTTCTAGGTATGATCTGGCAGCTGTAGCCTATGGGGAGGGGCTGGCTGAGTTCAGCTAAATTATCTGATAAAGCTAGGACCCACACCACATCATAGGTCATAGAAGGATACATATGAATAGAAAGTGGAGACCAAAATATAGACAAAGACTTACTCTTTCCTGGACAGGCGGCCTGGGCTCCTCCATGGTAATCTGAATGGCTTTGTTGTGTGCAGAGGTCCTTAGGACAGCATCAGTCTTTGGCCTCCAGGCCCAGAAAATCCACATAACTTTCCTGAAGAGGAGGCATTTGGGGACTGACCTACCTTGATGAGGTCAGGAGGGACAGTAGATTTTCCAGTGTTCACCTTGTCCACCGTTTGGGCAGGGCCCTGTGGTTGATGAGGTGAAGGGCAGTTCTTTGCCTGGTGACCATTGCCACCACATTTGAAGTACATTCCAGCTGAAGTCTGCTGCCTGTCTTTTTTGGTGGAGACGTTAGGGCTGTGGCCAGAGGCTGGCATTTCTGCCTTTTTCATTAAATATCTTAAGCATATCTCTCTGAGGTGTTTGAGGGCTATCATTGAATCTACTAACTATACCTGATTTTAAGACACACTTTACTTGTTTTCAGTTACTTGTTTTTGGCTTAACCATGACAGTCTGTTCAGAAGGCTAAAGGTTGTCGCTGTAAATGAATTACATTTATACTTAGCATGACTGCAAGCATAGTTCTGAACACATTAAAAACTGATCATTTATAAAGTAACTTATGTTAATTTACATGTTTTAATTATCTTTAGCAGTTTACAAGTTGGAGTTTTACAGTTTTGTCCCTGTTAAATTTGAGCCTTAAAAATTGGAATTGGAGAGTCCTTTAGCATCAGAATAAAACTTTAAACCATGAATACAGTTCACAGACTGAGAACGTTGCCTTCCTGATCCCTTCATAGAGTACCTTTATAGAATATCTCAGGTTCTTGTGTCAGTCAGTTTATTCAAATAGCTAAAGCTTAGCAAAGTTAGCAAAGACAAAGAATCTGGACATCTTCAAGTTAGTTTTTGCTAGCCTGAATGGAACTTAGAAATTCATAAACCTTATTCATCAAACATGTTTTTAAGTCCTATTTTCCAGAAACTTTGTTTCTGGTTTTATTCTCTTCTGTTACTTTTTATTCTCGGGGCAAAAATCATCATCCATCCTAATCCAAAATAGTTTGGAGGCCTAGTGTTGCCTCCTCTCTTAGTCAGGGTTTCTGTTGCTGCAATAAAAACAGCATGGCCAAAAAGCAAGTTGAGGAGGAAAGGGTTTATTGGACTTACACTTCCATCTCACAGTCCATTATTGGAGGAAGTCAGGACAGGAACTCAACTCCAGGTTCCTGGAGGCAGGAGCTGATGCAGAGCCATGGAAGGGTGCTGCTTACTGGCTTTCTCTCCATTACTTGCTCAGCATGCTTCCTTATAGAACCCAGGACCACTAGCCCAGGGATGGTACCACCCACAGTGGACTGAGCCCTCCCCCATTGATCACTAATTGAGAAAATGTCTTACAGCTAGGTCTCATGGAGGCTTTTCTCAACTGAGGGTCCTTCCTCTCTCATGACTAACGTATGTCAAGTTGACATACAAAACTAGCCAGCACACCTTCTTAATCTAAAAAGGAGATAAATGGTAAGCAGAGGGCTCCATAGGACTAAGAAGTTTTATGGGTGCTGCCTTAGTTGGTACTGGGTGGTCACCTTAACCGAGGTGGTGATGAAGTCACATGGTATGCCCTCTCTAACCTTAGTAAAGATGGCTGCCAGCCACATGGTTCCTATTTACTCCAAAGTGAGCCATTAGGCACACCTTTTTCTTTTCCTTAAAAAAAAAAATCTGTTTTCCTAAACAGGAGTTGAATCTAAGTTGCATATAAGCATGCTGTAGCAAATTAAGATTACTTGTGTATAGATTTTTTTACTATCAAACTTTTCTTTTATTGCCCCCCCCCCCCTTTGAGACAGGGTTTCTCTGTAGCCTGGACTCACTTTGTAGAACAGGCTGGCCTCGAACTCACAGAAATCCACCTGCCTCAGCCTCCCTAGTGCTGGAATTAAAGGTGTGAACCACTACACCTAGGTCAACCTTTTCTGTTACAAGTTTTAAGGTAATTTTTTGTTAGCTTAAACCACACCCCGCGAATTTACAAATCTTGAGATACAGAAAGTTTGCAAAAAGGTGTTACAAATCTTGAGATAAAGTTTGTACTTTATCAAAAGCTTTTGAGATATAAGAGACAGAAGTATTTAGAGACTTAAATAAAACCAAGACAAGGAGCATGAGATAAGCAGCAATAATCCCTATTGAGAATAGTTTACATTTTAGCTGCTTTAAAAACACATGGTGTATTTTCCTGGGCTGTTCTGTTTTGCTTTCCTTCTCCCTGTCACAGGGTCAGGTGGCCATCCTGACCCAGGACACAGAGACTTTGGGGAAAACTTTGAAACAAGCATACTTGGATCTGGAGAGAGCAGTCTCTAACTCCAGAGCTAGCTTTTCAGTAGAATAGCACAAGACAATTTTTAATATTAACCATATCCTAAAGATATTTGAATCTATTTAAGACTGAATCCAGTGATCAGAGGGAGGGACTAGAACAAGAACAGAGCAAAGAAATCTTAAAGTATGAGATTTTTGAGAGTGGAGAAAGCCTACAGAAAAGGGGATGTTCAGATCGTTTGCTTGTGTGGTGGCGGGCATCACAGTCTGTTAGAATTTGGCCATTTTCTGACAATTGAAACTGATTGTGTAGTCTTTACTGAGGCCAAGCTGTTTGCAGTAAGATGGTGAGGCTTTAATGGAACCTCTGAGTCTGGGGAGCAAAGAGATTAGAGGAGGCAGGTAAGAAGTCAACAAGTCTAATTCTGTATGAGAAGAACCCATAAAGATGGAACATTTGAACAGAAGACCTCTTTCAGAAACAGGCAGAGTGAAAAGGAGGTGGGAGAAGCTTAGGGAATGGGAATTAGGGAATTAGAACTCTGCCAGAGGGAGGATTCCAGTATTAGAGTCCTAGAAGGGCCTGATGTACAACTGGACTGTTGTAGAGTGGGCTTCAGGAGCTGAGAGAAACAGAAATAACAGGACAGAGACAGAGCAGGCACTCCTGGAGGGATGGGTTGGAGAAACAAGGGGTTAGTCATGCTTAGAGAGCGAGCTCCAGGAGTGAGCTGAGGACAGCAAGCAGGGAGGCAGCCAGGAGCAGAGTGAGGGGATGGGAGAGACATTGTAAGTAAGTGCTGTGGTGACAAGAATTTGGGGTGTCCCCAAGCAGACCAAGAGACTTGTCAGAGAGATGCCCAGGATCAGTGGAGGGGCATCCTTCCTCCACATGATGGGGCACCCAGCTGGGCGTAGGCGGCTTCCTGACAAACCAGCGATTTAGTGGTAAGGTCTTGGTGAACAAAAACTCAGTAAGAGATCTGCTTTTGTAAGAGAAACCTTTAGGTTTGTTTACCCAATAACAATCCTTCTGTTTACCGGGCTAAAGTCCTGCTTAGGACTGTGTCACTATCGTTGCCATTTGGGGGAAAGAAGGCTTTGAACCTGACAGTATGTACATACTTTACCCTGTCTTTACAACTTTGTAAAGTGTGTGTATTTATTTTAAGGTTAGAAATAAGGATGTTCCAACACCCAAGTTTGCTACATGAAAGTAATAATTAATTACTAACTTACAAAAAGGCTCTAGATTTGATCACAGATATTGAGTTAAACTTAACACTTGGGAATCTTGCCTCAATTGTAATGGTCACCTTTTCATGAATAAATATTATACAAAAAGTAGAGTAAAAACACTAAATAAATGCCGAGAAGAGATATCTTCAACAAACATACTAATCTCTGTTAACAGAAAAGAATTAAAGCATAAGAACATAATTAACAGGACTTTTGGCTTCAGAATGCAAATTAAAGACAGATTTAACAGACTAAGGAAAGGTATGTGTTAAAAATTACAAACCACCTGGAATCCCACACTCTGGTAGGTAGGGGCAGGTGGATCTCTGTGAGTTCGAGGCTAGCCTGGGCTAAAGAGTGAGTTCAGGATAGCAAAGGCTACACAGAAAAACTCCTTGGGGAAAAAAAAGTACAAACCATTCCTTGGCTGGCCAGCAGAATCAACTCTACAGTGAGACCCAGGGATGTTAGAATAGGAAAGTGTCTCAGAGGAAATTGTTACATTGTCTATTTCAGGATACTGGAGAGAAGATAGTCTGCTTTAATGAGTTTATTCTTAAGCACTGTAGCAAGTAGACGTGGAAGAGGCAGTGCCTAACATTGTTTTTCTAACGCAGTACTTTTTGTTAAATTTTTATGACGTTTATTTATTTGTGTGTATGTATGTGGAACATGCATGTACCATAATACATATATAATGGTCAGAGGACATCTTGTGGGGGTCAGTTCTTTTTTTCTACCATGTGTGTCCTTGGTATTGAACTCAAGTTGGCAGACTTGGTAGCAAGCACCTTTACCTACTGAGCCTTCTTGCTGTACATCAGTGCTTTTTAAAATTGTAGTCAGAATCAATTTAATCAGAATCAGTTCTGATTCATTTACTTATAGGCTATGATGTAAAGTATATATATAGCATAGTATCACACTATGTAAATATAGTTTTGTTTAATTTTTATTTCGTTTTTTAAGGGTTTATATATGTATACTGGCATGTTGTAGTAACGTACATTTCTTATCATGGGCTAAATTAAAAACAATTATCTGGAAACCACACATTGTTACTCATCTTACCTTTGAAATGTCTTTAAGGTACTTCGTGTTTACACTTTAATCATAATATTAATCTGCCTGTTCCAAGGGTATGAGCTGGTCTTACTGACCCCTATTTCTTCCTGTGTGGTTTGATATTTTCTCATGTGTCTTTGCTGCAGTTGCACGCTGCTCCATGATCTGAGTCCTGGAATAAAAGGCCTTATACAAATGCACCTGTATGTATTACTGAACTAGAATTGGTAGGGGTGGAATTACCATGAGTAGAAGTTGGTAATGAGGTAAACGATGCAAAAGACATAAGTGACTGACAATGTAGGGCAAATTAGGGCCGCTTCAGGCCCAGCAGAAAATGCTGGCTCCATCCCCAGCAGGAGCCTCCTGTTCTCTTCGCTGAAGAGTTCTTCTTCTGTCACTTTCACCACAATTCTCTTAGTGCCTCTCTTCCGAAAAAGGAATGCCCTTTCCCCCTCCTGCCTTGACTATTAACTTTAGGTGGTTTGCATGGGTCATCAGGGCTCTAGGAAATGCAAGCTAGAATTAGCAGCTCTAAGTATCCACTCAGCACTAGCTGATTGGCACTCATTTCCAATTTGTAGATTTTTGGACTCTGCATCTGCTTTATCCCAACACTCAGTTCTTTTCTCCCACTTCATTTTGTGACCGTTGGGATGATGGTTGGAGGAAGGGCGATGGGTCACCTGAAAGCCATGAGAGAGGAACAGTTACCATCAGAGTAAAAAGGAAACAGTGATAAGTCAGAACATAGGATTGCCCTCTGCACTTGTACAATTTTGGAGAAGGAAGTTTTCTAGAAGGAACTTGGATGTTTTTACTGTACATAAATTATATGTCTTATCCTGTGAGTGAGATTTTATTATCAAACCAGCCTGGCTCCTGACTGTGGCCTCTTATGGACTAGGCCTCAATCTTTATCTGTGAAGACTTAAAGCAAACTTAATATAACGTCTTGAAGGTCTAGGGTGTATCTTCTGGGTATGACCGTAGCACCCATTAAAATGCCCATCAGAGTAAACTGGAAGGAGACAGTAGCACTAATCTGTGGTATAAGCATGTTTATCAGCAACTAGAGAAACTTCTGGGCCATAAAAGGAGAATGTAGAAGGGGACTAGGTTGGAGGAAGACGGGCAGGAGTGGGAGGGTGAATATACTCTAATTATATATATATATATTTGAGTCTGCAAATTATATATATATATATATATATATAATTAATATATACTAAACTATCTTTCTCCTAATTTGCTTCTGTTAGGTATTTTGTCATAACACAACCAAAATAACTCACATAATCTGGGCACATAAAATATAAATGTTTTTATTTTCTGCCATCCTATTTACATGTCCATTACTTTTTTCAGCTTCTCTGAATGCTATTTTAACATTTGTACTTTATTTTGGTTTTTATGTTTCTATTGTATGGATTTTTAGATCAGCTAGGTTTGAATGAATATCGGCTTTAACATTTATGGGTGATTGATAAAATGTCAAAGAAGAGGAAAAACATTCCTGGTCTCGTGGAGTATTTGAGGGTTTTATGCATTAGTGTATGAAAAACTCAGTGATACTTAGTATATTTTACATGATCAGAAAGGATAGTTTCTGTACTGCTATTACAATAAAATGCAAATACCTTAACTTTCAAATTCATTGATGATTTCTCTTACTATTTACTATCTTGCTGTTCAGTATTATTTTGGGGGAGCACTGCAACATTGGTATTATTGGTGAGCTTGCCTCTACTCACCAGTTTCGAACTACTGGTTTAGAATATCTGATTTTAGGGCTGGGATGTTGTAGGCTTAGTTTTTCACCAAATCTACTTTATTTAGGGTTCTTAAATGCAATACCTCCCTACCACTCACTGACCAGTGGTAGGGAAGAAAGAAAGTTATTAGGTAAAAGGGATTGTAGACCTATTTAGAAGTAGTTCCTTGGGATGAGTCCACTCTTCATTGTCCAGATACCAGCAGTCCAGTCTAAAGGCCAACATCAAGCAGCAACATGAATCAGCACGATTCAGAAGATTCAGCAAAGGCCACAAGACTCAGTTGGATTGCCCTGAGAAGTTCTCTGGAACGTTTCTCTCTGTGAAGTCAAGTGTTGAAGCACAAAGATGAGTGCAGTGATGTCGATCTAAAAAGCGATGTCTCTCTATCTGTGGGCTTCTATCTATCTTCTCTCCTCAGAGTTCACTCACGGATATTCTCAGCTGACCAGAGTCATACCCCTCACACGAGACAGCTCATATCAAAACATCATGTGCCCTCTTCACAAGCCAGCTTGTAGCAAAACATCACATGACTCAACTGAGTCTGCAAAGAAACCAGAAACTTCTGCTTCAGGATGTAACTTAGTAGTGGATTGCTTTCCTAGCTGGTGTAAAGCCCCAGGCTGAGCCCCATCCCCCCAAATCAGGTTGCAGCAGTGTTTTAAAAAGCCAAAATAGTATAATTCTAATCAGATACTATATATTAATACTTCCCATTTATGGTTATACATAATTTGAAAAGTACCTTTCTCCATATGTTCTTTTCACCTGAAAAATATCTTATATTATCTTACATTAATATAGAACTAAAAAATGTAAATACTTATGTTTATGCCTTTGCATTTAATTTTCCATAAAAGTATAGTATCTACCCTACTTCTGTGGATTTTTTGTCATCTTTATTCAAGAATTGGGTAATATATTAGATAATACCTCTATGTTAAAATGTTTTAGTGCATACTTGAGATCACTCACTGTATAAAAAATGGTTCTTCCTAACTCATTTCATCTTGGGACAAGTTGAGAACTGAGTCAATGACCACATGATCATTGTGCTGCTTTTATTTCAGGAACCATTGACCTTCAAGGATGTGGCCATTGACTTTTCAGGAGAGGAATGGGAATGTCTGAACTGTGAACAGCAGAATCTGTATAAGGATGTGATGTTAGAAAACTATAGGAACCTGGTCTTCTTGGGTAAGGATAACCTCTCTACAGAATTCCTAATTCAGTATTAAAATTCATTTTTTGCATTGCTGAATATTAAAATTCATTTTTTGCATTGCTGCATATGTCTTAGGAGCCTCTGTTCTCAGGGGAGAAATAAGGGGAGGTAGTATTTGAAATAGATAATAAATAATCCTATTTTTAATCTTTATCCTTGACCTAACTCTTGAGGTAATATGTATATCCCAAATTAAAATTATTGCTAATTATAGCAGCCAAGAGGTAGAAAATAAAATTTATATCTTTAAGTCCAATTATTCCTCATTTAGCTGTGATTTGGTAGTAGACAGAAGCTCAGACTCTATAAACTGAGTATATATTACTGTAGGGAATATATAATGGAAAAGTAATGTTCTAGAATATTGTTATATATCTCTTATGTGTCTTCTTTCATACTGAACATTACTCTACAACAGATGTCTTAGTCCTGATGAGGAAAATCAAATGAGTGTCATGGTGTGTTTTCCAATAACCAGGTCTCGTCGTGTCTAAGCCATACCTGGTTACCTGTCTGGAGCAAAGGAAAGAGCCCTGGAATATAAAAAGGCAAAAGACAATGGTTGTGTTCCCAGGTAAGTAGGAGTGTGTTTGGTTCACACGTGCAGTTCTGTTTGTTCTTTCATTGTCTGTTTATTCTCTACCTGTGTTTATCAGCTTCTCAGTCCCCTAGGTCATCCTGCAGTGATCTCCTTGTACATCCGCAGTGGTAGCTGAAACCCTCCCCTTGCCCTGTGGAGAGCTCTATACAGTGACATTTCTTTCATGACATTTGGGGGCTTCAGAAAACCTGTGGATATTTCTCATGACCTTATTAACAATAAATACAAATATATTAATATAATGAAGAAGTTGTCTCTTAACATTATTTATATGTTTGTTTGCTAATTGTTTCAGAGCTTTTTATAAACATTATAATGGGTTTTCTGTTTTTTTTTTTCCTACCATGCAGTGACTGCTAATATTGACAGTATATAAAGATAAAACTAAGACTTAGTTTTGACATTTTTAATCATCACCTGTATTTGTTTTGGATTTTATGGGACAGTAGTTTTCTTTTTTATATTTTTCTGTTTTTTCAGTTTTTAGAAAAACTGAAAGGAAACTGAGTAGGTTTCCTTTATCCATTAATATTACTAGTTTTAATCTGCATTTTAGTGTAGAATGCCAATTATAAATACTGCATATTATAGGACAGTGTATGGTGAAATAAGATCAAGATCAAATTATACACATGTTTATTACCAGTAAAATTGCATGTGCTTTTATTTGCCTGGAGAAATAGTAGGCTTTTTTTTTTTTTTTTTAAATGACTGAGATGTTTTCTGACTGGAATGTGCTCATTGGTAATTTTATTCTGTCTCAGTAAGTATTCTTGAAAGTTTAATTTTGTCATGTTTCTTGATAAATCTGTTTCTGTGTCTCAGAGAAACAATTTGACTTCAAGGTAGCTTTTGAGAAATTTTAGTTTCATTTCTTTTCGTGCTCAGCCTTTAACCATGAACAAACCCACACAACACGAAATTTATTGTCTGAAAAATTTTATTACTGTTTTACAGTGTCAAGTATATCCAAATTGTTGTATAGCACATCTCTATAAACTTTCATCTTATGAAAGCAAAATTCAGTATTTATAAACAAAAAGGAGTATTTATTTCTTCCAGAGTCACTGTGGTCAGTGTTAGTGGAGCGATGAGCACCGTAGATTTTCCATTCGGCAGTTTGCTGACGCGCTAAACTAACCACAATTTCAGATGTTGATTTATAACCTCAGAGTCTAGTGAATGAAATAATTTTTTTATCTTGATTTCTTTCAGCTATGTTTCCTCACCATGGCCAAGACTTTTCACCAGAGCAGAGCACGAAATATTCATTCCAGGATCTGATCAGTGGAAGTAATGGAAATTGTGGTTTAGACAGTTTGTACTTCAGAGAAGAAAGGGAAATTGTAGAGGAGAGTGAAGTTCAGAAAACCTATTATAATGGACATAACCACTTTGTTATAGCTGGTAATAGCAAAAGCTTTTCTCCCAGTAGAGGTCAAAACCATGAAATGGCTCAAGAAAACCCTCAGGTTATGCCAGTCAGTTGTGAGGAGCCGTGCACTTCTGTCAGCAAACATCAGAGTCAGTTTTTGAAACTTGCCTCTTCTTTCAAAGATAATTTGGTAAATACACAAAGGGGTTTAGTCCATTCTTCAGTTAATGACTTCAACAATTTAAAATGTAGCTTTGGTTTAAGCTTTCATTCAAACATTTTTGTAGATGGGGAACTTAAAAATGAAGAAAAAGTTTCCAAATGTGATCAATTTGAGAGCTCCATCATGAAAAATTCATTAGTATATAATCAACAAATTCCATGTGCCAAACCACAAAACTTCCATAAATATGGCAGGTTCTTTACACATCCAGTATCACCTAACCAAAATTCAAATACAGATATTTTGGAAATTCAGTATATATGTAAAGAAAATAGGAAAGCCTTTACTGAGAAATCTACCATAAATACTCACCAAGGCGCGTGCATTGGAGAGAGAGTGTATCAGTGTAATGAAAATAACAGGGACTTAAGCCATGAGTCAGATCCTGCTAATCATCAGTCTGCTCACTTTCCAAAAAACCTGTACAAATGTTACAAGTGTGACACAGTCTTTAATCAATACTCAGAACTTATTATCCACCAGTATATCCATATTCAAGATCAAATTTCCAAGAATATGGATTGCAGCCCAGCTTTCAATCAGACTTCAAGCGGTGCTAGAAATCATGCTGGAGAAAAACCCTACAAATGTAAGGAATGTGGCAAAGCCTTTACCTATTGTTCAAGTCTTAGACAACATCATAGAATTCATTCTGGGGTCAAACACCACAAATGTAAAGACTGTGGCAAAGCCTTTTACCATAAATCCCTCCTTACTCAGCACCAGAGCATTCATGCTGGGAAGAAGCCCTACTGTTGTAAATTTTGTGGCAAAGCTTTTAATCAAAGATCAACTGTTACTCAGCACCAGAGAATTCATACCGGAGAGAGGCCCTACCATTGTAAAGACTGTGGCAAATCTTTTCATCAAAGATCAAGCCTTAGCCTACACCAGAGAGTTCATACTGGTGAAAAGCCCTACAAATGCAAAGAATGTGGTAAAGCCTTTAACCGTAACTCGCTTCTTACTCAACACCAGAGAATTCATACTGGAGAGAGACCCTACCATTGTAAAGACTGTGGTAAAGCTTTTAATAAAAAATCAAGCCTTACTCAGCACCAGAGAATTCATACTGGAGAGAAGCCATATTCTTGTAAAGATTGTGGCAAAGCTTTTAATCAAAGATCAAGCCTCAGTTTACACCAGAGAGGTCACAGTGGAGAGAAACCCAATAAATGTAATGAATGTGGCAAAGCCTTCAATCGTGTTTTTTTCCTTACTCAGCACCAGAAAATTCATACCGGAGAGAAGGCTTACCACTGTAAAGACTGTGGCAAAGCTTTTAAGCAGAGGTCAAGCCTTACACAACACCAGAGAGTTCACACTGGAGATAAGCCTTATCATTGTAAGCATTGTAGCAAGGCTTTCACTCAGAGATCAAGCTTTACTCGACACCAGAGAATCCATACTGGAGAGAAGCCCTACAAGTGTCAAGATTGTGACAAAGCTTTCAGCCGTAATTTACTTCTCATTCAACACCAGAGAATTCATACCGGAGAGAAGCCCTACCATTGTGAAGATTGTGGTAGAGCATTTAATCAAAGATCAAGCCTTACTCAGCATCAGAGGGTTCACACTGGGGACAAGCCCTTTTGTTGTAAAGATTGTGGCAAGGCTTTCACTCAGAGATCAAGCTTTAACCGACACCAGAGAATTCACACTGGAGAGAAGCCGTACAAATGTAAAGAGTGTGATGGTACCTTTAAGAGCAGTTCCCACCTTGCTGAGCACCAGTGCACTTCATTAGGCAGCTGCTTCCAAGACACAAAATTTCTCCAATATATGTGAGTTTATTCCGCTAAAGCCAGTTGGCAAACACAGATGGACTTATTTTTAAAAACATGTGATATGTATGATTATATAAGATAATATAACGTGATATGTTTGATTATATAAGATAATTATTTGCAATACCTTACTGGATTTCAGAATCACATTCTGATTTAATTGAATAATATTTTTCTTTCTTGTCATTTTGTCAGTTGGTTCTTTGTTAATAGTTGCATTCTCAAATGTATTTCCCAAACATTGTCCAGAATGTATACATAAAGAAAACATACACCCTGTACAGTGTATAAGTAAGAGTGCACCCCAGGCTTCACACTAGAGTAGTCTATCTATGGCAAGTATCATTCAGAGTCCTGATATGACTTAGAGTCCCACTACTAAATTGTATAGCATAGAGCTTGGTTGTCCCCTCCAAAAACATGTAGAATTGTGTTTACTGTCTCTTCTTTAGCACAGATAAGATGAGGTTTTTATGACGATAACTTCAATAAGCAGCTTTAACCCACAATTTTTTTTCCTTCGGTCATGGTACTGTAGAGCCCAGATAGCAAAAAGAAAGAAAAAACTTCAGGTGTATGTTGAATTGGTCTGAGGATCTTGACTTCTGAGTTTACTGCTAGAAAGACTGCAAATATATAGCAGGTGCATGCTGAATCCACCCTTCTGTACAATTTAATTACATTGTGGGGGTTGTGGTGTACCATAGCATTCATTTGAAAGTCAGGATAACTTACAGTCAGTTTTTTTCTATTATTTTGTTGTTGAAAATTAAACTCAGCTCATCTGGCTTAGCTGTGAGTACCTTTACCTGGTGAGTTATCTCTTAGGTGATTGCATTTTAGGGTCTAAGAATTTTTTTTTTTTTTTTGGGCTTGACCAGAACAGCCTCTATGGCACAGAACCATGCTGTTTTATGTTCTTATGTAATTAGAAAGTTAGGCAGACCACCTACAGTTTCATCAAAGTGATTTCATCAAAGTAATCTCAGTGATTTGAGGACATGTCCATATTTAAAAATGAGAATATACAGAAAATGTAGGGAGGCTTTTTTATATTTAGAGTTAAACAAAACACTCCACAAAGCTAAAGGCTTTACAGGTAAGTTCTTCAGTGACTCTTGGTGACATGTGGCCACTGATAGAAGGCTGTATGTTGGTCTTCTGATGATGAGTGTAGAGTCTGTAAGGTCAAAGAAGCATTGGCATCATACTTGGATTTGATGCATTATCAGAAAGGGAAAGAGCTGAAAATAGTGAAAGAGAAATCAGCACCAAGTCCAGAGCTGTAACACAACTCTGGAGTGTTGTTTTCCTCAGCTGATGGAGGACCAGTGCTGCCACACTGTCAAGGGTTTGTACTGAGGCTCTTTCATTCTCTGTGTTGGCCTAGAGAGAACCCGGGCCTCACCTTCCAGGATCAGTATTTGGGCATCAAGTCCGGGATCACTGGGAACTGTCTTGCTGCACCTAGGACCTGCCAAATACTTAGGTGTTCAGAATGCACATTTGGGTGAGGCTAGCAACATGCCCACCTTATTCCATTTCATGGGAAGAATGAATGATTCAGAATTCCTTCACAGAAGCATTTTTGGTTCTATAGAGGATTTATTCCAATTTTCTGGTACTAAAATGAGGAAACCTGTGGTGATCTCAAGACAAAATATACTCAATAAATCATTTCTTCACATAGCCCCAGTCTCCAAGACAACAAGAAAAACAAACACAAAGCAATCATGGATGGAAGCTTCTAGAAAACTTCAGTGTAAAACAGGTGGATAAATAATTGAACTTCATATGATATGATTAGTACAAAGAAGGAAAGGAGTGATTGACAAATTGCAACTTGTTTGGGAAGTTTTTCTTTACTTATATGTTCTGATGCACTTCCATAAGGGCATTTTCTAGAAAAGTTATTTCTATTTGTGTTGGTTTTACCTTGTTGAAAAATTTGGACTCTTATTAGGATTATTTTAGATAATGTTAAAAAGTTATGTCAACTTGGTTGTTCTTTTATGTTATTAACTGGGGGAATAATTGTAGTTTTGCTGTGATAAATACAATAATCAGAAGCAACTTGGAGAGGAAAAGGTTTGTTCAGGATAGGAACGAAAGCAGGAGCAGGGCATGGAACCATGTAAGAAGAAGGTGCTCACTGGCTTACTCCCTCTGGCTCATGCTTAGCCAGCTTCCCTAAACCTCCCAGCACTACCTGCCTGTGGGTGACACTGTCCACAGTAAACTGGGTCTTCCCACATCAGCCAACAATCAGAACCCTTATAGACATGGACGTAGGCCATTCTGATCTGGGCAATTTCTCTGTACTTTAATTGAGACACTCACTTTTCACATGATGATTGGTTGTGTTAAATTGACAATGAAAACAAACCAGGATAGTAATGTGCAATCTAGTGTGATGGAGGACAGAAGATTAACTACTATAGCAATACAGCAATCAGAAGCCTACATCCTATATCGGATTCTGCACAGATGCTCAGAGAATACTCAGAGGGCCTGCCCAAGGTGTGGTGAACCAGCAGTCTCTCTTCAAAAGAAGAAACAATATGTCAGCATTGGTAGATACGCTGGCCTCAAGTTTCTCCCAGGCGCAAAAGAAGATAAGTATTTGATAGGTTGATACCTTGATTTCAAATTAAGGCTGTGTGTCCAGAATAATTCTCTCAGATACTCTGCTTTTTGATTCCTGCAGGTCTAGTAGCTGCTTCTCATACAAAACAAGTACAAACTCAGTAAGATTTCCTCTGAACTACTTTGGGGATTTTTCTTTATCCCCCTTAATCATGGTGTTTAGTTCTTAGTTCTCTGCATTAAAAAATAAACATGTGATACTGAAACAAAAGAAATAGAATTATTTCTGTTCCTTTAGGTGATGAAGCAGTACTCTACTTCTAGGTCTTATGTCAATTAATGCAAATCATATGAAGTCTCCTGCTCATGCTTTCACAATATTCTGTGAGCACATAACATTTACTTAAGTAGACATTTTGTAAGTGACTATAGATGACTTGTGACCCAAATTGTAACTTATGAACAATTGCCTACAGCAAATTTTAAAGAAGTGTAGAATGACTTAAGATTTGGACTATTCGTTTAGAACTAAGAACATCTGTTTCGAGAACATATAGTTTACATGAGCCTTGCGCTGCACTTTCTTCTACCTTAGTGCTACAAATGGTGGATGTAAAACTCCAAAAGGAATGTGCTGAAGATGCCAGCTCATGAGTGCCCCTTCTAGTTTCCCCGAATTCACAGAGTCACAATTCCTTAAATTGGGGTCCCATAATAGCACATGATTTGCTGCCCTTCAAATGCAAGGTGACTAGCATGAGGCCACAAGGTATTCTACATGTTTGGTTTTGTGCCAATGTCATGCTATTGTTTTGTCTATTTATTTATTTATTTATTTAGGTTTGTAAGGCTTTATTCCTGGATGTGTGTGTTTTTCTTTTTAAAAAAAAATGTTTTGATTCTTTGTGAATTTCACATCATGCACCCAATCCCATTTATCTCCCCATCCTTCTATACATGCCTTCTGTCCTTACAACCTCTCCAAAGAAAATAACATTAAAAAATAAACCATCAGCCTGTGGAAGCTGTGGAGTGTCTTGGTGTATCACACAGTATAACCTTTTGCCCAAACAGCTTTACTTGCAAATGTTCATTGCAATGATTCATTAATGTGGCTCAAGGCTTCTGGCTTCTGCTACACTATCAATTTTGGATTCTCAACAGGGCTCTTCCCGGATTTCCTGTTGTTGTCCTGTGTCATGGAGATCCTGCCGCTTTGGTTCTGCACAGGACTAGCCCCTTCATGAGCTCCAGCAGTTCAGAGATGGGGTAGATGTTGGGGTGGGCCAACTCAAAGCCTTGGGTCTGGGCCTGGATGGTGACTGTTCGGCCCCCCAGTTCCCTTGTGCTTGTACCACCAGGGAGGGACAGCTCTCCCACTTAGCCCCTGCAAGGGGCAGGGTCAGCCCTCCTGCTTGTGGCAACAGGCAAGAGGCCAGACTGGCTCTCCCTGGCTTACACCATTGGGGTCAGCTAACTCTTATTTACATTTAGGTTTGTTACTGAGAGACACATATTAAGGTCTATTCTTTCCTGGTAATAATATTCTTATTTTCTTCCAAACTAATTATAGAGCATTTGTTTTATTGTGATGTTTTATTTTATGTTTCTATCCTAATTACCAATTGATTAGTGAGATTTATTGCTTCTTAAGCTTTTAGTATTGCATGTACTGTTTTAGTCGTAGGATTCTTTTGTCTATTATTTGCAATACCGTGTAGTGCTCATTTTAAAACCTCTACTCTATTTGGGATATTTAGGCCTCAACATCCCTTCCTACCTCCCAACCCTACGTAGGAGAGAGAGAAGGTTAGTGGGGAGAGAGGGCCGCTTTCCTTCTGGCTGTTTAGGGTCAGTGGCTCTATACCAATCTCTAGCAATGGCAGATGGAGCTAACAGTGTCCTCAAAGTGTTTCTCTCCATCTGTCTGCTCCAAACCACCACACCGTCCATCTCTCTGGTTTCTCTAAACTGTTCCACAACAAACACCAGCAACCACATGGCATGCCATGCCACTTCTCTACCCGGGCTCTCAATTTATATCCTCAGAGCCCTGGACCACACCCCTCTTCATGCTGCATGTGGAAGGCCAGCTGGCAAAGGCCGTGCCCTGCACGAGACAACAGGTGTAGACAAACTATAGCCCAACTAAAACCCCACACGTGGGATTAAAACAAAAACATTTACATAACAACTGAGTTTACAAAGAAACCAAAACTTCCATCACACTACTGGCTCAATGGTCCTGAATTATTTTAGTTTACAGTTATCTTGGAAGGTTTTCTTTCTCCACTGATTTTAAAGTGTAGTTTTACCGTAAGCATTACTGTTGGTTGGTAACTACTTTCTTTTAGGGTTTGAAATACATCATTCTATGTTGTCTTGGCCGTAAGAATTTTTGCTGAGAGTTCTACTTGTTTTAATGAATTTTCATTTGTTTATAACTAGATATTTATTTCTTGGAACTTTCAGTATTCCATTTGGTACTCCTGGAATTTCACTAGAACATTGCATGGAGACGTGGATATCCATAGATTTCCTTGGATTTGAGGTATTTTCAGCTATTTTGTGAAATAGGTTTTCTGTGCCTTTAGGCTGTATTTCAGCTCCATCTTCTATACAAAAGATTTAGAAATTTCTCTTTTGTCCTAGACATCTGGGATATTATGGCCATGATTTCTCATCTTTATTACTCTCTGAATGTAAAAATTCATCAGCCTTGTTCTCAGTCCCTCACAGTCTCTCTTTACCTTGCTCTCGTTTATTGGTGATGCTTTCTGTGGAGTTCTTTTTATTAAGCTTTACAAGGTCTATTCTCCAGAACATTTATATGTTCTTCTCCTTGCTTAATTTCTCATTTAAGTTCTGACTATTTTAAAAATCTGTTTGCTTTTTCATTTGTTTTAAAGTTATTGGTCATTCTTACAATGGGCTTTACAAATGTTTTTGTGTAAGCATTTCATCTGTGTCATTATCTTTGCATTTGAATATTTAAAGTTATTGGCTTTGGTGGAGTTACATTTTCTTATTTTTCATATTACGTTTTTTTTGTTCATCTTCTGGGACAGATACCTCTCCACTGTTCTATGAGAGTCTTAGCGATCAGCCTTCTCTTACGGGCTCAATCCCTGGTAGGACTTGTTGGGTCCAAAACAACCTGAGATAATAACCCCACAAAAACCAGACATATAAATATAGTATGAAATAAAACACACCATAACAACAACAACAAAGGGCCCTCACAAATAAGAAAGGTTAAAGAAATGGAGAATAGTTTGAAATTGAATGGTGGAAAGGAAAAAGAAAACAGAAGATTTGAGGGGAAAGGAAGGAGACAGCAATACACAATCAAAGAGAAAAAGAAACTCTCCCTTGCGGAAGACATAAACCTAGCTCTCTCCCTGGCCTGTGTTTCACAAGCTATCCACACGGGGGAAGCGGGAGCAGTAAGTCAGATTGCCAGTTTAGAGGCTGACTTTTGTCCTGCCAAACAGAATGAGGTAAGAGAAAGTGTCTACTGTAGGGTTCTAAGTGTACTAGTGTGTGCTGACATGGAGTATTGCAACGCTAGCAGATTTATGCAAACACCTATCTCCTGATCCTGTGGGTGGGTGTCAAATGGCACCAAAGTCACTGTCAATGTGGTTTTGAGCTTGTTGGAGCATGTCCTTTCAATGTCTCTGAGCATGGAAAAAATGGCCAAGGCAAATTAATTTGCTAGAGGCAGGAAGTCTCAGACACCAAGTGATCACTAGTTCCGACCACACTTCTCTATTTCAGACCCCAAATAGATGTGCACACAGCCAGTTTTACTTCCCTTGGACATTGGACCATGGCTTTTAATAGGAAGAGTCTACTATTGTTCTTCTGCCTTGAAAAATTGTGCTAAAAATTTTAAATGACAACCAGTTTTGGGGGGTGGCTGCGTAGCTCCCTGTTTTATCACTAGTGACCAAGCTAGAATGGATAAGAGATGACTCTCCAACACCAGTGCACGAATCTGTTTTGGACCCTGCCAAGATGCCCAGTTTTATGTTTTCAAAATGGTTAGACTTACCTCTTGGTGTAGCCCTGCTGAATGGCAGCCTCTCCTTCACTCACCATCTCCCGGGGTATACACTGTTAATGCTGTGTTTTCATTACAATTGCAGGTTTGATATTTCTAGATTTACTCTGATTGCTGTTCCCTCCAACCTGGATGGTGGTAGGTAGGATTGAGGACCTTCCACGTGGAACCTGACCTCTTGAACCTGGAGATTTCCTGACCCTCAGACCGTCTTGCACATGAAAGGGCAGGCTGGGGTGCTAGAAACAGCACAGCCTTTGGTGGATTGATACATAGGTCTCCAGAGAAGTCTTGAATTGGTTGGTTCCTGACCTGGACAAGTCAGATCCTAAGGCAAGATGACATCACAGAAAACTGAGCCTGTATGCTGAATATGGTGTCAGGAGTAGCAAGAGACCTCTGCCAGATGAGAGAGCCATCCTGAAGCTTCTCCATGTAGATTGTGGGGAGGGCCAGGGGCACATCATAGGATTCCCAAGTACTGCTCATGGGCCAGACCTTATCCCTCAAGGGCAGGCTACTCTAATAGCAGTAATTACTGTAGAACACTACACACATTCCTTCACTCCGTCTACTGATCCATCTTGTAGGCAGCCAGGTTGCTATGGTAATGGCAACAGCACAGGGCGAGAAGAGAGCAGAGGGTGTGCGTGAAAGATATCCTCAGGCCAGGGAGCTCCTCCGGTTTGTAAAGTTGAACTTGGCCAACAAGCTCCTCACTGAATTTAAGGAGGCTTAGGCCCCACCTGTCTTGGCCTCTTGCCTCTGGCTTCCCAGTGAAGAAAAATAGCTCAATTCCCATTGGCTAAGGGAAAGCTGCTCCTCACCTTTTAATTTTGCTAAAATCCGGAGAAGTGGGGTTAAAAGAAAGACAACTAAACTAAACAAAAATACAGTATATGCAGAGTTAAATTAGTTAACCTTTTCACTATCTAAAAACAAAGAACAAAGCAAAATCCACTGTGAAATAAGTGAAAACTTTCCCTTGTTCCCAGAAACCTTGGTAAAAGAACACTAAGAGAGCAGGTATGGGAAGGGAGCTCACCTGCTGTCTTTCTTTAAATTTATTTTTCAACATTTTATTTATTTATTTTTATTAATTACAATTAATTCACTTTGCATTCCAGTTGTAGCCCCCTCCCTTGTCTCCTCCCAGTCCCACCCTCCCTCTTCTCCTCTTTTTAAACCACAGAACAAGTCTTCATGGCTGGAATTGAACAGCTATCTGAGTTATCATCTTTGGCATTTGGTGATACCAAGAAGAAATTATGCTTGTCAGATCCATACAAATTAGGGTTGGGAAGTTAGGAAAGTTACCTTTGCCTTGCTGAGGTAAATTCTCTCTCAAGGACAACCTAAACACTCAAAAGAGATTGCTTCTCTGTGCAACCCAGGCTTTACGCATCTCCAAGGGATGTGCAAATTTTCCAACAAAGTTTATCTTTGGTATTCATTAAGTCTACAGCCCAGGCTACATCCTAGAGCAGTGGTTCTCAGCCTTCCTAACGCTGTGACCCTTTAATACAGTTCCTCACGCTGTGGTGACCCCAGCCATGAGGTAATTTTTGTTGCCACTTCATAACTAATTTTGCCACGGTTATGAATTATGTAAACATTTTCAGAGATAGAAGTTTGCCAAAGGAATCGTGACCTTCAGGTTGAAAACTGCTTCCCTAGAGAGAATACTTGCCCAAAGACATCTTGAACAAGCCAAGGCTAGTTATTACTTTGGTCTCCATGAACAATGAGATTTGTATTGAAGTA
>CM053766.1:39790822-39805368 GCA_028658305.1 Pachyuromys duprasi | reverse complement strand
TTCCCTGGTACCTCCAGAGGATGCAAAGCCCCAGGGACTCCTAATTCCAGATAGCTGGACTTCAGATCTCTGAGACAATGGACCTCTGTTGTTCTAAGCCACTCAGCTTTCAGTACTTTGAGAGGGTAATCCTAAAGAAATACTGCAGGCATGCTCTTGTATTATCTGCCACTCACCACCACACCACAGCTGACTCCCCAAAGCCACCTACCAGGAGGCAGGGGTGGACCCAAGGCCTTCATAGGTCACGGTCACTATGGAGTGGCTACTTCTGATGTGGATTGGCTCTAGCTTCAGCTGCCAATCTCCTGGGGCCAGTGGGGTAATCAGGAAGGGAAGAGCAAGAAGCAAAACTTCTATAGCTAGTGAGCTCCATACTTCTTCCTTCTCATCTTTTCTAGTCCCCACTCTGACCTATGCACAATTTAGAACAGCCAAGATGATGCCTCTTTTAGCAGAAGAAGAGAAAAATCCCAGAGGCTAGCAGAAGAATGGGGTTGGGGCCCGATCTGGTCATGGGGTTTAATGATTACTTTTTTATTTCAATTTGATTGGGTTATGAAGCATCTAGGCATTGGTGAAGCACACCTTTGAGCATGTCTGTGTGAGTGTTTCCAGAGAAAACCAACAGAGGTCATGTGACCCGCCCTCAATGTGGTGAGCCCAGGTGAAAAGTTTGCAGTCCTAGACTAAAACTTAAAGAGGGAAAAGATTACATCAGCTCAAGTGCTGGTGGCGGTCCCGCTTCTCTGCTTCCTGCTCAGGGCCATGGGCTGGGCTGCTCTCATCACTATGCCAGCCCGTCTGTGGCCGAATTCCTCTCAATTGTAGCTAAAATAATCTCCTCTAAGGTGTTTGACCGCAGCAACAGGAAAAAAGATCCTGTCACATGGTGGCTCGCCTCTATTCACAGAGCCCAAGACAGCCCTTTGAGAGCCTGAAGGTCAAATGCACACATTCTTCTCAGAAAGGGACAGAACAAAGAAAGGGGGAATATTCGGCTTCGATGCAGAGTCCCTGGTTACTGCCTAGCTGCTCTTCTCAAGAGATTGCTTTTCAGCCCAGGGTCAGCTCAGCGTCCCATATTCCACCAAGGGGATATGATATGGCTGGCTAGGACAGGGTCAGGAATTTCAGGACTGAGCCCACACCTAAGATAAGGAACAAATGCTTTGGAGTTCCTCACTCAGCCCCCTGCCTCTGACCATGACCTGCTCTTTCATAGCCATCTTTTTGCTGGCTATCAAATCCTTGCTGGGCACTGGAAAGGGTATAAGCCAAGGCTTGGCTACTCCCTGGGAGAGCTGAGGGGTAATACCCTTTATAATCATCTAAAGATCGTGGTTCTCGATCTTCCTGATGCTGTGACCCTTTAGTACAGTTGCAGCATAACACTATTTTCATTGCTGTTTCGTAACAATAATTTTGTTACTGTTATGAATTGTAATGTAAATATTTCTGGAGATAGCAGTTTGCCAAGGTGGTCTTGACGCACAGGTTGAGAGCCACTGGTAAAGTAGTCTGTTGCCGTCCTCTGTGTTGGGAGTGCTGGGCTGGTGGACCCTGTGGGAGGCACTTGTCCCCCGCCCACTCATGCTGCCTGCCGTGCACTCTCTGACTGGAGGCTCCTGGGAGGCCAGGGCCTCCTCCTCTGCCTTTTCTCCTGAGGATTTCCAGGCTTGAAAGAGCCCCAGGTTAGTGGTACAACTAGATACTAGATTAGAAGGCACTAGTTCTTTTGCTGCTCCCTAAAATGCCTTTCTCCTATCTCTGTCAGTATCTTCCCCCTTAATCCCTCTCCTCACGCTTTCCAAGCATGACTCATATTATCACCTACACGATGGAAGTTCTACGTGGTAACAACGAAACAACAAACCAAAACAAAAACCATTGTAGACAATGTTGGGAGCTGTGGAGAGCAGGAGCTGGTATCTGATTCTGTTTAGGCCATGTACAGTTCCTTTCTGCAATGGACACCAAGGCAGGTAAGCAGAGGGCTGTCATCTGAGAGTGTTCTGACTGACCAAGAAATTCAACTTCCAGGGTTGTTTTTTTTTAATATAAATTAATAAACAGGTCAAGAGAAAAGGGCAGAAGTCAGGAATGCCCAAGGTAGTGTTACTTCTTAAACAGGCATTCAAGACACTGAGGTACCAAGCCATTGATTACACAGTCTCATAATAAATTATTGGTCTGTGAATGGAAAGCTGTCATAAATGTCTGTGAACTGACATGGACAGATGTCAGGGCATGCAGTCAAGTGAATAAAGGAAGAGAACAAAACAAATATGTCAGCTCAATAAAATATTTGTTTCAGAGATACAATGAATTGACATCAAACAGGTTAATTCTCTGGCCTGTGATGCCCTGGCCATTCCCAGCCAGGATTGCTGCTTGGCAACCAGGGGAGATGTCCTATAATCTCAAAAACATCAGAGAACTCTCCATACTTCAGTAACAAACTTCCAGGTAAAGGAGGGTAGCATGTGTAAGAGTAGATGGGTGGCTCAGTAATAGAACATTCTCCTCTTGGAAGAGACCTCCTTGCACAGTATTTTCAAGGTGCTTACCTCACATTTATCACTTCCCAAAGGAGCAAACCCACTTTGTGCTTCCTAGAATACAGGTGGTCGTCACTCTCACTACTCAAACAGGACTAAGATGCCATCGATACTTCTCAGAATTCTCCAGGGAACCCTGGGATTTCTGTTGCGTTGAGGAGAAAGCTTGGTATGGAATGTTGAGCAGCAGCAGTTCAGCCCACATCTGCTCCTCTTTACCTGGTTCCCAGTCATGGTTGTCCTGAATGTTGCTGGGAACCTGAGCACCCTTGCTTCTCAAGTCTGGAGGCCTGGCCACCATACAGCTGTTATCAGGAAACCAATGAAGCATCACTCACAGAGGTTCCCTTTGCCAATCTCTGGCTCACTTTCTTGCCCAGGCACTTGTTGACCTCATTATACACACTCTGGATTGGGCAACCCTTACCCCAGCATGCAGGTCACTAATGTTCAGATACGCGTCGTCTCTGATCATTCACTTTGGTGAGGTTTATTTGTTCCATAAAGTTCATAAAGAATCAAGCTAGTATAAACATCATTCCATTTAACCAAAAGTCTATCTTGTTCCCCTACCAGCTGTGCAAGAATGATCAATGTGTAAGAATGATGCTACTCTCATGATGTCTATAAGAACTTTATGACACAGAAAGGAATACTACTTACATTTCCATTAGAAGGCAACAGAGGGATTTCGATTCTATAGTATTTTTATTATTTCTGTGTGTATATGTGTGTGAGTTTGTGTGCACCACATACACATGGCTAGCTGGTGAGGTCAGACTCCTGGAATTGGGGTCAGAGGTCATGGGTTAGCCATGAGTGATGGGAGATAAACCTGGGTCATCTACAGGATTGGTAAAGAGCTCTTAACTGCTGAGCCATCTCTCTAGCCATCCCTAGATTCTACAGTTTTGAGATTTCGTCTCTCCACAGACATTCTTCTATTCATTTCCAATTTTGTAAGAACAGTGCTTGCAAAATTAAATAACAAGTCCTGGGAATGTGTTATCTCCCAGGTTCTTTATTCTCACTTGCATTAATTTTCTTCCTCCTCCTTTACAACCCGTACGTTTGAAATTTTTGGAATATGTATAGATAGATTCTCAAGTTTTGTCTCAAATCTAACTGAACCATCATCTTCTAACTTTGATTCAAAAAGTTTGGTTGATTTTGTTCTTTCTTTTTTTGATAGGATGAGGGCTAGAAAGATAGCTCAGTACTAAGAGAGTACACTACTCTTCAAGAGAATCCGTGTTCAGTTTCTGTCATCCACACCAAGTATGCCTGTAATTCCTGCTCCAGGGCATCTGATGCCCTCCTCTGACTCCCATAGAAAACTCCATTGTGTACACGAAGATTTTTTTTTTCTGAAAGAGTTTTTATTTATGTATTTGAAAGATTAATTTATTTTTATTTTATGTGTATGAATGTTTGCCTGCATGTATGCATGTTTACCATGTGTCTGTGGAGAGCAGATAGTGTGTTCGATCCTCTGGAATTGGAGTTAGAAATGGTTGTGAGCTTCCAGATGGGTGCTGGGAACTGAACTCAGGTCCTTTGCAAGAGCAGCCAGTGCTCTCAACCACTGAGCCACCTCTCCAGCCACCTTATTATTTTTGACTATGTGCATGCATGTATGACTTTTGTGTGCACATGAGTTCATTTGCCTAAAGAGACCAGAAGATATTCCGGAGCTGGAGCTGCACATAGATGTAAGCTACCCAGTGTGGGTGCTGTGAACCGAACTCTGGTCCCAGGAGCAGTAAGTGATCTTAATTGCTGAGCCATCTCTCTAGCCCCTCCTCCAGTTTCCTTAGAGGGGAAAGTGTGCACATGTCCCAGCTGGGATGGTACACAGTGAGAAGGAACACCTTCTGAGTAGAAATTCTCTTCATCATGTCTATTGGAGTACACTGATTTCAGTGTAGCTGGTCTACACTGCCTAGCTGCTCTCCAGATCGTGACCATTTGTATCCATCTCTACTATAGATAGAGCCTAAGAGATCCTCAGTTTCCCCAGGATGCTGCTGAGGGAAACTGTTCTTTACTGCTGTGGTCTTCTCTAGGCATCCTCGGTGGCTTCCAGTGTTGTCTTCACAATTGTCCTTAAATTTCAGTTTGGGTTATCAAGAACTTTATTGTGCCTTCTCATTTCCTCCGGAGACCTTCCCTTTTTCATGATTGCTGTGGCTTTGTATATTTGTTACTACTTTGTTACTAGCAATCAAGTAGAAGAAGGAATACATGTTTATACCTGCCATTTCAATTAAGAAATCATTGCACAATTAGTTTTGAATTAACAACTGTCCTTGGAGTTTTAAGAACAACCACACACTTGATGCGCTTGCTCCCTGCAGAGAAGAAACACACTACTGCGTTTCAGATATTCCTTTGTTGGCATACTTTAGAAAAAGCTCTTTTATTTGCATTTCTTATATTTCTTTCTCCCTACTCCTTCCCAATCCTTTCCAGCACCCCACCACCAGGTAGGAGAGAGAAAGAGTTAGTGGGAGAGGGGGCAAAGTTCTCTTAGCTGCTTCCTGCTGGTTAGGGTTGTCAGGTTCCTTGGAGCCAGTCCAGTCCTCGTTTCAGGAGATCTCCAACTTCTTGTCTCCCTGCATCAACAGTAACAGGAGCCTCAGGCAGGAAGCAGCAGCAGCCTTGTTCTTTCTCGGAGCTGCTCCACATTCTGTGGGCTCTGGCATTTATTCCCTCTCCCAAGTCCTCACATTTAAACTATCTGCGACTGGCAAAGAGCTCCTCTCAGAGCCCTCATGAGGCAAATAGTCTGCTGCTGTGGACCATCTGAATCAGTCCCACATTCCATTCCTGGGATTAAAACAAGAACATGCTTATATCCACACCATACCTTTGCCTTGGAGGCTTTTCAAATTTTTTGCCTGTGTCAAATAACTAAAGATTCAACTGTAAAGTTTTCTTTTTATGTAAATCTTCCTGATTTAAAAGCACTTTGTAAATATAGCAGAAGCCAAGGACTGTGCCATACTGACATGAAGCTGATGGATGAAAGCAGTGACATTTTCTACTGTCCTCTCGAAAGTGCATAGCCTCATAGGTCTATGTTAAAAACCATTCTTCACCTCATTTATGTCTAACCTTTTCTTAGATAAAATGAGTCATAATCCATGTTTGGAATATAAAAATTTTGTCAAGTAGGAGGAAAACATGCCTGATATCTAAGTTGATAGAGATGTGTTTAATTTTAAAACTTATGGATTTACTTGATTGTTTTTTATAACTGAGTTTTCCCTATTATGTCATTGGCCAATCAGCCTAAATCAATCAATCAGCATTATCTGGTTTAGAGAGGAAGATGTTCTTCATTTCTCTTCCCTTCATTTGGGAAGGGAGAGACAATGTCTAGATCAGACACATTGCAGGAGGTTCAAAAATAATGGCTCAACTCCCACACCTAAGGCTAGGGGAACACTGAGGAAGAGAGGACAGGAAGATAGTAAGAGTGGCGTCGCAGAGTTTGCTGTGAGGCTGTGTCAGGTAGTAATGTGAGAAGCTTCACTCATTAAGTTTCACCAGCACAGTTTCCCAAACAGGAATCGAACAAGGACAAGACCAGTGCACATGAGGAAAAGCACATGAGGTCTCAATCCCTACAAAAAGAACTGTAGGCAACTCAGGGGAGATGGGTGGGAGAGCTGACCTTCCCCAGGGAAGAGAACACCAATCAGGTGCCTAGTGCCAAACAGTCAGCCCTGAAAACATAGCTACAGGCAGCAGTCTACAGCCTGAGCAGATTTAGGAATATATATTTAGGAATATATATATATATATATACACACACATATATATGTGCATATATAACAACTAGTGGAGAAAAAAGAGGCCATGAATTTGAAGAAGAGTAGGAAAAGGTTGATGGGAAGATTTGGAGAGAGAAAAGGGAAGAGAGAAATGTTAGAACTATATTATACTCTAAAAGATAAAGTTAAAAATAATAATAGCTGAACAAATGCTAGCATCCACTTTTAAACATAACCCATAAAAACCTTTAAATACTATGTATGGAAAATACTAGCACTTTCACCTTCATTTTTACACACAGCAATAAACTTCTCACCATTGTATCTAAAGAATCTGCTCTTCTTACAGAAAATAGAGTTAAGTGGCTACATGTTAAACTTTGGGCAATAAAACTGAAAATTGTTACATTAATGCAAAAATAACTCTTAATGGAATGTCAAATAAAGGAATTCCATAGGCTTGACAGTGACAAAGACCAATGTAAACATTAGGAAGAATAACTCAGTGGCCAAGAGCATTGGCTGCTCTTCCAGAGGACCCAGGTACTATTCCTATGAGCTCCCACATGGCAGCTCGTTACCATCTGTAATCCAGTTTCAGGGATCTGAGGCTCTCTTCTGGCCTCTGTGGGAACTAGGCATGCACACAGTACACATTCCTCCCCACTAGAAGTTGTATAGTTTCCTATTACTAAAATTACTTCCCCCATCACACATAACCATCAGGGCTCCTTGAAAATATAGACCACATTGACGTAGCATTGTCTATTCGGTCATTCTTCTGTTGGAAGCCACTAGGGATGCTTTCTACTTTGAATTTATTATTTATGGATAAATACACAATTATACATTTTATTATCATACAGATATTTGGCAGTTAAGTAAAGATAACCAAAATCAGCACATCAGGACCATTTTAAAGGATTTATCAGTGTAATGATCAGTGTTTTGTTACAGTGTAACTAGACAAAAAAGGTGACACTTTACAAAAGTGATCCATAAAAAACAAATAAGTTTCCCCTTTTCACTTGCTAATTTTCCTGTGTCATGCAACTTGTTTTTCTTATTCTACATCCTGTCTTTTACCTTTGTTCTTTTCAACAGCACTTCATTGATGCACATAAGATGAAATGCTTGTAACTAAGGGGACCCAAGCAGTTTGTGCTCTTTGGTTTCCAAAGCTTAAAGCTTAAATTATAAAATATTCTGAGTTCTTCAGCTGGAATGAATGCTCGCAAACTGGAGGCAGATGAAACACGTAGGCAGTGAGGCTGTGGCCTGGCTTTGGGTATCTTGTCTGTGGAGACAGAGTGCTGGCAGTGATCTGCCCTTCCTGGTGCACCACTTGGAGGCTTGGAAATAGCAATATTTCACAAGCTCGGCGTTGCCTCGGATCTTCCCTCCTAAAAGAAAGTCTCTCTTAACACATATCAAAAAGTCTTTCCTCTCGCTAGAGGAAATAAAGTACCAAAAAGATACAAACATCTGCAATCTCTATCTGTCATCTATCTATCTATCTATCTATCTATCTATCTATCTATCTATCTATCTATCTATCTATCTGTCTGTCTGTCTGTCTGTCTGTCTGTCTGTCTGTCTGTCTGTCTGTCTGTCTGTCTGTCTATCTATCTATCTATCTATCATCTATCTATTTTATCAATAAATAAGCTCACCCCATGTTAAGTTTGATGAGAAACAACAGTTACAGCACAGACATGAGAGGAGAGTGAGGTAGGGCTGGAATAAGTCTTAGAAGGGGAAACAGAGCAGAAGAGGGGTGCCAGAAACAGGAGAGGCAGGGCCAGGACCCACAGCTCATTACTTAAGAACAAAAAGTGCCTTTCTTTTGGGGCACACTTTGTTTCGGGACTGCTCTGTGAAGCAAGTGAGGCAGAACCTCCCTTCATACGGCAACAAACAGAGACTTTAAAAGATGAGGTGACCTGTCATCACAGAGATGGCGACTCAAAGGACCATGTGACATTTGTCTCTTAAGTTCTATTACTTGTCATTTGCCTGATTCTTCATCCTCTTTGACTTTTTAAAAAATTACTGCACAAATATCAACTGCAAAGATTGTTTTCCTAACTTCAACAGTATACTATACATTACATTACAGTGTTCAGCTGTTTAATATTGAGGATGATAGTACAATTTTAATAACTTTGACTCAGTTTAGCAATACACAGAAAGTCACATTACAATTGACTACATGGAAAAAACTGTTGCCAAAACCATTGTTTTATGTATGATGTCTTTACTAAATGTACTTCAATAATCTGCAAAGCTGTTTTAATGATCTTTTAAAGTTAGTTTCATGTACTCTGTCAGTTTAAATGGAAAACATGCCCTGTTTTTCCTCTTGTCAACATTTAAAAAAATAGTCTTTGACCTTTGCTCAAAATAACTTTCCATACAAATGATCTTAATTATGAAGGTATCATTACAATTCATGTCCACTGTCAAAAGTGGAATTTTCAGAAACTTCAGAACTAAAGAAGGCAAGCTGTCGCTTGAGCTGCCTTTTCTCCCCCGGTTGCTCACACAATCTGACCTCGATGTTGGCATCACTGAATGCATCTCCTTTGGTTTCTTCTACTGGACGCTGTTGTCGTGATAACTTTGCCCTCTTTTGCGTCATTGAAATTCCAGAATTCCCATGCTTCCGTGCTGGAGGGAAGGTTTCTTTCACTATGCAATAGCAAACTGCAGACAAGAAATTCTTTTTGAAGTTTTCATTCATAAACGCATACACAATGGGGTTACAGATGGAGTTGAAAAACCCAATGATTTGTACTACAGCAAAAACCATCTTGATTGTGACATCATCATATTCTTTTTCAAAATTACCTGAAAGAGAATAATACTTTAGAACACTGATTGACTTGATCAAGAAAATTCAAAAGAACTTATCATCTGACATTGTCAGAGGCGAAAGGCATGTACATTTCTGAAGACCACTTGGGGAGAGGAACCTGATTATCCGGAAACAAATGACCTTTGTGATGAGCATTCTTTACCTACACAGGCTGGTCTCCAGCACACGTTACTAAGCAATTCAACCAAAACAATTCAAGTGCCGTGTAAACTAGAAAGAGTTCAAATATTCACTTGCACTGTAGAAAACATCATCACACTGAGAGCCACTCAAAGTCCTAACTTACCAGGAGGACTATCCTAAGGTGCTGACTGATGAAGGCCACATCGAGGTTGTAAAGAGATGATTCGTAAGATGCCACATGGCTCCCCTTAGGGTTAATGTGAGAATCTGGAAGCTTTTCTTTATTGTGTACAACTACTAAAGTACGCTGGCTAGGTGTCCTCATCACACAGAATCGTGCCCCCCCCCGAATACACAGTGAGCTGGTACTCTTTTCTCGAGGCTTGATATTTGATTAAGCCTGAGAATAGCAGCAGGCTTACAGTCACTTCTGTCTATTCTAGCAGGAAATGGGCCAGAGTCGTCAAATGAGAATGCCAGATACTCACTGTATTCAACCATCATGTGAACAATGTGGAAAGGCGCCCAGCATGCCGCAAAGAGAGCCACCACTGTCACCATCATAGCGACAGCCCTCTTCTTCTTCCTAGACCCGCAAGAGAGTGCTGTGTTGGTTCACTTGCCCATGGAAAATGTGTTAAATGGCAAGACCTGCATCGAAGTTGGCCTTAGTCCGCCCTCGCCCCCAACATAACTGCAGGCAGCTTTTCGCCTTTTCCTGCTTGTTTTACTCCTGTCTTCATGGTCTTCGTGTAATAAACATGTTTATGATGTGTGCTCACTGTGGGATTGGTATTTTACTGGGTTACTGATATGTATTCTATCATTAATATTCAAGCAAATCAGGCCAATGCAGAAATGGTGGCACAGAGAAGTTTCCATGATTTGCAGTCAGATGGCTAGTAATGGACGGACTTTGGGTTTGGATTTAGGGCTCTAAGTTCAGTGAGTAAGCTTGGTGATAACAAATATCAATATTTATAAAATACAATAAGCTTCAAGGACAAATTTAGAACTCTGGCTTCCCAGCAATTCAGACTCATTTCTTTATTCTTTTTATGAGATAGACTTATATCTGCAGTAGAACTATATATTTACTTTCTATTTTAAAATTTCAGATTTGACACTTCTCCTTTCAACTCAATAGCTTTCTCCCACCCCACCCCCTCCAGCCCCCACCTCCCCAGAAAAGGGAACAACCAATACAATAAAAATTCCCAAGGCCAACTGGCCACTAGAGGGCACTGCACACCCGAGACACAACCAAATCCCATCAAATCTCTGGAAGTCTGCACAGAAGGCCTCACTCAGTTTCATTTGAATGGTCAGTACGGCCTATGAAGTAAGTCTTCTGTGCTATGTGTGCAGCATCGTAGTGTTAAAAAATAATACTAATGAATAAGGCCAGAAAGATAGCTGTTACATTAAAATCAAATTTCAACAATAATCATTCAACATAAGTAATATGCTCTGGTTTAAGAATTTTTTTCTACATGCCACCTCATGCATGTTAGCACCATCTTTGAGTAGCAGGAAGTAGGGATGAATGTCACTATGTAACTCTGTATATATGAAAAAAACAGGGGAGAGAGACCATGCGGATCTGCGTCCCCTGGCCAGCGAAGTGACAGAGAGAAGAGGGCCACAGAGTCAGGACACCGGCTCACAGCTCTCCCTGCAAATTATATTTACATAGAGATGAAAATGCCGCCATGCTGTTAATTCTCTTCCTAGCTCCAACTTCGCTTTTGATTTGAGAACTAGTGATTTTGATCTATCTCTTTGCAATATGCTAAATTGCACCGAGCTTCAGGGGCTTGAATTCTCTTAACTTAGATTATTTTGACTAAATTATCCAAGAGCTCTGGCAGCCTTGGCAACAGTCCCTCCTAGCACAACGGTTAAAACATTTTAAACAAAGAAGGACATTTATTCAGACAGACCTGGCTATTTTGGACATTTCTTTCCCATGGATCGTTTGAAGCGCTGAGCTGTCTCCCACTCTTTTCTTGATCCACAGTTCATAGCCAATCTTACTGTAGAGGGCGAGCATCACCACGAGAGGCAGGAGGAAGAGGATGACAAGGATGAAGGTTGTGTAGATCTTCTGGTGCACGGGGCTGGCCCACTCTTCCAAGCAGCAGACATGTTCTTTTTCATATAGGAAGTCATACTTAATCTTCACAGTAAGAAGAATTCAGTTATAAGAACCGGCAGTCAACATCAGAGGCAGTTAACTGTCATCACAGTAAATCATTTTAGAGACTTTTCGAATTTGTCACTAATATTATTCCAAGTGTGAATCACTGCCTTATTGTTATTTCGTAGTAAAATGCAGTTTCCCCGCTTACCTGCTTAGGTCTTTTGAGAACTTTGTGCTTTTAGATTTGAAATGGAATTGAGGTCTGCACATGCTTCTTTCATTTCTCAACTTTTATTTCTGCTTCTCACAACTTTTCAGTGAGGTAAAAGAACACACTTCCCACACTGTCTATTGAAAACACCATATGCTATCTGTTGCCTGCTTCTGCTTTAATATTAACTAAACCAATATATTTTTGCTTTGCTTCCTCGCTTGTTGAAGAAACAGACTTGGAGAGTCACCAGACTTCTGTAAAGTAAGAGATGCTAAAAGAGGCAACCAATAGCTTTTAAATTCTAAGGCAAATGGGAAATGAGATCCAAACTACTGCCAACCCAAAATAATCCAAATGACCTTTGTTTGCTGATTTATTCAAACTATTTCTGGCAGACTCATTTTTAAGTTCAAACTTTTTTTTAACAACAGCAGGATATGGTGTGGCTCATTTCTAGATCAAACCAAACCCTTAAAACATATTCAAAAGCCACATATCTAGGTAACAAAAATGGAAATGTGAGGATTTATCAAGAGTGCTGGCCTCCAGGCACGCTGGACCTTTTCAGGTGAATACTTAGGTTTTCAACGTAGTTTCACTTTTGTTTATGTGCTTATGTGCAATTTCATCACAATCTCCAGTAGCAATTGAAAAGGTAAGAAAATCCAAAGTTCTGGTCTAGGTGTTACTGACAGATTTAAGCAGGATATGAACCATTGGGAAAGCAATTTTGAGAGCTGAACTTCCCATGAATAGAGGTAAAACCACAACCTATTCTGACTCCCTATAAGCTGCCCTTACAATGACCACAGAGGTCACGAAATAACAAATCCCCGTGTTAGTCTCTGATGGGTTCACAGAGCTCTGGGGACAAGCAAATCTCTAGGTATGCTCTAACTCAGGCATTCTCTCCCGACTTCTCATGTGTGCTACATTTCCAGCAACACAGTCTCCACTTCTAAGCATCCATTTCTCTAAAACTTTACTGTTTAATATAGTACCGAGGGATGAGAAGATATTCCAGGTCTATGGCCTCACTCCTATTTTCACCACCCTCCTCATCCTTCCATATGAGTCATCTTTTTTTCCCCAAACACAAATGTCACCCTGGGTACCAAGGAAAGAGACCGTTTATTACTGATATTAGTGATACCAGCGTCAACAACCCATGCAAAAGCCAATTTGCTTTCCTCAGTGTTAGATGTTAGATATATCTGTACTTAGTGTGAAGCCTGAGAGTAGGGGAAAATGGTATTTTGACAAGTGCCCGGAGGGGACATAAGTGATGACAGCGATCATTTAATCATTTCTTTGCATTCCCTGAGAAACGAGAATAAG
Source organism: Pachyuromys duprasi (assembly GCA_028658305.1). Taxonomy (NCBI): domain Eukaryota; kingdom Metazoa; phylum Chordata; class Mammalia; order Rodentia; family Muridae; genus Pachyuromys; species Pachyuromys duprasi. Next base: position 39,792,332 of record CM053766.1, on the reverse strand, counting down.
CCATGCCCGAGAGAACAGAGCAGCAAGAGCTTGGTGAGGATGGCCGATGACAGAGCCTCATGTTCCATCATCTGCCTGGGAGACTCGGGTTCCTATGTGCTTGCAAACATACTAACAGCATTTAGGGATGAGGCGACCACGGGATGAACGGTAATGCAGGAAGCAAATGTGATTGGCTGATCCGATAGTGAGTGCAGTTCTGTCAATTAGATTGTACAATACATTTTCTACCAAGCAAATTAGTCATTTATTTAAGGTATTTTTACAGTGTGCTGTGGATTAACGGGTTTTTTTTTTGTTGTTGTTGTTGTTATTTTTAATTGCCGCATGTACTTATTTTCTGTGGTGCAGGAACAGATCTTACGTTGGGAATGTGTCATTTGTGAAAGAGCCCATCCCTCTGCATTCTGCTCGTAGGGAAGGAGGCTGTGGTGGAAAGTTGCTGGTCATGCTGGAGGTGCACAGAAGGGCTGAGGAGTGGACAGGCAGCCAGAGGTGTTGAGTGTCTTGGGAAAATGAGATGAAAAGCATTAGGTATGAGTCACAGTCAGACCCAGAGATACTGTTTCCAGACCCCCTCTGTTTCTCCCTCTCCCCTTTCTCCTCATCAGCTTGTGGGAAGGAGAGAGGCTCAGCTGCACACAGAGGAACAGAGACCCCCAGTAGGCAGCCACAACCCTTCACATTTCTAGACCCAATGTCAATTCAAGCTGAGGGAAGGGCCAGCTTTTAAATCCATTATATAAACTTAAGCGACAAGGCAGTGGACTGGGAGTTTCATAACAGATGCAACACTGTTTCTGTGTGGAAAGTGAGCAGAGAATGTTAATTAATTGAATTCTGGCAGATCTGGTATAGCAGGTTGGGACATGCTCAGATAGCTTTTCATAAGTGCTACTACATGAAGCTGCTCTTTGCTCTCACACAGCTCAGCTCACTCAATACTCAAATCATAGAGCAAATATCAGTTTGTTTCTAAAACCTACTTTTATCTTATGTCTCATCTGATATCCTTGCTGGTGGATGTGGCAAGCTTAGTAAAATTCCATATTTGCCTTTCTGTTTAAAAAGTAGAAAAGAGAGGATCTAAGATGGCTGCCCCAGGAGGACACTGTGTCAGAGGAGCAGGACAGTAGTGTAGGCACAGCGACTGGGAGACTGAGATCTCGGACCTAAAACACCAGCGTTTGCGACTGCCAGGTGAGCGGAATTCCTACGGTGGGGAAATCAAGTGGAAAAGTCCAAGGGACACCCAGCTACTCCCAGGAAAAACTCCGGAGGGAGACAGGCTGCACACAGCCGGGCTGGGCGCCTAAGCCGCCATTTTGGGCTGGGGCACAGGGTACCCCAAACGGACTGAGTTTCACCCAGATACCACGGGCTGCACTGCGCGGGTGCACAACACTCTGTGCCAGCGGCCGCCACTTTGGGCTGGGGCACACGCCACTTTGGGCTGGGGCACACGGTACCCCGGATGGACTGAGTTTCACCCAGATACTGCGGGCTACAC
>CM053766.1:39762788-39790722 GCA_028658305.1 Pachyuromys duprasi | reverse complement strand
CACACAGATCCCACAACAGAGTTCAACTGAGGCAACAACACACACTATCAAACCACTAGAACTCCCTGATCTTCTTGAAGAATACTCCTGACACAAGAGATTGACAGTTCCAGTCTAAAGTTCAGCCTTGAAGCACAAACAGCTCCTTGATTATATATAAACAAATGCCCAGAAATCGGCGTAAGAACTCACCCAACAAAAATCAGGACACCATGGCCCCACCAGAAACACTCAAAAGCAATAGAGATTTTAATGCAGCAGAGACACAGGAAAATTATATTAAAGCTATAATTATGCAGATATTAGAGGAACAAAAGGAGGCACAAAAAGTAGAAAAGAATATTTCATTTCATAAATTTTGTTAGGGGCTATGTGAGCTATGCTCTGTTGCTTTTGAAGACTGCTGTCTGTGTTAGATTACAAAAGAGTTCAAGTTCACACCCACAGAACAGGTTGGGGCAAGCCAACACCTACCTTCCTTTACTGTGAATCCCTACACATGACTGAACCCATCAAAGCTGGGAAAAGGAGAGAGGTTAGTTATAATGCTCTCTGAATGTGTTTTCCACTAATATTTCAATTTATCTATGAAGATAAGGCAGGCAAGAAAGGCCTTATGAAAGACCATCAACTGATTTATTACTTTTTTTGCATGAGTTAACAATGAAAGAAAATATAGAGGGGAAAGAGGAAAGAGAATAGAGAGTAATGGACAGGCAGAAGGGTCAGATGGGAAGGGGAAGGAGAAGAGAAAGGGAATCTGGAGAGGGACAGCTAAAATTAAAGGCTACTTGAGGGGGTGTGTGGAAATGTAATACACTAGAAGCTTTTTCAATCATACACATATATGAAATCACCAAATAATAGGGGAGACACCTGCTGCTGGATATCTCTCATCATTAAATGAAGCTTCCAGTACCTGGAATAGGTTATATCCAATCACATTATTAGCCAAAGGGGTCCTGGGGAACCCCCAATAATGCTGGCTGATACAATGGCTATAGGTTTCTCTCCACAAATTGAGAGCAAGGTTGTATTGCTGAAAATAACACAAAGAAGTCCAGCTGGTGCCTGCCTAGACCCTTCAACCACTATTGTCAAGTGTTCTTGGTACCAGAAGGTACTCTGCATGCTACCGAAAGAGAAATGGAAACTCCAACCCAGCTACAAACTCTTTTATCTACAATGGTGTCCTGTCTGGAAGACACACTAGTGCAATGGTGCAAAGCTTGTGAGAATTCCAAAGAAATCTGCTTTGATTTAAGGCCTGCTCCATGAGCTCGAATCCATATTCAATGTTATTTGGGTGACCAAGAACCTGAGACTACATAGCCCGGGGACCTAGGGACCAAATGCTATTGTTGTACAAAAGGAACTTAGCAATAAAATGTCTCTTAATGACATGCTGCTATACTCATAGATTAGTGCCTTGTTGAGTCTACATCATAGAAGCTTCCTCCTGCAAGAGATGGGAACAAACACAAAAACCCACAACCAGATAATATCCAGAGAGTGAGAGACCTCAGAACACTCAGCCCTAAACAGCACGCCTCCATCAAGTCCCTCCCCTCAGGACTCAGAGAACCCTGTGGATGAGGAGACAGAAAGAGTGTAAGAGCCAGAGGGGATGGAGGACACCAAGGGAGGAAGGCCCTCTAAACACAGCAGGACTGACTCACCTATGAACTCACAGAGACTAAGGCCACATGCAAGGGGCTTGCATGAATCTGCACCAGATGGGGTCCTAGAGGTGAAAGGAGAAGTGAATACACATCCCATCTGCAACCTAGAAACTAGCTTCAACTGATACCCTCTTTTAAGAGAAAAATTAGGTTTTTTTCCAAGGGAGTCTCCCTGGAGAAGCAAATGACTCTTAAGGGTAGGATGTATTCCCAACACTAGTTGGCTAACAGAAAACGAATTCAACTGTATATTTGGAGGTTTCTAATCTCATAATGTCCTGTCAGGGCGTTTGTTTGTTTATACTTTACAGGTTTTGCTTATATATTATGGCTTCTGGTTTTGTGTTTTTGTGAGATTCCTGACTGTGTGAACAAGTGGGTCTTTCCATTTATATCTGTTTTCCGTGCCTTTTCTTGGACTCTTCTATTTGTTTTGTCCAATTTCAATTTGTTTATTTTTGTTCTATCTTATTATATTTTGTTATTATTATTTCTTAGATGCCTATTTGTTTTCTAATGAGAGACTGAAAAGGTGTGGATCTGGAGAGGAGGAAGAGTAGGGAGGACTTGGGAGGGGTAGATGGAAGAACACTGTAATCAGAATATATTGTACAAAAAGTTATTTTCAATAAAAGAAAAAAATGTAGAGCAATCATTGGATTTTCAACTATATCAAGACGTTGGAGCATTCTAGGAAAAGCATATCCAATTTGTAGGAAAATGGAGAAAGTGATTTGGAACATTATTATTTTAAATATTAAGCACCAATGTTAGCAATACAATATCTGGGAGAATTAAATAAAACAAAGGAAACTATTTTATTTCATGTGAAAGTTTTCCAGTGGAGGAACTGAAGTAAAACAGACTTGCTGAAATGCTCTTGAGATGTATAATAGTTATACATGAAAGATGTGGAGAAGTGTTTCAGTACCATAAGAAGCAATTCAACCCTGAATACCTCAAGTCGCTGCACGTGCCAAAACGGGGAGCCGACGATGATGGCCACCAACCAGACCACACCTGTAAAAATGTGATGATCGTCAGAACGTAGTCAAATGGAACCCACGTGCTTAACCACATCGGCTATCTTCAATGTTCCTTATCATACAACACCAGCTAAATTTTCATAACAGAAATCCTGCTTGCTTATTTATTTTACATGATGTGTTAAGTTTGCTACCTGTGATGATTCTATCAGCTGTACACTATACATCTGATTATTAGAAATTCAGACCATTATGAAGCATCTTAGATTTTAAGGACTTAGTGATGATTACTAAGAAGGAAAATTAAGCTAGTACCATGGTGGGCTGTAGGACATTGCTTCAAATTCACCGTTTTTTTAAATGAGATATGTGGTATACACCATGAGCCGGGAACAGTGACGGCAAGCTAAGAGTCTAGAAGTGCCGGAAGGAAAAGGAGAGAGTGGACTATGTCTCTGTCAGCCGACTGAAGGACTCTGTTCTCAGGCTCTTACAACCATGAGTGACTGGGAGCACACATCAGCACCACACTCCTGCCCTCTCCTTCCCTCAACACATTCCCTGTTCTATAGCCGGATCATCTTGCTCTTGCACCCTCAGAGTCAGATGAATGTTAACGTGGAAAGGCCACTGGCAGGTATGAAAAGTCGAAGGTGTGAACCGGAGAAATATATCTGCAACAATATATTTAAGTATTACCGTAGACGCAAAGGAGAGTTGCTGTAGGGTGAATACAGAGAGGACCAAATCCCTCGAGTTGTACAGGAATGCTTATACATAAAGGACAAAACTACACTTCAACAGTACAAATGTGACGTTCTGTGGTGAAGAGCGGCGTTAAGCCTGCGGGTGGCCACACCTACCCTTCCAATGCCTTCTAAGTCTCAAAGGACTTGACTGCTAGTTCAGTCTTTGAGGGTGTTTGGGGAGGTGACTGGATCATGAAGGACTGCCTGGAAGCAGGGGCTGACTGGGAGAAGTGGGTTGCCGGCCTACGACTTGTCCCAGACTGTTGCTGTCTGCGTCTTCTGGTTTGCCAGGAGGCAGGCCACGGCTCTATCACGTGCTCACGCCACGGTGTTCTGCCTTACTGCCCAAAGGCCAAGAACTAGCAGAGCCAAGTGGCCACGGACTGGGCTCTCTGAAGCCATATGCAAGGCAAACCCTTCCGCCTCGAAACTGTTATTCTCAGCTATTTCGTCAAGGGGCATAAAGCGGCCCACGTACCCAAGATGGTGAAAGCCCTTCTGTTGGTGTACTGCCACTTCATTTTGAAAGGGTGGACAAGGCCCTGGTGCCTCTCCACAGCAATGCACGTCATAGTGAGGATTTCCGTCACGACGGCGGTGGACTGCACAAACGGCACCATCTTGCAAATGAAGGCACCTGCAGCAAGGAAGCAGACCACGTCACACAAAAAAACTCCATCTTAAAAGCCTTAGCTGTCCCTCTGCAAATGGTGCAAACCATTAGCTCTGAACGGTCACTCAGAAGCTCCATGAGTATAATGGCGCCACATACGCAAACGAATGAACAAAGTCAGCGTGGGTTTTGCTTTAGCTCTTTAACTGCAGTTTTGCATTCCTAAGCGCCGTGGCGTCGTACATAAAACAGTGGGAGACACAATCAGCGGGAAGAGAAAGACGGCCTATGAGTACCACACACCACCCTCGGTTTCTCTTCTCTCTACAGGCTTTCTGTCTTCTCATCCTTAGCTCTCCCCAGATCTGGTCTCCACCCTCTTAACTCTCTGCTCCTCCTCTTCTATCTTGTTCCCTCCCTTCAGCCACTACCTCTGTCTATTCTAGCTCCCTTTCTGAGTGAGATTTAATCCACCTTTGGATCCTCTATGTTACTCATCTTCTTTGGTTCTGTGACTTGTAATATGCTTATCCTGTATTATATGGCTAAAATATACTTTTAAGTGAGTACATACCATATGTATCTTTCTGGGTCTGGGTTGCCTCACTCACGATGATCTTCTCTAATTTCATCTATTTGCCTGCAAATTTCATTTCTTTGTTTTTAATAGTTGAGTAGTATTCCGTCGTGTAAATGTGGCACAGTTTCTTTATCCATTCTTCGGTTGAAGGACATCCAGATTATGACTATTACCAAATAAAGCTGCTATGAACATAGTTGAATGAGCGTCCTTGTTGTATGGCATATTGTTTTTTGGGTATATACCCAAAAGAGGTATAGCTAGCTGGATCTTGTTATTCCCAGTTTTCTGAGAAAGTGCCAGATTGATTTCCAAAGTGTTTGTACACATTTACACTCTTACCAGCAATGGAAAAGTGGTCCCCTTTCTCCACACCCTCACCAGCATGTGCTTTCACTTGAGATTTTGATCTTAGCCATTCTGACCAGTGTGAGATGGAATCTCAGAGTTATTTTTATTTGCATTTCTCTGAAGACTAAAGAAGTTGAGCATTTCTTTAAGTGCTTCTTGGTCTTTTGAAAGAGTGCCGACCCCTTATGCTATGAGTAGTGCTCTCCTACAGTTTTTTAAAAATATAATTTATTTACTTTATATCCTGATTGTAGCCCCCTCCCTCCAGTCCCTCCTTTCCTCTTACCTTAGACCACAGAAAGGGGGAGCTATCCTCCTCTACCATCTGACCCTAGCCTATGAAATCTCATCAAAACTACCTGGAGCCCCTTCCTCTGTGGCCTGGCAGGGCCTCCCCACCAGGGAAAAGTGATCAGAGAGCAGATAACAGAGTCCATGTCAGAGACAGCCCCTGTTTCCCTTACTAGGGAACCCGCATGAAGACTGAGTTGTCTATCAGTTACATCTTGCAGACAGGAGCCTGACAGAGTTGTCCTCTGAGAGGCTCCACCCAGCAGAGCCTCAAAACAGATGGGAAGACTCACAGCCAAACACTGGGTGATGCAGAGGGAGTCTTGTGGGAAAGTGGGAGGAAAGAGAAAAGGACCTGGAAGTGACAGGAGCTCCACAAGAAGACCAACAGAGCCAACCAACCAGTTTCCAGAGGAGCTTGCTGAGACTGAAGCATCAACCAAGGACCATGCAGGAACTGGACTGAGGCTCCCTACAAAGATGTAGCAGATGGACAAGTTAGGCCTCACGTAGGTCCTCTAGTAAGAGAAGTGGGGACTGCATAGGACATGGACTCACTTGCCAGCTTTTTCATCACTTTCCCCCGGCAGAACTACCTTGACAGGCCACAGGGAAAGAGGACATGCTCAGTTTAGTCCTGATGCTACTTGATGAGCTGGGCTGGATGAGAAAGGGAGCTCCCCTTTTCTGAGAAAAAGAGACGGGGAGATTCTTCTCCTCCTGCCTCCCACAGGAGCAGCAGGATGTTGCCACTGAATCCTGGTATACACTGGTTCTGGGGATTCAAAGCCTCACACTTGGGCAGCAAGTACTCTATTCACTGAGCCCTCTCCCCAGCCTTTCCTCTTATTTTTTTTAATTCCCCTTAAAGTGTCTATCCAACTTTATATATAGATTAAACCATTAACCTTTTACATTTCTTTTTAGTTCTATATAAGGCTGTCTTGTTTTGTGTGTGTGTGTATTTTTTTAATTGAAAATATTTTTTTCTTTCCATGCGGTATATTCCGATTACAGTTCTTCTTCCTCCCAGCCCTCTCAGTTTCTCCCATTCCCTCTGGATCCACCCATTTTCTGTCTCTAATTAGACAACAAGCCAGCAACCATAAAAACACTTCTTCCTCTGCTCGCAGGGGAAAAAAATATTGTTTAGTGTCTCACTTTAGGCAAACTGAGGGATGAGGTGCTCACAGGAAGCAGGATGAGGCAGGTGGAAAGAGGGTGGGGCCTGGCTTGGCCTATGCAACTCCCTCTGGCAGCCTCCCCAATACCTACTGAGGCTGAACGCCTCTCCCATCTTCAGAGACGACATCTAGATATTTTCTGTATGTGCCTGGAGTTAAACAAATATCCCAAACCACCTCATGGTGGGGCTTCCTCTGCTCTCCTAGCCTGCCTTGCTGATCAGCCTGTGTCCCACCTCCAGGCCTACAGCTCTGTGAAGCACCTGGATAGAGAAGCTGGATTGCCTCTAAAGGGAAACAGGGTCCACAAAGTTGTCTCTGACTCACACACATACCATGGCATGTGTGCACTTCCCGCCCCCCAGCTAATAACAATGAAGTTTTTTAAGCTGAAAAAAAAAAAGGAAAACAAACCAGCATCTAAGGGATAATATATAAAATAAAATCAGGTAAGTAAAAACAAAATAGAATGGCACAAAATAAACAAAGAGAAGAAAGAGTCAAAGAAAAAGCACACACACACACACACACACACACACAAACCACATATAGACACAGAGACCCATATATTTGCACACATGGGAATCCCTTAAAAACACAAAATCAGAAACCATAATATACACACAAAGGACTCTCAAGGTTGGGGGGAAAAGCCCTGACTCAACATTATGAGACAAAGAACTTCAAAAGATGCTATCAAGTTCATTTTGTGTTGGCCACCTACTGTTGGGCATGCATTACAATTTTAACTTCCTTTACTTTTCTAATATAAAAGTCTCAAAGTGATGGACATTTAAAAAAGTCTCATTGTATTTATTACTAAAAAAGTTGAGAACTGACTACTAGTCATTCCACACACTCCTTGACCCTAGGACAATGTAGAGATTGGTCTGGAACCCCAGTTAGAGACCCTTAGCTCTTCTACTACCCATCCATCAGTCATTCCACCCACCCATTGGCTACAGACCACTTGGAGTCCAACTGAGAACCCCAAGAGCCATTTGTCTGCCTGCTCATCAGCCACTCAACCCCCCCATACCAACCCGGAACTGTGTGAATCTCAGACCAGGATTCCAGGTTGGATCCTCCAGAGCCAGTCCTCCTACCTCCAAAGAGCCACCACACCCGTTAGTCGGCTCTAAAATTGAGTGGATCCAACCCAGAACCCCAGTTAGGGACCCACAGAGCTTTCCTCTTGCCTATTAGCACCTCACACACTATTTGGTTCTAGGACCAACGAAAGTCTGACTTGGAACCCCAGTGTGTCCCCAAGACTGAAAACCAATCATTATCCAGCTGGCTTCCATGGAACAGTCATTTCAACCCTCATGTATTTGGATCCTGTGTTTTTGTCATCCCTAAGGCCCTTCTTGTCCACAGCTGTTCATTTGATGTGGGTTTCTGACCTTCAGTTCCCTGGACCATACTGACGAAGTAGACTGGCCAAGGCAGACACTAGGACTCTGACTTCCACACCACCCTCTTCTGCAACTGTAACAAAAATTAACACCAACCTTTATACATTTCACTGTTTGAATACTTATTATGCTGTAGAGAACCAGCTAACCCACATCTTGGGGGGATGTGTCATTTCAATGTTAATCTTTGAGGAAAATGATTCCGCTATTTCTTAGAGTTTCATTTAGTATGGGAAGCACCCTTTGCTAACCCACTCAGTTATCTTGATTTTTTCAGTTAAGAGCTTATTTTTGAATATCTGTATGGCTGAAACAGAATACACATTAGTTTTGGTGATCTGGAGCTGTGGCTTGCTGGTATCCTACTTGCCTGGCATAAGCAAGTCTCTGGGCTCATCTTTAGCACCCCAAAAGGAAAAAGAAGAGTTTTAGTTTTTTCTCTACCTTTCCTTAAGCCTTTATTACTAACCTTCCCTGTACTAGTCATGTCCTTGATCTGACAATCCCTGATGCTTGAGGTGCTTCCATTAACCCGCTCTACCCTTTCCAACATGTATTTCTTATTGCAAATAGCCATTTCTTTTTTAAAGATAGGAAATTGATGTACTTAATAATATTTTAATTTCATTATTTTTGTTTTATATTCCTCCCTTCCCCCAAGTCCTTCCAGATATCCTCTTCCTCCCTTATCTACTCAACTTTAAGTTTTTTCTCAAAAAAACCAAAAACCAAATACAACAATAAAATTCATCCAAACCAAGAAAACAAAATAAAGCCATATCCCAAAAGACACTACCACTGCCAACAACAACAAAGCCTCCCTAAACTAAAAACAAATAAAATCACACAGGAAAAGCTGTGGAGGTCATTATATGTTGGTCAGCTACTCCTGAACATGAGGCCTGTCCTGGAGTGATATACCCAGTGTCACTGTATTGGGGAAAACTTATTTTCCCTTTCCTAGCAGGTATAAGTGACAGTTCAATTGTTAACCTTAACCCTAGTGGCTAGATTTTCTCCAAAATAGACCATATAGTCAGTCACAAAGCAAATGTAAACTGATACAAGAAAATTGAATTAACCTATCATACTTTATCAGACCACCATGAATTAAAACTGGTCTCCAACAACAACAGAAATAACAAAAGGCCTACATGTTCATGGAAACCAAACAACTCCCTACTAATTACCACTGGGTCAGGGGAGGAATAAAGAAAGAAATTGAAGACTTCCTAAACTTTAATGAAAATGAAGACACTACATACCCAAACTCATGGGACACGGTGAAAGCAGTGCTAAGAGGAAAGGTCATAGCTCTAAGTGCATTCATAAAGAAATAGGAGAGATCCCATACTAGCAACTTAACATGTCACCTGAAAGCTTTAGAAATAACAGAAGCAAACACACCCAAATGGAGTAGATGGCAGAAAATAATCAAACTCAGGGCTGAAATTAATAAACAAAGAGAACAATACAAAAAACAACAAAAGCCAAACCAAAACCAAGAGCTGATTCTTTGAGAAAATCAAACAAGATAAACAAACCCTTAACCAAACTAACTAAAAGACAAAGAGACAGTATCCAAACCAACAAAATCAGAAATGAAAAGGAGAACATAACTACAGACAATAGTGAAATCCAAAAATCATTAGGTCTTACTTCAAAAGCTTGTACTCCACAAAATTGGATAATATAAACGAAATGGACAATTTTCTTGATAGATACCACTTACCAAAGTTAAATCACGATCAGATAAGTAAGCTAAATAGTCCTATTATCCCTAAGGAAATAGAAGGAGTCATTAAAAGTCTCACATGCAAAAATATCCCCCGGCCAGATGATTTTCATGTACGATCCTACCAGACTTTTAAAGAAGTGCTAATACCAATACTCAAACTATTCCACGAAGTAGAAACAGAAGGAACATTACTAAACTCATTCTATGAGGCCACAGTTACTCTGATACCTAAACCACACAAAGACCCAACAAAAAAAGAGAGAATTTCAGACCAACTTCCCTTATCAACAATGATGCAAAAATACTCAAGAAACCGAATCCAAGCACACATCAAATACATCATCCACCATAATTAAGTAGGCTTCATCCCAGACATGTAAGGGTGGTTCAATAAATGAAAATCCATCATATAAACAAACTGAAAGAAAATAAAAACTACATTATCATCTCATGAGATGCTAAAAACAACAACAAAAAACATTGACAAAATCCAAAACCCCTCTATGTTAATAGTCTTGGAGAGATGAAGGCTACAAGGCACATACCTAAGTATAATAAAGACAATATATAGCAAGCCAATAGCCAACATCAAACTAAATGGAGAGAAACTTAATTCCACTCAAATCAAGGACAAGACAAGGCTGCCTACTCTCTTTGTATCTCTTCAATATAGTACTTGAATTTCTAGCCAAAGCAATAAGACAACTGAACAAAGGGATACAAATTGGAGAGGTAGAAGTCAAAGTATCACTATTTGCAGATGTGGCCCCCAAAATTCCACCAGAGAACTCCTACAGCTGATAAAAAACCTTCAGCAAAGTGGCTGGATACAAGATTAATTTAAAGAAAAGAAATCAGTAGCCCTCCTATATACAAATGAAAAATGGTCTAAGAAAGAAATTAGGAAAACAACACCCTTCACAATAGCCACAAATAATATAAAAATATCTTGGTGTAACTCTAACCAAGCAAGTCAAAGACCTGTATGACAAGAACTTCAAGTCTCTGAAGAAAGAAAGTGAAGAAGATACCAGAAGATGGAAAGACCTCCCATGCTCATAGAGCAGTAGGCTCCACACAGCAGCCATCCTACCAAAAATAATCTACAGATTCAATGCAAAACCCATCAAAATTCCACAATATTTTACAGACCGTGAAAGAACAATTCTAAACTTTATTTGGAAAAACAACAGCAACAACAACAAAACCCAGAATAGCAAAAACGATCCTATACAATAAAATGACTTCTGGAGGGATCTCCATCCCTGACTTCAAGTTATACTACAGAGCAATACTAATAAAAACTGCATGGTACTGGCACAGAAATAGACTGGTTGACTAATGGAATTGAATTGAAGACACAAAAATAAACGGACACAGTATGGACACTTGTGTTTTGACAAAAGAGCCAAAATCATACAGTGAAAAAAAAAGAAAGCATCTTCAACAAATGATGCTGGTCTAACTGGATGCTTACGTGTTGAAAAATGCAAATAGATTTCATATATGTCATCCTGCAGAAAAATCAAGTCCAAGCGGATCAAAGACCTCAACATGAAACCAAATACACTAAATCTACAGGAAGAGAAAGTTGGGAAGAGCCTTGAACTCACTGGCACAGGAGACAACTTCCTGAACAGAACACCAACATCTCAGGCTCTAAGATCAACAAATAATAAGTGGGAACTCTGGAAACTGAAAAGCTTCTATAAGGCAAAAGACACTATCAATGGAGTAAAACAGCAGTCTACACATTGGGAAAAAATCTTTACCAATCTTACATCTGACAAAGGGGTTAATATCCAAAATATATAAAGAATTCAATACATCAAATACTAACAAACAAAATAATCCAATTTAAAATTGGATACAGAGCTAAACAGAATTCTCAACAGAGGAATCTTGAATGGCAGAAAAGCACTTAAAGAAATGCTCAATGTCCTCAGGGAAATACAAAGCAAAATGACCCAGAGATTCCATTTTACACCCATTATAATGGCTAAGATAAAGAACACAAGTGACAGCATATGCTGGCAAGAATGTGGTGCAAGGTGAACACTCCTCCATTGCTGGTGGGAGTGCAAACTTTTACAACCACTTTGGAAATCAATCTGGTGCTTTTTCAGAAAATTGAAAGTAGCTCTACCTCAAGACCCAGCTATACTACTCCTGGGCACATACCCACAAGATGCCCTACCATACAACAAGCACATATGCTCAGCTTTATTTATTTGCAATAGCCAGAATCTGGAAACAACCTAGATGTCCCTCAACCAAAGAATGGATAAAGAAATTGTGGTACATTTACCCAATGGAATACTATTCAGCTATCAAAAACAGGGAAATCATGTAATTTGCAGGCAAATGGATGGAACTAGAAAAGATCATCCTGAGTGAGGTAACCCAGACCCAGAAAGACACATATGATATATACTCACTTATAAGTGGATCATGGCCATAAAGTACAGGATGGACATACTATAATTCACAGACCCAAAGAAGATAAGTAACAAGGAGGAACCAAGCGAAGATGCTTAAATCTCACTCAAAAGGAGAAATAGAATACCCAACAGGAATGGCGGAAAAGAGGGAATCAGGTAGGAGAGGGAGCACAGAGGGAAATAAGGATAGAGACTAGACTTGGGGTGAGTGAAGGTGAGAGGACAGAGGGCCTACAGAGAGGAGAGAGACTGTGGCCAGGGGCATCTCTATGACAAGCTGGAGACCTAAGACAGGGTAGGCTTCTGGGAGGATATGTAGGTGACTCTAGCTGAGATTCCTGGTTGCAGGGGTCATAGAGTCTTAAGAGGACACGTTCAAACTAGACAGGACTCCCAGAAGAGGAACGGAAAAACCAACCGGCCCACAAAAACTTCGACCCCAAATTTATCCTGTTTACAAGATATGCAGGGATAAAGAGAGGAGAGCTTGAGGGAATGCCCAGCCAATGCCTGGTCCAGCCTGAGACCCACCCCATAGGAGAGAGCGAACCCCTGACACTATTAATGATATTCTCCTGTGCTCACAGACACAAGCCTAGCATAGCTGTCCTTTGAGAGGCTCCACACAGCAGCAGATGGAAACAGATGCAGAGACCCACAGCCAAACATTGGGTGAAGCATAGGGAGTCTTGTGGAAAAGTGGGGAGAAGGATAGAACGACCTGGAGGTGACAGGGCTCCAAAAGAAGACCAACAGAGCCAACTGATGAGGGCCCAGACAAAGCACCAACAATGCACAGACTGCACCTAGGCTCCCTCCACATGAGTAGCTCAGGGTTCATGCGAGTTCCCTACTAAGGGCAGCCAGAGCTGACGCTAACACGAACTGTGTTGCCTGCTTTTTGATCACTTCCTCCTGGTGGGACTGCCTCAGCACGTGGAAGAGGGCGACCTCAGTCCTGATGTGACTTGATGAGCTGGGGTTCACGGGTAGTGGGGGCTCCCCTTTTCTGAGCAATAGGGGAGGAGGAGTGGGGGAATAGGGAGGGAGAATGGGACCTGGAGGAGAGGAGGGAGGGGGCTTAAGATCAGGATGTAAAGTGAATAAATAAAATAAATCAATAAGTAATTAAGTTATTAAAGTAATAAATACTTAATTTATTATATAATAAATAATTAATTTATAAAAGAAAAGGAAAATCCAGGACAACTTCTAGATTCTTAACTCAGTCATATTGGCAAAGTCTCTTCTACAGTGGAAGGCAGCATTATCGTAAGTTGTAGCAACTGAGAAATGGAAGTCTTTAAAGAATCACTACCCTATCAACACAGCCATTTTACGTTTTACAGTGACACTGCAGTTATCAGATTTTCTCCAAAGCAATATTTAAATTTAGGGCAGCATCAGCCAAATTCCAGGCAGATTTTTTTTTAAAAGTTAAAAAAGCTAGTTTTAGTGACTTTCCATACATAACTAAATCAACCCTGGGAAAGATGCCAAATGAGTGGAAAACTTCTTCTACACAATATTTAGAATAGCTAAAGATTTTTGCAGTAAACACTGCTGAGGGAGTAGCCAATGAGACAGCATTTTAAATCAGAGAGCTAGAAAGTTTGGAGCAAAATAAAGCAGCGACATAACTCTATGATGAATTAAATGAGCTGTTTTACAGTGGTAAAGAGAACACACAAGCAAATTTAAGATGGCATGCCAAACATTTTACTATAGCGGCCTATGAGAGGAATCTGAGAGTATGAAAATGATGAGAGAGAAAGAATAAAGTGAGGAGAAAAAGAAAGAATGTAGCATTTTTGGAAGAGTAAAAAGATGAAACAAGACTTTTTAAACTCACAACCAAGACTTCAGACCAGTCCGTATTTACTACTAGCTATAGTACCAGGTGTGCAAAGTCTCTTCTAAACAACAGAAAAAGATGTGCACTGAGAAGTCTCAGATCTTGTCTCAATTCCAGATCCTAAGCTTTGTGTTGGAATAGCTTCTGGAAGTAGTGTTACAATGAGTCTGATTCAAGTAGTAGTTTTCTTAGCAGGTTTTGAGATACACTGGTAATACATGGGAGAAGAATAGTTCAAGGCTGTATTTAAAAACAGAGGGAGCAATATATATATAGTATGATATATATAAATATATAATTTATATTTATTTTCTAGAAATATATTTATATTTAATTTAATATATTAATATTTATATAAATATATCATATATAAATTAATTCTATCAGTTCTGTTCTTTAGAGAACTTTGATTAATACATAGCCCAAGGAAAAGTGTTGTAGTCAGTAAAGCTGGAAGGGAAGAACCATCTAAGCCTTTGACATCAAACATAGAGTGACAGGATTTGGAGTTTGGATTTCTGGGTTTTGGTCTTGCTTTGGACCAGTGTTTCCTCGTGTGCCCTATTCCTTCCTTTTGGAATGGTAATGCATATTCTGTGCCAAGGTGTTGGAACTACGTAATTTAATTTTTTATTTCATGGCGGGGGGGGCACATACAATGAAGAGATTGGTATGAGTCTCAGAAGAGGTTTTGGTTTTGAAAACTGTGTTGAGACTGAAAGACTATGGGGACTTTTGAAGTTGGACTAAATGCACTTTGCATTATCATATGGTCACAAGCCACCAAGAGCAACTGTGGAATGTGCTCATTGCAATGAGAACAGCCTTCATAGGCTCATACACTGGAATGCTTGGTCCTCAGTCCAGACAATTCTGTGGGAAGGATTAGGAGGTGTGGCATTGTTGAGAGAGGTGTGTGGCTGTAAACTTTCTCTCTCCCTCATGGTTCTGTTTCAAGATGTCGGCTCTCAGTTGCTCCAGGAACATGCCTTCCTGCTGCTATGACCCCTGCCGTGCTGATCACGGACTCGGCCTCTGAAACAATAAGCCTCGTTTGTAGCTTTCCTCTACAAGTTACCTTTGTCGCTATGTTTCTTCATAGCAACAGAACAGTAACAAGACAAGATGAAATCTCATTCTTATGTACATCATAAAACCAAATATAGCTAATTTCTAAAATGTGTCAAATAACGTTATGGTACAACATGATTCTCATTGATTCATTCCTAACATTTGCATAGAATTTCCTATCTGCTACTGACAGCTTTCTGTGCTGAAAACAAACTGAGTGTTTTTTAAATTGTCTTTAATTACAAAATTCAGATAACTTTTTTCAATACTGAAAATCTAATTTAAATATGATTTGAATTTTTAATAATGTGTTCACTGCATTAACCAGCAGGTTTGTTATCTTGGAAACAAATTATATTTAAAAATCTGTTTTGATGAAGCCGGGTGCAGTGAGGTGCGCCTGTAATCCCAGCACTGGGGGAGGCAGAGGCAGGCAGATCTCCCTGAGTTTGAGGCTAGCTTGGTAAAGCTAGTCCAAAGCGAGTCCAGGACAGCCAAGGCTACACAGAGAAACCATGTGTAGAATCCGCCCCCCACCCCCAGTTCTTGTGGGTAATTTATATGCAAAATCTACATCTTCCTTAATTTTTTTTTGCATTTCATTAAGTCCTGGCTTAGTTTGTTGTAGGAAATTGGTCAGCACTAACTTACAAGGCTTGATCCCTCTGTTTTTAAAGACAGAATCAAGTTATTCTTCCACCATGTATTACCAGTGTTTCTTAGAACCTGCTAAGAAAACCACTACTTGAATCTGACTCATTGAGACACTTAGATTAGCTTTTGATGAAATGAAATTCCTCCTCATAAAAGCAAATCCAAGATTGTTTCCAGATACCGCAGTAAAGAAAGGTTTTTAGTACCGTGGTACCATTGAGCGGGATGTTAGCTACTCGTGTGTCTGAGTCAGGGTAGAGTTCGGTGCACAGGGGTAAATGTGTGGCTCCCTGGCCAGGACCAAGTTAACAGTGAAGCATTTTCATGAAGGGTTTCTAAGGAAAAGATCACATCAAATTTTCATTACAGAAACTTTCCTTTAACTACCAAACTAGCCATCTGAGCATAAGGGTAATACTGCTGCAGCCACATTGTGCCGTGGAGACAAAATGGGGACAGAAGCAGGAGTAACCGAGGAAAGAGAAATCTGCCTTTTCCACTGTAGCCACTACAGGAAAAAGCCCAGACTGAAGCGGATTCCTAAGTAAGCTTAGGCAGTGAGCTTGCTGGAAGACATTGTAAGACAGGAGGATAAAGGCTACAAATCCTTCCATTACAGACTTCAAGCCCAATTGACCCTTTCCTCTCCACACAGAGGGATGCTCCTCTGCTCTTTAAAGCTGGGGCAGTGACCGACTTTATCCCGGGAGTGGTAAGGTCCTGTGCTGGGTCTGCAGGGGCACCGGAGCTCGCGGTGACTCTGGTCTTGGCTAGGACAGAGATGGCTGCCTCTTCCTGAGACTTAACACGTTGAGTCCCTGGCAATTCACCAGTTAAACTTAGTCTCATGAGTGGCCCCACTGAATGGAGCCTAAGAACTGATCCAAGCCCAAAGTGACGCCTCATGGAGTCGCGAACAATGATTTTCTTAATTATTCCACTGTTGATGATTTCTTTTTTTTTTTTTTTGCTTTTTTACTTTTTTTTTATTAATTACATTTTATTCTCTTTGTATCCTCCCATAAGCCCCTGTCTCCTCCCCTCCCAATCCCACTTTCCCTTCCCCTTCTCCACACATGCCCCTCCCCAAGTCTACTGATAGAGGAGGTCTTCCTCACCTTCTTTCTGATCATAGTTTATCAGCTCTCATCAGGAGTGGCTACATTGTCTTCATTGCACTGTTGATGATTTCTTATGCAGAATAGATAACTGACACACTAACACCCTTGGACCTCCCCTCCCCCTTACTGTAAAATGAGGAAGAGACTTTTCGGCATGTGGCCAGCGTGGTGTTCCTGAGTTAGGTGCTTACTTAGGGAGGCTCTTCCGACTCCCCACAGTGCACAGTGCAGGCTGGGGTGGCCTGGAAATGCTCTTGAGCCTTGCAAGGAACTACAACACTGACCGGCTGCAGCAGTGTCTTCAGCACCACTGTGCCCTCTCTAGGGACATGTGATTCTATTAGGAAAATGTCTTTAAAATAATATTGTTGTCTTTTCATGCAGTATTGGAAGAGATTTCCAAGTAATATTTTTTACAGGTGAAACATGTACATCGTATTACTTCATTCTGGGATCAAGTTGAAAGCCATAAGAACTGGCTCTGCATTGGATCTTTTATGTCTAACTTACTAATTTTTCTTCTTTGACAGTTGCATAGATGTATGTAATATACAATGGCTACTTTCATCCCATCCTCTTCTATCTCCCTTCTCTGTAAGTGCCCTCCCTTCACTCACCACTGTACTCCTTACAAGTTCTTTTCTCATATTCACATCTTTGTGTTTTGTTTTGTGACCCATTGAATCTAACCACAGTCATGCATAAACATGGGTTTTGAATGATTGATTTGTTGGAGCCTGGGAGGCTCACCTGTGAATACACGAATGAAGACAATGACTGCTTTTCCCCCCTCTGTTACCCACCAGTAACCAGTATTTCACCGTGATGGACTATGGTCCCATGAGTCTCTCTAGTCTTGACTGATGATAGACTCAGCGTTGTGCAGGCCCAGCCAATGAAAGCAACTGTGTCACCATGAGATTGTTACTACAATAGCTGTGTCATGCCTTTCTCTATCTTCCAGCTCTTAAATTCTTTCTGTCTCCTTTTTGCGATGTTCCCTTGAGCCTTAGGTGGGAGGTATAGGTACTCTGTTTAGGGTTGAACATTCAATTGTCACTTTCTCCCATGAGAAGAGAGGCATGAGTCTCTGTGGTTACTATCTACCATTTATCTCAAAGGGAAGCTTGTTTGGGTAAGGCTGGGGATAGCATCTGTCTATGGGCATAAACTTATTGATTAAAAAACACAAGATGTAAAGCTCATGCTATAATAGTGCCTACAGCTGTCCTCTGCCACCAGATGGCAGCATCAGACATTAATTTTAAGCTTCTGTGGTCTAATAATGCCAGGTATTATATTACACAAGCCAGCTAATAATAAAACAACTGTAAATGGTGGAACACTGCGTAAGCTCATCTTTACTGACCCACTGTCTAATTTCTCCCAGGAGGTGTCTTAAGATTTCTGTGATCTGTTCTGACTCTGTACTCTAATGAGTACATTTAGTTTTCATTTCAAAAAGTCCGATAAAAATGGGGATCATTTCTCCATTAACTCTTACAGAGTTAATCATTAGGAAACAATTTTTCTCTGAGAGAAAAGGAGACAAGCATAACTTCTTCTGACTCTCCCTCAGTGTCAGGGGCTAGCAGAAAGCTAAAAGGGAAGTTCTCTGATTTCGCTCTCTGATCTGTAATTCCTCAGCAGAGGAAGAAAGCAGTTCAGGAACTTGCAGCATAGAAGTCTAGCTGTCATAAAATGCATGAACTTGGAGAGGCAGAAAAATGGCTCCGTTTTCATGAACTACAGAAAGAGCTGACACATCCCTCATGGAGGATACAGTGATGGTGAAGGCATGGGGCAGACACGGGGTTTGTAGTTTCTTACAAGGCTCATATGTCTTTTCAGGTCACCACAGACAGATCAGAAGAGGTGGACATGGAAGAGCTCCCCAGTGCTGGTTAAGCTCAGCCTCAAAGCGTCACTCAGGGACTAGGTCACAGGAGAGGGGGATGTCAAAGAATTAAAAGGCAAAGGGTGTGTGTCATGGGGCTTACTGGTTGTTAGATACTCAGTCCTCCACTCACATATGGCCAGACCTATGATGCGTGCTCTCCTTCAGAGCTCCTTGTCCAGGGGCCAAACATTCTGGAGGAGCTTGGTGGCTAAGAGGACCACAGCTGCCATTGCTGCAGCCATGAGCTTGGCTGGTTATAGTTTCACACATTTAAGCAGCAAGGAATCAACGAACCCAAACTCATGAGACTTTGTGGGTCCACACAAATTCAGGAAGTTTATTGCTTAGACAACGCAGAACAGGTCAGATTCTTCTGCCTCCAGTCCCTCAGAAGAACATTTGACCTGAATGACAAATTGACTAGCAGCAGCTTGCACAGTGGCTCACTCTGCTAGGGTAGAGACAAAGACACTCTCAGATGGTACAGCCTGTGGCTAGGTGGGAAGTTCTGAGCTCAGCTGGAACCAAACTCAGGAGATGGGTGGGAGATAAGTAGCTTGCATTGTGTGTTGCTCTATGAGGCATCTTCAGGCATCCTGCCAAGAATCCGCTCAGATGATGGTAAAGCCTTGCCTTCGTGGTCTCATCTGGAGACATGCAAGCCTTCCAGAGAACCACGTGAGGCCGATCCTGAATTTCCCCAGAGCGAATCTATGCTATATAAGTCATTCAGGTAGGAGTGATACGGGCCCTCGCAGCCTGTCCGTCCAGCCCACCGCCATCACAGGGCATGACTAGGTCCTGAGCACAGGATTCCATCGCTTTGTTCACAACAACTGATCCTATGAGTAAAAGTGAGGCCCACCTCACTAGTGCCCTTCCAAAAATTTCCTGAGAAACCCAGAAGTATCCCCCCCCTTTTTTTTAATCTTCTGGGTTAGAGATCGATTTTTAACATCATATCCCTTTCTGTCATAAGTCTGATTGTTGTCCTACATAGAGAAGATCTTCTACATAAAATCCTGTGGCTTCTACTCTCTATGAAAATTGAGTGACTTTCTTGATTTGTAGTAACAGAGAAGACACTTTTTTTGTTTGTTTTCTCAAAAATGTGCACAGAGCTAATTCGAAAAAGAACACTCAGACTAGTCCCATGGCACAACTTCTGAGTTTACTTCCAAAATTACTGCTGCTTTCTATTTCTTGATTATTTTTCTTATTTAAAAAAAAAGGGTACTTCTCCCCCTCTGCTGCCTCCCCCATGAGATGGGAAGGAGGTGGGAGCAGGCCTGGAGCAAGAGTGAGGTGGCGGCATGTCCAAACCCCAGAAATATGGTCCTGAGATCTGCGGGAGTAGGATCCATCCCTGTCTGCCCTTGGCCTAAGCATCCAGGCACCCTTAGCTCTGTGCCCCCCCCCCCACTTTTGCCTCACCAGAAGAGGTCAAGTAGCTGGCAGCCAGGTTAAATTTCATTTCCTCTTATCAGTTCATTCCAGCAACACCAGTAATTCCTCCTCATGCAAACAAGGCATCCCCAGAACCCTGGCCCTGGCCAAAGATGCATTCTTACCCTGATAGCCCATACTCACCCCTGAATAGCCTTGTTGCCCCCAATTAAAGGAGCTGTCTCACTGAAGCCGGTCACCTAAAAGTCTGTTTTCACTATGCTCATTCTCCATTCCAACCATCCATCATCATCCCCTCTTGTTCCTGCCTTGTTACCCTGGTCCTGCAGCTATGGACAGGGAAACAGAGCCTGAATGATAGCCCCCTCAAGACTGTTTAATAGTTGTCATCATTACCATTAAAAGATTTTTTTAAAAAAAGCATCCCCTATCCATGGACTTGGAGAGGGGCACAGGAGGAGATGAGGGAGGGAGGATAGGATTGGGAGGGATGGAGGGAGGGGGCTACAGCTGGGATACAAAGTGAATAAACTGTAATTAATATAAAAATAAAATGTAATTTAAAAAAGCATCCCAATGGTACCCTCAAAGTTCCATGATAAGCTCTCTGACCTAAACTGGTCTCATAAATTAGTATCTTTTCAATAAAATAAAGTTCTACAACTTCATTTAACCTATTTCTCAATTTACTGGTTGGTAATCTCTAAGAACTCACCAACTGTTCCAAGCAGCATTCATTCGAGGCATGCCCTTTCTATCCTTCCCCCGCCCCCCTCCATCTAGTGAACTATATTTTGTTATCTTTCACATAAAAACATAGGCAAAGTTGTATTTGTTAAAAAGAGTGATAGGTGCTGTTCTGATAAGGCACTTCCTTGTTCATTCACATAAGCCAGTCCTTGGAGCTCCAGAGAACAGCCTGAAACCCTCTGTAAGGTGTGATAAATCACAGCTAGAGCTGGATTCAAAAGAGGATAATTCTTGTAGTGTTTTATTTGTATGTTTTGTATTCCAACCTTTGTTTTTTTAATCACCTTTCTAAACTTCTTTACAAAATTGTCTTGGAAGACTCCAGAGAGGTCAAGGATCCAGCAAAGGAAAAACAGACTGCCCATACTGTGACAGATGCCTAGAGTCCTTGGACACATTTTGCATAGACTTCCATTGCATTATGTAAGCATTTCTGATTCTTTTTCATATTTTAAAAAAAACATAATAACTCCATTGAGATTGCATATGTGAAAGCCACTGTGCTTTTAAAAACTCTGTCTCAATCATTTTGTAAAATTTTGGCTGTAATAAAAAGCTAATCCTTGACACTGTCAGCATTTACGGCTCACAGTGGTTTTCAGCTTTGGCTGGAAATTATAATCCTTCCTAATGTGTGGGATTTTTGAAAACGTGAAACAAGTTATCACACTCGGACCAACGAAATCTGAATCTCTTAGTGTGGGACCAAGAGTTTGTTAAAACTCCCCAAATGGTTTTCTCGTGTGTTCAAAGACTGAGAATCATTGCCCAGAGATAAATTCCTTCTCCTTCTCCTTCCTTCCTTCCTTCCTTCCTTCCTTCCTTCCTTCCTTCCTTCCTTCCTTCCTTCCTTCCTTCCTTCCTTCCTGTTCCCTCCCTCCCTCCCTCTTCCTCACTTCCCCTCTTCTGTCTGTCCATGACTTCTTTAAGAATAAAGAGATGTGATGGGCTTAGATTCACTGAACAGCTTCCCTCCACCACTTCCCCTCTCCGGGCTCCACTCTTTACGCTTGCAATCCCTCCTAAGTAATCAAAGAACGCAATCCCTAAGCCGTGGTGGCACAGGCTTCAGGTTCCCTAGGTTTACCTCCTTCCCCTTCCCTAAGTTTTCCTATCCATCCTGGTCAGGGCTGGCACCTTAATTTGAACGCATGGGAGAGTCCAGGGCAGTGACAGGAACACAGCGAAAGGGTCCTCAGGAAAGGGACAAAGTAGGCACTCTCGTAGCCCAAGGTACCAAAATGGGACCTTGGGAGCAAAGCAAAGGATGCAGGCCGCTCTGTAACTTCATATTCCTCTCCTTGGAAATAGTCGATACTTACAATTTGCCCTTCTGGCCTGCTTACAGAACCTCACTCCCAGCCCAGGGTGCTCTGCAGTGAGGATGATCTGCCTCCGGGTAAGCTTCAGGCAGAAACAAACTCTTCCAGGCTACCTCTCAAGAGGCTCAATAATCCTCTGCTTTCCCCCGGAGGCCCACACCAGGGCCTCTGCACATCTCCTGAATGCTGCAGTCAGCGTCCTCTTCCACTTCTGCAGCGTGGGCCACAGCCACACGTTCTTAAAACTGGGCTGCCTGTCCTCAAAGCGGCAAACGGTCAGGGGGCTGATTCTTTCCAAAGAGAACGTTCAGTGTGAGCCCACATCGGCCGGAATATACTTTAGGGTGATTCTCTTCTGCTTGAGCAGCTTGAGCTGCTCTGGTTCTTTCTGTGGGGCCTTCATGTCTTGGGATTCCTCGGGCCTTGGTTCCACCTTCTCCACCTTCATGGCTCCGGGCTGAGGAGAGGCCCTCTGTGAGCTGCCTGACCTTCAGACTGTAAACTCTCCAGGCCAGTTTGTGGCATTAGGCCCACCCCAACCTAAAGGCCACACAGTATGCCACCCCTCCACGGAACTCAAGACATAGGGCAGAGAGAGATCCCCAGCCACTCTGAGTCTGGTCCAACCCCTGGCAGGAATCCAGGCTCACTCAGAGGGCCTTAGAGGCTTACTCAGGAGAAAGTGGTTCACCGAGCCTAGCTCCAGCCCTTCTGACCTGTCACTCCTAATGGGGGTGAGAAATCTGAAGCTTGGTGCACTTCTATAGGGGAAGACAGGCACTCTAAGCTGGGGGGCCTGATGGAAGCAGGGTTCGCCTAGGGATAGAAAGGAACATTTTTATACCAACTACTGAAAAATTAATTTTTTTTTTACATTTCCTTACTTGCCGAGTGCTTCTCAGCGAGCGCTCTTCAAGAGTAGTAAGAATTTGTAGATGTGCGCCCCTCCCGATGGCACTGCCATTAGTTGAGATATTTTAGGGGCTTTTTCTTGGAATTGCTTTTAGTCAGCTTGCCAGCCACCATTAAAACATTCTCTTCACTGCTCACTTCATGATTGCGGAAGAGCCGTACGTAGACCTGTATGCTGTAGCGCTTGAGCCTGTACTCATAGCAGGAGGAAATGGGCACAGACCTTTGAGGTCTCCTAGCAAGGCCACCGCTTATAACTGCTTTTAAACCAGCGGTTCTCAACTGCAGTGGGTCATGACTTCTTTGGGGTGGAACCGCGGGTTCAAGGGTCGCCTAAGACTATCAGAAAACACAGGTGTTTGCATTACATTACATTACAACTTATAACAGCAGTCAAATTGGAGTTGTGAAGTAGTAACAAAAATAATTTCAGGGTTGGGGGTCTCCACAACATGAGGAACTGAATTAAAGGATCGCAGCCTTAGGAAGGCTGAGAACCGCTGCTTTGAACACTCCCATCTTCATAATAATTAGGATCGTAAGGGAGGATAGAATTAGAGCTGATTTTCCACTTCCCTCTGGATCTTCAGAGTTAATCCTCCTATGTCCTAAGTTTCCATTTATTTTAGTCATCCAAGCCCCACTCTACCTTAGACACCTCCACTCCCCAACCCCTACCCCACCCCCATCCAGACTCAAACCCACTGGGCTCTGAAAATCCATACTCAGGCTTTTCATACTTGTACAGTGTACTCTGAAACCCCTCACAGTTACAAATCCCCCCTTCACTCTCTCTCTTTTTGCTAAATACTTCCTTCTCTTGATCTAACTAAAACCCAGCTATTCTATAAGGACAGACCTTTCTCCACACCTATGGTATCTCAATATCCAGAGAAGTTATTCAGGAAATGCTGAACACAACCATGATTGTACCATCGATCACAGTTTAGACCTTGGGCAGAAGGCAAGATACGATGAGAGGTCAGAGGATGTTGATAAGATTTCACATCAGTTTTCCACATGGGAATTTCTAGGTGTTATAAAAAAATAAAAGGTAATACAACATTACAAAGCATCGGCTTCTATCTTCCGGAAGGTGGAAGACTATCTCCAGATTGTGATTGAAGTTCAGAGTTATCTGTCAAGCATGGAAGTCTTGACCACAGTCTCCTTATGCAGAAATGAATAGCAAAAGAGAGCATTGCAAAGTTAGAGGAAGCATGAGAAGGCTAAAGGACAGAAGATTTAAAAAGGAAGAAAAGGAAACACTGGAGAATAGAACACTGCCTGTATTGGTAGTCGGAGAGAAAAAATCAGTTCCAAATTATCTAGAAACAACTCAGGCAGGGGAATCAGGGGACTCTTTTAAACATCATGAGAAGTTAAAAAGGAGAGGAAGAAAAGGCACAATGAGGAAGCTACCCATAAGGACAGGCAAATCTTATGGCTGTAGAGAGCAAAAGGCAATTCAGTGTTGACTTCTGACCAAGTCAATCATAGGGTAGGACAGAGACAGAGCTTCTGGGCCCCATTTCTGAAGGCTATGGGTAGCACAGCCCCAAACTTGTGTCAGTATAATGAAAGATTCTAAATCACCAAACCACAGA
Source organism: Pachyuromys duprasi (assembly GCA_028658305.1). Classification (NCBI taxonomy): domain Eukaryota; kingdom Metazoa; phylum Chordata; class Mammalia; order Rodentia; family Muridae; genus Pachyuromys; species Pachyuromys duprasi. The sequence goes on along the minus strand of CM053766.1, from coordinate 39,766,090 downwards.
GATATTTACATATTTAATGCTGTACTAATCACAATAGCTAAAAGATGAAATCAGGCCAGGTATTCATCAATAGATAAGTTCATAAAGAAAATGTGTAACACACACATATACACTGTGGAGTTTTATTCAGCTATAAAGAAGAATAAGATTGTTATTTGCAGGAAAGCGGTTGGGTCTGTAGATGGTCATATTTGACAACTGATCCAGACCCAGGAAAACAAACAAGAAAAGCAAACATTTCAATTTTCTCTGAAATGGATGCTGAAAGGGAGAGAAAGAATCTAGAGAGAGAGGAAGGGGAACAAGAGAAAGTGCTAATGGGAGGAAAGAGATAAAATGTTGCATATTTTTCCTCCTGTGTGAAATATATATATATAATAAGACATGAAAACATACTGAGGAATGTTTGGGAGAAGAGAAGGGTGCAGGTGGGGAGAAGGAAGAGAAAGAATTTAGGGGTGAATATGAACAAATTACGATGTTATATATGAGTGAAAATGTCAAAAAAAGAAACCTGTTATTTTGTATGCTAATTAAAAATGAACACAAAGTAAAATTTTTAAAAGAAAAAGAAAGCTGATAAGAAAGAAAGACAAGTGTGGTGGTTTTAAGCCCAGGCCATCAAGCCCCTGCCTTGGATCGGTAATCACCTCTCAGCTACCGCTCCAGCATCATTCCTGTCTGCCTGCTGCCAGATCCCCACCATGATGGCTATGAACTCACCTCTGAAACTGTAATGAAGCCCTCAATTAAATACTTTTTTTCTAATAATTTGCCTTGGTCAGAGTGTGTCCTCACAGCAATAGAAAAATTACTAAGTTACTAAGGGAACTAGATAAAGAGCTTCCACTTCAGCTTGCCCTCTGGGGGTGGGTGGGGAGGGGTAATTTATAGATGCTACAGATTAGCAGATCTCCTGACTGGAATGGGGTCGAGTAAATAACCTCAGTGTTTGCACATGTTTTTCCTGCCTATCTTTTTATGGGATGCAGTAATTTGAATTGGAATGGCTCCCAAGGCTTATATATTTGAATACTTACTTTGCAATTGGTGGACCTGTTTGGGAAGGATTAGAGGGTGTGGACCTGTTGGGACAAAGTGTGTCACTGAGGGTGGGCTTTGATGTGTGTCTCCACATGTGAGCTCCCAGTTGTCCCTACACTCCAGCAGCATGGACTCAACCCTCTGAAACCAGAAGCCAAACTAAATGTTTTCTCTTCTAAGTTGCCTTGGTCATTGTGTTTTATCACAGCAATAGAAAAGTAAGACATCAAAAAAATAAAAATAAAAAAAGAAAGAAAAAGAAAATAAAAGAAAAAGAAGAAAAGAAAAGAGAATATCTTTGCAAATGTCTTTACTCTGTGGTGCTCTGGCAAGACAAAATGAGCTGTTTGTTTTCCAGCCATCAACTGTAGCTGTTGGTTTCTGAAGAGCCCCCACTAGGACTGATTACAAACCACTGGCATGACATCCCTGAAACAGCCCTGGAATGGAATTGAGAACTCCACCTCGCAGTTCCAGCTGGCTCCTAGTTCCAGTGAGTCCTGTTACTGGACTCCAGACCAGCTAAGGCATTTATTTTCTAAGAGCCCTTTGGGAGATTTTCTGTGCTAGTGGGTCTGAAAGCCACTGATGGCCAAACTTTAATTTGTATCATCATCAGGGGATCTTGTTAAAATGCAAGTGCTGATTTGGGAGGTATTGCTAGTCCTTCTCTGGTGGACTCAAAGACAATGCAGCTGCTCACCTACCACTGTCCAGAACATTTGGGAGAGTGGCTTGTTAGAAAGCCCACTAACTAGAACTGTGAGCTACTTATGCTCCAAGCCATAAAGATGTGTGTGTGTGTGTTTTATTAAAAAAAACAATTGTGTTTTGATTTTTAATTTGAGCTATATGTCAACGTCATAAAATCCATATTCTCAGCTTCTCTGGAGGAACAACAGAAACAGTTACAACAGAAGAGGATGTGACAATACCAGGCAGCCATCCTGCCCTTCTGGGAAGCAGCTACTATTGGCCATCATTCCCTCCTGATGGACTCCATATGGATGCTTTGCTTTCCTTACCACCCCCATGGCATATTTTTGGCTTTTACACAACACATTTCCTCCCTTTTTTGCAGTGACCTGCTTTTCTGTCTCTTCCCATCATTTCCCATTTGATAAAATTGATTGAAATGCCTTATACAGCCTTCTTAAAATACAGCACTGCTTTCTTTCCACAAACTACAGTGCAGCAAGTGCTCACAGACCCCCTTGTCTGTTCAAACACCATTTCCTCCAGAGTTTTCCAACAACAGAGTAAGCCTTATTTGCTACATTTTAGTTCTGCTTACTTTGGGGCCTCTTGTATTCTCTGAGATCCCACAAGGACCCCAGACTTTACTTACCTTTGTATTCCCAGGGTGGTACTTTGTCATATAGGAGCTTTTTCAATAGATTTGTCAAATAACTTATGAATTACTTTTCATCTTTTACATTCTGATGAACTCTCTTTGATAATGTATCCTGGTAGTTTTGCAAGTATTGTCCTACTTATAACGTGCAAGTTAATTCTTTCATACCTATCTGTGGGTCTTCTTTGGGCTTTTTCTTCTCATCTGAACTGTAATTTTGCCGTGGTATGCTCAACATGTAGACCATTATTTATCTAGTCCTACAGAACTATAGGCCACCGCCAACTAGACAGCTCTTAATCATATATTTTCACAGCATGACCTGCTCTCTCTCTCATTGTTTTGTTTTTGTGATGCAGGTTCTTCTTCTGTAAACCCACTATGTAGCCCAGGCCTTCCAACACCTCGCAGTCCTCCTGCTACTGCCCCACCACATGTTAGACTGCAGGTATGTAACCATGCCTAATGGGACCGTTTTCTCAAAGCGCTTTCGTGCTTTCTCACACTAACCCTACAACACAGATGTGCAGCATGTTAACCTCCCCCTGCATTTAGAAGCTAAAGTGAAATGTCTCCCATAAGCAGGAAGCAAAGGAAACAAGCAGAAGGTAAACTTTGGTCCTTCGCATCCTCTGTATGGAAAATGTCCCTGGCCCTCTCTGGGAAGCACACCTCACTCTGGCATGGGGCTAAAAATCTACTCCACTCCATTTCAAAGCTCTTTACTCCTCAACACTTTATTTATTGAAAAACTAAAGTCTAGTAGTCATTCTTAAGACCTTGCCTCCAAAGGAAGACCTGTGCAAGGGTCCAGAATTGTCCCAAGAATTTGTTCGCACTAGTTGCAGTGGGTAAATCTCAAATGCTCAAACACAGTGATTTCTCTAGACAGTGTGAGAAAGTG
>CM053766.1:39746880-39762288 GCA_028658305.1 Pachyuromys duprasi | reverse complement strand
TGTTATATATTAAATATAATGTATAATATTATATATCATATATTACATATTATGTAATATATTATATATTATTATGTATATTAATATATTATATACAACATATATTTTATATATTATTATATAATATTACATAACATATAATAAGTATGTGTAATAATAAATATCTATGTATATATGTGTTTATATATTATAATATGTACATATATATGATAAAATCAATACAAAATCTTAGATACTTTTCAGGAATAATTCTTCTTTACCTCTTCAGTTGCTGTATTTATAAAGTAATATACCTATTAAATTGGATTACATAGTCTTATTTTCTCAGCAATATGTTGTTTTAAATGTGAGTTTTATCAATAGTGACTTGTAGATAAATCAGATAAGCACTAAATGTTGATGTGCACTGTAACTTTTGCATAACTATAGTCCCCCTGTTGAGACCTTCTGTTTCTTTAGCATAACTGTACCTTCTCTGTTGACACCTGTTTTCATCTTTAGCATAACAGAAGCCATTTTGTTTTTAATCTCCATTTTGATCATAAGGTGAAATTAAGTTTGGGTTCTCAAGCTCTGACTGCTTGAAAACTTGAACAGCCTTTTATTAACAAGTCAATACTTGTTGAATGTTCTGCTGGAATTAATACTATGTGTTCTACTGAAACAAAATCACAATATCCTGCTATGTTCCTTTCTCCCAGAACGATGGGGAACTGTGAAGTCCCCAAGTCTATATTCCAGCCAATCAGCTTAAAACACTTTTTGTCTAGCTACCTAATGCTTTGTTTAGCTGGCCAAAATGGCATAGTGTTACTCAACCCTTGCTTCCCACCTGATTACCGAGTTATTACCTGGTTACAGTTTTTTGTTTTTTGGGGTTTTTGTTGTTGTTGTTTTGTTTTTTGTTTGTTTGTTTGTTTGTTTTTAATAAAAAGCCTCCCTTAGAAACAGACTGGCATCACAGTTTGGCTCCCAATCCCAGACTGTGTCCCTGACAGGCCAGTCAGCATTCAATAAACTTCCATGAATCTGGTGTCCAAATGGTCAGTGTGTTGCTATTCCGGAACACAAAACATAGAGAAGTTAAAATGTAATGTAAAAGTCCCATAAAAAGACACCAGGAGCTTTTGACTTTCAGCTCCAATATCGCTTTGGTGTTTCTGTAATGATTGCACCCTTAAACAGTATTCATAATTGAAATAATGAATGTGTACAGCTGCATAGTAAACTTGCTTTCTAGTAAATAAATGGAGAGAGTTAGGACCAATGAAATGATGATGTGCACAGCAGATTTTATATGAAAGAGGTTTATTGGATGGAGATGAAGAGAGAGAAGGACAGAGTGCGACATGATGGGGGTAGGGAAGGGAGCGCCCCGACAGAGAAAGGGGAGAGGGCAAGAGGGTAAGAGGGCAGGAGATGAGAGGGCAAGAGAGCATGACAGAATGGTGGGTTGAATCTTTTAAGGAGAAACTTAATCACACCTACAGGTGTGGCTACCTGGCAGGGAACACATGATGACATCATACGTTGGTAGGCAACCCAGAAGCAGGCTGCCTAAATACTAACATTCCTCCCATTTTTCTATAGTTAAAAAATGTAAGGCAAGTTAAAGCGTATAAATTTAGGTTCATTGGAAGCAGCTCTTGGTTGCTATGCAAGGGGGTAAGAGAGAGAGAGAGAAGTAAGATCTCCAAAATGTCTAGATAACATGGTCAAGAGGAGGATGGGAAGCCCTGCCCTGGAAAGTTCAGGGTAGAAGGTTGTCAGTAGAGAGTTGCCAGCCATGCCAGGCAGCAGGTAGGGACTAAGGAACTCTAGGAGAACCTGGAGCTACTTGTCCTGGGTTGAAGCACACCATTTGGGCATAGATTCTCTTCCGACTACTTCCTGCTGGCTCTGGAGGCACTGTAGGGAGGTCAAAAGGCTGGAATGCTAGCCAAGTCCAGGAAGAACAGGCTGTTTTGATGCTGTCCAGGGTCTATGAGAATATCCATGACTGGGAGGGAAAGTACAGGTCCAGCTTGATGGAAGTCTGTGAGGTCAGACTGGAACACTTGTGGTAGCTGCTTTGGCACTGTTGTGGATAGAGGAAACATCTGAGTCTGGCAGGATACTGAAATATATATATATATATATATAGGCAGAAGACAAAGTTAAGTAGGTTATGGAGAAAATTTCTCTAGGTGTACATTTAAAACTTTTGGGAGAGCAAACAGAGGTGAAAGGTTTGGATCAAAGAGGCTTGAACATAGGAACCTCCATTTACCTGAGGGAACCTCCATTTACCCAAACACTGGCAGAAATTAAAAAGGCTTTGCTTTGGATCTGCCATCTAAGGTAATTAAGGCCAAGTTTGGTTACAGAAGTGTGTAAGCTTAGAGGCCCTTAAAGTGTGCACTATGTAAAAATCTGAAATTCTCCAGAAGACATCCCAGAGGAAAATCTGAGGAATGGATAAATGGACTATTCCCACTGGGCAGATAGGGGTCAGTGACATCAAGGCATCCCAAGAGCAAGGTTTGACTCAGTATAGTAATATGGTACAATCTGTTCCAACAGCTCATCAGTGTTGGCCAGAGAGCAAGGGCACAGTTGCCCATAGCAGACATGGTTTACCTAGCTAGACACGCCAGAGGGGGAAGGGAGAGAAACCGTGCTGGTGGAGGGAAAATCTTCCCCAAGGGAGAAGGAGGCCCTAGATGAAGGGTTTGGATGTAGGTTGGCGAGAGCAGTAGGAAGCATTTGCACCAACCAGAAGTGAAGACTCAGCAAATGGCTGGTGTTGGGTGTATGAATGTATCAGTCGGTAGCCAGGAATTGATACCAACCAGAAGAGAAGCTGGTGTTGGATTTAGGAATGTAGCAATCAAGTAGCCAGGAAAGGAACGTCCCAAAATCAGGGAAAGAGGAGGAATCCCACCCTCTAAGATAGGTAATAGGTGCAGTACTTATCTGGAACCCAACTGACCTGAGAGGTGGATTCAGGTGGATTTCCTGCAGCTTACAAGAATTACTTTTAAGTTTTACAAAGGAGATAAAACTTCAGACATGTTAGCATCACAATTGTAATCTGCACTGAAATATACATTATGGAAAAAAGCAGCAAATATACATATTTGTGTTAACAGCATAAGGTGAGCTCTGAAAAAAGCCTTTTGTGAAGTAGAAGGGACAAAAAACTCACTTGATCTTAACCTTTAGTATGATTACACATTATGGAGATTTAAAATCTTGAGCTTAGAACCACGAGAGTGGGTGGTAGAGTGGAATATTTTTGTTTTAGAGTTAATTAATAAATCAGAGCTCTACAAATAAAGGTCAAAGCTTTGGACAGTCAGTATAACAGTAGCATAGGAACAGGAGGAAATATTAAGCATTGTTAACTATTTAAGATATCTTAAATCACCTTAAACCTTGAAACCTTTATAACTTGTATTTACCAACCTTGAAACACTTTCTGAGACCCTCATTTTTTCTGAGACCAACATTTTTCTTAGGCACAAAAGTCATCTCCACTAAGGTAACTGTTTCAAATGCAGCCAGAGGTTGCTGGTCCTATGGCTGCCTCACCAAGCCATGGCTGCCTGGGACAGACTGGCCTCTGGAAGTCAAAATGCTCCCATGCAGGCTTGTCCTCTGTGTCCAGCCATGGAGGCTCAACCAGCACAAGAGCCATAGATACTTCCATCCTGGCAGAGGACAAATGGCTCCTTGATTCAGTGACCTCCACCACCCTCGCCCAGCCCAAGGTAACATTACGGGTCTGTTTTGACCTCACACTCGGGCTCCACGGACATATTGCCAACCTCTGTCTCGGGAAACTTCAGATGCCTTCTCAGTTCTCTTCATATGCAGGAGACCAGACCTTAAGCCTGAGTCCTAGAGTTTCAAAAACTCAAGGAAAGCAGGGTGTTTCGCACTTTCTGCTGCTTGAAAATCCAGATGTAGAACTCTGCTACCATGTCTGCCTGCATGATGCCAAGCGTCCTGCCGTGACGATAATGGGCTAAACCTCTGAAAATGAAAGCCAGCCCCAATTAAATGATTTCTTTTATAACAGTTGCCATGGTCATGGTGTATCATCACAGCAAGAAAAGACATAAAGGCACTGATCTATCAAGCTGTTAGCAAATGCCCTCATGCTCCTGCTGCTAAAACCTCAAGCTACTCCCACTACCGTGTTCCCCTTCCATAGTGCACTGCACCCTCAAATTCTGAACCAACTAAATATTTCCTTGTGTTAGTCCTTGTGTCATATTAGGTATTTGGTCACAGAAACAAGAAAAGAAGCAGATACAGAAAACAGGTGGTGAGAACTAGGATCTTGGTAGTGATAAACCTGGCCTTTGGAACTGGTTTGTGGAAGGGATAATGTGTTTGGAGACGTGGGCTGAAGAAGTCCTACAACGCTATAAACAGAGCTTGATGACCCACTATGGTGTGAGCCTTGAAGACTACAATGCCTAGAGGAATTCAGCCAGTGGAGATCTGGTTCATGGGGGTTCAGAGGGGATAAGACCTGCCATCAAGAACTGAGCTAACTTTATGTTATTAGTGGCTATTGTGAAGGGTGTTGTTGCCCTAATTTCTTTCTCAGCCCATTTGTCTTTTGTATACAGGAGGGATTAGATTTTTTTTTTAGTTGATTTTATATCCAGCCACTTTGCTGAAGGTGTTTATCAGCTGAAGGAGTTCTCTGGTTGTTGCTCGCGTTACTGTCTCGCCAGCAAGAACGACGCGGCACACACAGGATCCTTCTGCAGTAAAGCTTTAATGCATCTTGAGAGGGAGAGCATAAGCTTACAACGAGTAGAGAGGGAGACCCTGAGCAGCAGAAACCCAGCCCTTATATAGAAAACTATCCTCCGCTTAGGGTGTGTCAGCCTCTGATTGGCTGTTACTCATCAGGCGGGATGACGCCACGGGAGAGGCAGAGCACAATGAGTGAAGATTTCCTTCACACATGCGCAGCTTTCTTGTTTATCGGTTTGGGACACAGGATATCAGCGCCATCTTGTAATGGCGAATGTGAGTGCGGCCCCTCACATCTGGTAGAATTTTTTGGGTCACTCATGTATACTATCATATCATCTGAGAATAGTGATACTTTGACTCCTGCCTTTCCAATTTGTTTCCCTTTGAGCTCCTTTATTTGTCTTATTGCTCTAGCTAGGACTTCAATAACTATGCTGAAGAGTTAAAGGTATCTTGGTATAACTCTAACCAAACAAGAGAAAGACCTGTATGAAAAAACTTCAAATCTCTGAAAAAATAAATTGAAGAAGATACCAGAAAGATATGGGAAAGATATCCCATGCTCATGGATCTGTAGGATTAACATAGTAAAAATGGTTTTCCTACCAAAAGCAATCCACAGATTCAATGCAATTTCCATCAAAATACCAGCACAATTTTTATAGACATTGAAAGAACAAATCTCAATTTCATATAGAAAAACAAAACAAAACAAAAAACCAGAATAGATAAAACAATCCTATACAATAAAAAAAATTCTTCTGGAAGTATCTCCATCTCAGATCTCAAGCTGTACTATAAAGCAACAGTAATAAAAACTGCATAGTACTTACATAGAAACAGACTGGTGGATCAATGGAACCAAATAGAAGAGCCAGAAACAAACTCACACACCTATGGATACTTGATTTTTGACAAAGAAGCCAAAACCACTCAATGGAAAAAAGAAAGCATCTTCAACAAATGGTGCTGGTCCAACTAGATGTCTATATGCAAAAAATGAAAATAGATCCATATTTATCACCTTGCACAAAGCTAAAGTCCAAGTAGATCAAAGACCTCAACATAAAACCAGACACACTAAATCTGTTGGAAGACAAAGTGGAGAAGAGCCTGGAACTCAATGGCACAGGAGACAACTTCCTGAACAGAACACCAACAGCACAGGCCTTAAGATCAACAATCAATAAATGGGACCTCATGAAACTGAAAAGCTTCTGTAAAGCAAAAGACATTGTCATCAGAACAAAACGACAGCCTACAGACTGGGAAAAGATTTTACCAACCCTATATCTGACAAAGGGCTAATATGTAGGATATATAAAGAATGGAAGAAGTTAAACACCAACAAACAAAGTAATCCAATTGAAAAATGGGGTAAAGAGCTAAACAGAGAAGAATTCTCAATAGAGGAATATTGAATGGCAGAGAAACACCTAAATGCTCAACATCCTTAGACATTCAGGAAATGCAAATCAAAACAACCCTGAGATTTCACTTCACACCTGTCAGAATGGCTAAGATAAAAAACTCAAGGGATGATTCATGCTAGAGAGGACGTGGAGAAAGGGGAACCCTTCTCCATTGCTAGTGGGAAGGTAACCTTGTACAACCACTTTGGAAATCAATCTGGCGCTTTAACAGAAAATTAGGAATAGTGCTACCTCAAGATCCAGCTATACCACTCCAAGGCATTTACCCAAAAGATGCCTCACCATTCAACAAGGACATTTGCTCAGCTATGTTCATAGCAGCTTTATTTATTTGCAGTAGCCAGAATCTGGAAACAACCTAGATGTCCCTCAACAGAGGAATGGATACAGAAAGTGTGGTGCATTTACACAATGGAATTCTACTCAGCAACTAAAAACAAGGAAATCATGAAATTTGCAGGCAAATGGTGGGAACTAGAAAAGATCATCCTGACTGAGGTAACACAGAAGCAAAAAGACACACATGGAATATACTCACTTATATGTGGATATTAGCCATATTATATAGGTAAACCTACTAAAATCTGTAGTCCAAAGAATATAGTCCAAAATCTATAGTTTAAAGAAGCTAAACAACAAGGAGGACCCTAGGGGAGATGCTTAATCCCCATTCAGAAGGGCAAACAGAATAGATATTGAAAGTAGGAGAAGACAAGGAATAGGACAGGAACCTTCCACAGGGGACCTCTGAAAGACTCTACCCACCAGAGTATCGAAGGAGATACTGAGACTAATAGCCTGACTTTGGGCAGAGTGCCGGAATCCTTATGGAAGAAGAGGGAGACAGAAATACCTGGAGGGTTCAGGCACTCCACCAGAAGAACAACAAAGCCAAAATACCTGGGACCAGGGAGCCTGCAGAGACCGATACTCCAACTAAGGACCATGCATGGAGAGAACTGAGACCCCCTGATCAAAGGAAGCCCATTGGCTGCTTAGTTTCCAAGTGGGTTCCCTAGTAAGGGGTACAGGGACTGACTCTGACATGAACTCAGTGGCAGGTTCTTTGATAACCTCCCTCAGAGGGGTGCAGCCTTGCCAGGCCACAGAGGAAGATGATGCAGCCAGCCTTGATGAGACCTGATAAGCTAGGGTCAGCTAGAAGGGGAGGAGGCTCTCCGCTATCAGGGGACTAGAGGAAGGGCATATGAGGAGAAGAGGGAGGGTAGAACTGGGAGGAGATGAGGGAGGGGGCTCCAGCAAGGATACGAAGTGAATAAATTGTAATAAATAAATACATAAATAAAATTAAAATAAAAGAAAAAGAACTGAGCTAGCTGCAATTCATGTGTTGAGATCAATATGCGGCCTAGCCTAAGTAACTACAGATGATAGAAAGCTTCTGTTTGTTTGTTTGTTTGTTTGTTTGTTTGTATGTATGTTGGTTGGTTACTCAAACAGTGCCACCAACTAGGGACCAAATATCCAAACATACGAGCCTATTGGAGCCATTTTTATTCAAACTAACACAATGTACAACAAAGGCACCTGGACATCCACTTCATTGGGGCACTATTTACAAAGACCATTTTGGAACCAGCTTAGATTCCCATCAGTAGATTAACAGGTGAGAAAAGTGGTATATATATCTCATGGAATCATATCTAACCATAAAGAAGAATGAAAATGTCATGTGTTGGCAAGCAAACAGATAAAACTAGAGATCATCATGTTCAGAAAAAAAAACCAGAATGAAAAAGACATATATCAGACATTTTCTTTTCTACATGGAATGTAGATTTTAAAAAATAAAGAAAATAATAAAAGAAAAACAATTCTCTAAGAAGATGGGGACCAAGGGGAGGTGGGATGAAGAACAAGAGAACGTTAGTATGATCAAATCGCATGAAGTATATAAGATAATGAATGATTATACATTGAAGGATCCTGGTTAAATATTCATTTTCTTGCTAGATAGAACAGGCCTAAAAGTTGCAGGAAAGAAAAAAAAAACACAAAAAGGGGACAACCAATCAGAAACAGCCAAGACAAATCTGGCCTGGGGAAGATAAGGTTGTTTAAGTGCTGATTTGAGAAGCCTTAAGCCCTGACCAGACTCCATGGGCGCCAGCCAATCCCAATCAAGTTACATAGCCACAGAAGGAATTCCCTTCTCTGGCTTTTAAAGGGACCTCCAATTCCCCTCAGGGCCACCGCCATGTCGGGGAGGTGGTGGTCCCAGCATACTGGTCTTCTGCAGAATAAATGCCTTTTGTTGTTTGCATGCTGCTCTAGTTTGGGGTTGTTCTTTCACCGTCTTCTCGACCCTAACGTACATGTAATGAAACCCATTATCTTATAGAATGAATATGCACTAAAAACAAAAACAACAATCCAGTTTTAAAATGGGTGAAAGGAATGCGTGTTTTAAAGAGAACAAGCAAATGGTGACTAATCATGCAAAAAAAAAAAAAAAATCCAAACTACAGCTAGATACAGTTTCCCACCCACTAGTAGAGATTAAATAAAAACAATTAATCTTTACAGGGTTGTAAAGAAATTGACATGCTTGTTAATTATTGTTAGGAATGTAAAATTGAAAAGCCACTGTTGGAAACTCTTTGGCAGGCCATTGAAAATCAAACAATCATGTGACCCATTTAGGAATGTCTATCCAAATTGTTTTACTATGGGTATTTGAGCAAATAATTTTATCTAACTGGTCATAGAAGAACTACTTGCATTAACCAAAAGGTAAAAACAATACAAATGTCCATTAGTTATAGATGAAACAAATGTATATGTACTATATGGATAAACTTCAGAAATATGTCAAGAAATTGAAGGTAGACATAGAGTTCATATAGATGTAATTAACTTTATATATACTGTGCAGGGAAACTAAATCCATACAGGCAGAATGTGGACTATTGGTCTCTGAAGACTAAATATAGAGGGCAAACAGAAAATACTTCTTAAAGATCCAAAAGTAACTTTTTAGGTTGATGAAAATTCATAGATTAGATGAAATAGTTGTTACTTAAAATTGTACATCCTACATGATATTTATTGGAATAAATATTTATTGGGATAAAAGTTATTTTATATGAATGTCACCTAAAATAAAAATGTATATATTTTCCCGTATTTTATAATACAAGCGCTTTTTTATTCATGTATTTTTAGTTGTTTAACACAAAATGAGTAATATAGTTTCATGGCCTGCAAAAAAAATTCCCAGTGCCACTAGGAACAAAACAAAGAAAGTCTGTGAGAAAGCAATCCAAGGCAGAGAAATACAAAAATATAAAAAGGTAGACACCTTGTTCTAACTAGGAAGGAAGATGGATAACCTCCATTCCTTGCTTTGGAATTCTTCTGCAAATAGTTTCAAATCCATGGTTTTAAAATTCTTATTGGGGTCAGGGGTTGGGTTGTTGGCTCAGTGGTTAAGAGTACATGCTGTTCTTGCAGGGAACCTGAGTTCAGTTCCTGGCACCCACCCACGTGGGACAGCTCACAGCCAACTGTAACTGCAGCCCCAGAAAGATTCAATGTTTCTTGCCCCCATGGCACCTACATTGACACATACATACAATGAGAGTGAGAGGGAGAAAGAGAGAGAGATTAAAAATAAGTCTTTTTTTATCTGCATTTTCATTGTTGGGAAACTGGGATTTTTTGAACAGCTTGCCTTTGGTTATCCTGGACTTTTGATTTACAGATTTTCAAAGTGGCTCTTCAACTGTGCTGGTTATATTTCCTCACAATCCACAGCTGCACATCTGTCATCAACCTCCATGAAGAAGAAGAGTTAGATGACCTCTGTATGTCTCTCAACCTTCATAACAAGTCCGCTCTCTGCTGGACACAGCATGTCCAGAGCCCATAGATTTTCTTTCAGTCATCCACAGAGACCCGCTAGCCTTAATCTAGAGCTGTTTGCTCTCTAACTCCTGTCTAAAGCCTGAAAGAGATGATCTGCCCTAAGGACTGTCAGTTTATCAGCTGCAAATGGCCACACATTTGCTAAATCTCCTGTGAGGTCAGATCATCCAAGAGCAGCACATCTGTGTTGCGTTGTTCTGGTGCTCTACAGAATCACTTTTCAGGAGTGTGGCTTTAGGCCAGCAGCTACCACCAGCTCTGCTGCTGGGAGTGGCTGACTGCACAAAGCACACTGCATCAACACACATTTCACTGTTTATTATAGAAAGACTAACATTGTCCCTCTTGGTGTGCTGGTATTCTTCCTTCTTCCTTTAGGTAGTGAGGATGGTAATGTTTCTTTGTGTCTTTCCTTGGCCCCGACTCCCTCGGGGCAGAAGCTGACAGCCTTCTATTCAATTTCTGTAGCTTTATGTAATGTAATTAATGTAATCTAGACAAATAGATACCTGATCGGCTTCTGGACCAGCCTCATATCTCCCATCTCTCCTTTCCCTGTTCCTTTTTTTTTTTTTTCTTTTTTTGGCCCTAAATAGTTTATACCTTCTAGGTTGGTAGAAAAGACTTAAGATTCTAAACTATTTGGAATTTTGAGGAATAAATGACCTGGCTTTACCTGTGTGACTGATCAAGTACCACAATAATCTCATTGCATTACCATTTCATCTCTACAATGAAGATAGATGGTAAAAGCTCATATGATCACTGTGAATACAAGTCACGTGACATTACTTTTCATTTTTTTTCATCCTTAGAATGTATGGTAAAATATACACTTCATAGTTTACCATCTTATCCATTTTCTAATTGAATGCATTCATGCTCTTCTGTGCAGAACTCTCTTCTGTAAAAGCAGAAAGGCCCCTGGACGTCCCACCCCCACCCCAAGATGTTGCTCCTTAACACCACCTTTCCATCCACAGCCCCTGAGCCCTTGGCAGCCACCACCTTGGGTTCTATCTCTGCAACTTTGCCTCCTGCAGGTACCTCATGTAATTCAAAGCATTTTTCATTTTGTGACTGGCATAATGTCCTCAGGCTTGCTCCACGTTGTACCATGCATCCAAATGTCTAAGGCTGAATATTCCTTTATGGAATGTGAATACTTGACCGCAGTTTATTCCTCGCTTCATGCACAGGTGAATATTTAAAGTGCTATCACTTTTTAGCTGTTGGGAACAATGCGTTTACACACCTGCACATCCAGTGTCTCTTCTAGACAGTGCTTTGAATTCTTTGGGTATAAGTAAAATTGCTGAATCAATTGGTAGTTCTATTTTGTAGTTTTAATTCTGTTCTCCAGAATGATGGTACCAATTTATATTCTAGTCATTGTGTGAAAAATAATTTCCTTTTCTTCCTATCTTTGCTAACACCCACTGTCTTTTTTTTTTTAATATAATCATCTTTCTAACATTGGGCAAGTGATACCTGATTATTTGGTCCATTTGTATTTCCCTAATTATTAATTATGTTGAGCATCTTTTTATATACTTGTTGGAAATTTGCATATAATCTTTGCAAAAATTTTGTTTAAATCATTTGCTTATTTTTAAAAAGATAGTTGTATTGTTAAAATGCAGGAATTCTTAGTATATTCAACTTAATAAGTCTTTGAGATATATAATTTTCAAATAATTCTCCTCTTTCCCCGATTGTCTTCCTTTCACTATATTCTTTGATACAGAGATGTCTTAAATTTTTATGTACTCTAACTTAGCCATTTTTGCATGTACTTTTAGTCTTATATTCAAGGGAACATTTTTATATCCAATCTAATAAAGATTTTTGCTTTTTCTTCTATGAACTTTGTTCTTTAGGATGGTTTGGATTTTTTTCAATCTACTTGAGTTATTTCTTGTATGATCTTATGTATGATTTCAACTTATTCTTTTACATGTAGGCATCCAGCTCCCCAAGATCATATGATGAAAATACATGAATTAAATACGTGTGTGTGTGTGTGCGTGTGGCTTTACTTCTGGGGTTTTAATTCTAATCTATTTGTCTCTGTCTACCTTTGTGCTATGCCACATTGTTTTGTAATAAGTTTTAAAAATAAGAAAATGTCAGATATACAACTTTGTTCTTCTTAATAGGATTATTTTTTGGCTTTAAGAGCCTTTGGGATTCCATGTAAATTTTTCTTGTGTATGTGTGCACACATGTTCATGTTTGTGCAGGTGTGTATGCATGTGTGTATATGTGTGCGCACATGCATGCTCACATGGAAGCTAGAGGTCAATGTCAGATGTCATTTATCAATAACTTCTCTACCCTTTTTTTGTGTGACAGTCTTTCACTGAAGTTGGAACACATCAAGTTGGATGGACTGTCTTGGCAGGGAGTCCCATGTATCTTTCTGTCTCTACCTCTCCAGCACTGAGTCACAGATGGGTGCTGCTACACCTGGCTCTGATGTGAGGGCTGGGGAGGCAAACTCCGGGTGTCGTACTGGCACAGTAGTCATTCTCACCGAGTGATTACCATCCCCTCAGCCTGAGATCCCACAGCGATGATAAGATAGGGATTTCTAATTCTGTAAAGGGCTGCGAGGATTCTGACCAGCATCCCTTTAAGTCTACAGGTCAGTTTGGATACTCTTCACATCTTGACAAAATTAAATTGTCTGATCCATAAATGAGGATGTCATCTCACTTTTTTGTCTTTTAATTTTCTCAAACAAAATTTTGTAGCTATCTGTATATTTTTTCCTTTCTTGGTAAAGTACACTACTGTGTATATTATTTTTTTGAAGCTATTGCAAATGGAGTTATTTTCCAAATATTATTTTTTGCATTAACGTTATATCTTGTAACTTTGCTGAATTCATGTATTAGTTCTAACATATAGCTTCTAGGTATGATAAATTTAAGAATAAATTAACTTCACACATCTCATATGGATATTAACATGGCTATATAATAACTTGAACAATTACATAATCTCTCTTGTGTAAGCACTTTTCACGGAGGTAATACAGTCCATCCTGAAGTCACTTTTCCTACATGTTACTGTATCTGTTCATGTGCCTTTTCTAGAATTAAGTGAACATTCTGGATCAATGTTCTCACATAACAACTGAGGCTGCCCACATGCTCTACTCCCTCATGCTATTCTGGTATGACACTGTCAGAAATATGAATATTACAGCTCATCACCCTCCTTTGTCAGCAACTGTTTTAGAGACACTAGACGAGAGACAATGTGTATTTCTCTAAACTTCATTGCCTTGGGCTCGTGAAGCTTCCTGTCTGAGGATGGATGGAGTGAGCAGTGGTTCCCTCACCTGGCGGCAGTATTTTCTCAGGCTCTGTTCAGTCCACCAGTTCTTTCCTCGTTGCCCATAATTCGGAACAAAGAACTAATTCTCCTGTCCCCTTTTACCTTTCCTTATGCATAGTTCCAATCAAATGCTGCTCCCATACAGCGCCATTTAAACAAGCAGTTCCTGCTTTGACTCTACAGGGGCTTTCCAAATGTCCCAAGGAAGGCTACTATCCCGAAGATGCTACTCTGCTTCTGATCCTCCCTGATTCCCTTCTGTTTCGTAGAGGGATCGGTATACCAGAGTATACCAGTGCATGCGATGCAGCATTCCGCCTGCCCACTGTGTCTACAAAG
Source organism: Pachyuromys duprasi (assembly GCA_028658305.1). Taxonomy (NCBI): domain Eukaryota; kingdom Metazoa; phylum Chordata; class Mammalia; order Rodentia; family Muridae; genus Pachyuromys; species Pachyuromys duprasi. The sequence continues at coordinate 39,748,525 of CM053766.1, read as the reverse complement.
TAGGGGTGGTTATCCATCCCAGACTGAGTTGGCCATTAGGAAAGACCTACATTTTTTTTTAAGATTTTCTCTGTCAATGAAAACCACAACCCCATCCCCGCAAATGGAATAAGAGATTGTTTTGAGCCAAATATGAGTGATGAGAGCCCGAGAACATGGAACATGCATCCAAGTTTCCCAAAACCTTTTTGCCTGTGGTGTGGGGGAGGGACGCTTAACATGAGATTTGATTAGTTGTAAAAATAAAGTTATAAATCAAGACATTTACCAAATACAGTAATGGGGTGGGGTGTGCTAGCAAGGTGGCTCTGTGTTTCAGAGCAAAAGCTGCTCTTGCAGAGGACCCAAGTGTGATTCCCAGCACCCATGTTAGACACCTCACAATTGCTTATAACTTAAGCTCCAAAGAAATCCTGCACCTCTGATCATCACAGGCACCTGACCCACATGTACTTACACACACACACACACACACACACACACGCACATTTTTTAAAGTAACAGTTAAAATTTTTAAATAACATTTTTTAAAAGTAAAAAGAAAAGTTTTTTTTAAGTTAAAAACTTTGTTTTAAGTAACATTATTTTTAAAGTAACATTTAAAAAAATAGGCCCCTCTCAACCTACAAGATGAATAGCGCAGTGTTTCTCTTGTAAGGACAGTGGTGGGGACTTGCATGTGAATGAGTTACAGCAAAGCAAGAAAAACTGTTATAGAGCACAGAAACTGATGAAATTCTTAAGATTGGTAGAAACTAATAGTTTCTAAAATATTAAAGCTCTCTAAGTCAACTGAGCAAAGATCGTGTGGACTCACAGAGACTGAGGCAGCAAGCACAGGGCCTACATGAGTTTACGCTAGGTCCTTTGCATGTACATATAATAACTTTCAATTTAGTATTTTTATGAGACTCTTGAATGTGTGAGTGGGTGGGTCTGTGATTCTTGTGCTCCTGCAGCTCTTTCCCTTCTGTTGATTTGCCTTCTCTAGCTTTGGTGTGACAGTTTTCGTTTTATCTTATCTTTTATTTTGTTATGTTTAGTTGTTATCTCTTAAAAGCCTCTTCTTTCCCAATGAGAGACAGAAAGGGAATGGATGTTGAAGGGTGGAGAAGTGAGGAGAAGCTGGGAGGAGTAGAGGGAAGGGAAACTGAAATCAGCTTATGTTGTATAAGAAAAGAATCTATTTTCAATAGAAAGGGGGAGCCTATAATCCTACTACTGAAGAAATAGAGACAGGAAGAACAAAGACTGAAGGTCATTCTCAGATATGTAATGAATTTGAGGCTAGTCTGGGCTACATGCCTCACAAGTCCCTCCCTCCCTCCTTCCCTTCCTTTCTCTCAAGGTTTTGCCTCATAATAAAAAGGATGTTAGGTTACATACATGGATAGACATAGAAAGCCTGTTCAGTGGGATAAAGATTTCACCTTACACCCTCCAGAATAGCTAAGATGAAAAACTCTAGTGACAACGCATGTTGGAGAGGCTATGAAGAAAAAGGAACCCTCCTCCATTGCTGGTGGGAATGCAAACTTGTACAACCACTCTGGAAATTAATTTGGCGCTTTCTTAGACAATTAGGAATAGTGATTCCTCAAGACCCAGCTATACCACTCTTAGGCATATATCCAAAAGACGTTCA
>CM053766.1:39729275-39746380 GCA_028658305.1 Pachyuromys duprasi | reverse complement strand
CGAGACTGGGACTCCAAAAAAACGGTGTTTTTTTGTGCCCACTGTTCAGCCTGGGAAGGGGATCAGGTCACGCAGGCGTGCGATACTCGCTGACCAGCTGAGTGCCTGCACGACCGGGGATCTCTTCTAGGGTCTGGCTGGGTGTCCTGGGAGTGGACCAGGCTGGTTCCCGCACCTTGGGGCTTCCTCTCACCTGGGAAACCAGATCGCTGTTGTTTTAGGGCCCACAGTTCAGTCCCTTGGTCGCTCTACCGAAAATGTTGTTCTGCAGCTCAGAAGCAGAGTCCTCCTGGTGCTGCTATCTTGTCCCCCATGTCTTTGTTTCTAAAAGTTGCTATAAGCACTTTGTTAGAACCACCTGTCGTTATGACTACAGTGGCAGTTTGAAAGAAAATGGCCCCTATAGGCTCCCAGGGAAAGGTACTCCCAGGAAGTGTGGCCTTGTTAGAATAGGTGTGGTCTTCTTGGAGAAAGTGTGTCACGGGGGGTGGGCTTTAAGGTTTCAGATGTTCAAGTCATGCCCAGTGTGCCACTCTCTTCCTGCTGTCTAGATGTAGAATTCTCAGCTATCTCTCCAGCACCATGTCTGCCTGCATACTGCCGTTCTTCCTGCCATGATGCCATTGGACTAAACCTCTGAACTGTAAGCCAACCCCCAATTCAATATTTTCCTTTATAAGAGTTGCTGTGGCCATAGTGTCTCTTCACAGCAATAAAAACACCAAGACAACTACTTTGTTACGGCCATCTTACAATCATGTTATTTCAGGAGTTGTTATGACTAACTTGTTATGCTTATGTTCTGATTCTACCAAATCCCCTATTTGGAAATCCACCACTCCTGACCTATAAAAACCCTTATCTCATCCATGTCCAATGCTGATCTCTTGAACCCCACCTTTAGGGAGAGACAGTCTGTATATATGAATGAAAAGCTTGCTTTGATTAATTGCTTTCTTTAACTAATTTGGCCATGATGATTTGGGTTGGTGGACTTTCTCCTTGTTTCTGTGGAATTATTGTAGCTTGGCTTTGTCCTGGTCTTTTTTTTTTTTTAATAATTATTTATATGACATTCTGCCTGCACACCAGATCTTACTATAGATGGTTATGAGCCACCATGTGGTTGCTGGGGATTGAACTCAGGACCTTTGGAAGAACAGCAACTGTTCTTAACCTTTGAGCCATCTCTCCAACCCTGTCATGGTCTTTCATGCTTTTGCTCCAGAATAAACTATCTCTTATCCCTTATCTCCTTGAGTTGAGAGCTATATTTCTGTGTTGACATTACCAAGGTAGGCAGGATTGTATGCCATTATTGAAACTGCTGAATTTTGTGAAGTTATTGTTATCCAAAAAATCCTGACATTGTTGAAAGGCACAAGTGCATTCATCTATGTTGTGACAGAAAGCAGTCGCAACAAAAAGTTAAGCTTTTCTGAGTGGTAGGCTATGTAGCAGAGGTTCAGCATCTACATGGAGGCAAGGTTGCTGAGGGTTCCTCCCATCTTCTCAGCATGGTTTCAGGTAAACCAGCCTTTCTTGAAGAGAGTCCTGACCAGGTGATTGACAGGTCCAGCTGGATTAATTCTTAAAAGAAAGAGACAATAGTATGTAAATGTGAACTGTCAAATCTCCATCAAGACCAAAGATAGACTTTAGATTTTATACTTTTTCCAAGAGGAAGTAGCTTTAATAGGCCTCACCAAAGCCCGGAGGTCTCCACCTTTTCATATGGTAACCCTAAGAAAGGACTTCCGCTTTGAGCGTTATCAGAAAAACAGGAGGTGGGATCATCCTCAATGGCCTCCAAGGTTGCTAAACCCTATTAGGTTGTTGCTTGACTAATATCAAAAGAAAACTCCTCTGGGAACTGTTTTATATTTCTCTAAACACAAAGCACACACAGTAGAACCTACCAGACAGGGCAGGTAAAGTAAATGAGACAGGCTGAAGTACTGAATACTGTATTCAGAGCTTATTTTTGTAAAGTCTTCAAAAAACAAAACCTATAGACATTCCAAAGAGCACAATGGTTTTATTTTGAAATTATTTTGTTTGACAATCTTTCTTTTTAATACCTCATATCTTTAATCAATCTTTTGTATCCAATTTCTGTAAATTAACTTAATTTTTATTCCTTTTCTTTCTGAGAATGATCTTAGCCTTGTCACTATTCAAAGCCCTGACACCCTCTATACTGACCCCCATTCTTGTATCTTTCCAGGGCACCTTGTTTGGCAGATTTGACTTAGTTTAATTCATCCCAGGAGCTGACTAAAGAGTCAGAGACACCCTATTCCCACTGTTAGGAGTCCTACAAAAACACTGAGCTACACAATCATAACATGTATGCAGAGGACCTAGTAGAGTCACGCAGGCTCTGTGACTGCTGCCTCAGTCTCTGTGAGCCCCTATGAGCCCTGCTTAGTTGATTCTGTGGGCCATGATCTTCTGGTGTCCTCGACCCCTCTGGCTCCTACAGCCCTGCCTCCTCCTCATCCACAGGGTTCCCTGAACTCCAAGGGGAGGAACCCCATGAAGATCTCCAATTTGGGCTCATGTCTTATCTGATTTTTGGCTGTGGGTCTCTGCATCTGTTCCCATCAGCTGCCGGCAGAGGCCTCTGTTATGACAATTGTGCTAGTCACCCAATCTATGAGTATAGCAGAATATCATTAGGAATCTTTTTTGATCCTAAGTCTCTGGCTATCCAGCCTCTGGTTCCTGCTCATCTAGGCAATGTTGAGCATGGGATCCCTCTCAGGGAATGGGCCTCAAATTAGGCCGATCATTTGTTGGTCACTCTTATAAGTTCTGCTCTACCTCACTACCTCAGCACATCTTGCAGGCAGGACAGACTGTAGGACAGAAGTGGGCCAGTTCAAGCTCTGTGTCCTTTATTGCTTGGAGTTGGATCACCCACATAGATTCCTGAGAGCTTCTACTGTGCTAGGTTTCTACATCGCCCCCGAATGCCCTCCAATTCCAGGTGTCTGACCCCATATTCTCCCTCCCCTTCTCCCTCCTTTGATATTTCTTGTTCCCATCTCTACCTGTCCCCAGTCCATTCACAAAATCGGTTCTAGTTCCCCTTCCTTCCACTTAGAGCCCTCCATGTTACCTGGCCTCTCTGGATCTGTGGGTTGTAGCATGATTTTCATTTACTTAAAAGCTAATGTTTCCACTAATGTAGTTGAAAAAAAAATGACTTACTTTTTTTCATTCTGTAAAATTATAAAATTTCATGAAAATGCATGTACATCGGAACATGAAATTTTGGGTAACCTAAATTTCTGTTCCTAGGCCATGCTCACTCAAATTTGGCTTCCAAACAAACTATCTCTTGTTCAATTTAAGGAGAGAGCTGTATTTTTTTTTTTTTAATGTTGATAACAACAGCTCGAAAACTGTCTTGAGGACGAACTTTCCGGAACACTTTGAAAGACGCGGGGAAATTCTGCCTCTCGTAACTCAGAAGCCATTTGTCAAATCCTAAAGCTCTGTTGTCAGCTCGAGAACACAGTGAGGTGGCAAAGAGTGAAAGCGGCACAAATCTGGAAGCTGTACCCATGATGCTCACGCCAGAACTGGCACAGAGCCATTGCCTCCACCTCACTTCCAATTTCCAGTTCTTACAGGAGAACATCCAATTAGTAAATCCAAAATCAAATCTAAACTCCTAATCATAAGAAAGCATGGGAAATAGAGTTTCATTATTTTAGTCTCTGAAGCAAGGATGGCCAGTCAGACTAAGATGAATTTGCACTGCATTAGCTACTTAATATGCAGGCATACTTTACCAACATGTAATTATTGGCAAAACCAGCATGTTCTCTCCTCATGTTATGGAGCTGTGCCTTATCCACATGGCAACAAGCTTCTCCCTTCCCACAGAGGCGGACCTTTCACTTTTGTGATCACCATTGCTGTGTCCATCCTGGGTGGCCCTCAGTTCTTTCCCAGCTCAGACATAGAATTGTGCTGGTATCTCACAGCTGTAGACAAATGCAGCAATCACTAGCACATTCTGTACCAAAGGGGAAGGGACAGCGGGGCATGCTGCCTGTGTTTATGATCCCGGCATTCAGGAAACTGAAACAGGAGAATTGTGAGTTCCAGCCCAGGTGGACTACCTAGCGCTTCTGTCTTAGCATCCCTCTCCCCCCAAGCCCAATACACCAAAAAACAAAACAAAACAAAACAAGCAAACAAAACAACAACCTCAAAAGTGGGAGGAGAGGTGGCAGTGAGCGACCCAAGAATGGTATGTTCAGTTATTTTGACAGGACATGCTCTGAGAACTGTATTGCCAGGCAGCTTCATCTCAGGGCCGCTGTAGAGCTGCTTTCACAAGCCCCCATGGTTTGGACATCCTTAGAGAAGGCCTTTTGATACAGTCAGGAGGTGTGGTAAACAGATGTATAAGACAGCTGCAGGGTTACAGTGCATGCTGGTTCACAGCAAACATTTTATCATAAGAGAACAACACTGTAAAATACTCACAAAAAGTAGAGTAAATACATAAAGGAGAAATACATAGTATCAAGTATTATGGACTACAGATCCCCGCGTTTCTGCTTTTGTTATACACTGGCGGATTGATAGCTTTGTCATATCAGTGTAGCTGTAACTGTGTGAGAGGCGAGCCGTGCTACTGTGTTGTGATTGCTGCAGTGTCAATAGGTTACTGGAACATTTTGACTCCATTGTGCGGGGCCACCATCATATGAGGCATTCATCATTGTCTGGCGTGTCACTCTGTGGCACATGGCTGCATGGAATGTGTGCTTCCTGAAAACACACTGGGAATATGAATGTAATACACCATAAAGAATGAGTGCACGACTCTACCTCAGATCTGAGTTCTGTAACTGCTCATGAGGGGGGAGCTGGTATTTATAGTGTCCCCATTGTCATATCAGGATGTCGTGGTGATGGAGGAACACCCCAAGAGTGTGCTTGTCTACATCCAGAGTTCTTTCTCCCTCACATTGTTGCAGAAATAAGTCTGCTTTGGGAAATTACATATTAAAGTGGAGCTTTCCAGGATAAAAGAATCACTTATAACTTTCTAGTTTCTTATTAACAGGGTGGGTTTAGGGAGGACGATCCAGAGACGGTTTGTCACAGAAGTCTTCATGCACTCCCTCAAGAACATTCCTGTTCCCAAGACTTCACATGCATCTACAAACCTTGGAAGACATGGGTTTGAACTTGGATATTCATTTTTTAATTTAAAAACCTAAAACACCAGAAGTCAGTGTATGCTTCTAAGATTTGCTCTGTAGGAATATTGAACATGGCAATATTCCTACTGAAAAAATCAATAATGACACTGTTGAAACAAAGATTAAAAATGGCTTATGTCAGTCTGTGACAGTTTTTGCTTCAAACACTTTTGCATGACAGATACATTTGTAGCACTCCTGCACTTGGAACTGTGGGTGAGAAATTGTCCATTGATATCTACTGACATTGACATTCTTCCATCTTCAGGTGTCTTACCTCAGGTCCTTCTTTCTCTCAGCTGGGCTCTCATTCTCTCATTGGGCATACCTCCCTAACTCCCAGGCCATGGCTGTAGGCCATGTTTACTTTGACAACAACCTACATATCCATTCCAACCCCAGTAAATAAGTTGTATTCCTACTGTGTGTATCCTTGTCACCCAAACCATCTACCACAGGGGGTACCTCCCGGGAGAACAGAAAGCAGTTTCTTTTTCCATAGGGATCAGACCATATATATATATATATTTGAACATCCTTTAAAGGAACAAAGTAATTGCTTCCTTCTCATTCTTCTTTCCTTGCCCAACTCAAAACACTTCTGACCTTTCAGGAAACAAAACAAAACAAAACAAAAAAGCAATGTGTTTGAGACACTTGAATTTAATGTCGAAGAAACAGAGGTCATGATAAAATGTAGCATGAATAAATCAGTCCCTAAAGTGAGCACAGACACAAAGGCCCGAATAAAGGCCATGGTGAAAGGGACACAGAGGAAGAAATACAGGGACACAGATGCAGAAGATGCATCCCAGATCTCAAAGCAGCCATTAACACAGGTAGACACATAGTGTTTAATCAAGAACAGCTTTTGTACACAAAGATGATCCAGGGGTTCAGGGAAGCCACCCAGACTAAGAATGGGTGCTTGACACAGACAAATGCAGGCAACATCCTTCAGATCTTTGCTGGGAAGCAGTGGTGGACAATATTTATAGTAAAAATCACAGAACACGTCATCAGGCATCAAGATGATTCATGCATTTAGGAGTAGCATTTGGAAGAGAAAGAAAATCTTGAGGAAACTGGGAATTCTATTCATAGTAAACCCGGTAAACAGCTGCTGGCTATTAGTGAAATAAGACCTATAAAGCAGGCCGTGGCGGCTCGTATTTGTAATCTTGAGCATTCAGGAGGTGGAGGTAGGAGCTTGCCACAAATTTTGAAGCCAATCTGGCCTACACAGTAAGTTCTAGGACAGCCAAAACTACAGAGTGAGTGTCTGTCTCTCTATCTAAATACTTATTTGAATTCTATCTCTAAGGCATGATTTGAATATATTCAAATATATGCATACATATTCAAACATACATATATATTCAAATCACACCTTAGGAAATAGAATTTGGTCAAGAAGGAAAAGTTTTATTGATTAAAAAATTATATTTACAAGTAAAAATAATACCCAGTTGTGGTGGTTTGAATAAAATGGCCCCCTAGGTCCATAGGGAGGAGCACTAATAGGTAGTGTGGCCTGGTTGGAGTAGGTGTGGTCTTATTGGAGGAAATGTGTCACTGTGGGGGTGGGCTTGGAGGTCCCAAAAGCTCAAGCTAGTTCTCCCCTGCTGCCTTCTGATCAAGATGTAGAACTCTAAGCTTCTTCTCCAGCACCTTGTCTGTCTTCATGATGCCATATTTCCCATCATAATGATAACTAATTGAACTGCAAGCCAACCCCATTTAAACCCTTTCCTTTACAATAGTTGCCACGGTCATGGTGTGTCTTCATAGCAACAGAACACGGACTAGGACACAAGACTCTATCTTGACCCCAGAAATGTCTTCTGATCTCATACCCTCACATGTTTAATTACACATTACAGAAACGTTAAGAAAGGAACAGTAATCTGAGGGAAAAAAAATGTTTAACTGGAGATGACTGGATAATTTTTGTTGTGGATTTCCATTATTTTAAGAATATTTTCAGCAGTTATTACTTTTTCTTTAAAAATACGAAGCAGCTTTACTACTTCCTTCCTAATTTTGTCTTTTAGAAGATCTTGTTTATTTCTGACAGTCAGTGATAAAAGTAAAATTTGTCAGTTACGTTAGACAAGTTCCATTTCTCAGTCCCATGCAGGGAACAAGAAGGAGATGAAGCTTGGGTAGGTGGGGAATTGTATTCCATGGGGGATACTTGTTAGACTTCTGAGCTCGCAGTAAAGAGACAGAGGCAGAGAGAGATGACATCCTCTTAGCACACACAGTGAGGGCTACCTCTCCTGTGGGGAAGGAGGAGTCTGCAATGGGAAAAAGGTGGCTGGTGCCCTTTATAGGAGCAGGTGAGAGGCTTGAGATTGAGGAAGTTGATTCAATCGTGGAGGCTACATTCAGGTCTGTGGTCTCCTTCCTGAAACTGTTTGCTTCAGGCAAGACAGACGATATTGGGAGACAGGCCATCTGAGCAAACCTTTCTTTCTGGGCTGAGCAAGGTTGAGCAAAGTCAGCTGTAATCTCTCAGGCTTCCTGTTTTTATAACCAAGGCACTCTATCATTACCAAATACAGTTTAGGAGGCTAAGTAAATATAAGAGGGCTAACTTGGGAGAGGGTGAGGGCTAGAAGGGTCTCCCCATTTCTGCTCTGAGAAGAATAAGGGCAAAGGTTCTCGCAGGAGACGTGGCTCCCAGCAAAACTGAGAGTGCCCTGGAGAAAGGCTGAGGGGACGCCAGGGGCTTTGGGGGTCAGCTGGAACACTTGGCAGATAGAGCGAAAGAACTATGACATTCAGGCCTGCGATGATAGTGTCATCTCATCCGCAACCCATGTCCATGGAAGCCTGGAGGCATTACCATTGGCCACCGCAGATCATGTACCATCTCAGGAAGCTGATAGTTTTTGTTTTATTTTTCTCAGGGGGGGGGTGGATGTTTAGAATTATATGCTTATCTTGGTAGATAATCACATGCTGGTTGATTTTTCCTTACACGAAAGAGAAGCCTGGTCCTTATTTTAACTTAAAAAAAAAATGGATGAAATTCATCAAAAGAGAAAATACCAACCTGAAAGTCTTGTTCCTACTAAAAGCATAGTATCTACTGAAATTAAAAGAGAATATTCTTCTCGTGCCACGGAGTGAAATCAAAAGGATCAATGAAATATGTCTCTTCTACATGGTCTAATGAAAGACTTTCCCCAAAGGTACATCTCTTTTACACAAAAGCTCCCACGTTAGGAAAAAAAAAAACTGCAGGGAAGTGATAGATGATTCACAGTGTGGTAATCCTACAGACAGCGGTGTCTTTCCATGGCTCAGATAAGAAACACCTTTCTAAGCTAATGTTGAGGGAGAATTAAAGGATCCCACTGGAAACAGCACTGTAAGTAAAACAAGCCATAAACTGACATGTTTCCTTACACAACAGAAATTTTTCTCTCATAGGCCCATAAAAAAGAAAATTAAGGGAGAGAAGACAAAAGTCCAGGAAGTGCCCAGCACAGGTCTCTCAATTGCGTTTGTGAAATTGTCAGTTCTGAAATGTCCTGGAACCCGCAGCGGAGGCAGCACTTACAATAATTGCTTTACACTGGCATGATGTGAGGCGCTTTGATGACTGTGTCAGTCCAGATGACAAGCATCCTCTGCGGGAATGCCCCTGTCAAGGAAGTGTGCTGCCCGGGAGCTGGGAAGAAGCAGTCCCGACTTGAGTAATGTGCAAAGAGAGACGTTTGCTGAGGAGAATTTAAAACAAGAGTTGTATCTTGTTCCTTTAGAAATGGGACTCTCCTAATGAAATGTTGAGTATTGCCATAATTATTAGATATATCTAATAAGGAGATACTGAGTATAGCTGCAGAATGGTCTTCATGCATTATTTCACCAGCCTCCTGCCTCCTGCTATCATATGTTCATGCTCTCTTTAAGGTCACGTTTGCTCCTCTCTTCTCAAACATGGGCATGTGAATCCCAGTGTTAGAATTCAAAGGGCACAGTTACTGCTGCAGTTTAATTACAAAGACTTTGTTATAATTATACAAATGCTGGTCTTGAGGAGGCAATGGTTTTTAAAATACTATTTTCTGACATTTTTTCTTTTACAATTTTCTATTTTCCTATTACTTGTCTTCTGTCTCACATTTCTTTAACTGAGTTTGATCTGCAGAATCTCATATCATTAAAAAAAACTTGGGGGCACATCATGTCACCTCTCAGACTGCATAACGGTAGTATGGCAATTAGAGTAGGAACAACCGTATAGCAGTGAGAAGGGACTGAACTGAGTGACCACATCACATTGTTCAGCTTGACCCGATTCCCTATTTCATTTAGTCCTCACACATAAGATGAAATTACCAGCCTTTTCCCGCTGTTGTAGCTTCTCTGGGCTAGTCTTCAGCAGTTGCCTGATGAAGTCTGTTTTGTGCAGTGGGGCCCTGGAAACTAATGGGAAGGCCTGTAGTGTGAAGGCTGGGGCTCCTTCTCATGCTCCACTGTCACGAGAGCTAAGTGGTTCACACCACTACCATCATATCGACATGCTGTGGGAAGGGAGAAACTATTGTTAGAACCCAGAACAGACACTGGGCTGCAGCCTCACAGCTGGTTCTATGTACAGGTCTCACGTTACCAGACTCTGAGTTGTTAGGGGACTACTGATAAGACACCCTAATACTGGGTACACAGTAAGTAAATAGGGTCCTCTTCCCCACATCTCCACATCCTCAAGCTCATACATACATTTTTTTTTTTTAATACAAAGCCCTTTTTCTATTTTCTGCTACCCAGGAGTCAGAAAAAAACAACAAAACCCCGTACTTTAGACAACTAACCAACACTCAGCATACAACCTCTCCACTCCTCTGTGATCTATAACATGAGACCCTACTTTGCCATGTGGGCTTGAACTCCCTACCAAGTCCCCTCACAAAATGTTGTCTAACTTCTTAGGTTATTCAATTACTCTAATAAATTGCTTTCCAAAAAGGACACTCCACCTCAGAGTCCTCCTTGAGGCACCAAGCAAAGTCCTTTCAGTGAGCAGGTGCTAAATAAAGGCTTAGCGGTGCAAGGGGGCTCCTACCAGAGAGATTATATCCTGTTCTCACTCAAGTACATCTTAGAAGCAATTTTTCTCCCCCCCCACCCCCCGCTGCAAGGAGCTAGGATCAAGCCAGTGGCTCTAGCGGTGCCTCCTGGAAGTGGGTGAGGAGACGGAATAGCCGAGCATGGAGAGAGTCTAAAGCATACTCTATACAGGGGGTACACATGCATCCCCCTGGTGCATTAGAGTCCTCATTTTCTTTTTTTCTCACAGTAGCCTGGCTGGTATTTAGAGTTTCTCTGTGAGGTGTTTGAATTCCTACCTAAAGCTCATGAACTAGCAAAGTGACTAAGCATAGAAACCCTCATTGGATTTCCTGTTTTTACCTCCTATTAATAATTTCATTGCTATGAAGTGCTGGGCAAGTTACTTTGTCTACATTCAATGTCCTCATCTGTATGCAGGAATAGCAATGATCTCTACCCTCTAATATGTTTAATTATAAAGGGGGATTAATGTCACCTACAGAGTTGTTAGCCCTGAGGAAGTAAGTGCTAAGGACATATTTATTACTTTTAAAGTGCTAGCAATCTTGAACATCTCCCATGGATGCCAGAAGGGACCAACACTGAACTATGATCTTCACTATCTGTCCTTTGGTTCTGGCTCAATGGTTCTTGACAGCATATTATATTATCTAAAGACCCTGGTGCTGGGCTATTTCCAGACCAATGAAATCTGAGTATACAAGGGAGGCATCCAAATTCCAGGACTCTTAGTCTTCTCATCTTTGTTGTTGTTGGCCTGCCTTGCTGGTACTCAGACAGTAGGGTATTCAGGACTCACAACTCAGAGGCCTGGGAGGTATCCCAGCTTGGAGGTGGGACAGTGTTCTAAGGGTATCCTAAGTCACGGGAGCCCAGAAACCACACAGCTCTGGGGTGGGACAGTGTTCCAAGGCACATGGGAGCCCAGGAACTACCCAGCTCTGCCAGGAGGCCTCACCAGAAGAGATATTGCAGCTCCCAGTGGAGGGATGAGCTGAGGAGCTTAGGGGCCTGAGCTACACTCCTTTGCTTTTTCTTCTTTCTTCTCTTCTTCTTCCAATGAGAGGGTCACACCAGGCAGTAAATCTCTTAAAAGAAATTTATTGGAGAGACGAATCCCTCTGCTCCCCAGAGAAGGCAGGAGGGAACTGGGCAGACACAGCATTTATATAGGATTTCTTAGGGGGTGGAGATTTCCAGGGCAGGGGTTTCCAGAGTGAGGATTGGTGGAATTTCAAGTCCTGAGCTTGGGCAGCTCAGGGATTGGTGGGCTTTCCTGTTCAGGGACTGGTCAGTTCTCCTGTTCAGAGATTGGTGGGGTTTTGTTCAGACTTTTCACATTAGCATAATGTGGGGTGAGTCCTTCTGGAGATAATGGTTACAGAGATCTGGGGGAGAAGCTGGGCTGCTGGAGCTTTCTCCGCAGGGGTCTGGCCACTTTTTTTTTTTGCCTTGGGGGGTTATAAAATTTCCAAAATTTACAGAGTCCATGGCAGGGAAGTCGTTTCCTGCAGTATGACTAGCTGGCAGAGACTGAAGAGGAGATACTGTCATTATGGGCAGCCCATGAAGGCAGTAGGCTGGAGCAGGAAAGGTTGTCATCATGGACAGCTCCCACTGAGGCGCTGACAGGAGCTGTAAGCTGTCACCTGTCTCCACAGCCCTAGGGTAGGAAGAAGGGGTTGAGAGCCCTGAGGTGGGAAGGAGGGGGCTGGCATCGTGCCACTTAAAGCTTTAGTGGCCCGCTGCTTAAGAGTAGACACAGCTCTTGGGAGGAGGTGCGTGGGCTGCCTCTGTCCTTTGCTTCTGCTGGCGGTGGGCCACTACAGCTGCTGCAGCTGGGGAACCAGCAGGCCACTGTGGCTGCTGTGGGGAGGGGGTTGGGGGGACAGCGGGCTACTCCAATTCTTTGTGTCAGGGACTACAATCCTATCTATCATATATGCAGCCAAGAGCTGTTGACATGCTGAGGACAAACAGCCATGCTATCACTTGAAGTTTTTCTTGGCAATATTCAGTCTTGCTCTATTTTACTAATTTTCTCTAGATTATACGTGTATATTAATACTAATATTATTTTAATATTACTTTACTAATATTCTCTAGATTATACATGTATATTAAAGTGTGAGAAACATGCTTCAGCTGAACATTTCCAATATACTTTTAAGTAATTGGCTTTAGCAACAACCAAAACAAATAATAGTGATCATTTCTTTCACCATTTAGCTTCCTCATATCATTGGGAATCAAGATCTTAAAATTTTACAAATATACATAATTGAGATTACTAGAAATAATAAAAGAAAAGCCACTATATGCCACTGAATAAGGAAAACTATGTTTGTGATAAGAAAAAAAAAACCTTGTAATTGACCTTTTATTTTGTAGTGATTTATCCCGATTTATTTTATTTTGCCAAGAGAAAATGGTTTTCTTGTTCTAGAGTAGGAAGACAGGTTATTTCATACTAAGAAAGTAGAAAAGCAAAGGGCAGCAAACTGAATGTATAAAAATATAGGTTTGTAGAAGATGTACCATCAAACTGGTTAGGATAATAGGGAATTATTTATAAGCTTTTCTTTAAAAAATGAACATAAATATCAAAGGTCCCCTGTGATACAAAACAAGAATTTGTATTGCAACAAGGTTTTCTTGAGCCATGTGTTCATTCTCTGTAGGAAACTGTGAAAGGTTTCCTTTATTTCAGAGTGTTTGTTTAGGCCTAGGAAACAGGGGTCCTGTGTTTTACCACAATAACACACTACGATTTAACCTATTGTTATTAGGTTTCTGATGGCTTAAGAAAATTGACTTCTTTTTATAAGAAATAAGATTGTGCCCCAGCTGTCTTTCTACATTTTTTTTGTAGGAGTCTTTCTCTTATTATTCTGTATTAATAATGAGCTGTTGTTCACAGTATCCTGTGGTCAAATTTAGGTTATTTGTTATGAATTCTTGATATTTTTTCTTTTTAAAATTTCTTTGGATTGCTTTGTTTCTTTACTTTACATCCAGATCACAGCTTTCCCTCTCTCCTCAACTCCCAGTCCCTGTTCTCCCATCTCCTCCCTCCATCTCCCCCTCATTTTCCCCTCTGAGACTGGGAGGCCTCCCATGGATATCAAATTGCAGTAGGAACAGGTACCTCTTCTTCTACTGAGATTAAACAAAGCAACCCATTTAGAAGAAAGAGATCCAAAGGCAGGCAACATAGTCAGAGATAGCTCTTGTTCCTGCTGTTAAGAGTTCCACATGAAGGCCAACCTGCATAGCTGTTATATATATGCCTAGGGCCAAGGTGAATGCTATGCATGCTCTCTGTTTGTCAGTTCAGTCTTTGTAGGCACATTTGAGCCCAGGTTTTCTTGTGGTATCCTTGACCTCTTTGGTTCCTTCAATCCATCCTCTCTTTCGTCCACTACATTTTGCAAGCAAATGGACTCAAGAAGCAAGCTGGAGTAGTCATTCCAAAATCTTATAAAATAAACTTTCAACCAAAATTAATCAAAAGAGATGGGGAAGGACACTTAATACTCATCAAAGGGAAAAAATCCACCAATGACTTGCAATTCTGAATATCTATGCTCCAAATACAAGGGCAGTCACAATCATAAAAGAAACATTACTAAAGCTTAGATCATACGTTGAACCACACATATTAATACAGGGGAGTTCAACACCCCATTCTCACCAATGGACAGGTCATCCAGCAGGAACTAAACAGAGAAATAATAAAATTAACAGATTTATGATTCAAATGGATCTAACAGATGTCTATATAACATTTCACCCAAACACAAAAAATATACCTTCTCCTCAGCAAGTCACATAACCTTCTCCAAAATTGACCATATACTCAGTCACAAAGCAGGCAGCAACAGATATAGGAAAATTGAAATAAGCCATTGTGTTGGTTTTTTTTTTTAGCACCTTGTATCTTATCAGACCACCATACATCAAAACTTAACTTCAACAACAGAAACAACAGAAAGCCTACAAATTCATGAAAACTGAACAACTCTTTACTCAATGCCAACTGGGTCAGAAAAGAAATAAATAAAAAACATTAAAGACTTTCTAGAACTCCATGAAAATGAAGGTACAACATATCCAAATTAATGGGACACAATGAAAGCAGTGCTAAAAGGAAAGATCATAGCACTAAGTGCCTTCATGAAGAAATTGAAGAGATTTCATACTAGCAATTTAAAAGCACATCTGAAAGCTGTTGAGCAAAAAGAAGCAAACACATCCAAGAGGAGTAAGTGGCAGGAAATAATCAAACTCAGGGCTGAAATCAATAAATTAGAAACAAAGAGAACAACACAAGGAATCAAAGAAACCAAGAGCTGGTTCTTTGAGAAACATCAACAAGATAAAAAAAAAAACCCTAAGCCAAACTAACTAAAAGGCAGAGAGACACTATCCAAATCAGCAAAATCAGAAATGAAAAGGACATAACCACAGAGACTGAGGAAATCCAAAGAATCATTAGATCTTACTTCAATTCCACAAAATTGGAAATGGAATGGACAATTTTCTTGACAAAAGCTACTTACCAAAGTTAAATCAAGATCAAGTAAATAATTTAAATAGACCTATAACCCCTAAGGAAATATAAAAAGACATTAAAAGTCTCCCAACCAAAATAGCCAAGGACCAGATAGTTACTGTTAGGAATATGCAGCAAAGTTACATAGCAGTTTCACAAATCTCGCCACGTGACTGGTTCCCATGTGAAATGTTTATTAAGGGAAGGAGTCACAGAGACCATCTCTGGGCAGGAGAGAGATTGGAGGTGGTATGAATTCTCTCATAAGGTGACCCAGAGCATGCGTATGTGGTTTCAGGTGGTCTGTAGGTGGCTTCACAGATGCCTGATATCTGCTTTATCAGGTTCCTTGGGGCTGGCTGTAGAGATGCCTGCTTACAGATCCCAACAGTTTCAGCAAAGAGTTCTACCAGACTTTCAAAGAAGAGCTAATACCAGTTCTCTAACTACTCCAAAAATATAGAAACAAAAGGAACATTGCCAAACTCATTTTATGAGGCCATAGCTACCCTGATACTTAAACACACAAAAACTCAACAAAGAAAGAGAATTTCAGACCAATTTCCCTTATGAACATTGATGCAAAAATACTCAATAAAATACTCACAAACCAAATCTAAGAACACATTGAAAACATTGTCCACCATGATCAAGTAGGCCTCATCCCAGGAATGCAGGAATGGTTCAATATACAAAAATCCATCAATGTAATCCACCATATAAACAAACTGAAGGGGAAAAAAACCCATATGATCATCTCATTAGATGCTGAAAAAGCCTTTGACAAAATCCAATACCCCTTCTTGTTAAACATCTTGACAAGGTCATGGATACACAATAAAGGCAATATACAGCAAGCCAATAGCCAACATCAAATTAAATGAAGGGAAACTTAAAACAATTCAATTAAAATCTGGGACAAGAGAAGACTGCCACTCTCTCTGCATCTATTCAATATAGCACCTGAAGTTCTAGTCACAGAAATAAGACCATTTAAGGAGATCAAGGGAATATGAATTGGAAAGGAAGAAAGCATTATTTTGATAATGATAATATATATAAGTGACTCCAAAAATTCTACCAGAGAACTCCTACAGCTGATAAACACCATTAGCAAAGTGGATGGATACAAAATTAACTAAAAAATTCAACAGCCCTCCTCTATAGAAATGATAATGGGCTGAGAAAGAAACTAAGGAAACAATACCCTTCACAATAGCCACAAATAGTTTGGTGTAGCTCTGATCAAGCAAGTGAAAGACCTGTATGGCAAGAACTTAAAGTCTCTGAAGACATAAATTAAAGAAAATATCAGAAGATAGAAAGATTTCCCATGCTCATGCATTGGTAGGATTAACATAGTAAAAATGGCCAATCTACAGATTCGCTGCAATTTCCATCAAAATTCCAACACAATGCTTTACAAACCTTGAAAGAGTAATCCTCAACTAAATATGGGGGAAAAAAACAGAATAGCTAAAACAATTCTGTACAATAAAAAACTTCTGGAGGTATCACCATCCCTGATTTCATGCTATATTACAGAGAAATGGTTTTTTTGTTTTGTTTTGTTTTGTTTTTGTTTTTGTTTTAAACTGCATGGTATTGGCATAAAAACAGACAGGTTGATCAGTGTAATAGAATGAAAGACCCAAAAATAAATGTACATACCTGTGGACACTTGACTTTTGACAAAGAATTCAAAATTATACAACAGAGAAAGAAAGCATCTTCAACAAAGATCATGGCCTAACTAGATGTCTGCCTGTAGAAGAATGCATATGGTTCCATATTTATCACCCTATAAATAGCATCCATATTTATCACAAAACTCAATCCCAGTGGATCAAATACCTTAACATAAAACAGGATACACTAAATCTGATAGAAGAGAAAGTGGAAAACAGTCTCACTGGCTCAGGAGACAATTTTCTGAACAGAATGCCAACAGCCCAAGCACTAAGAACAACAATTAATAAATGGGACCTCATGAAACTAAAAAGCTTCTGTAAGGCAATGGACACTGTCAATAGGACAAAAAAGCCTACAGATTGGGAAAAGATCTTCATCAACCCTACATCCAACAGAGGGTTGATATCCAAAATATGTAAAGAACTCAAGAAATTAGACACCAGTAAACCAAATCACCCAATTAAAAAATGTGGTACAGGAGATCCAAGATGGCTGCCACTAGAGGACACTGTGTCTGAGGAGTAGGACAGCAGAAACAA